>JAWWEW010000112.1:77196042-77214302 GCA_035583185.1 Anabacerthia variegaticeps | reverse complement strand
TACGTAAAGAAATGAGATGGAATACTTCCCTAGTTATGACCCAGTTACCAGGAAGAGCCTAAACCAAAACCACTACAAGTGTTTAAAATGTGGTTCTCAACCAAGATTTTAAAGATTAAGCCCAAAGGAATAAAGTGAACAGAAATAGAATTTGGGGTTTGCATTGATTGAAAACTGTTGTTGTATAATTCTCATTTTCCTCTACTAAGATATCATAATTTACTTTTCTGTTTGCCTCTTTTTTCTTTTCCTAATACATTTTTTTTCAGAAAGAGTAAACATCATTCCCTTTCCTTATGGGTGTTCTGGGACTATCTAATAACAAAATATTGTATAATTCAAGAGAAAATTACTCATGTCTCACACACATAAAATGTTTTCTGCATGTGGTCTTTTGGTAACTAACGAGAAAGGTATTTGAAGCCATCTCACAGATCTCAATGTTATCAGTCTCATATATCTTCCAAATGCTCTATTATTTATTAATATTGATATATTTTATACCCTAATTCAATATAATTGTATGATAAAATATTGCTTATTTTTTCCAGAATTTTGTCAAAGTAGTATAAAATGGAGGTATATACCCTATTTGCCAAGTTCCTAACTCATCTACACTTAATTCAAATCAGTTTTTTAACATATCAATAAACTTATGTTTCGTCCTAAGCAGTTCCCAAGATGGTCTGATGTTTAAGGTGTTTTTTCCTTAATACTAATTGAGGAACACAGGAGATTGCTCCAGCACCTGGTAACTTACTATCATGAAGAAAAGAAGCCTGCAGAAGCCAATACTGAATCTGTATAGCTGTAAGTGCTGACATTTTTTTGCCAGAAAAAAACCCCACTACTATTGAAAGATTTCAGAGATAGTTCTAAACATACTTGTTAAGAAAAAAATTTGTGAACAAAACTTAATGTAAGGTACACTTTCAGTGCATCCACAATGAAGCAAAGTAGAGATAATTGATATTCTAGTTTATGCAAGAGACAGCATGCAAAGTCACCTTTCTTTTACTTGCTAATGTCAGAGTTTTCATGAAAATTCAATATTACAAAAAGTTGTTCACAAAATGCCTTCAACTTCTAAGTGGTATTACTGCTATTACTGAGATGTTATTTGTAATAAAACCAAAACGCTGACATCAACAATTTTTCTCCAAGTGCATATTTCGTATGCTGCTTTCTCACACAGTATTTAAATGAAGCTGACATACAGACATAGATTTTTCAAAATCGAGGAAGGTTTTCCTGTGGATATGTAACAAGGTATTTTACATTTCAAATTTTAAGTACCTTTTTCCATGTAGGAAGTATGCATACATACAGAAAAAAAATAATAATATATCTAAATTTATATTTTAAATTACTGTCGTGCATTACTTGTGTACTTAAAGAGTGAGTAAACCAATTTTTTTTTAAATTTCCTGAATGTTGTTTTAGTCATTGTGATTTACATCTCAATACACAAAAAAACATTACCACAATACAGAAATATATTATTATTTCACACTTCTTTGGAAAAGATAAAGTTATTTGAAATCTGCCTTTAATGTATGTTCAGTTGGAATATTTTTTTTTTTTTTTTTTTTTTTTTGTTCTCAGGACAATACTTAATTTTGCAGAGGATAAAAAGACCATTTTGTTTGCCATTATTTAAAATACCAATAGCTTGCAAAGTGCATTTTGGTAAGTTATTTTATAGGGAATGCTACACATTTCAATTTCTACTAGTGTCTCTAATATCCTCCCTACAAATATTTGATATCTGGGTTTAATTATACTGTAAAATAAAATCCTATATTTCAACACTATGTAATTTACTTTTAATTTAACAAGCAGATACATGTAAAATATCTTTAGCAGAATCATGTAAATCTGTAGTACATCAATCTTTTGTATGGTTGTACCATTTGCAACACTTAAAAGAGAGAGGACACTGTTAATTTTTGAAGACAAAAAAACACATTTTATGTTTCAAATTAATAATTTTTTTGGATGATCGAAGTGAAACATTCAGAGTGAAGTGGCTCATGGCAGATAAAACATTTCCTCAGGGGTACTGCTCTTTTTACGCTACAGACAGATCATAAAGAGGGCTAATGTCATAATGCTGTCTTTTTGGTGAAGACAATGAAATAGTATCACACATCAAGGGCTGTCTCTTATTTATGAGGTTACCACAACAGAATTAAAGTTTTACTGCTGTACTGGTGCCAGGGGAGATGTTGGCTAATGGGGTCCCTGTGAATACAGGGTCCTGGGATAGAGAAGTAAGGGGGCACAAGGGTAAACACTGAGACTGGTTATGGAGTAAGAGAGAGACTGTGTTGCTGCACTGTAAAAGAAATCTTAAATCTACTCCTAATTATACACTCAGAGTGAATAGGCACTACAACTATGTAAGGTTTAGTTGATATTTAAGATCAGGAGCCAAATTACTCAGGCCTCATACCTCCCAAAATATTGAATACAAATGGTCATTCCAGGAATGGTCAGATATATAGGGTTTTAGATTCACAGTTAGACTCAGTAATACTTGCTGCAACTACTGAAATATCTGTAATAATTTAAAGTGATCTGTAATGAAGCTACAGATTTTATTATCCAGCAGAAAAGCTTTCTGACATCAATGGATATGATGGCTTTCTAGCAATTCAATTATTATGTTTTAGTTCTTCATTTGATCCATGTTTCTGCTGTTCTCTGACTATGGAAAATGTGTAATACTAGTATTCCAAAGGCAGGATTTTCAAGGGACATGTTTGTGTAAATAAATGCAAAATCATATATTGTAGCGCGTAGAAGGCATTTTCAAAACTCTTCTGCACTGTCCTGTAGTTTTTATTGATGTCAGTGGAAGTTCTACCATCAGCACAAGCAGAAATAATGCATCCCAAAAGGTTTTCAAAACCTACTCTGTATCTATTTTTCTATGTAAGATGAGAGACACAGCCAAGTAGAATCTTGTTTACACTGTCTCTTTCTATGAGGCTAGCAATGCAAAAGACCTTTAAACATGTACAAATATAAGTCAAATTTTTAGTTTGTTTGTTTGGGTTTTTTTTTTGTTCCTTTTTTTAATTCACTCTTTCTATATCATCATGTAGATTGCACAGTAAAAAGGAAGCTTAAGATAAACGAAACTCTGATCCCCAGGGACTTCATATTTTTAGGTTAACACAATTTGAAATTACCACTCTGAAAAATCCAGTTCTGAAAAAACTGAAAAATCCAGAAGAGTCTGAAAGTATATATTTAAACTTAAGGCTATGCTCACCTCCATGATAGTTACAGGACAGTTTAGGTATTTAGTTTCAGAGCAAGACCAAAGATCATGGACCTTGCTGTGGACTTCTGCCTGTAGCTGCACCAATCTGAACAGATAAATCCCTATAATTTAGCTTGACTTGGCAGCCAAACCAAACAAGCAATGTCTTCTAAGTGCTTGTGTTCTGTGATGACAACTGTAGATAACAACAAACTTCAACTGTACTAAACCATCTAAACTTCAGTAGAGCTTTCATGCCAGTGTTGTGTAGGAATTCATCAAAACCCTAACATTGCCTGGGCTTTTTTTTTTTTTTTTTTCTTTTCATTATTTAGCTGTGCCTGCTGAGAGGTCATCTGAATCCCAGTGACATTAGCTTCTTTTCAAATGAAAAGTTTTTGCACTGAGTTTACGTGGCAAGATTTTGGCAGCAGGGGGCTGCAGGGGTGGATTCTTGGAGAAGAGACTGGGAGCTGTCCCCATGCTGAACAGAGGCAGTTCCAGATGGCTCCAAAAGGGGTGCACCACTGCCCAAAGCTGAACCAGATAGGGACACCGGTGGTGTCTCTGTGATAACTTGTTTAAGAATGGGTAGAAAATGATGCATAACAACTCTGAAAAATGAGTGAGAAAATGTGCTCTGAGGACACCAAGCTCAGGTAAGGATTGGGAGGAGGTGCTTCAGGAGCCAGATCAGAGATTCTCCTGCAGCCACGCAGAAGACCATGGTTAAGCAGGTTGTCACCCCTACAGCCCATGGACGACCATAGTGGAACAGCTACCCACACCTCAGCCCATGGAGGACACTCTGTTGGAACAGGTCGATGGCACCTGAAGAAAGCTGCAGCCCTTGGAGATCATATACTGGAACAGACTTTCTGGCAGGAACTGCAGCCCATGGGGAACATATGCTGGAGTTGCCTGTGAAAAAGATCCATGCTGAAGCTGTTCTTGAGGAACTTCAGCCCATGGGAAGGAACCATGCTGGAGCAGGTGAACAGCGTGAGTAGAAAGGAAAAATAGAGACTAAGTGTTATGAACTGAGCACAACCCCCATTCCCCGTCCCCCTGTACCACTAGGAGTGGAGGAGGTAAAAGGGTCAAGATTGAAGTAGAGCCTGTGAAAAAGGGGGTGTGGGGAAAAGTGTATTTAGTTTTGGTTTTATTTCTCACTGTCTTACTTTGTTACTAATAGACTGTTTTTCTCATGTTGGTGGTTGCTGAGTGATCTTCCTATCCTTATCTCAACCCACAAGATTTTTCATCTTATTTTATCCTCATGTTATGCTGAGGATGGAGTGTGAGAGAGCAGCTTGGTGGGCACCTGTGAACCAGGCAATATTAACCCACCACAACACCATATTTCTGCTGTAAGTAGATGCAGTCTACAAATGAAGCTGTAATAATTAATCTTCAGTGAATAATTAACCAGGCTCCTTGTGTGGCCCTTTTCAGTTGGGCCAAAGAGCAGATGCATATTCTGAGTCCTTTGATGCACTGAATCTTGTTATTATCTTTACAAATGCTCAGTGCATCAGGAACACAACAGGGATCTGATTATTTTCCCCAGGAACAATCAAGGGATTAGTAGAATATAGACGGAGATTGAATCTGCATGGAAAATTGTCCATGCTGTGTTCTATTAAAAGGTGCTGCTGTGCAAAATTTGTTGCTAATCATGTGGCAAAATTACAAGAGACTGCAGAAAGAAGAAACTAGTAAACAGAATAATAAGAGTCATTTTAATTATTAAACTTCAGTGTTATAAATTATCTGCCATTCATCACTGCCACAAATAAGTATAAAAAAATGGAAAAAAATCCATATGCTCCACGCACTCTAATTTAATTTTGTATAATAAATTAGTGTAATGCAGAATGTTTAAAAATATGAATAATCACCGAATTACTATCCATTTTCAACAGGCAGCATCTAAATTTTAATACAGACAGCTATTACAGTTAACCTATGCTTTATGTTGACTGAAGCACAATAAAACCTCAAACGGGTATTATAGACACAGTTCCAGTTATCAGCCACTAATGATGCTAAGTGATGAATTGCTACATTTTTAATAGAACAATTATAATCCAGGGTTTTCATTATCTTTCTCAGAATATTTTGTATGCCCACTATTGTTCTTCCAATTAGTCAATAACAAAGAGGATCTGTTTGAAAAGATATAGCAAATGATGAGTCATAGGTGACAGGTAATTCTCCCTACGCTGCCTGGGAAGAAGTGTTTTCTTGATGTTAGTTATGGTTGTTTTCCATCATTTTTTTCAAGGCAGTAAGGTGACACTATCCCTTTAGCACAGAAATCTTTTCACTAAACAAATGCAGACAAGGTAAGGACAATGAAACACTTGCTCTTAAAGCTGCTAGGTCCCTATTGATCTAGATATGTAGCTTTTTATTACTATTAGTGAACACTCTCCTGAGTTAAACCTCATTATTTACATTCCTCCAAAGTGGTAAAAATCATGTCAATAAACATCTGTTTAATTACTTCCTTAGATGTTTTATTCTTCATAAACAAACAATAGGGAATATACTAGTGCATCATAAAGTAAATTATTTTATAACTATCATTATCTTGCTCACAAATGAGCAGGGTTACGAAGACTATTCACAGACTGAATATGGAAAAATAAAACAGTTCAGCACTCCAAAAATGATAGATCAAATTGAATGATCCAGAGATCTCTTCCCATACTTGTAATAAAGGGATTCTATTCATAAGATATATTACCATGGGGAAATATTTCACCCCCAAAAAGCTCAGATGAAACTACTGAGAGAATTTGAAGAATATGCAGAACACACAGAGTCTTCAGCAAATTATTACCCTTGTTTTTTTCCATTTCTCAGAATGGCTCTCATGCTAGAGATACTTTTTGCTCCTTTCTACGCAAAGGTTTGAGGTTCTTGACCTCACTGAGACAAAGCATGAGTCCATTTCAGTGCTGTCACTAATCTCTTGCCAGTATTCAGACTACAGTTTAAAAAGTCATTCCCAGGATACAGAATACCAGTTAAATGTTTTGTTAAGTGGAGAGTACAGTTTGTTGGAACACAGAGTGAATCAAACAAAAGGTACAGGCTGTACCTTATCAGTTCCCAAGACTGCGTTTTGCACTAGTTTCAGGGGTTTATGACTACAACAGATCCCATTCGTGTTTGGTTCTTGTCTTCCCTACTGATTTCAGCATTCATTCTAAACTTTGCTTAAAAGTTCACATGAAAACTTACCTTATTTTACCCAAATTAAATCAGAATAAGCAAGGTTTCTCAGTGTGCTAAGGTTGAGAGACATCTGTGAAATATTTCAGAAGGACTTTGGCAGACTGGATGACTTGCCAATGACAGATGTAAATATATGTAAAGTTCCAGGTGTACGAAGAAACAGTCTTATTTTCTTATACAAAATAATGAACTCTATGCTGACAAACAGAAAGCATTTGGAATCACGACAAATGACTCTATGAAAATAGCTCATTTCTTGGCAGCATTCAAAAAATCAAATCAAATGTTACAAATTGTTAGGAAAGGATTAGAGAACTAACCAGAAAGGATTACTATGCAGCTGTGCAAATTCATGATCAATAAAGTTGATCAAAGGTCTTTAATGACAATCTCTTTATGCTGGACAATGAAATAAGCTGGGACTTTTCAGCTTGAGAAAGAGGTCACTAGGAATTCTACAAAAACATTAGTGGCACGAAGGGGGATGATAGGGAGTGACTGCTTCCTCCCTTTTTCACTAAAAGATCAAGTCTCTATCAAATTACCTTAGCAAAATGCAAGAGATAGCATTAATTTCCACAGGAAGATCTTAAACTGCTTGAAATACCTGTGAGATCTGTTATATCTATATTTGAACCATAAAATACATAGACAAACCTCTAACTGGAAAACTGTCGGAGGCTGGGAGGATATTACTATTATATATACTTGCTCTGTTCTCATCCTTCTCTAGATGAACTGGACTAGTTGGCTTGTGGCTTTTTCTGTAGTGTTTGGTTTCTAAGATAGATCCTTCTACAGTTCTTAAAAAATTTCCTCTGATTTTCATAAGTGTCAATGTTGATAACTAGATTTTGTGACTTCAGTCATCTTGGAGAGAAGTGTATGATACCGGTACCCACCTTCAAAAGAGGGGGTGGTATTTTCGTGGTGGTAATTGACCAGTCCTTTATGACATTTCCAGAGTGCCCAGTTCTTTATCCTCATCTTTGTATTTCTCCCTCTTCTCACATTTTTAAATGAAGAATCTGATTTTCCTGAATTCTTCTTTATCTTTCGATAAGTTTTCCCTATAGGAGTCAAGCACATAGCACTTACCTTATTATTTCATTTGAAATAACCTGAACTGGATTTATGTACACCTTGGAATGTACTCTACTTGCTCCCTCAACACTGCTGGATAGACGTAATATAGCAATGTGCTGCAGGGAGGCAAATGACTTGGGCTGTGAATAAAACAAATTGTATTAACCCAGGGGCACAGGCAAGAGCATTGTTTTAATTGCTATAGAAAAGAGAGTATAGGAACGATTTACAGTAGGGCAGTCTTACAAATGGTACGGCTGAGAACACAAGGTGGTGCTATTTACGCTGAACAGAAGGGATGTACAACGCTCAGTCTTGCCTGCTGGCACTACCCATTTCTGCCATCAGCTCCCTATGCCTTTGGACCAGGTTTCAAGCACAACTGAGCCCCATCCTCCTCCAGATGTGCAGGTACTAACTATGAGGGGACATTTCCTTGGCAACAGCTACCTGAGTTCAGCTTGACTGGATGGGAATGTTAATTTGTCCTTGTCATCTCTGGAAGGTAGGACAGCAGCATTAGATATTTTGCTGCACCAAATACCACAGGGAAATTTGGTATTATAAGAAATGACACACTTAGCTGTTTCTGGATAGAAAGAAGTTAGGAGCTAAAGCAGCAAACACTTACTCTCTACTATTCCCCAGATTAAATAACTACTTTAGAAGGATTTAAGATACCAGGTGGTGTGGTAGACAGCTGATATTTTGCTTTTTTACCAGCTTGGTCTGTGAAATCAGGTTGAGCTTTCAGTTGTAATTAAGCAAGGTCATTATCAAATGCAAAATAATAGCTTCTATTCAGCTGGGTGCATCATTTTGAATTTCTCCATGGATGGTAGATCTCCCACTGCAACTACTCTGTTGAAAAACTGAGAAAATAGTTGTCCAAAGAAAAAGTGGAAGATTATTGTGTTATTTGGAGGAGAATGGGGCATTGCTAGAAGTTGACTGCTTCACAGAAAATGTGTGATCAAATCCCTGCATTCAACTGTTTATTCCTCCAGTGTTACATTAAGCCATCATCAGCATAAGCTTTTACTTTTTAATGATTCACAAAACATGAGACAGTTTCATTCATTCCAGAAATAACTCAAACAAACAAACAAACAAAAAGTTTAATTCCTGAAAAAAATAAAATCCAAATTAACAAAAAATTTCATCTAATTTTATTAGTCTGACTTTAATCATTTTCCAAGTTAAGAAGTAATTTCTTCTATTTTTATTCGTCTGGCTTCAACAATAGCAAAGGAAAAAAAAAAAAAAGAATGAGAAAATGGCAACAAAATGGCAAGTAAAATGAGTGGTGTATTTCCTTATAAATTTCCTTATAAACTGCCTTCAATATCGAAATATTTAACTTACTTTCCACCTTGCTTGATACCATGCTAGATGACCAGTCTAGTGACCAAGAAGCTCTAAAACCCAAAGTATTTCACAGTGTTGGAAATGAAAGATCTTTTTCATTTACTGAAAACTTCAAAATTGGTATACATAAATTAATAACTATCTCAATTAAGCAAAACATATTTACAAAACATTTTTAGTTTTCTGAAGGAGACCATGAAATTTTGATTGCATTCATTTTTTCTTTATATTCAGGAAAATTTCACTCAATTGCATTTTTTTCTTTAAATGCATGTGCAAATTTTCCTATTAATATACTTATAACTTTCATGGATACCCTTTCATGCCTACTCTAAAGAGGGAAATCTTTTACAATTTGTATTTCAAAACAGTAGTCTAGAGATAAGACTCTCAGAAGCAATAAATTATTTTATCCTAATTAAAAATAAATAAATAAATAAATAAAGGTGCAAAACCCAGAGGACAATGGGGGAAAAAAAAAAAAAGAAGAAGTCTGAAGTATTTGCAGGAAGCAATGCCCATTTATATTACACTTTTAATAAAAATCAGGTGAGTTTCGTATTGTATCCTCCAAGAAGGACCCACCACCGGCCAAGGCAAAGCCCACTGCTGATGGTGGTAGCACCTCTGGGATAACGGATTTAAGAAGGAAGGTAAAAATCCTGCAACTGCAGTCGATGAGAGGAATGAGAATATGTGAGAGAAACAGCTCTGTAGGCACCAAGGTTAGTGAAGAAGGAGGGGGAGAGGTGCTCCACCGGGCTAGAGCAGAGATTCTTCTGCAGCCCATGTGGAAGATCATGGTAAGGCAGGCTGTCCTCTGCAGCCCATGGAGGTTCACAGTGAAGCAGATATCCACTGTAATCCGGAGCAAGTAGATGCACCCAAAGGAGGATGTGATCCCATGGGAATCCCATGCTGGAACAGCCTCCTAGCAGGATCTGTGACCCCATGGAAAGAGAAGCCCGCATTGGAGAAGGTTTGCTGGCAAGACTTGTGACCCCATGGGGGATTCACACTGGAGCAGTCTGATCCTGAAGGACTGCACTCTACGGGAAGGACCCACACTGGAGCAGTTCATAAAGAACTGCAGTCTGTGGGAAGAACTTGCAGTAGAGAAGTTCATGGAGAACTGTCTCCTGTGAGAGGGACCACATGCTGGAGCAGGGGAGGAGTGTTACAAGTCCTCCCCCTGAAGAGAAAGAAACAGTGGATACAATGTGTGATGAACTGACTGCAACTCCCATTCCCCATCTCCCTGTGCTGCTGCAGGGGACAAGGCAGAGACTTCAGCAGTCAAGTTTGGAAATAAGGGAGGGGTGGGTGGAAGTGTTTTTTAAGATTTGGTTTTATTTCTCTTTATCCTACTATGATTTGTTTCTTAATAAGTTAAACTGATTTCCTCACATCAAGTCTGGTTTTCCCATGATGGTAACTGGTGAGCAATCTCTCCTTGTCTTTATTTCGGTGCACAAAACTTATTGCTATGTTTTGTCTCCCCTGTCCATCTGAGGAGAGGAGTGGTATAGTGGCTTGAGTGGGCACCCACCAGAGAAGTTAAAGATTTCCCTTCAGAAAGGAGACGTTATTTCAAATAATTTCCCAGAAAACAAGTTCCTGATTTTTTATTTCTGACAGGACTAGGAAACTGACATGATTTCAGGAAAATCCTGCAAATAGAAAGCCCCATTTACTTTACCATACATGTATAAAATTTGCCTCCTCTAAAAAGAAATAAAAAAAAAAAACAAAACAATTTTTTTAGAGAATCTTTTAAATCTTTTTTTAGAGAATCTTTAAACCTGACAGAGTTGTGGCAAGTAATTCCTGCTTGCCATCTATTCTCAAGAAGCGAACAGATTACACTGATTATGGGAACCCTGGTCTACTTGTCTGCTGTTATGCTTGATGGAGTTCAGCAAACCATGTGAATTCAGACTTTTAATTAAAGTCTGAAAAATGAATACTTCTGGAGTATAATGGAATAATCAATATCCAACTTATTTTCAAGAATAAGTTCATATTCATTGTAAATTTTTGTCTCATTTGAATGGCCTACTGTTCTAATTGTCCAACTGTTTCTCAGCAATTCAATCTTCAGTTAAGAAAATCACAGTTAAAGACTATTGTAGGTATCTTTCACTGACACAGCTCAAGTGGCAATTCAAGAACAGTCTACATCTTCAGTCAAGGTGCTGGTCTCTTCAAGTGCATGGTTATGTTAATTTGCAAGGGCTAACTACTGATGGAATATGTTGGAGGAATTTAATTATAGTTAAACAAGTTGTTTCCAATCATCAGGAATTATGAAATGAAGGAGAGAGTAATCATTTACCTCAATGGAGTTATAACTAAAACTGGTGGAGGACAAAGGCAATGCCTACCAAACAACCACAGCAGCAACATAATTTAATCCTTAAACTGTTTAGAATATTCTGTACCTCACACTGACAGTTGTATGAGCTTATCTCACCCATAAAAGAATTTTACATTTGTTTATGGTTTGCTCTTTTACTTCAGATAAAGGTAGCCTAAGACAGAAGTGGGCTTGGTCACTGTACCTGGAAAATCACATGTCAATGATGTCGCAGTAACCAGTGAGTAACAAATTTTATCTCAGTTACTGTGCTTATTTGGAAATAAATGCAAGAAATAAATGTCAAGATGTATTGCCCCTACATGATATCTGTATCATCCAAAGAACTAATAAATAAAATCAAAATATTATATAATATTATCCAGATGTTTTATATATGTGTGTGCGTGTGTGTGTGTGCATGTGTGTATGTGTGTGTGTGTGTGTGTGCGCGCTATATAATGGCAATTCTCACATCTAAAGGATGCAGCATGGTGTCCTCGGTGGTATAACTGAGCAATTTTTTTGCCCCCTTTTCTGTGTACAGACAGTGTTGTTGAATAAGTTTATCTCTTTAAGGGGAACTGTCTTGAAAGATGAAATTATATTTCAATTCTGCATAATAGATCCCATACTGTAGAACAGGCACTACTTAGTACCATAGGAGACTAAACTTGTTGGTGTGTAAACCCTGAATTATTTTTCTCCTTCAAATTTACTTTCTTTTTGCTTATGTAAGTCCTGTCCTGCTCCAAGCCAACCCAAACTACAGTTACATGCATTTTAATTGTTTTCTTCATTCTATACAATATAGACGAAGTCCAAAAATGTTTTGTCAAATGCCAAAGAACAATGCAAATTGCAACCCAGTGTGCAAGATCTAACACTTGTTGGAACTATCCTATTCAGCAGTTAAGGCCCTTCTTCCCTAATGAATACAGATGCAGATTTACTTCCCCAACTCCAAGAGCATGCAAGAAATCCATGCAGGATACAGTGAGGAAGCAAACATCTCTTAGGAAGTGAGTATCCTTACAGCGTTTGAGAGACAGAAAAGCCCTAGTGGTTTTGCTCTTCTCTAAGATGATCATGGACACAGTACTCTGAAATATGTCATCATATATAACTATTAAAAAACATTCAGTCTCTTACATCAGATCAATTAATACAACAGTGCAAACTAAAATACTTACAAATTTTTACATTGTTCAACTTGCTGCACTCAGGCTGGCTGTGCTGTGTGCACAGAAGGATTATAATCCAAGAGAAATAGTATGTATAGACATGTATAGACAATGGCGGAAAAATATACTTCTGTATAGTTTCAAGATACGTGAGACAGTTTCTTGTCTATCTGTGTTTTACTTAGGGCACTACTGAGGAGAGAGGTGATCTCTACTTCCCTTCTTCTACAATTCAAAAAACGGTTTAACAGTGTGGACCAGTCTCATTTATTTCAGCTGTCCCTGGACAGATCCTTTAAACTCTTTTCATATAAATCAGGATTTATTTTTTTTTTCTACCTTTAATGCAACATTTTATTTATCCAATATTAAATAATTGATTTTGAATTGTCATTATTATGCTGAACCAAGAGGTTACACTTGGAGGAAAAAACCCAACAAACATCAACCAAACCTTTATAATATAGGCTGTTCCCAGAAGAACTAAAAACATCTCCACAAATCATCCAACCAAACTATCTATACACCAGGAAATAGCAGAAAGGATTGCTCTTGATCTGGAGCCATACCACATTGTAGAGATTATGGGCTTGCTGAGTTTTGAGGATACATTATTCTTTCCCAAGAAAAAGACTCTTTTATGCAACTGCTATGTTTTTTATTTATGGTAACTTACTGATCAAAGCCAGGAATGCCTTCAGAGAAACGGTCTTACAAGGAGCTAAATCAACTGCATATCTTTCACTCACAGCACACAGACCTTTCTTTGATTCTGTGATGAGAAGGGGGCATACATATAAAAAACATTGCTTCTGGGCCTGCTATCATCATCGCTGCTGCCACAACCACTAAATAGGGACTCTGGCAGCAAAAGCAAATTCTGGTCCAAGATGCATTTTCCCTCAAATTCATGCAGCTGAGAATATTTAAAACTGGACCAGACAGTGAGGGATATTGGGTTCACTAACATCTGCTGTTCCTTCCATTACTGTTACTTGATCATCCTGTTTTATGATGGTGACTGGCAGGCATCAGATACATGTGCTATATTAACATCTATTTTGGTTAGAATGAAGCATGAATAACACCTGTACATGAAACAACAGCAGGAAAACAACTTTGTAACACAGGAAACAATGCTCACCAAAATGCATTCTCACAGAAAACAAGTGAAAGATTTTCTGGTGAATCATCAGATCAGACAACATTCATCATTCTGTTGGGAAGTATTTGCCATTACTTGGTCCTGTATGAAATAGATTGACTAACCATTGTCATATATTAGTAAATTATGAGTATGCTGCCCAGTGAAGTGTCCCTCAACTTAAACAAACTACCCATTTAACCAAACAAAAAAGATCTCTAAACATCAAAGAAGCCACAGTACTGAACATGAAAAAGCCTGTATTGAAATTACATTTCTATCTTGCATTTAAACAGGCCATACCAATTCACTTTGTAAATAATATCTGAATATCAAATTCCATATAAAGAAGAAGTAAAAAAAAAAAAAAAAGGACTGTCTTTCAAAATCCATCTTTGAAGAAAAAAAAAAGAAAAAGAAAGAAAAAACCTAAAAAATTAAAAAATTAAATTTCTGTTTGGTTTGCAACCATTGTTATTCTGTGGTAAGCACATAGTTTTCTGAATTCTCCTAATGTCATTTGCAATCAGTTGGTGACATCAGTTTTATTCAGAAAGAAGATATATTTATCCTCAGATTTTAGGTAAAAAAAAGGTTTCCTTCCAATCTACAGTTGTCCTAGTCTAACCTAGTATAGTGTTGAGTCCATGGAGAAAGGTGAACACTTCCAATGGGTTATATGCCTGCACCTATTTTAAATGTCTAACTGAGTAAACTGTTCTCAAGATTTTTGGCTTTCTTCTTTAAATACTACTGGTTAATTTGGACAACGTGCCTCTATTACACAGTATCTTCTTGAAAATTAGATTAAAAACAAATCCTACCTTAAATATCTGAATAGAATCCTTGACTTTATAGGCAATTTAGGATTTTTTTTTTTCCCCTGGAATACCTAGTGTTAGAATTGTAAGCTTAAGCAAACTCTAAGCTTCCAGCAAAAGCCTTACACATGAATATTAACACTTTCTCAGCCTTTAGGCTAAGATGTGCTAAGAGGGACATGGGCTATTTTAATTAACCTGACTTGCTGTGATTATCTCAGGCTGCTATTCAAGGAAGAACACAGCCACAAAAAGATACATATGACTCACCTGTAAATAGATCCCTCTGCTCTAAGTGGGGAGGCCGTATTTGCATATATATCGCTCATGCTCTGTGGGGAACTACTGCTTTTTCTATCCCAGAGTAGTTTTTATGGTTTGCCTACATGAACAAGCTCTCTGACAGATGTATTTGTGGTATTTTTAAAAACAGATGTGCTCCTGATGTGCATTTAATCCTGTAAATACCTGCTTACGCTAAAAGCAAACAATATTTTTTTTTTAAACCTTGTTAGTACTTTACACCTGACACAATTCAAGACAGATTATTCTGACTCAGAAATCATGACTTGAATTGCTAAGTCTTGCATTCTAGGTAAGCACCTTGAAGATGGTTTTAAAGGTACTTTGAAAATATGATACGAAGATACTGGAGTGTATCTGAGGGTCACTGAGCACTGGAACATGTTGTCTAGAGAGGTTGAGACTCCCCTACTGGAGATATTCAAAAGGCATCTCAACACAATTTGAAGACCTGCTTGAGCAGGGAGTTTGGACCAGATGACCCTCACAGTGGTTCCTTCTAACCTTACCCACTCAGTGATTCTGTGGAGGAGAGAGGGACACCAGAAGAAAATGTAGTACTCATGATGATGATGAAGAAAGACTAAATTCAGCTTGCCTTCAAATTTCAAGATGAATTTCAAGAATTTAAGTTTGGAAAAAAAAATATTCCTACTTGTGAATTCAGCACATCCAGGTAGGCTTCAGGGCACAAATACAAACCCACATACTGCCGAGTAGTAATCTCAGTTGACCCTGAGATTTGCTCAGTTGGTTAGGGCATTGCACTAACATCAAGGTTGTGGGTTTTATCCCTGTACAGGCCATCCACTTAAGAGTTGGACTCAATGGTCCTGATGGGTCTCTTCCAATTTAGAATATTCTGTGATTTTTCCGGGTGCATTTAACAGGAGGACAAATTTCAAGTTAGCACTTGGATAAATATTTTAAAACTACAAACACTGGCAACAATAATATAAATTTGTCATAGGCTGTATATGCTTAGACTTGCATTAATGAAGTTGACAAAGCAAATTTGTTAAATTCTTCTTTTGGAGTGTATTCCAACCAAAAGAGGTGTTCCCACAACTATATGGGTAAAAATATAAGTCTGCCTTTAAGAAAAAAAAAATAAACTAAACAGACAGACACAAGAAACTTGTTGTTATGTGAACAATAAGTTCCAAAGTCAGATTAAAAAAATGCTCAAGTCACCATGTCTTGGATACTTTCCAAACATGGGGTAAATTAAATAGTAAATGTTTGTTATACTCCATTCAATTTACTTAGCATGACAAAAAGAAAAAAGGCAAAAAACCCCTTAGTGAAAACCAATTTTTTAAAATTCCATTTACATTTTTTTGTAAAGTTATCACAGGCAGATTAATGCAAATCAGAGCTACAAAGTAAGGATTTTCTGATCTTTGCCCTTAATAAAGTCCTAGTCTGCATATTTTAAGTTGTTTCACCAGTCTCAGTAAAAATGTAATTGTGTGTGCTTGTGTATTTTCATGCACTTATGTACACCAATGTATACTTATCTCTCTCTCTATATATGTGTATATGTGTATACATATATTAACTCTAAAGAGACTTGTTCAGTTCACATGAATGCCTATCTGTCTTTCAGTGGGCTATAAGACAGTACTGCTATTTAAAGTTTTTTAGCCAAAGGCCAAAAACTTTGCTCATGGGCTTTAGATAGATGTACAGCCTGATTACTGAAGGACTTCAGAGGACAAGTGCAGGAGAAAAGTAGGTCAGATAGAAAGGAAAAAAAATAGATAAGGGGCTAGAAAGATATATTCTGAAGATCTTTTTCCTAAGAGGTTGTTCCAATGTGAGCCTTGTCAGATGCTTCAAGTTTGAAATTTGCATTATCACAGTCTTTAAGAGCTTATTTAAAGTCTGAATACATTAAGTAACTTGACAGCAATGATCGAAGTACAAAATATTTCCTCAGTATTAATGGCTATCCTAGATCTCTATATCTTGGGCAATGAACATCTTCTAGCAGATCATTAATCCCCTCAAAATACCCTGTCCTGAGGTCATTAAGTACTAAAAACTCTAAAAATAAAATAAAATATACATATGGATTTTTCTTTTTGAACTACAAAAGTTAATTGGTATGTACAGAAGAAGTCTGAAAAACTATTGCCTTAAATGTTAGACAATCAGATTGACAGAATTATCTCAAAAACTTTTATTCATATTATAATAATATATACTCAAAGCCATATCATTAATAATAACAAAATATAAAAAATATGTTTTAATTATAAAACACATTCTGAAGCTAAGTAGACTTGTAGATTTAATGTAAGAATTGAAAGTAGATTGTGGGAACATAATTTCAAGTTTTTGATAAGTCAGATGTAATTCATATCAAGTAGAATGCAAGGAAAGAAAGGACATATTATTGCAAAATGATTTTGCATTCTGTAATTATCTTCAGCTTGCTTTAAATACTTATTTCTTAGAATTGCAGTGCAAGTGGGTTTTGAGGCTTCTACTTACCAGGAGCTTCTGCTAAAGGCATGGCAATTTATTTCCCATGCTGAAGAATGCTGAACCTGTTTACTTCTCTCCATCAGCTGTAAGGAGAATATATGAAGTATAAATCTATACTGCAGTCTTCCTGTTATGTAAGGTGATACCCACCTCGAGCCTAGGCATAAACTTACATTCCTGAAACTGGTTCTCTAAAGCAGTAAAGGGAAAGAATCTCTTATTCAGATGATATGATTCACAGATTATAAAGGAAGACTAGGATGACTAGTTACCGAAAAAGTGTGATGTTTCAAATGGATCACATGGAAATAGGAAGAAAGGAGGCCTGGAAAGTGCTTCCTTCATATGATCTTTGGATCTGAATTTGAATTGCAGGTTTATGAGTTTTCATATTGAAAAGAACTTTGATGAAAGCAATCTTCATTTAAAACATGAAACTAGAAATTGCATTCAGATTGCTAGGATTCTTTGTTTCAGAAGAAAAAAAGAAAATAAACTGGCTAAAGGCAATGCCTATTTTAAGAGTTTTCAAATCATATTTTGTTGTTTTTTTTTTTAATTTAAAATTGCTGTCCACTTTTGGCCTATAATAGAGCAACAGAAAATAAAATCCCATTTAGGATAAAAAAGCTTCTGAAATAGTTACTTTTTCAAAAAATTCTGTCACTATTTGGTAAATTGTAGTAGCTTTATGATGTCATCTTCAAAAATATTAACAGCAGTTATCCATGCTGGTGTGAGTTCATTGCTTTTTGTGTGTGTGCACAATTGCACAAGATTTAGGTGACTTCTCATCTTTCTGGGCTTAGAAATATTTTACTTGGAGTGGGAGAAAAAATATATAAAAAATATTTTAATGTCAGGGTTTTTTTCTGGTATTTTATACACATTTAATGGAAGACTGGTCTTAAATCAATTTTAATGGACTTAAACATTTTCAAACAGTTAAAAATATAATTCTTTTTTTCCCCCTCTTTATATATATATA
>JAWWEW010000112.1:77184410-77195659 GCA_035583185.1 Anabacerthia variegaticeps | reverse complement strand
ATCCAATGCCATAATTTTCATCTCTCCATTACCATTCATCTGATAGTTTTTGTACACTCCGTTTCAAAAATAAAAAAGGTAGGAGTATGATGTAACATGATAAATATATTGCATGGGAGTTCCTGTCGAAAGGTTGGACTTCTGCTTCTTCATTGGACACAACTTCCAGCACCCAAAGCATTGAATGAGGCAAAACATGTATAACTAAATCAAAGAAATTAAATGAATGATATGTGTTAGGATGACTGATAAACATCATATGCATCTCATTGTTTGGGCATTTTGCCTATAGTAGGCATTATCTCCAAAATAAGTTTACTGGATTTTTTTTTTTATTTCATCTTAGTTTGTCCTGGTTCAGGCCAGACAGGGTTATTTTTTTGCAGCAGCAGGGAGGGGCATGGCTAGGACCCAGAGGTTATTCTGTACCACCTCATGCCATTTCTGGGAGTGGGAGAAAGGGAGTCTCTTGTGTGGAGAAGGGCTTCCTTCTTGTTGGGCAAGCTTGGTGGACAGAGTGGTTGGGTAATGCTGGTTCTGAGCCAGAGGGAGCAATCAGGGTAGCGTGGCTCCAGTCAGGTCACAGGCTCTGCAGTGAGCAATTTTTTGCACATGAATCACTCTCACTTTTGTACACTTTTTTTATTAATAGTGTTGCTCTTTCTTGTCTCATTGCTGTTTCCAGTAAATTGTTCTTATCTCTACTCATGGTCTTTGCCTTTTGGGCCTCCACTTCTTCTCTTCAGCCACCTTCAGGGCTGAGAGGAGAGAGGGAGCGGGGAGTGAGAAGCAGCATGGTTTTATCAGGAGCACTATATTGGAGAATACCATTTCTAAACCACAACAAGTTTCATCTTACTGTCTTGATGATAGCTTTTTCTCCGTGATGATTTTTTTTTTCAAGTAGCGGTGAAATGGTATTTCAAATCTGATAAACGTGAAAGGATACATGCCCTTAAGACTGAGGATCTTTTTTTCTTAAGAAGACAGAGAAAAATTGCAGGAGAACAAATGTGTAGGAAAATTATCTATCAGGGAACCTTATTGATTATTTCTTTGATATTTGGTCATCTACATACTCCCAATCATCCCAGAAGGACAGTAAAGGTGATAAAGCTCGCTGTTTACCCACACATTTGTGTGTGTGTGTATGTATACAGATATATATCATAAATGCACAGCTGTATTGTTTCTGAAGGTTAGTATTCAGAATTATTGGGAGTGTCTGTGCTCTTTCACATGAGACCAAGGAAATCTCTTTTCCAAATTCTCCAACTTAATTTTTTTTTTTTCCCTTTCACAGGGACTGAACAGCATTCATATTGTTTATTCATTTTCCCCATTTAGAAGATACCTTGAAAGATTAATTACTGTTACTTGTAGTGACTGTTGGGATTCAAATATTGTCTACAGTATATATAAAGAATTGTAGAAAATCTGACATGCCCTATGGCTGATAGAACTATTTATTTACAACAAAGTCAACATATTTCAAAAATGATCAATGTTAGGTCATATGTTCATGAAGAAATAGCTGACAAACCCTACACTGATGAATAGATTTAAAAACAAGGCTCTACTGGAACCCCAGAGCACAAAAAGAAGCATGGCTCCAGTGTGGTGTTATCCAAACACAGCAGAGCGTTGCAGCTAACTAGAGAAGGCAACAAAGCCTATGGCACCATTGTGAATAAAAATATTAAAATCATCACTATAAGCAACAGCCTGAACAACACAGGAAAGGGGAGATTATGAACTCATTATTTTAGTTCGGTTTTAAAATCTTCTGATGGTTCATCAGAATGATGAAATTACAGATTCACAGACTGACAGGCTGGAAGTGGTATCTGTAAGTCACCTAGCCCAGCTCCATACTGAAAACAGGTCTAATCCAAGCAGGTTGCAAACACCTCCAAAGACCAATACTCGCTGCAGTATTTTACTGCTCTGATGGTTAAAACAACAACAACAATAAAATTAATAATATGGGACTGAATTTCCTATGTTCTGAGAAATAATGGTTTTTATGTCACTAGGATTGTGTTGCTTTTATTTCACAATATTTCGTGGGTTTTTTTTCTGTTTTAATGTTAGAGAAACATGCATTGTTGTGATATTTGTGACTCCATGAATTGGGACATGTCCCTCTCATATCAACAGAGATACATATACACAACTTTGCAGACAGCAAATACTTTGTTTCCTTCATCACTCAGACATCTAGAGATTTACATAGCAACATGTTGTGGCCTTGGAAAAATATCTGAATATTTTGTGGGTGTCACCAAAATGTCTTTCCCAAAATTAGAAGGCTTTCTCATCCCCTTTCTTGCCAGTTTTTAGATTATTTGCATTAGATAATAGGTTATAATTTCATTTTTAATTAAATAAACATTATTTTAACCTATTAAATTATTCTACTCCAAAGAAAAACAATTATTTAATTAAAACGTTGGTAATGGTTATGCAAACTTGCCAATGTGTACATTTAAGTTACAGCAAGGCTTTTTTCCAGTTTCTGCAAGTTTATTATTTCTTTTGGGAAGGATTTTTCCTTCAGCAAGTCACTCCAGGTGCAGCCCTCATAAGCCATTTGATACTTGGAAACACAGGATTCTAGACTGCATCCTCCATCTCAGTGGGAAAAGGTATTTCTCAGTCTGGAATAATCTGCACATAAACAGCAAAAATTTGGGGCATATTCCCTGCCTACTCCTAGTCTTTCCTTACCTATTCAAGGTGCAGTGAAGCTCCATTAAACTCAAGGTGTGAATAGCCTGCACAAAAATAGAGTAAAGGATATTTATATTTGCATTATTTCAATTTACATAAACATAAAAGAATTATGTTCATAGTCCAGATCCCCACTATTTCTAGGATGTGCAAAGCACAAATTAGTCTAGGAAAAATTGTTAATCTCTAATGCTTTTGCTGCAGCTGCAGCTGTGTCCATCTCTAACCATTTCAGGTACGAAAAACAAAACAAAAACAAGATTCTTCTGCCCTCTCCTTTCCAAATTTAAGTAACTAGATATTTGAAGAACATGACATTGTAATTTTACATGCACACATACAGACATATACACAAATCCTTATATATCTAAACATCACTACAATACAAGTAAATATCACTAAGTATATATGTGCACTACATATATATGTACAGGGGCGGATGCACATGTGCATTAATTAAATGAATAATTAAAATATATTTTTTACCTTATATCTGTGTATGTCTCTGTAGCCATATGCGTATACAGAGTGAGACTGAGTTGAGCATACATGTTCTCCAATATTTTTATTTAGTTTACAGTTTTATGGCTTCTGAACCAAGAGAACTACGTATGCTGTGATTCCAACTGTGAGTCATTGTGATGGAGACGAATGCTTAATGAAAATAGCCCATAAAACAGTTGCATTTAATAGAAGATAACTGAAAAATAAAGAGATAACAAGGAACAAGGATGCCCCCATATATCTTGTAATATTCCTTTTTAAAAAATTTCTTTGTAAACAGCAATCTAATCAGAGACAGTCCTGAAGAAACAATTTATCCTTTGTTGCAGTCTTGAACTTTGACTCAAACGAGCTCTATAGTCATCTGGTGAACATATGGGTATTGTTCATTCCCTAGATAAATGCTGGCCAAACCCACAGATAGTTTGTGTGATGTTTTAGGACTACAAGCCAGACGGTACTTCTCCTTCCTGGACTTAGTCAGGTGGTGGGAGATATATTACTAAGGAGGTTGTCAATGGGATTTTTATGCAGTGGAAATTTTTTTGGCTCAGGTCTAGGCTGGACAAACATAGAGAGACAGAAGCCCCAAGCTGCCATTAGGGTTAGGTTTTAGAGAGCCACAAGCTTCAGAGACAGTGAGGGTGGAAAAGACATGCCAAGGGAAGCAAGCACTGCACCAACATTACTGCCTGCACACATTTCCAATCTGGGCCATCCATGATGCTGGGTCTCAAGCTGTCATTAATGGTGGAGGGAGGGTTCAGAGACCACCAATACCTACACCTCAGGGACACCAGGGGTGGAAGAGACAGGCCAAGGGAAGCATAGCACTGTGCCAAAATTCTTTCCTCCACAACTTTCTAAGCTGGGGCTGCTGGGGACCTCAGCTTCAGTCCCAGGGTTAAATTATGGTTACAGTTAAGGTTAGGGCTGGCCTTCAGTTATCAACAAAGGTTACAACTCCACGGACAGGAGGAGTAGAAAAGACATGACAAAGAAGAACAGCAATGCTCAAACAACTCTGCTTAAACAAAGTTCTGGTTTGGGCCACCTATGGTGCTGAGGACCTCAGCCCCACCCCATGCTGCCACTAGGTTTAGGGTTCAGAGCACCACGAGGCCTCCAGATCCAGGGATACTGTGCTTGGAATAAGCATGCCAAGGGAAACAAGGCACTGCACTGACATTGCTGCCTCCACAGCTTTGGGCTGAGAAATGCAATCCTGCACCTAACATCTTGTAGAATCATAGAATTGTTTTAGGTTGGAAGTGACCTTAAAGACCACCTGCTTCCAACTCCCCTGCCATGGGCGGTGGTGACACTTTCCACTAGATCATGTTGCTCAAAACCCCATCTAGCCTAGCCTGGAACACTTCCAGGGATGGGGCAGCCACAGCTTTTCTGGAAAACCTGTTCCAGTGCCTCACCACTCTCAGTAAAGAATTTCTTCCTAATATCTAATGTAAACCTACCCTCTTTTAGTTTACAAGTCATTTGTCCTTGTGCTATCACTACATGGCTTTTTAAAAAGTCCCTGTCCAGCTTTCTTGTAAGCTCCCTCCAGGTACTGGGAGGCTGCTGTAAGGTCTTACTGGAGCCTTATCTTCTTCAGGCCAGCTCTCACAGCCTGTCTTCATAGGAGAAGTGCTGCAACCCTCTGATAGTATTCATGGTCCTCCTCTGGACTCGCTCCAATAGGACCATGTCCTTATATTGTGGGCCCCAGAGCCAGACACAGTACTGTAGGTGGGGTCTGAAGAGCAGAACAGAGGGGCAGAATCACCTCTCTCAGCTTGTTGGCCAGGCTTCTTTTGGCACAGCCCAGGATACAGTTGGTTTTCTGGGTTGCACGCAAAAATTCCCAAGTCATGTTGAGCTGCTCATCCACCAACAACCCAGAACTGCTCTTAATCCATTCACTGCCCAGCCTGTATTTGTGCTCAGAATTGCCCTGACTCAGATGCAGGACCTTACACTTGGCCTTGTTGAACTTCATGACATTTGCACAGACCCACCTCTCAAGCCTGTCAAAGTCCCTCTGGATGGCATCCCTTCCCTCCTGTGGGTTAACTACACAAAAAAACTTGGTGCTTTGTACATCTTAAAAATAAACACTGAAGTTCAGGTGATAAAAATAATTATTTACCCAAAACTCAACATTTCTGTTAAAAATTGTTTAGCAAAAAATCAAAAGAAATAATAAAATATTCTCTGTACTTTGGCTTACAGAAATGAAGATAGTGTAAAATACAGTCTACTTGATGAAGCTTGTATGGAATTTAACTAAAAAGATATCTTTCTACCACATTTTTAAATTTTCAGCATATTTTACTGTCCTTTTAACGCCTCTGATAACAAGGATATTCTCAGACCTCCTCCAAAGGAAAAAAAAAAAACAAAAACCCACATAAAATCAATGCAAAATGACAGAATGCAATGAAAGCAATTTTGCAGCATCAAAATTTAAATGAGCAGCAGAGTTTTTGGATGCTTATCAAAACCAAGCCAACTAATATTTTAAAGTGTGACCATCATTCCTGCGTACAGTAAAAATGATGGAATGAGCCAAAGTCAGTAAAATTCTGTGTCATCAGAGAAGAACACTTCAGTAGAATTTGCATCCATAACCATTTAGAAGTTGGTTGGCTTTTGTGGAGTTTTGTTTTCCTTTGCTATTTCATCACAAGCACTATAATGTGTAAGGTTTTCTGTGGTTCAGTCTGACATCAGTAGCAGCATACAATTCTATAACAGCTTTTGTTTTATCTAGGAGTGTATGCACTTCTCTTGTTTAGACACCTGACACACCACCTTCTTGGTGTAAGGGAGGAGAAATCAGCTCAGTGTGCATTTGCTTACATGATTGTCTTAATTGTATATAGTCACAGTTCCGTACATATATGTGTATGTGGTGGTTTGACCCTGAAAAAAAAACACTTGGTGTCCAGCAAAACTGTTTCAAGACTTTTCTACCCTCCCCTCCTCCCTTTGCCTTCCAGAGGGAAGGAAAAAAAAAAACTGCTAAGAATTTACAGCTAGAGATAACAACCGAAAGAGAAGCTTTGATTAATACCATGGGCAAAGCAGAACTTAGAATAATGCTTAAATTCATTACTAACAAACTAAAAACTACACCTAAGAAATAGAAACAGGTTAGAAACACCTTTCCACCACTATCCCTCAGTCTGTCCATGCCCCCTCCTTCCCCCAATGGTGTGGGGGACAGGGAAATGGAAGACTTACAGTCAGTTGTTGTTGGGTCAGCCATTCACAGATATAAATCCAAAACTTACATCTGTCTCAGGGGGCTTTCCTGTGGGCTGCAAAGAGGACAGTTTGCTTCACCACAGTCATCACCATGGTCCCAAGGGAATCATAATTCTGAGTCCTTCCCCTGCGTTCCGTGGGGTCCCCCCCACGAGAAAGATCCTCTGCTCTCTCGTGGGTCGTTCCATGGGGTACAGTCTCTCATGAAAAGCTGGCTGTACCTGCTTAAGCGTGGGCTTCTCCCTTCACGGGTCTCGGCTGCAAATCTTTGCAGGACTCCGCTCCACCTTGGGGTCCTCCCATAAGGTAACAGCTTCTTTCATGCCTCCCCCTGCTCCGACAGGGGGGTCTTTGCACCCCAATGGATCCCATGGGCTTTAAGGGGACAACTCATAATCACCATGGTCATCACCACGTATTCAGGGAATAATAGTTTTAAGTCATCTCCCTGATCCGTGGGGTCCCTCCCCCTCCTTCTCTTCTCCTCCTGCACTGATCTTGATGTCTGCGTTGTGATGTTGTTAATCCATGGCTGCCCATTTCTAACTGTGCAACAACTTCTTAAATATGTTTTCACGCAGGGGCGTAACTTAATGGTTCAAAAGCAGGAAGTTTTCCTCGGAGCTGGCCCTCATTGGCTCTGCGCTATAGGATGGAGGGAAGCCTCCAGAGGCTTCCAACAGAAGCCAATCTTCCTCTTATAAAAAAAAAAAAACAAAAAAAACACCTAATCAGAGAAACCCACGACAGTGTACTTACATGCCATGCACATATATGCCATGTGTACATTTCTGTGAGCTAGCTCCAGTGTCTTAGAGCATGGTTAATTTATGTACCTTTTTTAAATTCACCCCCCCCAATATGATTCATTTATAATAACTAAAACTATTTTATAGCCAGTCTATGAAACAACCAGTTGGGAAAAAAATTTTCATTCTTCTCAGTGCTGTGTAGGTGCCACTTTTGCATATAATATAAAAATGATTCTTGAAGTTCTGTTTTAGAACAAGAAATTATTTATTTTTCAGTTTTATGGCAACCAAAATGAAAATTAAAAAAATCAAAGTTATTTTGGGTTTTACCAAACCTGAGACCTGGAGAAAAAAATAAAAAAATCCAACTCTCTCATGAAGGTTCAGGTTCTCTTATTAATTACAAATTATACTTACATTTTATTATAATTCACATCACTGTTCCACACTTAGCAAGATTCAGTCTTGAAATAAAAGTCACTTAGTCAAAGCTGATGCAATAAATTTGGTAATGCTCTACTATCCAGTTATTAGCCTTTTTCCATAAGGTTTTTGACAGAACATTGCCCTGTTAAAAATACATCATAAGAGATAGGCAGAAAACAATTGAGATTCTACTGCAAATTTTAATTATGAAAAACAGAGATTAGAAGTTTGAGAGTTCCTATGTGAGAAGCCGAACTACGCTTTCTAGCAACATTTACAAGCAACTTAGTTTTTTATTTCAAGTAATATTTAAATCCTGTTTCCAAAACTATAGTGCACTTCATATAACATTATTTATATAGAGAAACAATTTAAATAACTTTTAAAAGACATATATTGAATAAAAATAAAGAACGATTCAGTCTCACAAGATCAGGCTCATAGGATGTAGACAGTACATAGCAAGTAAACATAGCAAGTAAACATAGCAAACAGACAGTAGATATTGTCAATAATGTCTCACTTTGGTCATATATATTTTTGCATCTGTTTTGCTGCTGAGAAAAAGCATCAGACAAACAAAACAATAAAGACTTTATTGTTCAAGGACACGTGACTTCTCTCTAACAAAAAAAATCCCTCCTTAATTACCCTCTTTATACAATATCAGCTTTTGCATCCTGTTTCTTTAGCCCCAGATTCACAATACTCGCTTATTTCCCTTATATCCTTACTTGTGGGAGCAGGTGATCAGCAGTAAAGTATTTCATGAGAAAAGGAAAACCCAATACTCTTCATGGAATAGTGAAAGACTCAGTGCCAGACCCTTCCAGCACTATGTAAACTACCACTTTATGGGTTTGAGCTCTTGTGGTCAGGCAGCAGCTGTGGTCAGCTGTTTACTCTTGGAAAGAGCTGATGCTTGGTATTCTAATCAAAATGGCCAGTCCCCCTTGTAACTGACATGAAAAAAGTATTCTGCAGGAAACTCATCCCTGTTTTCCTTCATAGATCCCACATTCAGATCTCAATTGATGGAAGGCTTCACAGAGCTCTGCTCTGCACCCACATCTTGAGCAAGTAACCTGAACTGATCAGAGAACTGATACAAGTTGCCCCCAGATAAGACTGCTAAATCTCCACTTCAAACTCCAGAAACAATATGAAAGGCCTCAGGAATCACCTTGCCTTGAACAGCTGACATTGCCTTTAAGTAAAAAAAAAAAAAAAAATCTAAAATGGATTTCTGTTACTCAGAGATTCTTTCTTGTATTCTCCAATCATTTGATCTGGGCTAGGTAACAGAACTTAGTATAAATGATGACTACCATGTAAACCAAGTAACTACAACTGTAAGGTGGAATGCGTACTGGAAAAACAGGAAGAGCAAATATTTTGCATGTTACATCCCACTGATGTGAAAATAATGGAGTCTATTGTCTTCTTGTGGTTGCGGTTGCAACCACATGGTAAATGTTATCTCCAAAAAGGGACAGAGCTGTGCAACACAGATGTTTTCAGTCCAAAACTGAAAGTGAAACTACACCAGTTTGGAGACCAACATAGTTAAACCACACTGTGCTGTTTAAACTGTGTTACGGACAAGAACGCACAATTCAAGAAGAGACAAAATGAAAGCAAAAATAAGAAATATAAAAAAGCTCTGGGACATGGCCTGGATTTTCAGAGGGGTTTTTTTTGTTGTTTGTTTGTTTTGTTGTTCTTGGCTTGGGTTTTTTGCTCGTGTTTTTTGTTTGTTTTATTTACTTTTAGCAGCTTTTGGAAAAGACATAGTCCAATCAGGGAAAAGTATCAGAAAAAAAGCAATTCCAGCTTTTCCTCTGTCCTGCTGAAGGTGTTCTGATTCTACTGAATGCCACTGAATACCCAAACTTCCTCCTGTTTTCTCTGCTAAAGAGCACCCACTACTTTTTAATATGCTTTTATAATTTACATATAAATGTCAGTAACATTCAATAGCAAAACTGATATAGTCCTGTATAAGCTTTGCACAAAGATATTTTTGACTTTAAAAACAAAACTTTAGAAACCTTTCAAAAAAGGTGGTTTGACAGTACTGACCAGTTCTGCATATTGTCAGCATGAATTAAAACTTCCAGTAGTTCTCAGGATACAAAAACTGTTTTATCTTATCTACTATGATGGCTCAGCAAGGCAAAGCAATTTTTTGAGAAACACAAGTGACTAATATTGAGTGAGGCAGAAGGTGCATCCCCAGGGGTCTGAGTTAGCACCCGAAATAACATCTAAACAGTGCTGCCCCTGTTACTGCCATCCTTGCTATAGCATTTGAAAGCGTTATCTATTTCAAGTAGGCAATTTTGACAGCAACTGGTACTGCTTAAACATACATTAACTGTGTTAAACTGAACTGAATGTAATGCTGGGAAATCTCAATATAGGCCATTAGAAGATGTAAGGAGATAAACTACACATAAGGAGAAAACGCTGTCTCTGGCCATCTGCTTGTCCTGGTAACACATAGAAAATTTTCAATATGCAACAATTCCCTCAACTTGCTGAACAGCAGGTGCCCATCTTTTCCTTCAGCTGTCCAAAAACTGTTCCCTTACAACTCTTCTTGTTCTCCCTGAAGGATTCTTTCATAGTTTTGTAATGCAAATTTAGAATAAGGAGGAACAGGTTCTGTTTAAAGTAGAATTATCTCAATTTACACAGTAACCGATGGATATAAACCCTTATTTTGTCCTGTGAGCATTCTACTTAAATGAACTGTCACTTTTTTCCCCAATGTCACATCTTTTACAGATGAAAAAGACAGCACTATTTTACAAACAATAAAAAGCACAGGGTGTGAGGATTGTGAATTAGGAAGCCTATTTCCACTGTGCTGTCTTTCTTAATAAATGCAAAACCATAAGTAAAACAATAAGTGATCCAGAATAAGTTATTGTCTTCAGCTGAAAGGGATTTATTGTTTGTTGAGGATCAAGGAATGTCACGCTGAGATGCTACAGAAGGAATTAAGAAGAGTATTCCAGGAAAAAAGATCCACCAGTTAGGGGATCAAAGGTCAAAATATGACAGTATTAAATTCAATAAGCAACTGTATGTCTTTTGTACATATATTTTGAATATCTATGTTTTTAATTATAAGCAGTAAACATTCTGTAAAGGCCTTGTGTCCTGCAGTGAAAATTTAATGCAGTGAATTAGAACTTTGAGACTGTTAAAATAAAGAATTAAAGCTCCAAGTCTACAACTTCATCAAAGAGAAAATATGGATATGAAATGTAGTTGTTAGACATGTAGTGAAAACATAGGATCTCAGCAGCCACTTCCATCTCTTTAGCTGCCTTCTCATTCATCCTGGGGATTTCATTAACACTTACATAATTTTGACATTCTGCCCCTCTACATAAGTCTCTTGATATTCAGAATCTGGGTGGCACTGTGTTGCCTTAAGGAAGGGGGAAAAAAACTTCCAAGACAACTTTATGTGGGCAAAGTAGAGAAGAGTTCTTTTACTTATAGGGTTTTGGGGTACAGAATATAAAGGAGTATAAAAGAGTATAAAAGTAT
>JAWWEW010000112.1:77140328-77184310 GCA_035583185.1 Anabacerthia variegaticeps | reverse complement strand
TTGCTAGCTACTCTATATGTGAGAAACTACCTAGAAGTATAAAAATCTACAAATTCATGAAAACCCTACGGCATCACTGTGTCTTCAGTTGTGAGGAATTTGATGAAGTAAGGATGTTCTAGCTATAGATAAACACCCATCAAAACTCTCACAAATTGCAATTGTGACTGCACTGATTTTGTTTCCACAGTGCACCCTTTGCAGCATGTTGAAGGTTAGAGCCATTCATAGAAAGACTTGAATTTTGAGCTTTCTTATGTAAGTGCATTGGTTGCTCAACTCTCCAGGGTAAAATGCTGTTTATCCCTTCCATTAAAGTCACTGTGCACAGGGAGAGAGAAGCTCATGAGGGCTATGGGTGAAACACGGTTTTGGTGATGAAGGCACTTACCCGGGAAAGGATATATTTAAATTCCAAGAGACAGAGAACAGAATTCACCCACTTTTACGCCCTAGGAAAATGTATAATTGCCTACTACACAATAAAGGGGAAACAATGCAAGCAAAGGTTACCAGCAGTCTCCTTTCTTTATTAAAGGAAACATAGACTGTCTTTGCGTTTCAACTGACAAGTTGCTGTTGCTTAAAACTCTGTGATGGGCTAAGTCAGGTTTTGGGCATCCTAACCAAGCTCTCCAAGAAGCCCAAATTTGAACCAATCTGTGCTTGAGTAGCTCAGATCCCTAACTACTATCCTATGGGTGAAAAACTAGGAAGTCTATGACATTCAGGCACCTCCAGGGTTAAGCACCACAGAGGATTAATTTTGATCACAGATTTACTTTAAAGACCAAAATTTCCATAGAGGTTATTTTAGATGCCTATACACAGTACCAGATCTCGTTCACAGTCTTTCAGTGTTTCATCTTCTCCATGTATATCATCAATAATTTCTCTCGGTAGCATGCAGCTATTATGAGGATGAAATTGATATACAGAGTTAATGTGATTATAATAGTAGCATCTAGGAAGTTAGATAAAAATAATATGACATAATACCACTTAAAATGTTGCACAGTATTAGAGATACATTTTAGCCCTCATGATTTATTTCACTCTTAGCAGGTTACACTAATCTTCTGTCCAAATGACCCTGTTTATGCCTGATGTAGGCTTTAATTTTAAAAACAGTATCTCTTTTCAAGTTCTCTGGCTTCCAAGCATCCAAGATTAAAGGTTACTTGTAGAGTTAGGATTTGCATTACAGTAAAATGGGTGTTTATCTGTTCCATTTGCAATTATGATAGTTTATTTTTTCTTTCTTTCTTTTGGTTTTGTGTTTTGTTTGTTTCTTTTTTCCTTTTATTTTTTTTTGTTGTTGCTGTTTGTTTTTGTTTGTTTTTTGTTTGTTTTAGATTCTGTTCCGTTCTAGGGACCTAGATGGGCAGCAGAGAGAAAAGCTCTTTGCTTTGCATTGTTAACACAGCTCAAGCCTGGGTCAGAAGAAATCCTCTGGAAGAAGGGGAGCTTCTGCTTTCCGTGACAGCAGCTGACCTTGCTCAGCTGGGTGATGCTTCTGGAGAGCAGGATGTGTGTAGCAGAGTGTGAAGGACACAGAGCAAGTAGAGGGTATACAGTAGGAAGAGGCTGGGCAGCCCCACAGAGAATAAGTGTGCAGGCACACAGCCAGGCCTCCCAGAGGCTGTAAGGGGAAGAAAAAAAAAAAAAAAAAAAAGACTTTTATGCAGAGAAACTGCTAAAAGTTTCTGGCCAAAGATCAGGACAGGAAGAATATCTACTGCTAAAGGATATTATACCTGGAAGGGAGGAGGAGATTTTTAGGGGGTTTTCCCTTAAGGAGAAGATTTAGGATTTCGTGTTTATAATATGCTGAAACAAAACTTAACTTTTAGCTGAAAAGTCACGATGATGATGACCTGCTATGCTGACTTTAAATAAAAGGTTCATGTAATTTAATCTCAAATCTCACATTCACTGGCAGTCTTATCACAGTCAGACGTATTTCTTCTTCAAACTCTTTTTTCTATTTTTTTAAAAATATCACCTACTCAGTAAATCTTTATTATTTGAAAACATTTGTAGATACTCACTTATGGGAAGGATTTCAGTGGTTCAGATAAGGCTAGATGAGAAAGTCTCATCAAACTTCAGGTATACTTAAATGACTTCAGTTTTCATGCTGGGTAAGACAGTGATACCACCCACCTCCCCCACCTCCCAAGCAAAGCAACACAAAACAAAACAACACAAAACTAATAACAGCTGGATTATCTGTTTAGCCCAGGCAATAAGGTCCACTGTGACATCATCAGTGTAATTTCATATAGAGGATTAGCTATGTAAAGTGGAACATAAAGAAAATTCATTCCCATTAGAAATGTAAAATTTTATCCTGTTGCTTGAGCAGAAGATAGCCTTAAAGACAATATCCCATGAAAACCTGTGTCAAGAAAGCAGCTGCCAGAAAAGACAAGGTCAAGTAAGTAATGGTCATTTCAGCTCCTCAAAATTGCAAACACTTTGTGGCTGAATTCCCTTAGACCCTGCTGGGAAAGAAACATGGAGAGTTTTGCTGCTCAGTGCCAGGACCATCATCTTAGGACAGCCACATAGGAAAATTCTGCGGGCTTGTTTATACACCATGGCTGAAGAGCAAAGGACATGCTTTCTGGCAAAGAAAAAAGGTATTGTGTTCCCTTAAACATCACTTTCAATATACAGTAAAGTATATTTACAGTGTCAGTAAAGAGACTTCACCTTCCATGTATCCACAGGAAACCAAACACCTGACTTGCCCCACCCTCTGGCAGGAGGCCTGATCCAATTTGGGGGCAGATGAAGCAAATCCAATGAACAGGAACCAAACATGAGTTGTGTATATGGTGCCCAATCTCTCCTCATTTTGCCCTCCACTGCTCTACTAGTAATAAGTATAATTTTTTAAGAAAAATAAAATATCACGACCCTCTCCTATGATTACTATGTAAGCAAGTGCTCAGTTTGCCTATCTCTCACTTAGTGAGTATGGGAAGATGTTAAAATAAAACATTTTAACAGTGCTATATTTTTCAAAGTGGTTTTTGCCAACACAAGATGCTTTTTCCAGCAGAAGGCCTAATAATGTCAAGAGTGCAGGAGGTCCCATAAGCGGAATTAATGGCAGTTTCATGCAACACATGAAATTATAATGCATCTTATGAGTAAATCAAATCACTTTTTCTTTATAATTTCTGAATTCCAAGGGGCCATGAAACACATATTTAAAAGGTGTGCAGAAGGACCTTATTCATTAAACAGCAGAGAAAAGTAGTTGAAGCTTTATTAAAAATTGACTAATAGGCATTCCAGATAATTGAACTGACAGGCTGTTTTGACAGCTGCAAGCAAAAATGTGCTTTCTCTAAACAGTTGGTGTAAATCTTTTAGATTTCTAGAAAGAGAAATGATGTACTGGTTTAACTTTAATCAGCTTATGAAGTTAAAAAAAACCAGTAACTGTTCACCTGACTAGTTGAAGTTATGCTAATTGGAGGTGCTGCCAGTCATTTCAATGGCAGGGTTTCAGCTGAAAGAATTGCCAAGTTCTCACACAATGAGAAAGGTGGAAGGTGAGTACTTAAAAAAGTTTTGCTTAGCAGAAAAATGTAAATTAAGATGAAAACTTAACTCTGAACTTGATTTCCAGAAAGGTACTGACTGAAGTTAGTGGATTTTTCAAGGATCTATCAGCTTTGAAAATCAGGCTGCAACTAACAAATGTGACAATCTGCACCTTGAGTGGGCTAACATAAAGTAATAGGCAATTATACTGGCTAAATGAAAAAAATAAGAAGGAACAAAAAGGGGGAAAAAGAAAACAGAGAAAAGCTACATACCAGACTTTCCAGGTTTAAGAATTTAAAGTAGCAGGAAACAAGGAAAAAAAAAAGTTAAACAAGAAAGACAAGATGGAATTAAATTTGGATTTTGTAAAAATTAGTTCAGTAAAAGGGAAAAAATGAGCAGGCACGCAACTGTCAGAAAAGAGAAAGAAATTTTAAAAAGGACAAGCAAAATATTAAAAAGGTAGAGTAAATGAAGACTTAAAAAACCTAATGGAAGATTAAATATTTTAGGAATATTATTTAGGTACTACATACTACATAATTAGAATCGACATGATTATAGAGCTTGTCAATAAAGCATTGAGAATAAGGCCATGTTACTCTATTGAATCTTTAGGTGTTCCTTTAGTCTGTGTACACAAGTATATATTTTATATCTTGATTTAGAGCAGACCTATCCTCTTATGAAGATCACTAAAAGAAAATTCAATCGGCTGAACTCACCACAGGCGTGGCACTTCAACCAAAGGCATGTATGGAATAGTACAGCAACAGCAAAGAGAGGAGAAAAATCTTAGAAAAAAATGAATAGATGACACACTGAGAATAGTGTACCTGGCGTTTAATTATAATATCTCAAAACCAGAAAGATACTAGTGAATTTCTCTATGTGTTTTTATTTTATTACTGAATAAACAAACCAAGTGTTTTAGTATCCAAACACTGCCATGCTGAACTTATCTGATGTTTGATTACTGTATTAGATTGACGTATAATAACTGAACAGAAATCTACATGCTGTTTCGATGGGTTTATTTGATTTAGACATAGAAGTCTTTTTGTCATTCCATGTGAAAAAGAGTGCTGTTGGAAATGTGTATTTCACAGCTATTTGTTTTAAACGATCCTTTATTCCAAGAGAGAAGAACAACTGAACAACTGACTATAAGTAAAACTGGTTTGCAAATGAAATTTGATTGATATTTTAGATTGCTTGGGACTATATGTGGCACAGTATTGTATAAATTATATTTGTTTAAAATGCAACTGAGCTCAGAATTGCCAGGAACAATTTAGACCCCATAAATGTTTCTTCTAAATTGAATCAGAGAAGGCTGAGAAGCCTCTAAACACTGTACAGGGATTCAATGTTTAGGTTTTAAATGAAACAATTTCAAAAATTGGAGCCATGCCATCATTTATAACACTGTCAGAGTCAGTGCTCCAACAAAATAGGTTGATTTTCCTCTTCTGTTCCTAGCTCATCTTTATTGGAGGCTTTCACTGTTAAATGCAGTAAATGAGAGAGGTGGGATGAGCAGGGAGAACAAAAAGGCAAATGAACATTATTATGGAAAACTATTTTCAGAAATTGCATTTTATCTTCAATATGATATTTTTGCCTATACCCAACCCTAAAGATCATTTTCATGAAACACAAAAAATCCATCTCAGATATTTTCTTGTTTCATTATATCAAAATACATTAGTTTTTTTGGTTTCAATAAAGATTTATGCTACCTATATTGCACAAGGTAAGTGTAAATAAGAGCTATAAATTGCTAAGCAGTTAATGTTGCTTGTGAATGGGCCTATTGTTCTCTAAAGAGCCCAAATTTTAGAGAATCCGGCTAACTTAACGCCTATGAGGTGCCATACAGGAAAAATGCTATAAAAATCTAATAGCAATAAATATGCTTTGGTATTAAGTTATATTAGTTTGGGTGAAAGTGCATATATTTAGAACCTATTAAAATATATACAGTTAAAAGGAGTTTAAATTAAAAATGTTGTGGGCACATGTGTGTCCAGCTCACCACATATGTACTTACCCCTTAATTTGATTTGATGTTTTGTTATTAATTCTTGTAAATACAGTCTATCTGAAAGTGTCTGAACTGTAAAGATTGAGAATATTGCAAGCTTCTGTTGCAGTCTACAATGAAATTCATATGAATGGAGGATGCTCTTGTTTAGCAACAGAACTTTCTTTGTCTTTCAGAAAGATAATGTTTTAAGACAAGGCCTAAAGAACATAACAGATCTTAGAAGAAATGTAGATCTGCTTATTCTGGATGGCCAAAATCAGGATTCAAAATAAAACCCTAGATTTCAAATCCTTTGTAAGATGCTGTATTTCAGTGCCAGGATTCATAGCAATGCCTTAAACCTTCATAGCTATACTGTAGTCAGTCCACTGAAAGGTAGAGATAATTGCTAATTGATGTTAAGAAACAGGAAATATTAATGTGTGAACAAGTCTTAACTATTGCTAGAGATAGAGTCAACAAATCTAGCAAAGAAGAAAATATGATCAAGGATCAGCCTTTTTTGGATGAACTGGGAGTTGCCAATGAGTGTCAAAGCAATCCACACAGGATAACAAAGTTAACTACAAAATACTTACCTTTTTCTCTGTGAAGACACTATATCCAGTGCCAGAGTCAGTTAATTCACAGCCAGTTTTCATGCTGCTACCATTCCATCCAGTGTATAATATAGTCATACTCTACTGTTGCTTTACTTCTTCCTTTAAAGCCCTTGGACACATAAAAGTGCATTTCTGAGCACCATTCAGATATGACAAGGAGATGTCTCCATCTATTTGAACATAAAATGCGCTAATATAAAAATGAGCTACTGGTTGTATTTTAGCCTTGAGGCTACTATAGCTTGTCTTTTAAGGCTGAAAAAATAGGGCATAAACCCATGCTTTGAGTAAACACCATGCCTGTACTCTGATAGTTAGAAACGTGCTTCTGCTGATGGCCTGTTTCTAGACAATTTGTGGGTAATAAGAAATTTAAAAAGGAACCAAACAGAATAAGAACTTTCATGAGCAGTGATTTCTCAAATCATCATGTAACTCACTGTTTTGACTGCAAAGGTAACAACAAATACTTATTTAAAAAATTAGGTAATTACCTTTAGTACATTATCTTTTAGCAAAAAAATTGATTTTCAATTAATATGAATTGATTCAAAGGAATGTGTCAGTTAAAGTTGATATGCAGTGGCTCTAAATGGTAATTTTTTACTTATTCTAAGTATGAATTAAGCTTAGAAGAGTGTATCTTGCATTGAAAATATTGGTTTGACCAGGAAATTCAAAGAAATTAAAATGAAGTGGATTTGAGGGGGAGAAAGTTTTAATAGTTTGCAAGAAAATGTGGCATATTCTAAAATAGGTTGGAAAAAAACATATTACAAGTTATTTCTTCTTTTGCCATGCCCTTCTCTTAAAAGTAGGCAAAGTCTAAGTCAAAGTGACGTAAACTGAAAATGCTATAAAGCATTGAAGCTTTTTACTGTAACACATCAACTGTTTTTTTAAAAAGGAGTACCTGGTTGTATTTATTTGTCAGTGTTTATAAACACACATGCACACATATATAATTTGTTTTCCACATACTTCTTGTTTAGAAATTACCATATCTGGTGTCTGGATGCTTGAGGAATAAAGTAAAATAATGAAGTGGAAGCATGTGAAATTTGATTCACTGTAAGTTTTGTTGGCTGCTTCCAGAGGCAGACTTAGTAGTAAAGCTGTCACGGATACCACAAATACAACTGAAGTCCAGAAACTGGAAAGGCCAGGCTGAAAATGGCAAGGGAGAAAACAATACTGGGTCTTGGCTGAAGCAACTGTCTGACTTTACCCTTTCAGCAAGACTCATTACATCTATACTATTCTGTAAACAGGACTCAAGCACTAGAAAACGTGGTTTACATAGAGTGACATGAATTTTCTACTTTATTAAATGCCCCAGAAGCTTTTGCAAAAGTCAGCACTATTTGACTAAAGAAAATATTTGATCCGAGGATATATATGAGACTTCATAACACAGACTTAACTTCATGAACATTCAGGTCAATGTATAGGCTATAAGCAAGGTCAGCCTCAGTTCCAGGCCCTGTTCTTCTATAAAGAGATTAACCATTTCTTTCCACTTCCCCAGATTTCTTGCTTGTGGAGAGAGAAACTACAGTATCTGTGCTATATAAACCATGCTAAATGAAAGTATTATAAAATAACCAGGCTTGGCTGGTCTTACACAAATTGCTATCAGAAATTTTAAATGGTTTGATTGTATACTCAAAATGTTTATTTGTTAAAAATTACTTTCCAAAAAATAAAAAGTAACCTTATAACCAGTGCAAGCTCGAATTTTGACACTTGTTTTTTTGATTGTTTGACTTTATTCTGTTTTTTATTTTATTTTATTTTTTTTTTTTATATATCTACAGAAGTTCAAGTGGACTTTGAAGGCTTTTTGGGTGAACACAGAATCATAGTATTATGGTTTTTTTAATTCTGAGTAGACTCAGTCTTTCTCTCCAAATAACGTTTAACAAAGGGGAATATTTCAGTGAAATATATTCATAGATCTCAGTGGCTGGAGTTGAAGGGGGCAACAAAAAATTCTTCTTCACTGAGAAATACTCAATGGGCTGTATTTTGTATATACCTGTAAGTCTTGAAGACATTCAAAAGGACAGGCACACTGAAGAAACTTTATGGTGTATATAGATAAAACCTCAGAGAGAAAGAGAGGGAGAGAGGGAGAGAGAGATGAAATACGAGAGAGAGAGAGAGAGAGAGAGAGTAGAAGAGTAAAAGAGACAGGAAGACACCCGTGTGTTCTAAGAGGCATATTTTTTGTGTGCATTTATGGTTTAGATGACAGAATCACAATCACAGAATATTCTGAGTTGGAAGGCACCCACAAGAATCATTGAGTCCAACTCTTAGTCCTGCACAGGAACCATCCCCAAGAATTACACTGTGTGCCTGAGAGATTGTCCAAATTCTTCTTGAACTCTGTCAGGGCTTGGTGCTGTGACCACTGCCCTGGGGAGCCTGTGCCAGTGTCCAACCACCCTCTGGGTGAAAAGCCTTTACCTAATACCCAACCTAAACCTTCCCTGACACAACTTCAGGCCATTCCCTGAGATCCTGTCGCTGGTCACCACAGAGAAGAGATCAGTGCTTGCCTCTCCTCCTCATAAAGAAGTTGTAGACTGCAGTGAGGTCTCCTCTCAGTCTCCTCTTCTCCAGGCTGAAAAGACCAAGTGACCTCAGCCACTCCTCATATGGCTTCCAACTCAAGGCCATTCACCATCTTTGTTGCTGTCCGTTGGACACTCTCCAGTATTTTAATATCTTTCTTATATTGTGGTGCCCCAAACTGCACACAATATCCAAGGTGAGGCTGCCCCAGTGCAGAGCAGAGCAGAGTGGGACAATCCACTCCCTCAACTGGCTGTTGATGCTGTGCCTGATGCCCCAGGCACATGGTTGGCCATCCTGGATGTTTTAGGCACTTTGTGGAGTAGAACCTATATTACATAACAGAAAGGGTGTCTGTGTGTGTTTCCCACGGAAAATAATCTAATTGAAGAGACCATTTATTTGCCCCAAATTCTTCTAGATCCTGAATCCTAAATTTAAAGAGTCCTTCCTGTGCACTCCACTGTGTTATAGCCTGTTGGGTTTATGTCGTGTCAGCTTATAGAGGTTGATGCACCACTTACTCTCACAGAATTATAGGAAAAAATTGCTTCTGACTTATTCAAGAGAATAAGTTTATATCATAAAGCTAAAATAAATAAGAACATGATCAGAAACCAATTCAGTCATTTAAGACTAAAAACAGTTTTGTCTTTTTTTATCCCTCGGTACTGTTCCTCTAATATGTCTAAACGATGCTGTGAGGAAATTATTTTTGCTGTCATCTAGCTTTGGATCATTTGATAAATTAGCAAGGAAGTTAAAAAAAAAAAAAATTCTCTCTCTCTGAAAACCATGATAACATTGTATATAGCTTCTTCTCTTTGTCTCTGTACATAAACAATTGAGCAGATTGTGAGTCCTGGGTGTGGGTGGCAATTAAGATAATAATTGTTCACAGAATATAGAAACTGCATTAGAAACTGGAGATGTTCCTGCCTTCTTCTCTGCTCTTTTAGACAGTGAAAAAACTGTCTTTATTACATCAGATACTCCATGAAGAAATATGCATTACTTTTCAAATAAGATGCTGGGTGGTCAGTTGGCATAGCATTTTTGGATACTGTTTACAAATGCTGTAAACCTGCAAGCATTTTTATGATTGCTCAAATGTAGGTTTAGAGCAAGGCTGAGTTTAGAATTATGAAAGGCTTCATGCCAATGTCTTTATAAGATGCAGTGAGAGAAAAAAACAGGGAGGACATATAGTTGCAAAGGGTTTTTTTCTGTTCATAGTTGCCCTTCTGTGTCCCCTTCTTCTTTTCAAGGTGAAATTTGTCTTTTTGCACCTCTTGCGCTTTTTTTTTTTTTTTCCTACTTCTCTTAGGTGAACCTAAGTAATTTTCTCTCTCCCAGGCTGTGGTTCTAGGTAGTGGGCCTTATTTTAAGGCCCAACATGGCTCTTAACATGGTTTATTTCTGGGATCTTTTGACTATCAAAGTTTAGAGATCTCCAAAGCCATGTGATAATAAATAATTGATTCTCTCTCTCAATGTTAAAATATGTCATATTCTGGAGATTTGTATGGATTTATATTTCATTCTTTATACTATTTGCCAAGAACCATTTTATTTAGTCATCTATTGAAAAAGAAAAAATTAAAAAAAAAAAAGGACTAGTATTTTTATTATAGGGCTGGTGCATGTATTCAATGATACATTAATTCAACTGGCAGAAAGAAAAAGAAGAGTATAAAATGTGCAGCTAGATCTAGGTTTTTTGCATATAGTGTAATTTGGCACCTTTCCACAGACTTCACTGGAATTATAATCTGTGCCAACGAGCATAAGAAGAGGTTTCCAGAAAACATCAGTGTGTTAATTCACTTGGTTAGACATGGATTTCTGTGGATGAAGCTTAAAAAGACATCTTTTCATATTTTTCTTGAATATTTCTTTCAACATGGTAATTAGGATAATGGATCATGGCCCCACTACAATCTATGAATCAGTGAGACAACTGTGCTTGTCTATGATAATGCATATCACAACCCTGAGGCAAAGCACACGAGAGCTGGGGAAAGTGCTCTCAGGGAGAGCTGTCTAACAAAATGCATTTCCACCTAAGGCAACTAATATCCTCTGAAACCTATGAGTCTGTTTTAGCAACTCTAACTCGATGGGAATGTCAATTAGGGTGTCCTCACTAAAGATGTCTCTGTTATCTATAACTTTGGAGACCACCTACATCTCCAATTAGTAGATCTGGAGGTGCATGAAATTATTTTTTATGAATTTATATGTACTTATTCTTGGAGGGTGTGGGGGTTTACCCCTCTGTGTTTGTATTACTTTCCTCTGTTTCTTCCAATGGCATTTCTTCTTGTGTCTGTCTCTGGTAATGATGACCATGCAGCTAATTTTCAGAGGATCATATTAACACTAACCTTTGGCTCACCCATCTGTTCCTCACTTTATTGCTTTAAATGTCTCCTTTCTGGCTCATTGTTAAATTGGAATAGAGGCAAAATTCCTCCAAGCACAGCAGGGCTTTGCTGGGCCATTTCTGACTGCAGAAGGCTACTTAGTAGAGTCATCTGAATCATTTGCTCTTGTCATTGAGGCTTTCTTACTACTGAACATCTTACTGGATGTTGATGGTGAATAAAACATCTGTGGGTGACAGTAGGCTTTGTTCTCAAAATAACAAAGGAACATGTCTTTGCTCCCATCTTCTGACAGGGTTTTTAAGCTTCCCTTAGGTGTCGTCTCACCAGGGAATGAGTAGCTCCTAGTTTGTTAATCTCCTGATTTACATACTTAGCATAAACACATGAAATTAAAGGCTATGATGGTTAGCTCTGAAATCCCCTCGTTTTGTGTAGTGGCATAATAAATAGTCCAGCAGCTACAGGTAAAATTCTATTGCAAGAATGCACAGACTTATCAAATGTCAGAGTATTTTCCATGCATTCATTTCTAATTTCATGTATACTTATTGGTAAAGCCTTTAATAGTGCCAGAGCTGTATAAAAAGAGAAACCTACTAAATCTAGTGTATACTATGAATTTAATGCTTTCTGTATTATCACTTTTCCATGTTTTTTTGGATAGTAAATATGAAAAAAAAATAATTTTTCATTCTGATTTACTCCTGGATTTGTCTGACACATCATTTTAATAGAAAGTGTTCCCTTGCTGTTTTTACACACTGTAGAAACAAATATACAAATGTAAAACAAAGGAAAAAAAATTCAGAATATAAGAATTTTATAATAAGACCAAGCCATATTTGTTGCTGCCGGGAAATTTTGTCCTCCAGATTGCCTTGCTTTCAGTACACCATTATAAAATATATTTTTATGTAATTTAAAACATATGTTTTGAAGTGTGTTCTGCAGCAACTGAAGAAAAATGTGAACAACTGAGCCATTAAAATTGCAGTACATTTTGCATAACTAAAATGCAGATACTAAGAATTATTTTACATTGCAATAACCTTATTCTCTTAAATTAACTTCAGGCATCAGGCTAAAACACTGGGCCTGGATGACAGTTAAATGAGGGATCTTTAGTCTCCAGTCCAGCAAGCTACAGTGAAAAACAAAGAAGGGGGCAGGGAGGCAGCAAAATTGTCAAGTAGATGAATACTGCCTCTTAATATCAGCAGTAATGGAGAAACTGTTTGCCATCATGCAAATCTGTGCTTAGTGAGCAAAAAACATTCTCCAAGGTTTTCCATCAATGTCAGTTGTATACCTACCTGGTTTAATACAAGTAGCCTAGTGTAATATAAAAGTATCATACACTTATTTCCTTTTTTTTTTCTGTTTAGCAGAATATTTTAGTGACTAAATTTGATGCATATCTATGTGTATGTGCTTTCTTACTAGAATATACACTGTTTAAGGTAAAATAATATTTTTGAAGATTATTTGATATATATTTTGGTATGCCACAGTCAGTGCCATGGAGAAAAAAAGAAAGGTAAACCTGTATTTCTCTGTAAAGAACAGATGCACCTTAGCTATTTGCAAGTATAATAGGAAGCCGTGAGTTTGGGACTTGAAAAATGGTTACGTTACTTACAGGATACGTATCAAAACTGAGAGACAGCTGGAAATTGCAGTAGATGAGACACTGGAAAAATCCAGGAACCTCCTGCCAAAATCAGATACAGCAGTATTAGATCCAAAAGGATTTACTTGCCTTTCATCTATGTAGCTACCTGCATATGCATGTACTATACATCTCTCTGAATTAAATTTATATTACCAGTACATTTGCAAGACAGTTGGTTTGGGTTTTTTTCCTGCTGTAAAGACGTTACCTAATTCAAAATCTTGCCCCCATCTGAGATTACATACATATTCCGAAAAACCTGAACAGCCGACAAACTGTCTGTGCTTAAGGGGAATCACTGCAAAAATCCTTTCAGACCACTGTCATTCTACTTGTGCATGGTGGTGTTGATATACTTCCAGAAAGACTTACATGATTCATGGCATTTCAATATGTGGTATCATTGTAGTTATCCCACTAAAATGAGCAGGGAGAATCTTTGTCTTATTGAAGATATCCCAATGGGTGTTTTCAATGTATTTTTAAAGGATATCTGCTAGTGAAAAGACCCTTTGCAAAATTTGTTCCTACAAAACTGAGGACAAATATGGATCTTTTAAATTGTCTGTCTTCTGGTTTTGTCCTTGTTTATTGGATTTGTTTTGTGAATTGCCTGTTTTCCACTATGTATCTTGACAAAAGATCACATCCAGAACTGCAGATTGATTCTAGATGTTAAACAAATCAGGATATTCTTAAACAAAATTATATGAGAGAGCCATGAAGTACATGATTGCATGGTGTTCAGCTTTTAAAGTGCAAATTTAGTTTTCAGTGTGAGGATCAGCTGAGAACGTATGTACGGAAAACCCTTGGCTTATTTGCTACCTGAAACAGAGATATTTCTGCTGTGGAAAAAAAGGCTGGAGAAGCTGTGGTGCTGTAAATATTTTGTGTAGTTCAGATTAGATTGTACACTAAGATTACAAATAGGTGCCCCATGGAAATTAAACAGTGCCAGAAAAGGTCCGGAGAAGATTGGGTAGATATCAGAAGATTTTGTCACATTATCATCTGGTGTTCTGGTCAAAACAAGAAAAAGAGGAAAAATTTTTGTGAACAAATTTAGCAAATATATTTCTTTCTTCTGTATCAGACAAATCCCTATATCAGACAAACTTCTTTACCATCTATTTTTTTTCTGTCTTTCTCACATCCCAAACCTGAGGTCTCTGAGAAAATTTCAGCTCCACACTTCCTCATGCTGAAGGTTTTGAATATTTTTTGAAATTCAGCATCGTATAGAATTCAGCACATTTATACATGAAGAGATAAACAGAGATAGGCTATCAGTATGAATGAAGAACTCTGCATTACTTGATCAGTTACTCTGTAATTATCAACAGTTTCATTGTTTGATTTCTCACTATGTAAAGTTTTGAGGCAAAGAACTCTAACCTGACAAACAAAGTGCTCTATAAACACTAATGAAGTCTTGGAACATGCTGTGAGCCAGGTAATTATTATTAGACTAATTCTATGAGTGGGTAGCCTGCATCACAGGAATTAAATTACTTCTGTATCAAAGAAGAATTCAATGGCAGAGCTTAGAAGTCACCTATTCCAGTTTCCACTCCTTTTACTAGACCACGCTCTGTTCCTTAAGATCATCAGTTTTTGAGGAATGTGGCTTTTAAAAAATGTCTTACCCAACATTTACACCATTCTTTCTAAAGAACTGAAATTATTAATATTTATATCAGGGCAGACAAGTCCTTGACCTAAAAGGAGGGAGTTACACAGTGGTTGCAGGCAGCAGAAGTGACATGGGAAGGAAACAAGCAGGTGCTACTAGGAGAGGACAAGGACAGAAAAGAAAAATTAACCCTTTGATTCCCTGTGGTAAATCTTCTTTCTCACTTTTTGTGCAGGGATCAGACTATGCAAAGGTCTGATAATTCCTCAGAATGAGAACAGTTATTTCAGCAGATCTCTTCAGGTACTGCCTCTTCAAAAATGACTGAAAAATGACTATTGTGTAAACTCCAGGGAAAATGTAATATTTGGATCTTAAAATCTGATATTTTTCTGTACCGAAACAATAGTGTCAGAAGTAGTAGTAATGATATAGAAGTATGGAAATAGGAAGAAAGGTACAGGCATAGGGGCAGTTGAAGCATACAGTCTTCTTATAGCAGTGCCCCAAGGTCAAGCCTTGCCAACTATCCCTCTGGCATATACAAAACTTATTCTCACTGACCTATTGATCTTCTGAAATGTTAGACACCTTTTTGGACAATGTACTAGAGATTGTGGGAAAGAGTGTTATAAAGCAAGCATGGAGTTTCATGAGGGTCTATGTGGAGATACAAGCAGTGTATAAGATATTCTCTCTGATTATAGTACGTATTAAACAATGATTTAATTATTTCCCAGAATGAAAAGAAGCCAGATCCAAGCATGTGAGTGGCACAGTAATTCAAATGTAGATCCATTCCTTTTATGTGAAGGCCACAATATTTGCTGACAGGTTGGGAAACAAACCAGGCAATCTCAGAAGCTAAATGCCTAAGTCTCAGCAATTTGATCCCAAGCTTTTCAGCTGAGACCATGAGAAGCTGATAGCCTCTAGGGATAGGGCTCACAGGAGAACCTGTGAAGCATACTAACAAGTGCGTTAGACCTGCATCATGTAGCTTTTTATAACTTTTTTTACCTAGATATGGCTTTGTACTTTTGATCCAGCAAGACAACTTTGATCCTTTGGAGCATGGCAACTAAGAGAAAAAAAATAAAGCTAGGAGAAAAGATACACATATAAATAGTTAGGGATTATAGAGGTTTGGCTATGATGGACAAACACAGATACTCACTGTTTAAAAGATAACACTGGGTATAATACTTTTTTTTTTTTTTTTTAAAGACAAGCTTTCCCAATATCCTACAATGTTTCACACAGAGAGACCCACACAGATACTCCAAACAATGACTATAAAGAGTAAAGAAACAAACCGACAAAGACTAGGCAATTTGAAAGGGAAGATTCACTGATGAAATATCCAGGACAGAGAGAGACCAGTCAAACTTTCCTGTCTCAGACTTAGAAAGGACCTTGTGAAGGCTGACTCTAACCATTGTGTGCATCACTTTAGCATAGTAGCTGTGAGCATTACAGAAAAAGAATCAATATAGTTATGTAGATGCAGTCAAGGAGACTGCTTTCTTGACTGCTTTCTGTTTCCTGCTGAATGGAAGAATTTATGCTAGGATTTGTTTTTCAGTAGTTGACTCTAAATTATTGCTACCTCTGCTTAAAAAAAACCCCACAGGCAATTCAAAGTAGAATGGGGGGTCATTTTTGAAGAATAAACCTGAAACTTTGAAATTACTGGAAAACAAAATGTTTCAGGGTTCTAGAGATGCAACTACTCTGCTCTTTTATCAAATAGATTTCCCAAAACCTTGACTTTAAATGCTGAGCTACATAATGCATGCTTATGCATTTAAATCCCTATATGACCTCCTAGGTGAACACCACTCTAAGAAAAGACATTATTAATGGGACTGAAAACAAGCCGTGAAAAAAAATACCATTAAAAAATGCAGTCTTACTCTGACTAGAATATTTGGTCAAATTACGTAATTTTGGATTAATGGAGGATGTAAACAAGTTAGCATTCTATTTTTTTAATAATATTTTCAAGTATTTCAGGTTATTATTTCATATTCATACATGCATGCATTTTTATTGTGATTTTATGTTTTTAAAATATTTAAACTTCCTGTCTTCCTGTTTGTTGTTTTTTTTTTTTGTTTTGTTTTTTTTTTTGTCCCGTACTGGTGAGCATTATTTTTATATATATATATATATATATATATATGTAATTTTATCACTTTGAAGGTACAAACCCATGTAATTTAAAATGTTCACACTTTCAATAGCAAAACACCAATCAAAACACAGTGATTCAATCTTGCTTTCAGAAAACACAACATATTTTGCTATGCTTCCTTTTTTTTTTTTTTTTATTTTCCACTAGTGCCTTTCTTTTACTCTCTGCTTTTTTATGATATATCTGTATTTAGCTTTATTTCTAAGCCAGTGCTTGAGGTGGCTTAACCCTTAGAGGCTCTTTGCAGTAAGTTCTGCTCCCCTCCAAGCATCTTCATTACTGATGAAGCTTGACAGCTTACAAGTAGGTGTTTGCCCTGCATGCTCACACCTGTACCCTTTATTCAGTCCTATGCTCACATTCTCCAGCCCTGTCCCTGTAAATGGTTATTAGTACTTTTGTGGCTTATGACCAGTTCTCTTACAGAACTATTCCTTCCCCTGCCCAGGATAGCTTCATTACATGAGGCTTCTCCTAGTCTCTCTTTTCTTGGTATGTTTTTTGTTTCTCCCAGGTTAGTGAGGTTGCTTCTTTCTACTCCTACTCAAGGTTATTTTCTCACCACTGTTCAGACACAAATTTATCTCAGGCACTTTTAGAAACAGTTTTTGACTTTACTGGCTGGCAGAGGCTGCCCTTCAGGACATCTTCACTGCTGTCAATAGCCAGCCTATGAACCCAGAAATGGATAAAAGAGTTAACCCACTTGCTCAATATACTTCTTGTCATACCAAATATGTATTGTGAACCAAACCACCAAAGATGTAAGGGTTTTATGCACAATTCCCACAGTTTTGGATTCTTTTAGATTTGTCTGTGATATGAAGTGAAGCTTCATGCTGTACTTCATTCATTACAAACACTTTCAATATTCTTTTTATTTTATTCTTGTTTTGCCTGTCATGACAGCTTCTGAAAATATCCAGATCTAACATGTACTAATTATTGGGTAATTCTGTCCTGTATTTTCATCTTGTTGATAGTTACTTAGAAATCTTAGAACAGTGCAGTAAAAGGTTTGTAACTAGTTCAGCTTTCCTTTTGTAATCATCTTTATTACATATAGAAAGTGGACTAAAATTGTTGTTATCCTGGATATTTGCAGGCAAACTTTGGAAATGATACTTCTTTCTAGTTTTATAATTTGCAGAAAAATTCCAAACTAGTTGAGACTATTGTGAATTCATGTTTTGAAGGAAATCAATCTATTTTACTTAAAAGAAAAATCATTATGTTTCCAATTTGAATACAATTTGAAAGTTTTACTTATTATTTGTTTATCACAGTGCAAGCAATAGAGAAATAAATATGGGATGAAGTCCCATTAAACATACTCTTAGTAAAGTAGAAAAGTGGGTTTCCAAAATTTACTTAGGGAAATTAGGTGCCTAACTCCTTTGAAGTCTACAGTTACTTCAAAAGTTTCCTTAAATAAATAAAACCCTAATATTTAAAGTTAGGATACAAATCCCCTTGACTTTCAGCAAAAGTATCCCCATTGACTTCTGTTTACATTTTAAGTCTCTGAAAGCATGACTTTATAAAAGGTTAAGCAAAGAATCCAAAAATCTGCCTGCTTTGGCATATGTTAGGTTATTCTTTAGAAGGATGCTGAAGTAACGTCCTGACTGTTGTAAAATATTAAGCAAAAATATATAATACTATTTGACATGTAAGAGAGCAAATTTAAATGAAAGCAGAGCTCATTTATTGCTTTTACATTCTATCTGTCAGTCAAGCTGAGATTTTATGAAGAATGGCAAAGCAATTTTCAATCTTGTATGGTATATCGTGTAGGTCAAATTCTTTTATGTAAATCTCTTTCACTTGGGTGTTTAAATTTCAATAAAAATGTAATGATAAAGAGTGTGGCTTTTATTTCTCCTTCTTTCTCTAATTCATTCTGAGTTTTGGAGAACAAGTGTTTTATTGAGCATGACACCTAAAAGAGGCATTGTTTTAAAAAGGTGTTAAAACAAGAGTCACATATGTTTTGGATAATGTAAGTATTACAGGAGGCTTCCCACATAACCTTTCTTTCCTGCAAGCTGGGGCTCATGAAGCTGTTTCTGTAGGTTAGTTTGAGTTCATTTGAATTCTTCAGATCACCAGATGAGGCTGGCTTACCTGATGACTACCAACAGCATGGTGCATTTCAGTTTCCTATTGTCATTTTGTTTTTCATTGCTGTTTTTATACAAGAGATTCCCTGTGTTATGAACACATAGTGTTCTGAGGGCTAAATTGTGCCTAAAATTAAAGAGTAGCCTGACTCTCTCAGGCCCCTAAAAAAAGAAAAAAAAAAGGGAAAAAAAATCACTGGTTTCAGAGCTTACCTAATAAGACATGCTTTCCTGAGTCAGAATTCAGTTGGCATGTCAGGCTTTCACTTTGTAGTGAACAACCTAAGAAAATAGATACTAAGCTGATCTGCCTTCAATATGTAGATGACTGCATGGCCTCTGAAACACTCAGCCTTTTTGCCTGCCTCATTATTTGCTTTTGAAGTGAAGAAGAAAGGCGACATGCACCTCTGAGAGCTACAGTATTTCTTAGCGACTAGATTCACTTTCATGTGTTATGTGGGTTAGATCCCAAACATTGGATAATATGACACATACTATGCTATTGTCCAAGCTGTGAATAACAAACATTATAGAAATCCACACAGGGAATACCATGTACTTTGGGGCAAATTCTGAATTCAGAAACATAACTGCAGCTCAGGGGTGATTTTAAACACCAATCACACTTAGCAGTATCTTCAGTTGTAGTACTATAGCTCCTCACAAATACAAGGAGATAAGCTGGTTTACAGCAGTTGAGAGTAAATGGTTGTGGTTTTTCTCTTTTGTGTGAAATATGATAGCCCCAGGAATTTTTACAAAAAGTTAGTGTTGTATTTGTACTACAGAGCTAAAGAAAGTATAGGCTGCAGTAAGTAGAGCTGGGCAGGAATTAATGCTTTTGATATGATGAATTATTTGAAAGTTTACATTATTTCCTGTCTTTAACCAAAAGTAAAAGTAAAGAAAGGGAGCCAAAATATAAAAGCAAACTGAACTCAAACAAATCTTTGTTGGGATTAAGTCAACTGTGTTTCAGAATGTCTTTGAATTTCAAGATTAAAAGATACTTTGCTGATAATGAAATGAAAAAAAAAGCATTTCTAAGCACCAACTTAGAATATCTTGTTCATTTTCAAAAAAAATTGAGGCAATACAGTGAAGTCTACTGTTTCTTTCCTGAATTATTTAATTTTGACAATCAAATTTTTAATTACAATTTTTATGTTTTGTACAGGTTCCCAAGCACCAGCAACAGCAGGGACTAGTTGCAATGTACAGGGAAAGGGAAGAAATAACTTTCAGTCTGATCAGATGAAAATTCACAGTGGAAAACAAGTGAGTAAAAAATTCCTTTTTTGTTTTTCTTAACCCTTCCTCCTGTTACAGACAATATAATACAGCTTGGTTTAAAAATCATTTTTCCATGTCATGCTATTTTTTTCCTGGTAAAAGACATTGTCATACACTAGTGTTGTCAGTGGTTATCACTATATTGGATAACATTGGTGATATTAATCTGTCTTGTTCTAGAAGCTTATATGTGATTTTTGCCTTGGTCAAACAAAACAAAAAAAAGCTAAAGAACAAAGAGAATTCAATGACTGCTTTGAATTCTGAAGTATAAGGAAATCTATTCCCTTTTGTTATTTAGAAGTTGGTCAGGGATTACACAAGGACACTTGCACATGTATTATACAGTTTTAGGTATTTTCATTTGCCAACATATTCTCTTGTGACAAATTCTCTTGATAATTCTTCCAGCTTCATATCTGATAGGGATCAATTCCTTCTACTGACTTCCATAGCCTGGAAACCCCAGCTGGAACAAATTGCTTAGTTCTGTTTGTTCCTAAATAGTCCTACCAATAATTCAGATCATGAACAGTTATTTCCTATTTTATCAAATGCAAAATGGCATACCTTCTGCTCCCTGAAGCATCAAGAACATAGTGGTGACTCCCTGAAGAGAACTGTGAGTTGACAAGGAACACAGACAATACTTTTGCTGATAATGAGAGTGAATCCTTTTCTTTTTAACATACAAACCCAGCTCTGATTCATCTCCACACTATCCTTATGTTTTTAAAGAATATCAAACATGTTATAAAATCAGGACCAGTAAATATTACAGACAACACACCCTCTGACACTTCAGTTCCTTCATGGGACTGAACTGAAAGAGTATCACCTTGTCATGTAATCCAAAAGTGGTATAACTTCTAAGATCCCTGTTTTACAAATATTCATCCATCTGTTTATCTTTATGCTCTGAGAACAACTTCAGTGGTTTTTCTGGAGTTGCCTGCTGAGTCTTAGGGTCAACATGTGTGCGAGTTCATGTGGGACTGCAGACTAAAAAGGCAGCAATCTTCCTTTCAGTTCAGGACTACATTATCTACTCTGAATGAGCTCAGAACTTGGCATTGGATTTCTGATGGGAATACTATAGAGCACAGCCACATACACCACAAAAAACATAGGAAAAGCATGTCTAGTTCATTGTTTTAGCCTTACAAAATTAGTCTGTTCATACAGAATCTCAAAAACACTGACAAATATCTCCAAGTTAAAAATACATTATTTCATCTGGTATTAACAAGGAAAGGTGACAAGATATTTTTGTCCTTCTGCGTACTTGGCTTATGTCTGTGAAATAAGTATTTCTTAGTAACATGACATTGTGGGAACCTGCTGTGATAGAGAAGGATGTTCTGCAAAATACTCAGTTTTTGTTAAAGTTAAGACATATGTAAGGCAGGCCTTAGTGAACTGTGTATATGTGTGCTCTGAAGGCAGACCACTGACCATCAGTGCTGAAACTGATTCCCTGTGTCTTTGGTGCAGGATATCAATAATAACCAAAGTGTAAAAGTAATTTAATTTCTTCCTTCCCTGGTTGTACTGGCTTTTTTTTTTTTTTTTTTTTTTTTTTTTTTTTTTTGATACTGACACATGACAGAAATCATGGAAATTAAATGGTGTCCCTTTGTACACATTAAAGGCAGACTTTTTTTAAATTTGTTTCTCAAATTTGTATTGATGTAAGTAGCTCATAATGAAGTGCAGAACTGGAACTTGGCAATTTTTTTTTCAAAATAGTATTGATTTCAATTAAGTCTTACTGATAATTATTGAATGATAGTAAATACCTTCATCACTTCATTGTTTACAATGTTAGCATAGTTTTCATGACAAACAAGTTCATGTGCATTTTTCTACTATGAATATAAACAAAACAAGAGATTTTCTGTGGCATCTCTCATACCAGTTGGATAGGAGAGAATGGTATCACAGGGATACACAGTACTTGGAATTCAAATACATAAAATTTAAAAGTAAATAAGATGAAACACTAGTTGTGCTTGAATTCGTATGGATATGTCTCTACGTGCCTATCCCTTTTTCATATGATTATTCTACACAATATCTTCACTCTTTTAGTTTTTACACCAAACCTGTAGAATGCAATTAGCTCCCTTCCATTTTTAACAGAGACTGACAATGCAGTACACAACCCTTACTGTTGTTAAATCAAAGATGACCGGATAGCTTGCACACCTCTTCTGATGGACTACTCACCAGGCCAAGCACATCAAAGAGCAACTGACAATAAGAGTCCTCAATTTGGCGTCTTCTCTCTGCCTAGGTTCTGGTATCTTAAGAATATATTTTAAGGCATTTTTCTTATATTTAGGCTCCAAGAGTTCGCCCACTACCTAAGTTTTGTAGACCCCTGTAGTTCTTTAATACCTTGAACTTGTGTAAAGAGAACATGCTACATATATTTTCCAAGAGACTTCTTTTAATTTAGGGAGAAAATAGCCATTCTGGCAAAAGATTCACAGGAGTAACATACAACCAAGGAGAAGATTTCACAAAAGTACCAGGCAGACACTAACCCATAACTTAGTGAAATACAAGACATTTGCTTTATGTTACGCACAAGAGATTAAGAAAAGAGTAAAGAAAGAAAGGAAGAAAAGTGATTAAGAGAAGAAAGAAGATGTAAAGAAAAATGTTAGAATAAAGTTGTATAGCTACCACTGAGAAGTCTTATAACAATGGCAGGTCCTGGGAGAGAAGGCCAAGGGGAGCCCCTGTGCTATTCTATTTATATGGTTTGTCCAGCATGGCCACCCTTCCCAGGCAGGACATCTGCTTCACTGACCCCTCAGTGCTCTCCAGGCCAGAGTGAGGGGTGGTGCAGCCCATCAAAGGCTCCAGGGGTGTGGTGTGGATGGGCTACCAGGTGGGCCCCTGTGCGTGGTACTGGGGCCTGACCCCTTCTCCTACACACACAGAGTTGTTTGATTCAACACGATAAAACAATCCAGTGAGAGATGAATCCAGTCTCTCAAAATCTCCCCCAAAAGAAGAAAAAAAAAAAAAAACAACAAAAAAAAACCCCAACCAATCAAATAAAAAAAACCCAAACAAACAAACAAAAAAAAACACCAACCAAAACCAAAACTAGAAAAACCACAAATAAAAAGTATGGTCTATACGCCCAGTTGAAACACAATACAACATTATTAGTATGGATTTTAAAAAACAGATGTACAGAAATTGTTAATTCATTGAACAGCATTTAGCAATCATTTCATACAACAGATTCAGGAAAAACACCTCTATTTAGCTAGAGATGGTTAAAAATTACTTAATGTGTTCAAAACACTCAATTAAGATGTGTCATGACTTATGGAATGAAAGATGGAGGTGAACCCTCTCCTCCACTCAGCACTGATGTGGCCACATCTAAGGTACTGTATCCAGTTCTGGACTCCCCAGTATAAGAGAGACATGGACATACTGGACAGAGTCCAGCAAACAGCCATAAAGATGACTGAAGGACTGCAGCATCTTTTCTATGAGGAAGGGCTGAGTGAGCTGGGACTGCTCAGCCTGGAGAAGAGAAGGCTCAGGTGAATCTTATCAATATATAGAACTATCTGAAGGAAGGATGCAAAGAGGACAGAGCCAGGCTCTTTTCCGTGGTGCTCAGTTGGTAGGATGCAATGGACACAAACTGGAACAAAGGAGATTCCTCATGAACATCAGGAAGCAGTTTCTTACAGCAACAAAGTCCTGGCAGAGGTTGCCCAGGAAAGCACATCAATATGCCACCTAGGTGGTATCTAAAAGCCGTCTGGACATGGCCCTTGGCTTGAGCATGCTTGAGCATGGAGGTCAGACCTGATGACATCCAGATGTCCCTTCTGACCTCTGCCAGTCTGTGATTCTGAGAAAAAACAATCCAGTCTTCTTTCTGAATTATTGATATATTTGCCCTCCTTTTTAGTTAATCCAATACAATACACACATTTAAGGATTGACCTATACTATTTTATAGTAAAGGAGTTACTAATATTGTAAAATATTTACGAAAAACAATAACTATTCTTGTCTTGTTCCCAGCTCTGGAGGACAAATAATTTGCAACAGTTTTAGATAAGCTTCCAGATTTTCTTAAATACATGGTCTTCGTAGCTTATCAGCATGTCTGACCTCTCTAAATTTCACTTTTTAGTCAAAAATGAAAACTGCAAATTGCAGTAATTACTTTTTAAAGAGTCTGCATTAATGGTTGATTCTTATGTGTTTTTAGCTGTACACTTTATTGATATTCAGACTTACATAAAAGATTTTTTTTCTTGATTCTGCTTGACACAGAAAGACAGCATTTTGTCTCATGAGCTAACTTGTAATTTTTTTTTTCCTGAGCCTTTCAGTTTAATTAGTCTTTAATTACTGTTTAATTATTCTGTAAGTTAACTTCTTTACATTCACATATTTAATAGCCAGCAGTATTTAAGCAGCTTGAGGTGAGATCTTTGTACATGAATTTAAGAGAGAGATATTGAAGCAATTTGCATAGAGTAATCATGAACAGCATCATATGGAATATTTTATTTTGTTTTAAGATGCAAGATTTCGTTCATAGAAGTTTTTCAGTCCAACTCTTCTGGAGCTGCTAAATAGCCTCTACAAGCATAATTTAAACATTATGGTTTACTTTTTATCCATGTGTGATTTTTTGTTTGTTTGATTGGTTGGTTGGTTGGTTTGGTTTTTTTGGGGTTTGTTTTTTTTATTTCATTTTTTTTTTGGCTCCTGTGTTCATCTCCTTTCTTCACACCAGCACTACCAGTTTCACAGGATGTGCAGATCTGCATTGGGATAACACCATCAATCAGATGTCACGCCTCAGCATTTCAGTCACCCAAATTCAACAATACTTTCCCTAAAGCACAACTGGATGAATATGTCCTGGTTCTGTTTTGATTATCTACTCCTTCCTGGACCCCTGCAAGTTCATTCTTCTGAAATTATAAAAAAGATGAGAAGATGACTGGGGCAGATCCCTGACATGATGGAAAACACTTTCTAAATGCCTTGGTGGTAACTGTTACTTTCAGCTCAGAGTCTGACGGGCTGCAAGATTTGAGGGAAGTGTCTTCTCTGTCAGAGTGCTATGACAGTGGGGATAGTGAGTTTTTTAGTTCAGTATAATTTTTTCCTGATATGAATGTTTAGTCATATCCCCCTCCCAGGTGATTTACAAATGAAGGACTTCTCTAGAATTGGCAACCAGCTTGATGATTTCTGTGATCTGCCTGAAAACATACATTAGTTGCCCAAAAATGCTCTAGATAAGATTATTAGATCAGACTTTGAAATAAATAAAAGGACAATTTATCCAAATTTATGTAGGAGACAGTACCTTACACTGTGTGAGACATTTCAGATAAAGAATAAATATTTCCTTAATTCCTTCTCCCCTTCCTTCTCTTCAGTATTTAAGAATAATCTTAAGAAAGCTTTAGGGTAGCAAGAAAAATTTCTGTTTAAGATTTCTGTAGACATTGCTTCCTCATTCAAAGAAGAGATACCTTTAAAAGTCAGAAACTTTAGTCAGTTGGGCTTCTCTGTCAATCTTTCTTTTTTGAAAAATACCTTAAAATTTTCTACCAAGACGATTTCTAGACAAATCAATAATAGCTTTACATCCTGAGACAAAAAAGTAATAAACCTTCCACACAGTAACTTAATAAGAAGCAAAGCCTCAACTACAACTTTTAGACTATTTATGAAAGCACAAAAGAAATAAATGGCTCAGCAAAGTAGAGGCAAAGTTTCTAAATAAGACCTGATGTCAAAACCACTGAAGTGGTTAGTGGCTGGGGAGGAAAAGGAAAGAAAGATACACCTGACAGAACTGATTCTTATAACAAAATTGTATGCATCTTCTGACAGGACAAAGAAAAATTGTGGCCATAGATATGCACTCAAATATGGGGTCAGCCAAGTGCATGGGAATAAGCATAGTCCTTCCAATGAGCTGTTACTATCAATTGTATCTTATTCACTTGGATCATTATCCTGCTGCAATGTGTAAGAAAAGAAAAATAGTTTGCTTTCTATAGAAGTGACAAAGATGAAGAAAAGCTTCCTAGTGACCACTATCTGTAGATGGGCATCTTACCTTTCCCTCCACTCCTGCAGTCACTTAGTATGTAAGGGTGTGTAGGTACAGATTAGTTTGGGTTTTGCATATGGGGAACACCAGATAGTAATCTTATTAGTGTATTTGAGCAGGAATAAAGACGGATATTTCTCACAGAAACAAGAGTCAAAAAGACAATTAAAAAATCCAGATCTGAATTTGCCTGCTCAGCTGCAGAGACAGTTTGTTGCAAACCAAAACAGACTCATGAGCAAACATCACCACTTGTGCCAATAAAAAAGTGTGCCTGAAATCCTGAAGAACTTGCATCCTCAACATAGGAGGAAGTGCGATATCAAATTTCATAAGTAGTTTGAAGTAGGAGGGGAGACTAATGTTAGAATAGCATAACTGGTCCCAGGGAATACATGTTTATCCAAATGTAAATTCTATTGCAATTATAAATTGAAGACAGTGAGGTTACAGTGGTTACAACTGAGAAAAGAGATTAGATATTAAGTTGGTATTTCTATTTGTTAGGACAATGATGAAATTGTTCTACTGTAGCTCAGTATTTAATAGTGTCTAAAAATTCTGTGCATATATTTTCCTTGGCTAAGCTTAATATGCAAAAAAATATTTCTCTGTTTGTTATGAGAGTTGATTTAATATAGTGCATTTTCTTTAACACCAGATTTTCAATAAACTTTAATTCAACACTGAGAATACTGAATGAAGAAATTAGCATATCTATTTGAAATAGTATTATGGAGAAGGAAAAAATAAACCAGGATATTTGATTTTCAATAAAACTTCTGGTAAAATTAGAATTTGTAAAGACTGATACCTGGCTTTCAGAAAAGAGAAACCAATTTGGACTTTAAACTGGGAGAGGGGGAGTGAATTAGTAAGAAAATATTGGTCATTATAATATATGTTATCAACAGACTCCCATAAACAGAATCCCAGCACCTAAAATTAAACCTATCATATACATTGGGATTAAAAAGAGTAATTGGTTTATTCCGGGCTGATTGGTGTATACAAGTCAGAGACATGTACTTTGGATCTCTTATTCTCATTGCTGACTGCACATTTAATGTAACTGATATCCAGGGCACAGTTTTTTTCAAATGAGATGTAATATTCCTTCTCCATTAGAATGCTTTTGAGGAGGAAAAAAAAAAAAATTATGAAAGGAATTTTTATGTGTGAAAATGAAAAAAACACAACAAACCCGTACTTGTTGCCAGTTAGAAAGCTACTTGTTGCAAGACTTGTAGAACATCTATAGCTGTAGAAGGCAACCGTGCCTGTGGAGTTTAGTGATCCCTGATTATCACAACTTCTGAGGCAGTTGCTTTTTTAAGCAAGCACACAAAATAAACACAAATATAATATTCTTTCACTTCTCTGTATGGCAAAATAACCTCTTGGACATAACTAAATGCAGGTATGGGAGAAAATATTAGATGACACAATATATATTTGTTTGGTTGCTTTTGTTTTTTATTTTTCTTTTTTTTTTAATACAGTAGATTAAATATAAATCATAGATATTTGAATCTAAACTGAAGTAAACAGGAGTATTTCATTTAATGTTTTACCTGCTATATCTAAGGTCTCAGTTAATGCTTTTTAACATGGCCTACCTGGCTTCATGGCAGCACCAGATTATCTAGGCCGTGAAAAAAAAAAAAAAAAACCACTAAAAAACAAAACCAAAAAACCAGAATGGGATAAATAATAGACACTTATTTGACTTTATTCACTGCTTTAATGCTGGACAGTAGAGATAAGTGACCATAACTGCAAAAGAGCTACTCTTGGTAAAAGATGGCAACCAAGGCTATTGATCCTGCTGGGGTAACAACTACAATAAAAACATCTCAGCTTTGTTTGTTTGAGACTGATTTAAAATACTTGCAAAACTGTTGTTTGTCTGTTTGGTTTGTTTAGTATAGATGCTTAAGTATTTCCTTGGATCAAGGTCCAGATGTTTAGCACCTCGGGAGAGCCCATCAGGGTCCATAAGTAGCTTTCCAAGATGCACAATCTTGAAAAGTTTTACTCTAAGCATAACCCTTCTCATGAATGGAAATATTGTTTTGCATGGAGTGAATCAAGCTGCGGTCTTGATTGTAGCTATTCCAGAACTGTAATCCTGACTTGGTTACTGGCACTGTGTTTGGCTTTGGATACCTTCCAGGTCTCTGCCTCAGTTTTCCTGTCTGTAAGATCTGGAGAACAATGACCAACTCTGAGACCTAATTATCTGTTTGTATACCATGGAGAAGATGTGAAGTGGTACAATGTTATTTGTTTGACTGCCTAAGAACTATTTTGAAAAGCAGCTTAGTTAAATCAAAAGTGCTTTTGTCCCCTGTATTTATCTGTACTTGTTCCTCTACATGACCTGAAATAGATTAACAGCTATTCCTGGGTTAGTTGGCCTCCATGACATCTCTTCTCTCGAGTCTAGAAGAGATATGCTGTGTGTAAATTCAAAACCTCAGATGCATTTTAGCAACCAATATGGTAAAGGAATCAGCTGGCTTCTATTAGTTTTTCAAGCAGTCTGATGGATTTTAGTAATCTAAAATGGCCCAAATCAAATGACAGCTTGCTTTTGCATGTATTATCTGCAAATGTCATTTTAATTGCTAATGTCAGTGTTACATGTATCTCCTACAAGCTAATGCTGGAATTCTTCAGCTGCAGATTTTCATGAATTTTGGATAACATCATAACTTAAGTACCTGTGTGGAAGATTAAAAGGAATACTTAGGAAAGCCCTACAAATCAGAATGCCATTCTCCAAACTAGTTGCAGGGTGGCAATACTAGTCTTTTGGAGAGACAAGAGCAGTTATTACTTACTGTAATGTCAGTTCACAACACTACTCAAAAGAGTCCAATATTAATTTATTGTATTATTTGAACAATTATCCTTATAAAAGCTTTCAATGACAAGAACATTGCAATGGAGAAAAAAATATGGTTTCAAGGAAAGTTAGACTCCTGTCTTTAAATAGCTGAACCCTGGTCTCATTTTTCAGCGATTCAGCCAAAATTGTCATGTCAGTATGCCATATTAGTAAAAGTTGCCAAACATCAGATGAACTGTGTTTATGCACTGGGGCCTGAAATCACACAGATTCCAAACCTATGAAGCTGCTATTCAAAATTAAGTCTATAAAACTTGTGATGAAGAAAATGTGAGACATAGATTGGCTATGAACACATCTATAGCATTTCAAAGGTTGAAATCTTGGAGAAAGCAGCAGTCTACTAAGACAAGATTTAATACCTACTCATAAGATACAGCAGTATAAATCATGTAAAATTAATTTTGAATGGGAACAGCTGTAACCATGATAATACTAAGTTTTTCTGGACTGTTGAAGGATAGTGTATAGCTAACAGTATATAACAGCATATAACTTGTCCATAGAAGGGCAATGAAGCTGGTGAAGGATCTGGAGTGCAAGTCTTATGAAGACCACCTGAGGGAGCTAGAGTTGGTTAACCTGGAGAAGAGGAGACTCAGGGGACACTCTATCACTCTCTACAACTGCCTGAAAGGAGTTTGTAGCCAGGTGGGGATTGGTGTCTTCTCCCAGGCAACCGGAGACAGGACAAGAGGACACAGTCTTAAGAAGTGCTAGGGGAGGTTCAGGTTGAACATTAGGAGAAATTTCTTCACAGAAGGTGATTAGATATTGGAATGGGCTGCCCAGGGAGGTGGTAAAGTCATCATACCTGGAGGTGCTTATCGAAAGACTGGATGTGGCACTTAGTGCCATGGTCTAGTTGACATGGTGGTGTTCAATCATAGATTGACTTGATGATCTCAGAGTCTTTTCCAACCTAATTAACAGAAACACAACAAAAAAACCCCAACCCCATAACTGTTTACTGTTAAACATAAAGACTGTGGTTTTGTTTCTACTGAATTTATAAAGTAATCTCTGTATAGAGGGAGGTAAGTGATTTTACCACCTCATTTTGGATTACTGCTATACCTAAGCAGTAAAAGTTCTATCAAGCAGTTTAATCCTTACAGTTATTATAGTCTTTGCTAAAAGACTTTGCTATAGTTAAGTCTTGGTTTATATTATGTTTATCATTAGGAATATTATTCCGTATATCATTCAGGTGCACACACAAACATAGAAAACAGTCTGATAGAATCCTGGGCTTAGTAACCAGGAAAGTTTCCTTTTCCTCCATGTGCATTGGCTGCAGGAAAGCATTGGGTTTGTTTTTTTAGAATGCTTTTAGAGGACAGTAAGAAAATGATGGGCAAAAAATAATTGCTTTTTAAAATTAATTCATACTTTTGTGATTCTTCAATACAGGTGCATTTTTCTGCTTTATACTTTCAACTTTATAGTGTAAACAGAGGATGAGAATTAGTGTCCTGTCTATTTGCCTTTATATCACTTTTCATTGATATGCACCAAGTTCTTACTTGACTAACAAGCTGTGTAAGACAATATTATGAGACCTAAAATACATAACATTTAGTGTGAGAGGATAGTACTTTAGCAGATATACACGTACATTTAGGGACTTTTATTCTTTCATTTTCTTAGAGGGAGAAGGAAGACTGCCCAAATAATATCAGTAGCAACACCAGCTTGAAAGCCTGAGAGCAATGTGATGAACTCATATGGTGAAACATTAAATACAGAGAATCCCCCAACTGATATTTCCAATCTGGTTGATCATAAATTATTTTATTATGTTGCTTGGCATGTGACTTATCACCACATCCCAACACGATCCACTGGAAATAGCTCACTGCAGTATAATATATCAAACATGTAGACGCACAGGAGGAAACTGATACATCTCACCCTAATGAAATACAGATTTTGTCTATCCATTTTGTTAATTAGCCAAGTACCTCAGATCTAATTATGAATCTATCTTTAATATGCTTGCTTCACCCTGCACATCATGGGCATACCATGGTAATTATACTACATAAAACTAAATAGAAGTTATGTCCTCTGGTGTTTGACTGCAGAATCCTTAACTCTGTGTTTGGGGATATTTTAATTTCTGGAGTAATTTTATAAAAAAAATTACTTAAATCAATCCTCCTATCTCAGTCTTAGTTTAGTTTTTGAAACTATGTAATGAATTCTTGATGACAGAGTATATTTTATCTCATGTATCTTTTAAACAGCTTCTAAACATATATTTAACCACAAGGTCGACAATCTGTCTTTCTTGTCATCTGAACTGCCCCACCCAACAAAGAAACAGCCTTTATTAACAGCCTTCTTAATTAAGGATACATAGGGGAGAACTGTTTTTGCTTCTTCAATACTTAGAACCTGCAGACTGGAGGTCAACTCTGGAGGACATATGCAGTCTAGCAGCACTGTCTGTGGGTAGCGCAGTGGCCTGGTGTGTGCAGAGACCCTCTGATCACTGAATGGGCTTGCGGTAGTATAAGATACAAAATACTTAAAAACAGCCTAGACAGATTTGTTAATACACCTTTAACCTTGATAGTGCTGTGTCTATATGCAGGGAGAAGAAAAGTGCTGACTACCAGCCCTGTTTCTGTCTTGTTTGTGGAAAGGAAACTGGGCATATAGGCAGGGATGCAGCTGTGTTGCAGCAGGATAGACAGCTGGATACCAAAGTGAGGGTCATTTTGGGTGTGTAGTCAGTATGATTTCCTGTGATTTGTCTATTTGATTCCAAATTTCTCCCAGAACTGAACAACACACTGCAAAGAGACAGCAGGGAGCTGTGTTTTTTCTTTTTTCTTTTTTCTTTTGTTTTTGTTTTGTGGGTTTTTTTTTTTGTTGTTTTTTTTTTTGTTGTTGTTTTTTTTTTGTTTTGTTTTGTTTGGTTGGTTTTTTTGGTTTGGTTTGGTTCGGGATTTTTTACCTAGTATGTGGAACACAAGAAGCTATGTTGCATTTTAAAACTCATTATCAATGAGGTATACCTGGCATGACATCTGGTAGGGAAGACTGGGGAGTGGACGGGACAGGGGGAAGTGTAGTATCAAAATTTCTCTGAAAACTCACTGTAGGGAAATTCTAATTCTAATTCAAACTAATTCAAAGTTTAAATGCCTTGGGAACATTTGACTGAAAAAAACTTCACAAAGGAAAAATAATATAATAGTACTATTATGTCTGAGAAATTGAAAGGAAAGGCAACAGCAAGTCAAATCTCATGTTCAGAGCAGTAGTGGCATATAGCACTCTCATTGTCTCACACTCTGAAGAATGAGAACCTCCTATCTTCTTTTAGTACAAGAAGCAAAATATGTTTATAAAAGTGTCTCTTGACTCCTTAAGATTTCTTGCCTATTTATACTTCAATTATAAACAAGACAGTATGTCCTAATTTAAAAGGATATTTTCTCCTGCCACAACAGTAAAATGATCAGCTATTAAATGGAGAACAAAGAAATGGTAATGCAGTATGTTAAATACGAGTGAGACAGCTATCACATTTCTATTCAGGACTTGAAAATATCCCCACCTTTTCTCACATTCATCCATAAATAACAATTTTGGCATAATTCTTTTACTACTACAGGAAGATTTCTAGTGTCTAGAAAATTATAATCTATATATTCATACATTTATGATAAAAGCTATTAGGGAAAATTAATAAGAAGGCAGTTGCTAGCACCCACAGGATTTGATTGTTATTTTCAAGAAAGAAGCTTCCATTTCCTACATTGTTCCCTGATCAATTATTTCTGTTTCTGTTCAAGTGAATGTATTTTCATATGTAGGAGGTCATATCTCATTTTAAGAGTTGTCTTTCAAAGCTAATGAATGCATGCATAGAAGAAGTAGAGTTAGGAAAAAAGAGGATGGCATGCATATGCCTCCAGTTACTTTACTTTCACTGAAAATACTCTTTAGGGTTTGTATGAGACTATTACAGTTCATGCCTGCCCTTAAGTAGACAGCAAGTACATTATCTGTTGATTTCTAAATTGTCTTTTGATGCAATGGTGAATTCACTTTCAATTCTTTGATCTTTTTCTTCAGGACTGAACTTTACAGTAGAAGGTAAATCTGGTTTGGACTGGAGGCAGAGATCAGTCATGTCAGTGAGATGTTAGAAGCCAAGACAGAATCTGTTGTTGGACAGTGGAGTAGGGGTGAGTTCCTGAGCTGAGTATTTTAATCCTTGGTCACTCTGTGCAAACACATGACATAGTCCTTCCTTATATAAATGTTAAATTCTGATTTATAAGAAAGTATTTTTCCCTTGCCATTTTATCTTCTCTTTACACCCCTTATCCCACAGGATGACTACCTTTTAATTTCACTACCTAGCATTTGGAAAGACTTTCCTAGTACATGAACCATTTATATTGCGGTCAAAGCAAAGGTCTATTGCACCCATAAAAACAGATCTATACTAAGCAGGTTTTAATAAATATTGGGTTGGTTTAAACTTAGACAGAAGGCTAGTAAATAATATATATATATAAAATAGGTATATATTTTTCACCCTGTAGCCCTGTAAAAATTGTAATGCTTCAGGGAATAAGCTTCAAGCCTTAAGCTAACTGTGCCTTAGCAATTTCTGCAAGGCTCCAGTTGTGGTCTATTAGAAGTGTTACCAATTTGTTGTGAGAGCTTGTAATGTGAACTAGAACTTGTTATATGGTGTCTCTTGTTAGGATGTACAACTTTGAAAGCATGGAGCATTTAGATGTTTAAAATATAGACATATCTTGAAAGCAGAAGCTCCAGAACTACAAACAACCTGCTCAAGGACAATTACTGCTCACTGAGAAACATGAAGCCTTTAAGAAAATGAGAAACCACAGAGTAGGGAAGAAAGAGCCAGGTAGCAGGACAGGGCACCTGCCGCAGCAACCATCTTGAGTATCCCACAGCACCTCTGCCACTGCTAGAGGCACAGCGCTGAGAAGTGTCAGGAAACTCAGACATTTTCCAGAAGGGAAAGATCCCAAACATGTTTCCCACATCAGTGTAGCACATAGAAGAGCTCTGGAGCCTGCTTCCTATGCTGTGGTGATGGTGACTGCTGAGGGTATGGGACCTGCGCTGCAGTACTGTGTGTTCACAGAGGGTGTTGCATATTGCTCCTAAGGACTGACTGCTTTGAATGTGCAGTAAGAGCAACTAAAAATGAGTAGGGACTAAGCATTGGCATGAGGGGTGTTAATGAAAGTCAATCTAGTTAAGTTTCTCTTTGGAGTTCAAACTGAGCATGCTTATCAGTCTTATAAACATCATGATGATATTTAGGTGTCTGATACATCCTTATGCAGTTGCTGCCATATCAGTTTGCTTATTAAAATTATTCTTTTCAGTGTTTTTAGCCCCACATGCTGTATTTTTAAAACCGACATCTGCAAGATCTTACTTCATATCTGATCTCAGTCCTCATATTGCAAAGATAAACAAGCCAAGTCTCATTTCCTTTTTTTTCCTTAGAGCTGCAGGCAAATATTGAGGCATCTGAATAAGTCCTGGTCTGGAGTTAAGCTAACTGAACAGGACATTAGAAACTATGACATGACGAATTGGCAGACATGACAGATTAACAAGGTGAGAAGATTCCAAAAGTTATGGTTAGCACTGTGAAGGCTGTCAGGGACACCTGGGTCCCAGAGATGGTTAATGGAGAGGTGAGAAAGAGCTAAACATCACTGGTAACTGGAGGGGAGCATTGCAGACCTCAGGGGAAGAAAAGACCTGCAGGATGAACAACACCTAGACAGTCGTGTCAGTTGAGCATGTAATGCTGAGATTACTCAGGTAGCAAAATAAGAAATACCAAATTTATCTACGGATGTAGCAAGATGAGCTCAGTGAAGAAAATAATTTTCAGTGCTTAATTGGGACAGGGCTGGAGTGCAGAAATGGTGGTGAAAAGAAGAGTAAAGAAATGGTAAAAGGGGCAATACGATACCTAAATTATGTGTTTGGGGATGTCCAGGGATATCTCCTGTACTCCACTGCAGCTGGAGGAGGACAGTAAAGCAAAGTTGTTCCAGACATAACACATGTCTGCTTCCATGATCAGGAGGAGCCAGGGTCAATGGAACAGGGTGCTTTCCCTTGCTAACATGGAAAAACCCAGGACAGATGGATTGAGCAACCTGATAACACATCATCAATGCCTGTTGCAGGTCTGAAAAGACCAGCACCCTCCTAAACACTTTATGACTGTTTTTCTCTGCTTTAATAGCTTTCTAATACCACAATTTTGCTAGATATTCCTCGCTGAAATTCATGTTTCCTGGATATGGTAACCTGAGATACCCATGACACTCTAGACTTGTTTGACAATGATAATCTATACTTTTCTTCTTCCATTGTACCTACTTGAATTTGTTTTAAATACAAACATGAGATGTTTGGCTTTTCAATCAGTGTCTCAGTAAAAACTAGAAACTCAAGGGTATATTAAAATATAACATTGATCTTCCAACATCCATTACCAAGCTAACACTCACAATTCTGTTTCTGCCATAGCACAAAAGCTCTCCAAGATATGGGGTTACTCAAGTAATTCTAAAATTTCTCATGTCAAAAAATCAAGCTATTATAAACTCATCTAGACTTCTTTCATAGCAATAATTGTTAAAATAGGAGTAAAGCATGGAGAGAAGGGGAACTGGCTAAATTCTCCTCTATGTTTCAATTAAAGAGAATGAAGTTGTTTTATGAGACTAAAGTTCCTCCTCTGAAGGACAATCGGTACGAGAGTACATTTCCCTTGAGAAGGTCTTTATTTACAATCTGGTCATATCGATCTTTCAACAAAACCCAGTTGATTTACTTTGTCCTGGAGTGGTAATTATAGTAAAAGAAGAAGAAAGTGAACATATATTTACAGCTAGTGAACTGTATGATAGACTTCTTATTCCAATTTCCAGAACATTTTGTAGAAAAGTTTGTGGTGAACCGTAAGTAGTTGTTCATAGTGTCACAAACAAAAAAAACATATATGGTACCTCCTCGGAGCACACACTATGCCACTTTATTTGTCATGAAAACACCAGCTGGTGAGTTTGTGACTCAGACACAAAATTCAAAATTTGTTTACTCTAACTCCTAACTTGAACTTTTGATTGTATCGCTTGTTTGTTATTAGCACAGTATAAACCCCCACAGCCCCGACATTTGCTGAATAGGTCAGATTCTCTCTGGTTAATTTGTCTTACTTCAATGAAACATACTGAAGTTTTTCAGTGTTAGCATGCAAAACTAAGTTGCTTTTGTAATTGTACATCAGCCTGCTCCAGATTCAGTGTAAAGACAAAGCAAAATGCTTTGGCATATGGGGAACATTTTTTCAGCCAAATATTTAATATTTGATATCCTCTCGGGTTAAGAGAGCTTGGTATGAGATGAAATATAAAATGTTTGCAAAAGTCTGTGAAGATCAAGGCATAGAACCAGAAAAATAAGATTTTTATTAGTTGATTTATAAAAATTTTGTTTTCTCATATACTTAAGACAGATGTCTATTCTGTGTGCTATGCTTTGACCCTTTCAAAGTATACGAATCAGACACTGCACTAGAGTAACTTTGTATAATGCCCTAGACATAGATACTAACTCTTCCCAAATCCCTTTCCTCAATATTGCACATTAACTTTAGTGAAATCAATCAATTGAACAATAAATGTTTGCATCTTCAAAGTCTTTATTTAGGAAACTGTGTCAACTGTTTTGTATGGTAATCCGTATACCTGCATATTTCCTCAACAGCTCACCCCACACATGCAGATTAAACTTTCACTGCCTTATCAAAGTCAAAAAAGCAAAAAAGCAAAAGATTTTCCACATCTCAATGTCCTTTGTTTTCCCGACCCAGAAATGAAGCAAGGCCTCAGGGCAAATAGTGTAAATCAAAGAGGAAGCAACCAGTAACTTGCTTTCCGGTGCACACCCCTGCAGACTCCATAAATGCTTGGAAAAACAACTGTAATAGTAATATTTCTTTTTAAGTGTCTAACATTTCTTGTTGCTCTTCCATTGAGACCAAATGTAGGAGGATTGGTCTTCCCACTGAAGCACCCACTGATCCTACCTTTCCTTGTTTGAAAGGCTTGCTCTTTCTTTTCTGTGTGCCCTTCTGTCCCATGGTGTAGTTTGATACTGGCTTCCTCCTGTAGAAACAGGAACAGAGCTCAGTGTGGTAAGCATTGTTCTGGTTTCTCCCTCATCATGGGGCATAAAAAAAAAGTAAAAAAAATTCTGATTCTATGGTAGCTGTAACATTTCCTTAAATTAATACGGATTTTGAGGTGGTGATTGTTTGCTCGTTTAAGTGGCTCTGGCCTCATTAGAATATAATGGATTTTCAAGGTTAGTACTGTATCATGTAGGTAGTAATAATAAATAATTTCCTTGTCAGCAGGGAGTCAATGAATATTTTGGGATTCCATCTGCAGACTATTTGGCTAGCAGGAATGCACTCTACATATACTTTGCTATTGATGTGTCTGTAAAACTCCTGTTAATTATAATGAGGATTTATAAATGGACATCAAAGGCCAGTTTGTGAGCTCTCTGAAGCCCTGATCCTGCAAAGGCTTATAAATGTGTTTCATTTTGCACACTGTTAGTAGTACTGTTGAAATCAATGTGACTTACTATTAGCTACACGCTGAGTGTTTGTAGGATTGGGGACTGGTGGTGATTTTATATAGAATTTCTTAACTGGCTCCACTAAGTTTGCTTGTTGTGATTTGAATTAAAATTACACTCCAAGAACTGTGATCAGAAGGCGACATGCAATCCTAATTCTAAATAGATTTGAGATCACTGCATCGAGAAAAGACTGTTGAACAGCAGAGCTGTCTGCAGTTGGGCCATGTATACCATAAGTTATACAAAAGTAAAATCATATACAAATCTTAATATGGCTTTACAAAAAGGTCACAAAATCATTAATTGAAAACCTCTTGGTTCTTTCTTTTCATAGGTGTCATGCAAAATTCTCTTTTTAAATTGAAATGTAGTCCTGAAATTTAATAAATCTTATCCTGTGAAATGCAGTCTGTGTTACAGTTTTTAATGCAAAAAAATTTTAGTGTCATTTATTTTGTCAGGAGAGTCAGTGAAAAGATCAGAACTGTCCACACAAAGAACATGGCCACCGTGCACATGTAACTGTGCCACCCTGTTTCTGTAGCAGTTTAAGCATAAGCTATTAAATAAGAACCTGTATGGGAGAGCATTGGGAGTATCAATAGGGAAACTGTATCACTTAAGAGCCCATCTAACTATATGAAAAAGGTAAAGTTTCAGACAATAGAAGAGAGAAGGAAAAAAAGGAACAAAAAAAGGAAAAGGAAAAAATAATGAAATAAAATGTGGGGAGTGAGCTGTAGTATTCCTTTGCTTCTCATATTTTAAAATTAAGGACTTAAAAAAATTAAATCTCTTCTCACACCATAAAATGCATGCAGGAGAAATCTAAGTGGCCTTCAATTTCTCACACAGTGGAGGCAAGGCGTCCCTTTGTCCTTGCTCTGTTAGTGCATCCCTGTGCTATTTGTCTTTGTCAGACCTGTGCATTTGAGTTCCTGCACTCCAAAGTCCCAGTTTGGGCTGTGCTCCTGTGCTAAATGGATGTGCTGTAGGATATTGACTACTGTGAGTTTGACAAGGCTGCCCTTTTGACAAGGTGAAAGAGGTCATTATATTCACCTCTGGGATACAGCGAATATAAATCTCACTCTTAAGGAGACAATGTGTTCAGAAGCTGAGCCACAAGTCCAACAGACTCCTGGATACTGCCTAAGCAACATGGATTTTAAAAATTATTACAAAGTAGTCAGGGTCACCCAAATATGATAGAAAACAATCAATACTGCTTAGCGCTCTCTGTGGTATAGTATCTGTATGTAGGACAAATACAGGAGACGTATCTTGGGGCTTTCTGTGACAAACAAGAGTTGCTGTCTGAGGGGAAATTCATGAATGCCAGAATGTCAGCCTGTCCACCACGGGGGAGATGAAAACATATGCAAATGAGCAAACCTCCACAAACCACTGCATTTCTTAATCTTCTTCATCTGTCCCACCCCTTTTTATGGTTAAGTGAGTTATTGCAGCCCTAAAGCTGTAGAAATCCTATCACAGTTGCCACTAGAGACTAAGGCTGAATCCCAATGAGTGGAAAACACTGATTAAATGACAGAACAGTCTTTTCCATTCCAGTAACTCCAGTGGTCAGGCATTGTGATAGCAAGGACTTTGAATGTCATTGAGATAAAGGAGCTTTCATACTCATTATCATTCCTTGCATATTCAGCCACAAGGTGGGCCCTGGGCTTCATGGCCTCCTTAATGCTCTCTTCAGGCTGAATGAAATCAGAAGAATCTCTAAAGAATCCCATATGGTGCCAAGGAACCTGGCCTGCTTTTACAGACCACTAACAACTGAAGTTCTGCTACAAGGAAATAATCTTGATTCCCAAAGGACACAGCTGACTCAAACATAGCAAAAAACTGTATCGTCACTGCAGAAGCTTTTTTTTTTTTTTTTTTGTATGAGCAAAAAGCACAGAAACACAGATAAACAAGTGCTTACACAACCATGGGATCTCTGAAATATTTGCCAAACAAATACTAAAGGACCTTCCTTGCCTTCCTGTTATTTATTATATAGTACTTTTCTGCATAAGGAAAAAAGTAAACCAAACCACCTATAAAGATGCATAAATTGTCATCTGGATCATGCCTCTTCTGTAAGCCTTCAGGAAAACTGGTTGTTTTTGAGAGTCTGTGGTTCAGATGTTTCAAATCTTCAATATGTATTTATTATCAGAGTTGTCTATTACCTTTCTCTTGTGGTTATTTTGCCTTTGTGGTTCTTTTTGGCAAAGTATGGCACGTAATCTATCTGTAATATCTCTATATTAAGTCTAAATAATCAATACATAAAAATTGGCTGAACTATATTCTGATATAAACATAGATCTGTCAGTGAATTGATCTATGTGAGATCTAATATTATCCACACCACAAAATAGGATGCAGGCTCAAATGAAGCAAAAGTCCTTGAGTTTGGCCCTACTGAAAGCAAATGTCAGATGAATTTCAAAGATTCCTTCTAAACCAAATTATCCTTTGATGCTCCTTTCTTAAGAAATTGACCACAAATATTTTCTGCTAACAGAAATGAGCAAATCTCCACAAACCACTGCATATTTCTCCCTTATTTCAAAGGCACAGCTGAACTGGAAGCCTGCTGTTGGCACTCTGCATAGCAATGAATTGATGTTTGTGTGTTGCAGGATGCAGACTAACTGTACATTTGTCAGATGTGGGAAGGTATATTCTTACCTTTTGATCAATTGCTAATAATTTTATTTTCTACATCCTTTCCTTTTTATTTCCCTCATATTTCATGTGAACATCTGTCTTAACCTAGATGTCTAACATTTTTGTGTGCGTGGGCATTGGCAATCATTTGTAAGGAACACATATATTTAAAATGTCCTCTATCTTTCTGCCTGTTTTGCAACTGCCTTCCTGAATGGCTCAATGCAGGCTGCTGTCAGAATATCTTTCCTCACATTGTTTAGTATTCATTTCGCTACTCATTGGCTTAATCCTCTTCACTCTCTTCTATTAAAAAGGGGATTAAGCATTTCTAAAAATAAAAATAAGTGTTCAAAAGTTTGAAAAGGTGATGCAAGTAACTCTGAGTGACTAGTAGTTTAAAGAGTTCAAACATTCTCTAATTAAATACCAGTGCCAAGGAATGCTAAATGATCCTAGGAGTCAAGCTCTTCTGAGGCTTGTAAGTACTCATTGATACAGCCAAGCTGCACACTGGGACTGGAAGAAAAGTTATGTCCCTACATTCTGACAGAAACAAGGTTGGAAAGTTAGGAACGGACAATTTTTGAAAAGTGACTCAATGGCCAGCAGATAGAGTTGAAAGTTCAAGCCCATTCTGCTTTCTTTAACTTGTCAAAAATAGCTCTGTAACATATTTCTCCCAGCTTATATATAGCTGATCCAAATGGAAAGAGATATGCTCAGCAGAAAATTCTGAAAAACTTCAAACTTTATCTGCCCACTACAAATTAACTCGTTTCAGACAATAATCCTTATTTCTGTCCCTGATTTTGTTCGAAACATACTTATTACCAATCCCCAGAGAAAGTGAAAGTTTAGGGTATTTATTTAGGATTTAAAAGGGACTTTTGGAGATGCTGGTAGACATCTCTTCCTCCCAACAGATATTGGAGGCTATCACTATTACTCAACTGTAATTGCACTTGTGAGTTCTTGCATTACACATGCTCTTCTAACACAGAAACCCTTGTTACACAGAGGAAAAACTGAGGCAAGAAAGGTGATGGTCCAATATATGGGCGATTTTGTCCAGTTCCAGCTGTTTGTACTTCAGTTACACACCTGCTTTTTTCTGCAATTCACTAATCCCTCATTGGTGTTGAAATGAAACAAGATTTTCATAACCTCAAGGAAATACTATGTGGTTTTATTTATGTTTTTACATACATGGAAAAATAGGTAACAAATACAGGGTAGTTAAATGCAAAATTAGTAATATGAAAAAACCCACACCAACTTCTCAGCATTAGAGAGAAAGATAGTGTTATTCTGATCTTTCATCTGAGGAATACAAAACTTAAGATGTGCATTTTTTAGACACAAAGAACACGCTCTAATGCATAATTATATTACAGAATAAGGATTACAGATTATGAGAAGGTATACAATGCAAAGATGATGGCTTAGACTTTTATGCTAGTGAAGAGTAAAAGTCAGTGGAAGATCTGTCCTGGATTCATTGAAGACCCTTAGCTGAAGCTTAAAGGATGTCATAAGGCATTGTAGCAGGTGAATTAAAACTCTATTTCTAAAGAGAAATGATTTAAAGCTGAGTGACTTCACAGAAGCATTAGTTAGAAAAAAGCTATAAAGACCTAACCAATAACAATGGAGTTCTAAAAAAGGAGAATGTGGAAATGAAAGAGCAAGCAGATATGTCCAGTAAAAATGTTATATGAGATTATCCTAATGACTGTGAGGTCACTGAAAAAGTCATGATCTGTTTGATGGACTTTCTAGAGAAACAAGCAGGCTCTGAAAAGTACTTTTTTTTAGTTAACTGGCTTGAGTTAGCCAAACTGAATCTTTCTGTCCCAGACAAAATACTTGTGATATTTTAGACATCTTAGAACATTTGTAGTCACCTCTGTTTTGTCATTAAAATTGACAATAATCAGAAAAGATTCAGAGACAGAATACTGGAGTTTTGAAGGAGATGCAAAATATATTTTAAGAGGAAGTACTGAAAAGATTTTGATTGCTATGCTCATACACTTGATGAAAGGGTTTGTCCAAAATTTACTGCTTTGATTAAATTCTTATGTCTCTTTTGCATGACTTCAATGTATGCAATTTCTACATTCCTTAAAATATGGCATTTGGAAAACTGGTGATTCATTTTCAAATAATTTTGTAGATTTTTGTCTCCATGCAGAGGTACATATAGATCTTTTGTAAATGTATATATTTAGACACGAATATAGTTGTATATATTCAGACTCAATTCAATACTTATGTGAATATGTAACTACTGTGGCATGATTTTAGAAGGTGAGGCTATTTTAATTAAGCTAAAACAAAACATTGTATCTTATTAAGTCTGTTATGCTAAAATGCTGATAAAATTGTTGGTTATATTGATAAATGTATTTGAGAAGCAAATTTTTGTAATTATTATGTAAAAAGAAAAAAGGAGAGGAGGGGAGAGGAGGGGAGATAACCACCTGACGTGACCCTTTCAGGGTAAGAAGGACAGGCACCCTCCAGGCAGAGGTGTGATGGAAAGGGGGAATGGCACATTTATTAAAATGGCCCTGCCCTATATAAGGGTGTCATGGAACTTTCTGGAAAGGGGGTGGGACCTGGGAGGAGCATGCAAATCCTCTCACAGAAAAGGAAAAAACCAGGAAAAGATTATAACCATAAGGGGTAAACACAGAGGGAGGTAACATGCATGTGCAGCATGCAAAGTTATTTAACTTTATAACAGTGAATTCATAAGCTGGGAAACCTGTAACAACCCAATATACGGCAATAAACTGTCTCTTGTGCAGGATAGCTCATTCTGGTAGCTCTCCTTGATTCCTCAGGCTCGTCTTATCATCTCGTGGTCTCTCTTCCATTACTGTAATCTTGGACCACAACCACCAGCTTTTCTTTTAAAAATCCTGATTTAAAAGTGTCAAGAAATACCATAATGCCAGGTGACTTCTAAAATCATAGTGTCTTATGCAAACATCAAATTTAAAAGAACTGTAAAATAATTGACCAACCAGCTTTTTCTTTTTTTTTTTTTCCAGAAAAAAAAGCCCCACTATTTTGATATCATAGAACCAAAATATAAAATGAGATTCATAAAACACATTTCTGTGTTTAAGAGCTGTGGCAGTCGATGGGGATGCCCTCTCCTACCCTCACGTGGCCCCCCGGGTCCCAAGATGTAGCAGGAAGGACCACACACACGCGGAGTAGACAGGAAGAAAAGAGGATTTTATTCCCAGGGTATGGGTTTTTATAGGGGTCTCAGGGGAAGTGATGTCACATCCTGGACCTTGGGGGACAGGGTGTAGGGAAAGGTTAACAATGGACAGGCAGGGGAGAGGGGACGCTTTCTCACAGAAGCCTGTTTGACCAGTTTTCTCGCATACTAATGAAGGTGCTACCAGTGTTTTGGGAACAGACAAAGACAGGGAAAAACA
>JAWWEW010000112.1:77126095-77140228 GCA_035583185.1 Anabacerthia variegaticeps | reverse complement strand
GCTACCAGTGTTTTGGGAACAGACAAAGACAGGGAAAAACAGGCAAGCTGTATTTTACAAGGAATAAAAATCATGGCCTTAAATCATTATGGTGAGCTTTATCATCTTCTGAGGCTTATTGCTACAGAGGGCGAAATTTGTGTATATGAGAGGTGAAAGGAGTGAAGCTGGTTAAGTTCAGCAAGGAGTGCAAGACTCATGACAAAGATCAGAAAGCAGGAAAAATCACAATCCTTAATGGGAGAAGTAAGTTAGAAACTTCTAGATTTTCTTGTGATGGTGTGACAATAAGTGTTATTTATTAACAGACAGCGAGGAATTCTGAATGCTACTTCTATTTCAAGTCAAAACAAAGAAACCAATAGTAGTACCCCATTGAGATTTATCATAAAAAAGCACAAAAAATTGCCATTTTCCTGGAATTTGTGAACTGGAAGGACTGGGTAAATTCACAGAGAAATCAGATAAAAATAAGCAAAATAAGGATGATTTAATTATTTTCCTTTCAAGTGTTTAACTCTTCCTATTGAAAAATATCTATACAACTATGTAGAAAGAAAAAACAAGACCAAAACATTTTAAAATTTTGAAGCATTTTGAAAACTCAATCGTACCATTTTCATGAACCTTAGCTAGTTTTTGTTAAACTGAAAGTGTCTATGCTGTATCTGAAAGCCTAACACCTATCCTACATTTCACAAGATTGACCAACAGCCTCATTGTTAAGACAGTGTGATAGAAATTATGAGTATTTCCACTTGCATTTGAGAAACTGTTTTTAGAATCTGCATCTTAATTTTTCTACAAATCATAATACTGGTTGATGCAAGCTGTTTTATCAGAAAATGCACTAGTAACTCAGTTAATGCCGTTGCCTTAGTTAACTCCAGTGTAATTTTGAAATTCCCCGTTTTGGAGAGAAAATCTACACTCTTTATCTAATCTTGCCACATCACCCTAGAAGAAAAAAAATCATCTGTTAAATGGAGTCTGTTACTGTGCTAATTTCAGAAAGAGTGAATTTATCCAGTGTCCTACTTGATGCCCATATTTAAGCTAGATCATGAGAACATAAATCAGAAACTGAAGTAACAGCCGTTCAGCTGACAGATCAGGTAGGAGGGAACGCTTAGTCACAGTGATTAATAGGTCTTTTCAGGAAGCACTTAGATACCATGGTGATGGGTGTTACAGCAAATCCTCACATAGTCCTTGATGACTTCATATGGCCTAATTCCTTTTTGACAGTAAAGGGAGGGTAAAAATTAGACTTCTAAATTGCCTGTTTGATATTCACATGGAAATAAACTGAACAAACTACCATGACTACAGGGGTCTAGGTTGAGACTGTCATTTTCAAGGACACTGGAAAGGACAGATCCCAATTTCTTTAGATGATTTTGAATCGCTTGCTGAAGGTCTCATCTTGCAAGCTGTTATGCACAACTGGACACAGGTAAATCCCTTCAAATTTTTTAGCAGATTATTGTGTAAACATTAAGTTTTTATGGATTGAAGCTTAAAACAATAATAATTAAAATGCCTTAATTAGAAGCCTTAGGCAAAGACTTTAAGAGGAAAATGGGGAGGGTTTCTGGCTCAAAAAGATTCCTATGCCTACGGGGAGTCCTGTGTTCGGCTGCAGACTGATAGAATCACCTTGATCCCTGGTACCTATTTTTCCTATGCCTTAACTTCAGCAAATCAATCTTGTTTTCTTATTGAAAGAATAATCGAAGACTGGGAAAGCAGTCATTACCCTGAAGGGACAGTTACAGCTGCTATTCCTCCTGTCCCTCAGAATCAGGAAATGCTGCTCCTTTTCAGCACTGCTGAATATACTCAGTGCTCCAGAGACCTCCTTCCACTTCTCACTTTCCTATGGAGAGAGCAACTAATTCTAGCCATTCCTCTCCAAGGCAGAATAATTGTTTCCTATACAGCACTCTTAATCCTTAAGCTTTTCTGGATCACCACCCTGGCTAAAACAATAACTACTATTTCCACTTTGAAATTGTCCTGTTGTTCTATTTTTAGGATGAATTTTCCTAGAAAGAAGCCCTATTAAGAAGAAAAGCAATTTTTAAAAAGATATGGTTATCTTGAAAAGCCTATTATATTTAATCTGATTATTAATTAGAGAGGTAATTCATATAATTATTTTTTGAATAAGTTTTCTAAACAAATTAGAAAACTAAAAGCCTATTGGCATTTTCCCTTTCAATATTAAAAACAGATTAATTTTTTTGACACAAAACATTTTTGGTCTGATACTGAGCTGTAATAAATTGGCAGAGTTCCACTGAAGTTGATGTAATTGTGTTGATTATCACCAGCTTTTAGATCTCAGCTGCTCTATAATAATTACAGTAGCAACACTTGTACAGAGAACCAACACAACCTGTCAATTTTATCAAAAAAGGGAGTTGGTAAGACTTTACTTGTGTTTACAAAAACTTTATGTGAAATGGAGTGCAAATTCTAACCAACGTATAGTGTATGTTGTAATATTCCTGTCTTCTGACAGACTGTCATGGTTAAAGAAGATTTTATACTTTATTCCATTTTTTCAACACTGTTTTGGAGAAACTGTTCCTTTAAGAGTGAATCCCTCACCACATCTGGGAGAGGGGGAAGAAGCATGTGCCAATAGTTGTGGCTGCCGGGGCAGAAGCAGAATTCTGTCCATCTGGGAGCCACCTCTTTTCCCGGCACGAAAGAAATAAAAGGGAGCAGCCACGTGAGTCCTGCCAGCCACATGGCTCCACACACCTCGGCTGCTGTTGAGGCCAGGAGTCACCACCACTGAGCCAGAACAGAGCTGAGCCCAGCCAAGTAGTGCAGAGAAGCAGCCATTGCCACCTCACAAATCCCACTGCATGAAATCTTGACACAGAGTCCCAGACGAGGGAAAGCTGCCTGGAGCTGTGTGCTGCTTCAGGGGTTTTGCCCTACCATTTGCAGTTTCTGCAGTCCCTGCCAGCTGTTGCTGTTGCCACCTGCCTCTGAAGAGAGCCAAAGAAAAGGAGAGGGAGAGCCTGCACCCAATGCTACTGTGGTGCCAGGGTCCACTCCAGCATCTTGGATGCATAACTTTTTTCTGGGTGAAATAGGTTTTTGCTTCACCCATTTTTCTAGCTGGGAAGGGCATTAAACTGGGGGAGTTCATCAGCCACAATACTTTCTTTGTTCTCCTGGGGGAAGAGATGAGGGGAGCACGAGTTGGCCAGCATCTTGTCTGTGCACTAAGTGGAAAGAGAATAGGAATAATAACTGTCTATTATTGGCTTAAACCATTTTGTTTGTATTGTTATACGGCTTTTAAGTAAACTGTTATTTTTTCACTTATATGTCCTCACATTTTGTCTCTCTGTATTGGTGAAAGGGGGACAGGTTTTAATAAAGTGAGGAGGAGCTCATTTACTATAGTCTCCACTCCATCATTTCTCTTAAACCGAGGCTCATTTCAAAGGGTATTTAAATGCTGGCATATGATTCTGAAGTTTGTACTGAAGTGTCAGCATCCATAGTGAAGCGTCAACACAGAAGGGATCAGCTGGAAACTTCCAAATCTCCTGAACACTAGAGGTGTTACTGATGGGTCATATCCTTTGTGGTGGTGACATGTTCTTCTCCATTTGGAAATAATGATCTCAATGATCTTAAAGATCTTGTCCAACCTAAATGAATCTGTGAAATAAGCAGTTGCTTATTCCACAAAAAAAAAGCTCATAGGCTTTGTGGAACTACATATTTTCAATATATTTGTTCATTTGTAAAATACATTCCTTTCAGTCTTTAAGTCCTTTCTATTTTAATTTGTGGTTGGCAGGAACAGGTTTTCAAAATAGTGAATTGCTTGAGCCCAGTCTTATCCTTAGGGCTCCTCACTTCAAGAACAGTGAAACTGCTTATCACCATTGGAAAGCACAACTCTATAAGAAAAACTCTTTCTTTCATAAGGGCTGAATTTTTCCATTTCTATGAAATTATGCATTCCTTTAGCAAGAGAAACTTCATGTTCAGCTCTTACCATGATTCAGTGCCTCTGGTTAGTAAAGTTCTCTGGAGGTCATCTGTTCCAACTCTTCATCCCTAGGCTGAAACAATTATACCTTTAGCACCCCTGACTGCTCCCAAAGTCCACAGCTTATGCAGACTCTTAACCACTTTCCTTATCAGTCTATTTCAGTGATTTGCTACTTTTAAAGTCAGAAAGTTTTCCTAATTCACACAAGGCTCTTGTGCTGCAATGGCAGTACATGCTGTCTTGACCTGTCCTCCACAGAGATAGAAAGAAGATTGTTCTTTTTCACTTTGCAGGAGTCTTTTACATATTTCAAAAATGGTATCATGTTTCTTTTCTGTCTCTCTGTCTAGACTAAACAAGCACAGCTCTTTCAAACCTTCTTCACAGGTCATGTGAGTAGGTTTCTATGTTAGTCCTGATAATTTATGACAGGGCTCTCTACACCCACATCTTTCTTGTAGTTTGAAGTCCATAAAAGATCCAGCTGAAGCTGTACTAGCAGTATAAGAAGGAAAATACTGCTACCTGTCTTTCAGGTTTAGTTTCTGTATTTCACTGTGTTGATATATACTCTTAAAACTACAAAATATCATTGATGCATGCTCAGCTAACGTTCCTTAGATCAGTTTTTATAGTTAGGTTGTCAGTTGGATTGAGAAACATTCTAATCAAAAGACAAAATCTTGCATTTATGTTTATTGATTTCTTTTTCTTCCCAAATAATTATTCGATTTGACAAAATTGTCTAGATTTTGGAATCTATTGTGCAATTTATGTTTGCAATTTCCAAAATTATATGCTATGTCAATTTAATAAAACTCATTTCTGCTTCCATCATCTAAATTGTTGCATATTGGATAGTACTGGATCTCTGCAGAAGCACATCCTTCCATTTTACACTCTAAACTGTTTCTGCTTTCTAGATATGGTTTCCTATCACAATCTAGAGCAGGCTATTCAAGTACCACCTTCTGGGACAAATTCAGCTAGGAACTATTTATTTCTGACAAATAACTTGGATCTTAGGAACATGTGAACATGAGATCATAACATTATTTAGGTTGAAACAGACCTTGGAAGATCATCTTAGCCTACCTCTGGATCAAAGCAGAGAGCACAGCAAATTTAGACCTGGCTGCTTGATTTCCACTGTCCATCTGAGTCTGGGAAACTTCCAAACACAGGGATCCCATAACCTCTCTGGGCATCCCTTTCCAGTGCTTAATTATCCTCATTGAGCAGATTCCTTTCCTTATATTCCCTCAAACCTGCCTTGCTTCAATTTATTATGAGTGTATATTCCCCCTCCTTTCCTCCCTGTTAAGGATCTTGGTTCTGTCTTCTTGATAGCAGCTTCTTATATATTAGAAATCTTCTACTTCTCCAGGCTGAATAATCCTCATCTCCTCACAGATTAAGTGGTCCACACTCAACCATTTTTGTAACCTTCTCCTGAACTCTTGACTGCTGTATTCATTCAACTTTATTATAGGATCATAAGATCATAGAATCATAGAATATTCTGAGTTAGAAGGGACTCACAAGGATCATTGAAGTCCAACTCCTGGCCCTGGACAGGGCTATCCCAGAATCACAACATGTGAAAGTGGTGTCAAAATACTTCTTGAACTCTATCAGGCTTTGTGCTGCAACAACTTCCCTGGAGAGATGTTCCAGTGTCCAGCCACTGTCTGGCTAAAACATCTTTTCTAATATCTAAACTAAACCTCCCCTGGCATAGCATCATGCCATCCCTGAGGTCCTACTACTGGTCACCAGAGAGAAGAAATTGGTGCCTGCCCCTTCACTTTCTCTTGTGAGGAAGATGTAGCCTGAAATGAGGTCTCTCCTGTTTCCTCTTCTCTAGGCTGCACAAAACAAGTAACCCCAGTTACCCCCCATATGGTTCTCCCTCTAGACCCTTAACCATCTTCTTTAAAAACACTTCTTGTACCAAGGTCCTGAAAAATGATTGCAATGTTCATGATGGAGTCTATTAATTGCTAAGTAAAAGGCAATAGTCACTTCCCTTGATCTACTGGCTATGCACTTTTAGTTACAGCTCAGTATGCAATGAGCTTTTCTGCCAGGGCACAGTGATGACTCTTATTTGGCCTACTGCCCACCATGTCATTTTCAGCAGAACTGTTTTCTGGCAGTCAATCCCCAGCTGATACTGTGGCAGGGGTTTAGTGTGCCTCAAGCACAAGACTTTGCAGCAGTCATTCCTTGATTTTGTAAGGATCTTATTAGTCCACTCTAGCCTTTCTCAACCCTCTCAACTGCAGCCCTGCCCTCAAGACTACCAACTGCATGCCACATCTCAAAATTAGGAGGAAACTTCAGGAAGACACACTTATCTAGTACTACAGGTCACTGATAAACATATTGAGCATGATAAATTCCCTGTTTGACCTATGAGAAGCTCTACCTACAATCAGGTTCCAGGCAGATTATGAACCACCACCTTTTCAGTATGGTGGTACCCCTTACCACATACCTAGTGGTACATTCATCTGGCCCCACTGTGGCAGATGAGATTCAAAGCCTTGCTAGTCAAAATAAGCACCATCCACCACATCCACAGATCTAATAAACTCATCAGAGAAGCCAATCAGGTTGATCAAGCATAGGTTACCTTTGGTAAACACACATTGGTTATTCCAAGTCTCCGGAAATGTTTTTAAGTGACCATGCTCCCTATGGAGCAACTGGGGATCAGAGCAAGACTGACTGACCTGCAGTTTCCTTCTTGCTTTTTAGAAAGTGACTATGTTTGCCTTTCTCCAGTCTATTATATTATTTCTGGAAAAAGAAAAACAAAATAGTCAGCAAAAAATCAACGCATTATTCAAGATCTGGTATTTGGAGGAAGCTGAATTTATACAGTGGCATAAAAAGATTCTGATTGGCATAGAAAAATTGTTGCTTGCTCTTGATTTGTTTTCTAACTCTTTATTTACTTTTTTTGACTGTCACAGGGTTAAAGTACTCATATAACTACCTGCATAATCCCAAGGAGGTATTCCACTGTGTTAACAGGCTGCTCTGATTCCATCTATGAAAATCTAATTGTTTTTGCTACTGTGCTTCGATTTACATTTATCTTCACTGACTTCTGTTTGTCATTGGTGTCTCAGGTATTTGATTGTGTGAGACTTCTTCAGTCCTCACAGTTGGTTTTCATTTTTCCCAAATAACTTTGTTTCATCGCAGACTTTGACAACTCACTATCAATCTTTCCTTCTGGTTCTGTTGTTAAGTTTTCATTGGTCCAAACAAAGATTTCACTAAGATTCCATTCATAAATACCCTATACTGCAAAGTTGGATCTTTAGTATATATATTTTTTGGTTTTTTCCCCTGCCTTTTAAACAGCTATTTATTTGTATGAGAACCTTCATTGGTTCTCTTACAGAGAACAACAGATCAAAATATATAAAAATGGTAATTTTTAATCAAAAGCAGAGAATATTGTACATATGGAGAAAAAACCCCCCAAAAACCCCTTTGCTATTTAGTTATACAATATAAGTAACCTACTTGGAATTAAACAGAATTATAGGGTTTATAGAAACTCTTCTGTAAGAAATGTCTTTGGATTTTGATAGATATCAGGTTGCTATATTTAAATTTTATTTTGACAGAGTTCGTTTCTGAAAGGTTATTGGATGGTACCATTTTCTGCAGATTTTCAAAGCTAATGAAGCTCCACACTTGTCCAAAATACTGAATCCAGAGTCCCAAACAAGACATTGCATGAGTTCTCATTTAGACATAAAAGCATTATCTACTGAATCAATAACATCATCCTTTTAATATAAGTACATGGTGAAGTAAATAGAAGTTTTGTTATTGACTTCAATTGGATTTCACCTCTAAATAGCCCTTAGAAACTTCTTAGCAAAAGCTATGGCTGACCTTGTTTACCATGTTAGATATTAAGAGATGTCAGTGCGAGGTGATACAATTTCAAATTTAAATTCAGTTACTGGATGTAGAAAGAACAAAATGTTGCATTGTCAAATGTGAGTAGGCAAAAAAATGAGTGAACCAAATTGTAATACAGAGCATAATGATGTTTTTACTTTCTCTTCTCATCTTTCATTGTTGAAACCATACCTTAATCTTCAGACACTTATTACCATCATTTGGTCATAAATCACAGAGAATCTATAGTGATAATAAATTTTCTGACATTTTCTTGATGTTTGTGTCTCTTAACTGTGGATAGTGCTACAATTTTATTTTCAGTGTTAGCTCTAAAGTTTTTAATAGAAGCATCTTCTGCAACTTACAGGTACACAAGGAAACACAGTGACTTGTTTTTGCAATGAAGATTTGGAGTCAATGAGAATGAATCACTGAAAATGATCACAGAATCACAGAATATTTTGAGTTAGAAGGTACCTTAAAGATCACAGAATATGCCCAGTTGGAAGACACCCAAAAGGATTGAGTCCAACTTCTGGCCCTGCACAGGACAGTCCCCAAGGGTCACATCATGTGCCTGAGAGTATTGTCCAAATCCTTGTACTCTGTTAGGCTTGGTGCTGTGACCACTTCCCTGGGGAGCCTGTCACAGTGCCCAACCACCAAACTTCACTGCAGTCTACAACTTCATTTTGAGGGGAAGAGGTGAGGCAAGCACTGATCTCTTCCCTGTGGTGACCAGTGACAGGATCACAGGGAATGGCCTGAAGTTGTATCAGGAGCGGTTTAGGTTGGGTATTAGAAAAAGTTTCTTCCCCCAGAGGGTGGTTGGGCACTGGAACAGGCTCCCCAGGGAAGTGGTCAGAGCACCAAACCTGACAGAATTCAAGAAGCATTTGGAAAATGTTCTCAGGTACATAGTGTGATTCTTGGGACAGTACTGTGTGGGGACAGAAGTTGGACTTGATGATTTTTGTGGGTCCCTTCCAACTCAGAATATTCTGTGATTCTGTGAAAAACTGTAAGAATAAAAGTAATAAATACAACATTTTTGTGGATAGAGTCTAAACACTATTTATTTTTTTTTTCTATTTTTAAGTATATTCATGCCTTTCTTAAGAAGCTGTTAATTCACTAATTTTTACAGACATAGTTCTCAATTGATGGATAAGCCCCTCTTCCTGTATTACATGATATTAAATAGACCTTTGAGCTCTGGAATGACTTCTTGGTTCATCTATAAAGAAACATACTGGGTATGAGGAGCTGGTGGTTTATAAGCATTTTAAGCTGTCATATGCTAGCACTGCCAGAAATGATGCTTACCACTCACACCTGCTCTCACTTCAGCACTGTGCAATGAACCACACTGGAGAACTCATGGAGCTGCAAAATAACTGTTTACTTCTCCTCTGTAAGTTTTTATCTGAATTACTCTTAGTTCTTCCACTGTGAAGTTATTTCAGCATGAGTGAGGACACGGTATGGAGACAGGACTAGGTAACTTAAGATACTACTAAGAGCCATTGCAGTTTAAAAAAGTCAAACTTCAAATAAATATTCTCTTTTTTACTGAGTGACTTTCATTCTCTCTATTCACCTTCTGCTTTATTTTGCAGGATTAGTTAGCTAACACAGTACAGTAAAGTTTCCATGGTGTTCCACTGTAAATTACGTTTAATGTTTTTTATTTGCCTTAAATTCATGACATTTCGATGAAAAGTTATTGGGTGAGGTATTTTGCTGGAGTCTAAGAAAATCAAGGACATATTTCCAGCCCTGATATAGATGGAGGTGAGGGAAGAGAAAACGAGTGATGGTGGGGGAAAGTGGTTTTGCAGCTGTGTAGTCACAGCTGCATCGCAGGGTACAGGAGACAGCACTGCTGTTGAATATGAATGGCAAACCTGAGTACCCTAAGCAGACCTGCATCTCCACATAATTAGTACAAAGCTCTTACTTTTAGAGAAAAATTGCACATTTTTAACTGCCTAAAAGCTAGGTGATATTTATCATGCTTGGAGGTGACACTGCTTCCCCTGAGGTTAGATTAGGCAACTAACTTTTCAGCAGTTACGTTGCATAGACACAGATGGAACATTTGCTAAAATCTTATTCACTAGGATCTTGGCACAGGGTAAGGCTTCTATGGGGAAATCAGATCTCTTGAACAGAAGTTGGTGGCTCTCTAGACAGAGGTGGGAATCACCATTGCAAGGGTCCTTGCAATTGTCTTCAGTTGTATTGCCTAAGACTCCTTGACCCACTGTTCTGCTCAGTTCTTGCAGTCCATCTGATGCTGTCCTGTGTGACAACTCCATCTATGCAAGCTCCACTGCAAGAAATTATTTCAAACTACAGACAAAACATCTCCTAATTGTCTTAACTGTCTGCAAAAGACTGCCTCGTTGGAGTTATCTACATACAATTTGATCAATTTTGTGGCAGGAACCTCCTGAGAGTCTCTGAGATAGCACATTTCTCCACCCAGGTTGTTAATCAACATATTTAAGCATAGAAATTGGTCTAGGCACTGCAGGGTTTCCTGGGGGAAATCTTCAGGGCAGCCTGAAATTTCCACCAGGACAGCTTGTGCACCAATTAGTCAAAACCTTAATTGAAAGGGTGGCTAGGAGTTCGGTCAATCACTGTCTCAAGTCAGTCTATTGTCTAAATTGCTCCATTATCTCCTCTATGCAGATGTATACATGGGGAGTTTCTGGATCACCCAAGGCGTTAATGACTTGAGTGCACCAGGTGTGCACACAGGCACAGCCCTGTTACTCAGCTGCACCACAATTATAACTATAGGACAAACTTGAATTTCATACTTATTTTTATACTTCAGTTCCATACCTCTTTGCTGCTGCAATTAAAAGCCAGGCAACATGAAACCCAACATCTCAGTAACTGTAGCATTGCCTGAGAAGTATGACTATAATTTCTAACAATTTTTTGAACAAAAATTATTTCAAACAAGCCTTTTTAAAATATTTTTATGGTTTAGTGGATTCAAATAATCTTCATAGCAAATGCAAAGTGATTAAAAATAGATAGCCACTAACAAATTTAAGGCACGACCTATCTTCCTTGTGTAGATAGGGCCTGACTGAACAATGGGGAAAAAGATTTGCACATGTGCTTTTTCTTCTCTTTAGAACACTTAATATTGTGCCTACAACCTACCAATCTGAAGAATGACAAAACTTCATCAGAATGAGTTTTACATAGGTGATGGTTCTTACATGCTCAATATTAATGCACACTGATGCTGCTAACTCACAGTAATGTCTAATTTAACTAAGTGTTCACTCAGGGAGAGCAAATTCACTGAGTTTATAATGCCAGTCTAATGAACTAATCATGATCCTTTCTTTATTTGCATTTAGCTTTTCATAGGTCATGGTAAATGAAAGTCAAATGACTACACATGGCTTACGCTAAAGGTAGCTTCAGCACCATTTACATCTCCATTCTCTTGTCAGAACAGCTGAGCTCATCAAGGGTCACAGCTCTACAGCAAATTGGAAACAAACCACCAGCTGATTACAGCTGGGTGTATCCAAGAAGGGAGAAGGGAGGAGGAGTCAAGATAAATATATCTTGTGAAGGTAATTCCCTTGGACATCATTTTGGGACATTGCATCTGGTGATCTCAGTCAATGGGATGTTTTTATGCACAATCTGTAACTAACTATTATAAATTTATTTCTATTTTAGCTCCATATTTTGTCCTTTATCTTACAAAAGATCAGGAGTTTAAAAGAACTAAGAAAGTGAAAACAAGACAAGTCTTCCTACTGTTAAATCACAGCTGTTGAACTGCTTTACCTACATCTTAGGAGTTGCTTCAAATACATGATCTGGCACTTGGTGCTCCTAAATCACTTTAGCGGCTGTTTTTAACAGGTATTTCTGAAAGAAAACCATCTTAATTGAGGTGTTGTTAATGCAGACTTCTTAATCCCAAGACCTTATTCCTCCCCGCAGAATATCAGCAATTTCTACTGACTTTAAATAGAGGCAGTTTGTGTCCTGCAGGGAAGAAAAAGACTGGAAACATTAACTAAAAAAGCTTTAACACAGAAGGCTGTAACTGAGGTCATCTTAATTCAGCTACTTTACACTGTGCTGGCCTTAAATGAACTAATTTGAGACCTATGACCTTGATGGAGGGATTTCTCAATTGACATACTGTTAACTGATGCAAAATCTACCTGAGATAGCCTTAGGAGATCTGTATAAGCATATGACTGTACTATACTAAATGTGGAATTCTTCTGGCTTTAGTAGAATTGCATATTTATATAGAACTTCTCTGAGCAAAGCTTCAACTTTTGGGGTTTTAATAAGTTTTTGAGAGGAAGCAAGAAAGTAATAACTAATTCTGATACAAGTGGATTAAAAGATATAATTATAAACCTTTCCTGTGCCATAAAGAAAATCAGGTAAAATCAATGGTTGTGCTTATCCTATTAAATAGAAGAGATGCAGAGACTGACCCTTGTGTCCAATGCCCAAAAACAGCAGCTAGAATGTGTCTGAAAAATCTGGAACTAAAGCAGTCTTTACAAAAGATTAGGTTTGAAAGTATTTTTAAAAATCCAAATCAAAACCAGGGATTCAGTCAACAAGAATATAAATTATCAGAGCTTATGTTCAGGACTCAAACTTCCCCACATTATTTTCCCTTATCAATTATAAGGGGCAACCAGAGTTGGGGAATTTTTTCATTCTGAAGGAGAATTCTGTTTCTAAATTAATCAGTTTGTCCCACCCAAAAAAACAAACAACAAAAAACAAACAACAAACAAAAAACCACAAAACCAAACCAACAAACCAAAAAAAAAAAATTCATTAAATAAAACCTGATAACACTAAAGTAATTTCTTTATAGCTGGCTCAAACATTCCATCTCAGCTGGCAATGAGGATAGGATATAGGATGGTTGCAGGTATCTATTATGGCTTCCCAGCCAAAGTTTACCAGCTTGGTTCCTCATGGCTGTGTGGTGTGGTCAACACTGGACAGACAAGTGAGTGTCACCTCATTCCTGGAAAAGGTTGTACAACCTGAGAGGGGGTGACTGAGCTAGAGGAGTCCCAGGGATTGACGTGGAGAGTGACTGTCACAGGCAAAAGGAAGGAATTATGGCTGTATTGGATCTCTGCTTCCTAGGAGAGTTTCCAAAGCATTTTCTCTCCTTACACAGGCAGATGAGTCTAAGAACTTAATCTTAGTAATTCACTACTAACTTTTTAAGACTTAAAAGAGAGAAAGGGACAAATGATAATAAGCATTCAAAACCCCCTGAAAGATACATAGCAAATGTTTTAAAGTACTCTTTCAAAATACATTTTCCCAATATGTGTGCTGATAAGGAATCTGCACACATGTAATTCTGACTTCTATCTTCATATCAAGCCTTTGGCATTTCAACACATGGACAGTTAAAAACATCTGGACTTTATTGCATTGTTGCAGATGCTAAAACAATATAATTCCTAGCAATATGTAAAAGAGCGTCAGTCTACATGACTCCTGCATCAGGACCCTTGTAATGAAATGTTATTATATACACTAGTTTAGGAGAGAAACAAAACAAAAGTGATATAAAGTTATGACCTCTCTTCCCACACAAAAATCCAAGATTTTTTTTCTTTTTCATTTGTTCAAAATTGCTGCTCCCAAAATTGTGTGTTAGGTTTTGCTCCAGAGATTACATTTTTGTTCTCATGACTGTGTTTTGTAGGTTTAATACAGACTGTTGAGTTTGGACTGACTGAGTCTGACTACTTAGAGCAGAAAGAGATGTTGGATGTGGGCCCTCAAAATGCCCTTCACTTACAAAATATGCTTTCAAAAAACTCCTAAAGCAAATAACTGATTTGGTTCACCTTTTCTGTAAGTGGTTTTTGTGAAGTTTATTCTAAATAAGATGACACATAGCCCTACAACACTATGCTGTTTCCAGGAGTTTAATTTTCATTAGCATTTAGGATCTTATAGTGATTTTTTATCAAATACAACTTTCTTGAATTTGGGTCAGTATTTGAGAATCCAACACCAAGAAGATGAGTGTTCACATTGTGTTGGTTTGAAGGTAAACCGGCAGGAGAAATGGACCCACCACAAGAGAGATTATAAGTCAGAGTTACAATTTAATGAAA
>JAWWEW010000112.1:77094068-77124778 GCA_035583185.1 Anabacerthia variegaticeps | reverse complement strand
TGAACTAGGACACACATGACCTCAAATATAAAGTTAATATAGATGTTAAGGTTCCAATTTTAACAAGCTTTTATGAAACTCCCGTTCTGTCATTGTGACAGCTGTAAATGGCAATGGAGGGAAATCTCATGGCTGAGAGTCCAACAAGGAGCTTTCGCTCTGGGATACTGTGCTAGGCAAGTCCTGAGTTTCAGACAACTCAAATATGCCTCTTCAGAAAAAGACATGAAGCCATTTTTATACAAAAAGAATGAGATTTTGGTAATGGGTAAATGGTACACATGTGAAAATTTGCTTATCTAACAGATCTTTTACAAAGGTTAAAAATATCCCCAAAACTCATGGGGAAATATATCTAAAACTTCAGGTCAAGGAAGAAACTTAATATTTGCTGTATTTTTGGAGACAAGTTACACAAAAAAAAAATACTAAAGCTGAATACAAAAAGTAAAGTAAAGCAATGGTCTTTTAGCCATGCTAGAAATTCTTTTTTAAAAATTATTTTATTTTTATTAAAAAACTCCATACCCAGTACTTCTGTAGAAAACTGTTTTTTCACTATCAGATTTTTAACAAACCTTATAGCAGATGTCTTTACGCTTTTAATAGTTTATATGTTTTCCATTGGGACTTGTGATAATACGTTCCTGATGAGATAGTATGGTTCAGATTTCCAAGTGTATTTTCTTATCTTATTGTGGTGTTTTTTTCTTTTTTTTTTTCCCCTCATTTTTAATGACTTAGTAATGCACATATTTTATCATTATGTCATACTCTTCTCCTGGTTCTGAGATAAAACTTTCAAAAACAACTGATATTATTAGTCTAGGTATTCCGGCACTTCTTTATTATCTTTTTAATAAACTGATGAATGCTTTTATACTCAATTTTTGCCCTGAGGTTTTTTAAAAAGTGAACATTATATCAGATTGCTGACTTACAGGAAATACATGCTCTACTATTATTATGTGCCTAAGCACTTAGCAATCAAACCTTTCATCTAGTTATTTTAATCTTCACTGGTATTAGTTCTTATTTCATTTATTCTGGTCTACCTACAATTGGCTGCATTATTCTTTACATTTCTTATCACAAAAGACTTATTTCCACATCTTTTCTTTTTCTTTTTCTTTTTTTTTTTTTTTTCCTAATCGTTTGGGAAAATAATAACTATGGATTTATTGCCTTTATATTTTTAAAGATCATATTTTAACTGGCAAAATTATGGTAAATAGAGAAGTGCAAGTCAACTTTGAAGTTTTCCTTTATGGGTGCTGAGGTGGAAAATTTATGTAACTTTTTTGATTGTGTGTTATACAACTGAGACTGTTTTTAAGTAACTTTTGTGTCTCAGTTAATTTATGCTTCCTGAAAGACAAGTGGATTCCTCATAAGCATAGAGAAGGATTCTTAATGTTTTCTTCATTTGCAGAACAACATCCTACACCATTTAAATTGAAAAACCTTAGAAGGGTTCAGATGCTATGACTTCATCCAGCTGTTTGCACTGTCAACAAAAATTTCAGGAAAATCGTTCTATAGAAAAAAAACTTATCTTTGACTCATTACCCATCACAAGGTTTATTTTAATCTTCCTTATTGTCTGAAGTGCTGTCTTCAAAACAGCAGGTTCTGAAGTATATCATATAGCCACATTCTTACTTATATCCATACATTGGAGTTAGTAGACCTTTAATTTATAGGTACTTGAAGTCAAACCTAACCGATGTGAACCATACAGCTGTAAAATTGATTATGAGATACTGTGTCAAGGCAGCTACTTTCTCTCCATTCACTTACAGGGAAGAATGAGTTAGAAGAGGGAAGATTAGGCTGAGCAATTTTATTTCAACTATCTAAAGTACTCCACATTTTGAAACTGAGCATCTCTCTGATTTTAGCTGTTGTAGATCATGTCAGTCAGAAACGTTACCACAGCTAGTGGTATAAAGAATGTTTTCATTGCATGGCATTCATGAAAGTAAAACATGATATGTGTTTTTTCTTGAAAAAGTCAGTGGTAGTACAGAATAAGCCAGGAGGGAAGGTCTTGTGGGAAGACTCACTGGCCTGCTGCCAGAACTCTACTGACATTCTGTCCCTAATAACCTGAAAGAGGGAAATTCTAACTTTCCTTCTTTTTTCAGGAACATTAGCAGGAATAAATGGTAATTTATAAATTGTAGTTCAGGAGAAAATGCCAGGCATTAGGATAAAACCACGAACAAAGTATGCAAAAGTGAAGGAATCTGTGACTTTTTCCTTTCCTTTTACTAACAAAGAAATTTGTTGCAAATCTTGTTCAGATATTGGATATTATGTAGTTAATTGATCCCTTTCCATGGTAGGTAAGATATTTTTGCCTCTGTTAATGTAGTATTCTGGAGCTTTCAGACAGTATGTGCTTCCACTTAAAAGCATAGTGAGTAAATACTGTTTAGAATCACAGTTCCTTCTTCAAGAAAATGAACACTAAAAGAATTTTGTCTGATAATAAAATAGATGTATACTCCACCGTAATGTCTATTAAAGATCTCCAGTTACCACCACTAAATACTGATCAAAGAAATAATCTAGGAATGCAAATATATTGCAATATAATATATTGCAATATAATATATTGCTAATGGAAATGTATATCACTGTGTAAGAGATGCCAGACATTTTTGATGTATAAGTATTAAACAGCTTTTAATTATTTTACTGCATATTATTGTTTTGGCTGGATTTATCCTCATTCGTTTTACAGGTACCCGCTAAAAAAGGATTGGCAGTTATACAATATAAGATGATTTTTCATACCTAAAAATTTCATTGTGATATTTGTGTCTTTAGGCTCTGTTTACCTTCTTAAGCTCCTTTTCATCAGGAATTGAAACATTTAAATTGACAGTCTATAAATTTGCCTACAATATTCCCTTTTTGTGGCATAGAAAATTACATGAAAATAAAACACTCAGTGATTTTGCTTATCTAACTAGTTAACCAAAATCAACATCTTGTCTTAAATTAAGTATAGCTGATCAAAGCTGATATGCTTGTCAAAAATATTTTCTTCTTTTTTCCCCTTTCTTTGTACAAAGTCAAAAGAAAAAAAGGAATAAAAACCCAGCAAAACAAAAACATGAAATAATTTGATCAAAGTGATTTCAAATTAAAATACATTCCATGATTTTATTTATCAGAAGAGGAATTCAAGACACTGAAACCTCTCTAGAACCATGAGCAAATCCAGAAGTGATGTAATCCAGTCACAGAGATGGATTGGCAGGGACAGTGCATTACAGTTTCAAAACTTAGTTGGAATTCCTTCCAAAAAACTTGGAGCCAACGCCTTAGTGTCAGTAAAGATGGTTAACAAAGGGCACAATGGATATGCATATCCTGATGTTAACAGCTCTAGCCAGAGTCTTTTGTTTTTATCTCTCCCCAGGCCAGAGGGGGAGGGAAGACTGGCTCGGGTGGGGGAAGGGGTCAGCATTTCTGCGCTTTTTGCACAAGTCAGGATTTCATCAGCTCGGCACAGAAGACGGGGACACACACACCAGGTCAGGCATCACTGGAGGACCAGAATTGTGTCTTTTGCTCTCTGGCTTCACTGATAACCAGTGGACACTGCAGAGACTGCTGTGAAGGAGAGAACACACCTTCTTTCTACATTGCAGAGGCTGCGTTTCTGCTGCTTTTTTCATTGACCCCAGGGAAGCTGACCCAGTGACTTTGCTCCTGCCAGTCCCCTGAGAGAGAGGCCAGCTGGATGGGCGCGACATCGCCACCTGCTGTCCATAGATATAATTGCAATTTTTCCCCTTTTTGGGGGGTAGCCAAAAGACATTTTAACTGTTTGCCTTGTTGTTTGGGGGTGGAGGGGTTTATTACAAACTGTTGTTGTTTGGTTCTTTCTGGATATATATATCTGTGTATTGTGATTAAGAACTGTTATCCTTTCACATACACACACACACACATACATATATACATATATATATTCCTAATTAAAGTTCTGTTTTCTAAATTTAAAGGAAAGGGATTATTTCTCGGCCAACATAGATATCTTAGTTCTCCCCTTTAACTAAGACACAGTGACATCTGAAGAATGGGCTCAGAAAGCCATTCCCACACCATGTGCAATGGAGCAGACACATGCAACTAGCATTCCATCGGATTTTTAACTTCACAAGGCATGAACACCACACAGCTTATCAGGCACTGAAGCTGTGGAGTAAGCTCTGTGCCTCCAACAAAGTAGCCCTGTGCACATTCAGCAAGTCTGAGGTACTGGAATGCATGAAGGAAGAATGCAAGAAAAATAACTGGGACCTTTTGGCTCATTGAAAAAGATCTTCACATGAGAAGACTGAAGCAATTACTCTCCTGAGGTACCAGGATGAAAGAATGCAAACATTTCTTATTAACAGGACACATGATTAAAATTGTGACGGAAAACATCAGTGAAATCTACCTTAGCAGGAGAATTCCCTGCTTTACTAACATGATTATAATTCTGGCTTGGTGTAGCGCTTCTGAAAACAAACACAGTCTCATTCTTTAATGTTGTATGAATTTGATGAAAAAACTTAAATAAAACAATGTTTGCTGAATAAAGTCTGATAATACTTACATGAAACTGCATGGACAAAAATCAAAGAATCCCACCAGCTTTAGTTTTAAGAATGTCATATATCAGTCCTATGTCTGAACAAATGAAGTGACTGGCATGAGAGCATCTTGAAGCACAAAGAATATTTGAAATGTCTGGTAAAGGGAGTAGTGATCACATAACAAAGGAAGGCTGGAAGCAGTCACTGCACATACCAGGAGGAAAGTTCGTCCTTCTTCTCAAAATATGACAGGTAGAACCGACATGTCCTACAACAGGTATGAGGTTCTGGAACTAGAAGGCCAGATAACTGATGAGGAACGCAAAGGTCCTTCTGGGGTAGTGGAACCTCCTAGAACAACACCACTTTTACCTCACATGAAGGCCTCCTCTACTAACAGGAAAAGAAGGGTAGTTGTCATAAGAGACTCCCTTCTTAGAGGAACAGAGGGTCCAATATGCAGGGTAGACAAAACTCACGGGGAAGTCTGCTGTCACACAGGGGCTCAGATAGGGGACATTACTGGAAAACTCTTCAGTCTAATGAAGCTCTCTGATTACTATCCACTATTGGTTGCTCAAACTGGCAGCGATGAAATAATAAAATTCTCTGAAATAACGAAGATCTGAGGGCAATCAAAAGAGACGTAGGGGCCTGAGGCAATTCATAGAGGGATCAGGAGCACAGATAGTGATTTTCTCAATTCTTCCAGTAACAAGGAACAATGTTGATAAGAACGGGCAGATCCACCAGGACGATGAGTGGCTCTAAGGTTGGTGTAGTCAGAAAAATTTGGAATTTTTTGACCATGGGACAATCTACTCCACACCTAGCAGGCATTAACTAAATAGCAACAAGCTAAGAGATAGCGAGTAAATACCAAAGCAAATGTCCAGTGAAAGTGCATCAGTACTACCTTATGAGACTGAATTATCCTTGAAACCGTATGATTAATTTGCCTGCGAAACCATTTGCCAATCACAAGATGGACATGTTCAACATGGAGGGTTACCCACCACACTGGGAAGTTTACTGAGATCCATTAGAAAAAGAACTAAGAGCCTAAGGAGAGGAGAAAAGTTGTGATTACAAACTAGGGGGAACTGCGCACATACCAACCACTAGTTTCTGTGACTGACATTTGATGGGATGCACCAATCTCAGAGGGGAGAAAGAGTTCTAGCACAGAAGCTGATGGGGCTCATTGACAGCTTTAAACTTTTTAAGCTTTTAAACAATTAAAGCTTTTAAACTGGTTTTGAAGGGGGAAAGGGACAAAACCAGGCTTGTTAGTGATATAAATGGGATGGTGTTCCAAAACTTGAAGAAATGAGCACTAATGGGATCTACCAATTTGTTTCACAAGGTATTGACTACAATGTACCACACCTGAAATGTTTCTACACCAATGCACAGCATGAGGAACAAACAAGATGAGCTTTGGCCCAGTCCCAGAGATCTGATATTGACATAAGTGAAACCTGGTAGGATGAGTACTGTGAGTGGAGTGACCTGTAGGACATTTACAGGCTCTTCAGGAGGGATAGGAAGAGAAGAAGAGGTGGAGGGATGGTGCTGTATGTCATAAAAGGGTTAGAATGTATGGAGCTCACAGTTGGCAACGTCACAGTTGAGAGCCTCTGGCACAAATGAGAGTCAAGGTACAAGCAAATAATATGGATGTCACTGTGGGAGTCTGCTGTAGATCTTCCAACCAGGACAAGAATGCCAAAAATTTTTCTTTGAGTGACTAAGGGACACTTCCAAGTCAACTGCCTTTGTCCATATGGGGGAGTTTAACTTGCCAGAAATTAACGGCGAGCATCACACACCTGGTAAAACCCAGGTCAGAAAATCCCTAAAAAACCTGGATGACAACTTCATGGAACAGATCCTAAGGGATCCGAGTTGGAAATATGTGCTTCTTGATCTGCTGCTTGTCAATAGAGTGGATCCCGTGGGCAAAGTGGAAATTGATGGCTGTCTTGGGCACAGCAACCACAAAGTGATTGAGTTTAAAACCTATGTTGACAGAACAAAAACTGCCAACAAAACCTCAACTCTGGATGTGAGGAGAGCAGACTTCGGGCTGCTCAGTGAATTAGTAAGGTGTCCTGGGATAAAGTTTTTGCAGGTGCTGGGGTCCATCAGTGCTGGTCACTTTTCAAACGTCCTCTCATGAGGGCACAGGAGCAGGCAATTTCCAAATGTTAGAAGTCAAGTAGGTGAGGTAGAAGGCCAGATTGGCTGAACAAGGATCTTCTTGTAGAAACAAGGCAGAAAAAGAAGGTGTATGCCCAATGGAAGAAAGGTCAGGGAAGAATAGAGAGATGCTGCTTGCTGCTGTAGGAAGAAAATTTGTGCTGCCAAAGCTCAGCTGCAGTTGAAGCTGCCAGAAATGTGGGGAACAATAAAAAGAGTATTTTCAAATGTATCAATGACAATGGACAGTATAGAAATATCATTGATCCATTACAGGACGAAGATGGACACCTCACAAAACAGGGACAGAGACAAAATTTAATGCTTTATTTCCCTCTGTCTTCAACATGGATGATGGACTAAGGGGGTCTCAGTGCCCTGAGCCAGAGGACCGTGACTGCGAGAATGATCAACTTCCAGTTGACCCTGAAACTGTGTGGGATCTGCTGCTCCAACTAGATCCCTACAAATCTGTGGGGCCTGAAGGGTTTCATCCAAGAATCCTCAAAGAGCTGGCTGATATCATTGCAAAACCTCTCTTGATTTTTGAGTGATCTTAGGAATCTGGAGAGGTCTCAGCTGACTGGAAGCTGGTGAACATTGTCCCAGTTTTCAAGAAGGGAAAGAAGGATGCTGGAAACTACAGGCCTGTTAGTCTCTCTTCAGTGCCTGGTAAAGTTATGGAGAAGATTAACCTGGGAAATATTGAAAAACAGCTGAAAAACAACCCTGTCACTGATCACAACCAGCATGGCTTCATGAGAGGAAAATCTTGCTTATCCAGCCTGATTTCATTTTATGGCAAGATAACCCACCTAGTTGATCAAGGGAGGCCAGTTGAAGTAATATTTTTTGGATTTCAGTAAAGCTTTCGATGCTGTCTCACACAGAATCCTTCTGGACAAAATGTCCAGCACACAGCTGGATAAACACATCGTGTGGTGGGTGAGCAATTGGCCCATGGGTCGAGCACAGATGGTAATAGTGAATGGACTAGCATCATACTGGTGACCTGTCACTAGTGGGGTTCCACAGGGCTCCATCTTAGGCCCAGTGCTCTTCAACACCAAAATTTCACAGATTCAATTAGATTGGAAAAGACCTATGACCCAACACCAGCTTGTCAAGTAGACTATGGCTCTAAGTGACACATCCAGTCCTTCCTTAAACACCTCCAGGGATGGTGACTTTCTCACCTCTCTGGGCAGCCTACTCTAATGTCCAATCACTCCTTCATCAAAGAACTTCTTCCTAATGTCTAACCTAAACCTTCCTGCTGCATCTTAAGACTGTGCCTCTTGTCCTCTCTCTGGTTGCCTGGGAGAAGAGACCGACTGCCACCTGGCTATAACCTCCTTTCAGGTACTTGTAGAGAGTGATAAGGTCTCCCTGAGCCTCCTCTTCTCCAGGCTAAACAACCCCAACTCCCTCAGCCACTCCTAATAGGACTTGTGCTCCAGACCCTTCGCCAGCCTCTTTGCCCTTCTTTGGACCTGCTCCAGCACCTCAACATTCTTCCTAAATTGAGAGGCCCAGAACTGAACATGGTACTTGAGGTGCAGTCTCACCAGTGCTGAGTACAGGGGAATAATCACTTCCCTGGTCCTGCTGGCCACACTATTCCTGATAAAGGCCAGGATGCCATTGAGCCTCTTGGCCACCTGGGCACACTGGTGGCTCATTTTCAGCCAGCTGTCAGTCAGGTCCCTTTCTGCCTGGCTGCTCTCCAGGCACTCTGTCCCCGACCTCTAGCACTGCAGGGGTTGTTGTGGCCAAAGTGCAGGACCCAGCACTTGGCCTTGTTGAACCTCATCCTGTTGGATTTGGCCCATCTATCCAGCCTGTCCAGGTCCCTCTGAAGAGCCCTCCTACCTTCCAGCAGATGGACACTCTCTGCCACCTTGGTGTCATCTGAAAATGTGCTAATTGGTCACCTCATCTAAATCATTAAAAAAGATATTAAGACTGGGCCCAACCCTGATCCCTGGAGGACACCACTAGTGACCAGTTGCCAAGGGGATGCAGCACCACTCACCACCACTCTCTGGGCCCGGCCATCCAGCCAGTTCTTAACTCAGCAAAAAGTGCACCTGCCCAAGCCATGGGCTACCAGCTTTTCCAGGAGTATGCTATGGCAGATGGTGTCAAAGGCTTTGCTGAAGTCCAGGCAGGCTACGTTCACAGCCTTCCCCTAATCCACCAGGTGCGCCACCTGGTCATAAAAGCATATCAGGTTGGTCAGGCAAGGCCTGCTTCTCCTAAATCCATGCTAGTTTGTTCTGATCCCCTGGCTGTCCTGTAGGTGCAATGTGAAAATTAACTTGGATGCAGGACTGGAGGGAATTCTGTGCAAGTCTGGAGGTGATGCAAAACTGATAGAAGCTGTTGTCTCCATCAAAGGCCGGGAGATCCTGCAGAGAGGCCTCAAAAAATTACAGGACTGGACAATCACCAACCATATGAAGTTCAACAAGGGAAAGTGCTGGATTCTGCACTTGGGATGGGGCAACCCTGGGTGTACATACACACTGGGGTATGAGATGCTGTGCTGCTGAAGTTGAATATGAGTCAGCAGTGCCCTGGCAGCCAGGAGGGCCAACCATGACCTGGGGGGTATCAGGCACAGCATTGCCAGTCGGACAAGGGAGAAGATTGTCCCGCTCTTCTCTGCACTGGGGCAGCCTCACCTTGGATATTGTGTGCAGTTTTAGGCACCACAATTAAAAAAAATATATTAAACATCTAGAGAGCATCAAAGGAGGGCAACCAAGATGGTGAAGAGCCTTGAGAGGAAGCTGTATGAGGAGTGGCTGAGGGCGCTTGGTGTGTTCAGCCCGGACACGAGGAGACTGAGGGGAGACCTCACTGCAGATACAATTTCCTTGTGAGGGGAAGAAGAGGGGCAGCACTGATCCCTTCTCTGTGGTGATCAGTGACAGGAACTGAGGAAATGGCCTGAAGTTGTGTCAGGGAAGGTTTAGGTTGGGTATTAGAAAAAGATTTTTCACCCAGAGGGTGGCTGGGCACTGGCACAGGCTCCCCAGGGCAGTGGTCACAGCACCAAACCTGACAGAGTTCAAGAAACCTTTGGACAGTGCTCTCAGAAACATGGTGTAACTCTTGGGAATGGTCTTATGAAGGGTTAAGAGTTGAACTTGATGATCCTTTTGGGTCTCTTCCAACTTGGAATATCCTGTGATTTTGTGAATTATTTCTACTTATAAGGAGACAATATTTCAGTAGTATTTTTGAAGGTCATATAATTTGTGATGAAATAGTCACTTGAAAAGCACTTGAGTGTTTGAATCACAATTTATCTCTGCATCTTTAACCAAATTAGCAGCAACTTGGCTTCAACTCATCAAGGTTTCTTCCCTTCCTGCCCACAGCAGGAATCTCTCTGAGAGTGAGTAGGCTGTTTTACAACTGAAACCTTAATTTGAGACAAACAGATGTAGGGTAAAATGAGCAAGTTGTTTTGTTTGTTTTGCTACTGGAACAGAGGAAAAAAAAAAAACAAAACCAGAACTAGATCATCATGCTGGCTACATTACCCACAGTCAATAATTTGAAATTCACCATTAGTTCACTTTTGAACACTTGTAAATCATTACCAGTTTTTGTAAGGAATACCACCTCCACTGTCCAGATCTCCAGAGAATGGGTTATCCTACTCTAAGAAGAAATTATAGAATGAGGATTCACTCTTCAACCGTGTCACATCTGGAGGCTTATGACTGATTTAATGTTCAAAATCTGCTTGTGCTTCATGGCAGGAGAAATATGTCAGAAAGGCAGGAGAAATATTTGAAATGTCTTTTTCTCCAGAATTTAAGTACTTAAGTGTAGGATGCAGGAAGAAGTGTGCTAGGTAACACTGACATCCTCAAATAACTTCTGAAAAATCAGATATGTTCATAGAACATCTTCTTATGTTTTGTCAGCTATGTACTTACAACACTAATTCAGAAAAGTGAATTTTTAGTTCAAACCCTTTTTCTTATTGTCTCAGGAGAATGCTTTATCCATACAGCTGAAGAAATTAAGAAAAAAAGTACACTCAGCTTTTCCTGACACTGTGCAATTTGAAGATGCCTTGGGCCAATATGAATGCATGGATTAACAAATTACCAGGAAACTGTTATGATTCTTACCTTTGAAAGTTTGGTTTTGTTTCCCTTTCATAGGATCATTCCTATATTTTATCCATTGACTCTTGAGTATAAAGGTAAAACAATTCCTACAAGCAGATTTTATTCTAAAGGAAACAGAAAAAAATTAAGATTTATCAATGAACTATGTGCTGAAGAAAATATTTCACAACATTTTTGCACCACATTCTAAAAGAAAATTTCTATTCGCAATCAACTGCTTAGTTTTTCTTTGAATATTTTGTAACAAACTTGACATACTGAGACATCACTGTTGCTACATACCAGTTGTATGTCTCAGACCAAAATAATAAGTAAATATTTATTAAGTGTATAACTATGCACTTGACAATTTCTAATATTGCTTAACAGATTAGACCCTAAACTAACTGATTAGAATTGCCATCTTAGCTGGGACTGATTGTTAGTAAATGGGATGTGAACACTTCATTCTTATGGACGTGTTCAGTTCTACATTTTCCTTTTGCAGTCACTGTCCATTCTCACATTTTCAGTAGAATTATAGAATGGCCTTCACAACTACATTTGTATTATTTAGTGAAGTTTGGATCAGTTTGCCAAGCTTGTTAGAAAGCCAATATAGGCACCAACAAACCAATACATGAATGACTTGAAGGATCCATAAAAAGCTGATCTGTAAAAATCAGATTACTTTCAGGGTAATTCATGGGAATTCATGGTCCATCATTAATAAACTATAAGACTTGCTCCATTATTTATATAGCTGCATTAATGTGTGGTACCCATCATGAAAGAAATGCAGAGTGTCTATTAATAATTCCTGTGGACAGATGTAAGTAACAATATTCATTATAAGTCATCTTTCTGAAACAAATAATAGTGAGAAGTATTTCCTGTGAGTGGAATCTGTCACCCTCTAGAGGTCTCTATTTCTATATAATGGCTACTGAGGAAAATAAATGGTCATTGAGTCAGAAGGTGCCTAACCTACGGAACATGAATTCCAGACTTGTGGGAAAATCAAGCATTGAAAAAGTTAACCTTGACAGGGTAAGGGGCTTCATAAAAGTTGAGATTACAAGACAAAATCAAGGAATAGAATCTGAAAAAATTAGGACTAACTGGAATATCACTAAGGACTGAAAAAAGTAGACTGGTTTTGATTTTCTTTTTGTAGACTCATAATGTTATCCTAACTAGGCCAAAGGGTAATCATACAAGATAAAAGGACTGAATTTTGAAAAGGAAAAATATAGGAGATGGATTCAGAAACTGATAGTACTCTTTTTTCGTCTGTTCATCCTTCCACTGGGACAAGTAAATAGGAGATCTCTATTGTACAAGGACAAATAAGAACACTAATAAACTTTTTGTATGTGATGGTAAACCTTCGACTAAGCTATTTCTTTCCACACTGGTAAGCAATTTTGCATAAAAGATCCTCTACTCTGAAATGTAGTCCCTAGTGAATTTTGTGCAAACTAATTATAGATTGGTGAAAAATAAGAGAAGTGCTGACATAATCTTAAATAACAGCATGCTAGACTAAAAGGCCTAAGTTGGATGACAACACATCTTTTGAAACTTTGCTCATCCGTGTGTGTGACACTGGCTTTTAAGCAAACATAGCTGTTTTCAGCCCAGCAACGTAGCTAAAGAAATCTAATGCTACATATAATGATACAAACGTGATTAGTATGTCACACTCAGATCAGTATGCTATGCATTGCACATCCACACAGTATGAGTAGTTTCTGCACCATGAAGATTAGGGCTTAAGTAATGGAGTAAATGCAAGTGTTATCTACTTTGTACAGTTCAGGACTGCAGTAGGGAGATTATTGACAATATACAAGAAAGTTTGTTGGGAGGTTGAGAAGTAAACTAAGATCTTCCCAGTGCCTGGTCAGTGTCTTGAACTTCTGTCATTCTGTTACACTTTGTTGTTGGTTTGTTTATTTTTCTGATACTATCACACTTATTACTCACTCACTTGTTTTCCTGTATAAACAAATTCAAATAGTTTTTTTCAGACTAAGGTGGGTTCTGAGCCTTCAAACTTTATGCAAGATTAGTAGTACTTACTTACACAGAGAAAAAAACCTGAAGCTAAATTTATGAAAGGAGTATTTACTAAATTTAATTTTGCATAGATCACTGGGAATGATGAAACACAAAACAGAACAAATGTCTACTTACTCATTCATTATGATCACTTCTTAATTCAGTTGGAAATAATAAACACACTTTCTAGGGCATCTTGGAAGGAAAATTAAATTCTGCCTGTGCAGCTGGACATATCTTGAGCCAAGGGAGAAGAACCACAGTTTGCTCAGAGCTGAAAGTAAGCAGCTAAAAGTGAAAGTAAGTTCTAAGCACAACACCAAGGTATTTGATTACTTGGATAAATTGTCTGTTCCCTGTTTGGGTTTTTTTGGGTTTGGTTTTTTTTGTTTGTTTTTTTTTCAGTTAGTTCATTGGTTGATTGGTTTCCTTTCCCCAGGTATCCAGACTTTGACATGACTTCTCCTTTGGACTAGCAGAGCTTGTTAGCATGCTGAGTTTGTACGTCCTACTCTGGAAAGCTTCTGTGGCATAGGAGAGCCAGCAACCAGACTGACATGGTTATCATGCACTGCTATAATACACAGTCACCATTAGGATGGGATCTGTGTTTCTTGACAGGAAAAATGAAGGGCATACATAATAAGACACCTTCACAAAGGGTAGGACGGTTGTTGCATGAACGCATCATGATTTAAGAGCAGCAAGGGCTCATCTCACTTTTGTGTGTAGAGGATAGCAGTTCTTTCACACAATGGAAGAAACAAAACATTTAGATGAACATGTCCATCACTGAACTAAGGAAGAGCTATCCTTGTAATCTTAGAGGGCAGAGAAGGGATGTTTCCATTTGTTTTCTACAAGGGGAGCTGTGGCAATGAAAGCAGCACTGACTGAGCTTCCCACTCTACATTTATTTCCCTGCCTCTTAGTAAATGCATGTGGCCTTAAGCTTAACAATAATCTTTGCAAGGTTAAATATTTATGAAAAAGTTTCACTTTTAAAATATCATCTTCACTTTTATCACACATGTTTATACTAGATAAGAGGAAATGTGTTTTCACTCAACTGGGAAAACGTCAACATTCTATTTCCTGTAAAGAGAGTAAGTTACTTCTCTTAAATACAATACACAGGAAGTTTCCAAAAGCTTCAAGATCACTTAAACAATCACCTTTTTGACACAGCTGCCAACCCTCTTTTGAATTTAAAAGAAGCAACTCCACTGTTTTCTGGAGCATCTAATCTCTGCTAGATGAATTTCATGAAGACACGTTCCAGTAGTTTAATCTCTGCTTCACTAGATGTCTTGAAAAAAATGAGATACTTCCAGATCAGCACTGAGATCTTAGATTCTGACCTGTTTTATTTCAAGTTCAGACAAAAAATTAAAAGTACTAGACCTTGAATCTAGGTCCCTAAATAAACACACAATGCTTGCAGAAGTATTTCACTTTAGAGATGGACATTGTAAATTTTAGGAATTATTATATGGCATATACTGTACTGATCCTGATATTACAAACATTTGCAAGATTAAAGTTGAAGACCTGCCTGACTGTGCATTGATAATAATAGTATCAACAAAGCTGATTATAAGGTGAATCATACACATAACCATACACATAAATGTGTGCATGACCAGATATATCATTAAAAATTCATTTTCATAAATGCCTTTATCATGTCTCCACTAAGATTCCACTTCTGGGTCCTGTTTGCAAAGAAAAACTGAAAGGGAATTTGAATCCATTGTAGTTTCCATTGTGAACACTAGAGTACAGGGAGCAAAGAAAATGTGCAACAGAATAGTTTTATAAAAAGAAATCATAACAGAAAATCAAAATAGAATGACAAATGGAGCCTGTTTTCACTGCAGCCCTTTTATACTAGGCCTTAGATTATAAAGTCTTCTGATTATAAAGAATAGTCATTTCTAATGAATAATTATGTCTCACTTTACATAAACAGCTGTTGAAAACTCATTTGAAACAGATTTTTTACATTTATTCCTTTATAGAGTGGTATATGCTCATCCATTTAATTAAATCTAAACAAATAATAAAATGAAAATTCTTCCAAAAACTACATTAAAAGTACCCCATGAACTCAAAATACAAAAGCAAAATTCACTTATACAGTGTCCCAGTTATTACTCAGAAAGTATAGTATAACTCACACTGTCTCACTGTTCATATGATCTATATACAGCTAGTATTTTTAGCAAAGAAATATTGAAAGGTGAGAGTACGAGAAAATGCTGTTGATTCACCCAGAAACAATAATAATTATTAGTTCTCTATATGATAGTCTTGAGATAATAGCTGCAATCAGACTTCTATTAAGTAAAAGTAGGATATCTGTTTACAGAAGAGGACCCAGAGGGGAAATACAGATGTACAAAAACCTGTTTGATTTATATAGTTCTGTGACTTAGAATACCAGCCTGGGATTCTCATGACAATTTTACAGTTGGAATAATAAACAATTTTCTTCTACATCAATTGATGAATTCCAAGTAACAACTTGTTCGTCTCAAGCAAGCGTTCATTTAACTTCCAATGCCAATTTATAATTTACCCTGCAAATACAGGAAATTATAATTTTTTGCTACATCATTTGTATTACTAACAAAATATTTAACATATATTGTAATCTTTCCCGTAGGAAAATTTCTGAATGCATTCATCTGGATTTTCCAGGGGTTTTGATCTCTTGACAAAGATGACAGTGATATCATCTTAAATACTGTGAAGTAGTGCTCACCTGTTCTCATACAGATTCAGACATTGTTGCAGTCCTTGTGGTAATAAAAGCTTTTATTTAAAATCCTCTAATGAGCCATTGAGAAAAGGATATGAGTAATATTTGAAATTCAGTTCATATGACCTTGACAGACAGCCAATATGGAGCACTAGGGAGCAGCACACAATGAAACCAATATAAAAAAAAAGAAAAAAAAAAGGAACCTCTTAAACATATCCTATTGAGAGGGAGTTTTTCTCTTCTTCATTCATTCACAATGGATTGAGGTAAAATGAGTTTCCATATCCTCGCATATGGACCAGTGTATTTACCAAACCCCCGTTTTATTTAATGCAGCATCTTCAGGGGATCAAGATGAATCCATTACAAAACTTTGGCATATATTCACCCACAAGTCCAAGATGTTACAGAAATGAACATCTGAAAAGTCTATATGTGTTTCAATAACCTCTTAAGTGAAGCTCTGTTTTTTCCAGCTAAACATCACAGGAATGCTTCTGGCACCAGGTTATAATGGTCAAAGGTCCCGTCTCTAACTCTCCACAATTGTTTCACACGGAACTTAAATTACTTAACACTTTCTTGAATGGATTCCACTGTAACACAATGAAGTGTGCTAAGGGGAATCGAGAAGCAATACTGAAGCAAATTTGATTTCAGCTACCATCCACCCTTTAATTGCTTCAGTGTCTGAAGTCTCTGACCATTTAATCTTTGAGGCACTAATAATGTGCCCAAATGATCGGTTACAAGTTTTTAAAAATTGCCTTGTGTACATGCATTAGGAGCTCTTGGTAGACTGTGGCTGGAAGGAGTTGCTATAGAAACACAACTTTAACACACTCCACTCACTGATGGCTGTAAAGAGATACAATGGTCCCTGAATAACTACTACTAATCCATATGATATTCGAAAATTGCTAGGTTTTTGCTCTCAAAATTCTCACTTGGAATGCCAGGGGAACTCCCCCTCCTTCCCTGCACCCTAGCCTCCCACCTTTCCGTTCAAACCTTCCCAGATGGAGCTCTGACTATCTACTTGCCTGTGTTATTTTGTTCTGTGAAGACAGCTGAATTCACCAGTCATCTGCACAATATGAAGAACTCAACAAGATTAAATAAAATCAGTTTCTTTGTCAGAAAACCTATGCCACCAAATGGCAAAATAAGTTGGGAGCCTCAGGTTGGAGTAGCGCTTGGAAGAAAATAACCTTTTATTTCCTGTAGCTTTTCCTGCCTGTTTCAGACTACTTGAAAACTGAATTCGTCTCTTTAACCTGGTAGGTGATTAAATGTGTCCTTTCAGCCATTCCTTATTCATCTTTTAAGATTCCCAACATATAAGCACCTGTGAGTGAATAGAAGTACATAAGCAGTGCAATTAATCTCCCTTCTCAAGTGTAATTTGGACTCAATTTGAGATGACAATCTCTGAAGAAAACTCAAAAGTTAAATCTACCCAGGACTAAAATTAAATCCAATACAACTGGTGGAGGTTACCCAGTCTAAACTTAAACCACTCATTCAGGATGCAGAAGACCTGAATTCTAGACTATTGCAGCCTGGAGAGAGGTTTAAACCTAAGAGAACATAGTGAGTATTTTTTTTCCCCCACTGAGATTGTTTCCTGTGATGTGGAGGGAAAAAAAAAAAAAAAAAAGCCATATAACTGAAGCAGAAAAATTAGGGAATTTATGTAGAATAAATTATCACAACTGGATTGTCTTCCAAGGGCATTGAAACAAAGAGGAGACTTGAGCAGTATCATTCTCTGCAGATGTTAAATATCTGCTTTCCTCTGCTAACTGAGATTGCAGATGATTCTTTTAGATTACTTGGGTTGGTGTCCTCTTCCTTTCTAGATGTGAGCTTCTGCAGTGTCATTTGGGTAATATCTGGGCTAGATATTTAACATGTTAAGAATTCCAGATTCTGGATTAATTTCATTCTTTATAAAATTCTCAATCTTGTAACTGAAAGGAATGCACTTATTTTTTGGTCTGTAAATGCTTGTGAAATTATTCTCCCTGTCAGAGTTTTCTGTTTAACTGATTGCCCTGGTTTGGACTGCGATAAAGTTAATTTTCTTCCTAGTAGCTGGTACAGGGCTGTGTGTTTTAGGTAGAATGAGAATAATGTTCATATAATGCTGATGTATTAGTTGTTGCTAATCAGTGTTTACACAAAGTCAAGAACTTTTCAGCTTCTCACACCACCCCACCAGTGAGTGGACTGGAGAACACAAGAAGCTGGGAGAAGAAAAAGGCATAACAGCTGACCCAAACTAACTAAAGGGATATTCCACATTGTATGATGTCATGTTCAGTTTGTAAACTAGAGGAAAAGCTGGATGGGGGTTCCTGTTTGGAAACTGCCTGAGTAATTGTATTGTGCATCACTTGTTTTTTATATTCTTGTATCATTATGATTCCTTTCTTTTCTGTGTATATATATATATATATATATATATATATATATCAGGTGATAGTGTATATATACCATAATATATAGTCTACTATATTCATAGGATCCTTTTCCCATTTATATATTTATGTAGTGTACTGTAAAAAAAAAAACAAAACAAAACAAAAAAACTCCTGTGAAAAGTCTGTGATTGTGTCCTGTTCTGGCCAGGAAAGAGCTAGCTTTTTGCAGTAGCCAGGAGCAGGCATGGCTGGGCCCCAGAGGTTATTCTATACCACCTCACATCATTGTGAGCGGAAAGGCGTCTTTGCTGGGGAAAAGGAGTTCCTTCTGGTCAAGCAAGCATGATGGACAGAGCAGTGGGGTAATGCTGGTCCCGAGCTGAAGGGAGCGGTCAGGCTCACATGACTGCCATCAGGTTGAGCTCTGCTGAGCATTTTTGCATGTGAATCACTCTCTCTTTTGTACCCTTTTGCTATTAATATTGTTTCTGTTACTGTTCATTTTCTTATATCATTCCAGTAAGTTATTCTTATCTCAACCCATGATCTTTACTTTTGGTTCCTTCAATTTTCGTCTCCATTCCACCACAGAGGGGGAAAGGGATGGGAAGGGGGAGCAAATGAGTGGCACATTGATTGGAGAGTCTCAGTGGGAGCTCTAAATTGGGGACTACCATTCCTAAACTATGACAGGTTGGTAAAAGCTATTCTGAGAAAAACCCTATTTTTTCCATAAAACTGTAATCATATAAGTTTTTAATGGGAGGAAAATACAAAATGTTTTTGTTTTGTTTTCTATTTCAACTGTGAAAACAATGAAGTTTCTTTGATTTTATTGGTATTTTATCCTATTTTAAAACATGGCTACCGTTATAGAAAATGTGTTTTAACAGTTGTTAAAATGTTTTATTTTCTGGAGGTAATATGTGTTTCTATAGCAATGGAATAACCTATCTGTTAATAGTACCAGAACACTGTTATGATGAAAAAAAAAAAAAAAGGATATAAAGGGGAAAAAAAAAAAAACAAACAAAAAAATCCTTATTTAGTAAGTTAAAATCCTTAAATCCATCAGGTTTGTGCTCTTTATATCTGATAAGAATGGATTGCAAGAAACTGAAATGTTCCATGAAGGCAGTTTGATTTATTTATGAAGAAGGGCCACCTTACCTGATATGATTAGCCTGGAAAAAGTGTTGAATGTCAGGTTCTTTAATATCATGTCATTTCACCTTATTAAAATGAGACACATACAAGTGTGGTGTTAAAAAATGCCCCTAGTTTTTCTATGAACTCTGCATAGGCTGATTTATACAGTGTTAATAGCAGCTGGGAAATTTTTGTTCAAAACTTAGATAGGGATAAGCACTACCTCACCATCATATGCTATCAGGAAGCTGTCTCTGGTCTGATGTATCAGAAAATCATCTCCTGTCCTCCTCTACTTTTGTACTTTCTTTCCAGTTTCAGAGATGTTTTGGTAGCACAAAGGCTCCCCATGTAGTGTGAGTGCACAGTCCCCACTTCTCTCTCACGCTGAACCCTTGCTTACTTATTCACAGTAAGAAGTGGTCGATGTCATATTTGAAAGTAATGACAGTTTTAGAAATTCTCACAGTAAAGTTGTTGGCTTTCTAATGTTCTCTATATTTGCTTGAGGGGAACTAATATTTTACTAGCAGATTAGCCATTCCTCTGGCAAATACAAATGTCTCTCTTTTCCTTGTCTTTTCTTTTTATGCTACTTGCAATTTAAAAAGATACCATGGAAACATGCCACATTTTGCTCCAGACACCAAATTCATAACAATAATATTAATAAAAAAACGATCAAACAAAAAAACAAAACTATCTAAAGAAACAATTTCTTCTCAGTTTGGCTTTGACACTGCTTAGACCCGAAACACCAAACGTGTCTATAAATTCATTGTTTATAGGATGTAAACTGTAAATTTAAGACAGTCATCATTTCACCTGTGGTATGCCATGGGCACAGGGACTTGAAACAATTTTGAACTTAGGTGATACTTTGTGCAATGGTAGCTGACTGTGTATGATCTCTATATTAGTAATCTGGTTAAGTAACCTGAAAGATTTTGAGTTTAATCAGGAATAGAAACGATTTTTTTAAAAAGCCCACAAAACTATATTGCTTAATTTTTTATCACTGAAATTGGTCTGTCCTGTATAATGAATGAAAAAAAAAAAAAATCTGTTATTATGTCTGTAATCATTACATGATTTTGAAGGTTAATTGGTAATAAAATCTGAAATGTCCAAGCTGTTACAATCAGAACTATTATATCATTTTTAGAATAAAGATCACATAACTATTGAACTATAACAGACCTCCCAGTTTTTATGAAATATGTCTCACGAGGTCTGTTAATCTCTTCTGGGCCATCTGTCCTATTTGAATCAGAGAAGATAAAGACTTTTGGGATCAGGGAGAAAGTAGGGCAATGCATTCTGGGACATATCTAACTTAGGTAGAAGTATCCAGGAGGGGTACTTAAATAAGGATCATTGAACAGGGCACATGAATGACTAAAAGACTGGCTAGAACACTCCTAAAAGTGCAATTTTTTACATAGGATTTTACCATAGCTTGCTGAAGTTAATAAGAGAAAGAAAAATTACAGTGGTTGAAGTTTGGATTCCCAACACTTTATCCGAAATTACTTCCCTCATCTTCATATTTCTCTTTGGTTCATTGTGGGTTTTGCCTTGTAAAGGAAAAAAAATTCTTTTTAGGTAAGTATATATTGAAAAATGGCAAAAAAATTTAATGAGACTGTTGATCTCAATTTTTGAACCTCTGCCAGAGGAAGAGATTTTTGTTGTTAGTTTAGGTTTTTTCGCCTGCTTTTTGTTGTTGTTGTTCTGTTTGTTGTTTTCTTAGTTATTTGTGTGTTGTTTTTGGTTTTTTTTGTGTGTGTGTGTGTTTGGTTTGGTTTGGTTTGGTTTTTGTTTACTGCAAGATGTATTCATGGTATAAAAATTTGAACAACCACTAAAGAAAGCAGCAATATTTAATAAACCATAGAATAGTGATAATGAAATTTACTATAGTCTAGTAGTCATGGCCAGTTTGTATTGCCCTGGTAGAACAAGCTGTTAAAACTGCAGCCACGTCTAGAAGCAGGTGCCAGAAAGGCTCCAGCAAGCTCAGCTCCTCACCAGTGTTGCCCCTTGGTGTTATGCCATATCCACACTCTCTTCAGGCATAATCCTCATACTCCTTCTTGTCTCTACTTGCAGAATGGTTTGCTGTTGTTTTATCAGTCTACCCCTGGGAAGAAGTATACAGAGACTACTTTTTAATTGGGACTATGCATTTTGGAACAGCTCGAGATATTTTAATGGCCTCCTAGATGTCAGTAGGGAACCACACTTTTTATCAGGTTCAGCTATTCAACAATGAACAACCTTTTCAGAGCCTGTCAGTAACACTGAGTTTAGACTGCTGTATGTGCATTTGCTTCTCTTTGAATGCTCCATCTCTCTGCAAGCAATATTGTCCAACAAGGGAAAAGGACTCTTTATTATTTCAACTGTAAACATCAAAAGTTGGCTCTCATCTTTTCCTCTTTAACTTAGTACAAATAACCAACTAGTCAAAGAGCAAGAACTGCCTTAAACAGAATACAAAAGACTCAGAATAGCCAAAGGTGTAAAAAAACTGAGCTTCAGATGTGGCTCCCTGATAAAAACATTGTTACGTTAAGCCACTGGGTTGACTAGACTAAAATCACATACTGAAACTTGCTTTTAAGCACATCATTTCAGAGGCTGAATTTCAGACTTTAGCTTTCCTAATCTGTAAAACCTCTATGTACAACATAGTTAAAATACTACTTTGAATTTAATTTGTTGAAATCTCTACTGCTTTTAATATATGCCTTGGAATACAGTGTAATTTCATAAACAATTTTTACTTATATTTTGTTAAAAAAAGTCGCACAGGCCAACATCCTCAAAACTACCAGATATACTGATTGCAGAGCTCTCAATGCAATATTCCCAAAGCAATCTGCTTCACATCATCTCAGTAGTACAAATATACAAGCAGAGAAGGACATTTTTGGTGTGTAAAGACATGGTGTTTTATGCAAACATAGGTATATTTGGTTTTTGTTCTTGGAACTGAACACTTTTCATCTAGTAAGTAAATGCAATGGAAAGATTCCCACTGATGAGAGGCCACTTTGACTAGAAGAAAAGTAATCCAAACACTGAAAAGCCCTAGATATTTTATAAAGTTACTATGACTTGTTGAAGTGGTATGTATAAAATAAATCATTTTAACAGACCCATTGTGTGCTCTCATCTCATGGCAAATGCAAAGTACTACTTCCCCAAAAGCTCCAAGTTTTCTTTTTCTTTTTCTTTCTCATTTGCAATGGGTTAGGTATCCACATGAGCTCAGTTAAAGCACCTGTCTAACATATGATAAGTCAACATTATGTCTTAATCTGTACATCCTGTGCTGATATGCATTCACATTCTCATGTTTTAAGTGGCTTTACACAGGTGAACTTGCCATTTCTTAAGTTATTCCTATAATATTTATTCTTTTTTTGCATTATTTTTTCAGTTATGATTATGACTTTGCTTTGTCTATCATCTGGAAAGCTGATAGGATTACCATCAGATCAGAGATCAGCCATGTCTCTGATACCAAGAATGCCATTAAAAGGAGAAGGAAAAATAGAAGGGAGGTACCTTATCTAATGCAATAATTCAATGTCAGAGAGAAGCTGAGGGCCCCTCATGCCAGAGATGTCTCCCTAGGGTGATGATTCCTTTCTACCACACTGCAACCCTTTACCCACATTTACTTCCTCTAATCTACAGTGTCCTAGGCAAACTCCTGAGATATCAGTCAAGGATCTGGAGTCAACAGCTGGTGATTCTGTCTGTCCTTGCTCTAATAAATTTAGTAATTAGCTTAGAGATGAAAGAAAGCTATAGTGTATTCTAAGGTCAAAAGAGACTGGATGACAGTGTTGATGGCTGAGCTTTCAGTTCTCTTGAAAACAGTCAGTGCACTTTAATTCAGCTAAGGCTTATTTAAAGATGATCTGGCAGCATTTGAGGACTAAAATGAATTTTCCATGGGTGTCAGCCTGCTTTGAATGCATTCACATTCCTCAGGTCACTGCTGGTGGCACTGTCACCAGCAATTGTCAGTTCTCAGGCTCCTGAACTTCCTGTCACCAAGCAGGAAAGAAAGTGTCATCCTTATTTAAGATAAGGATGACCAGATTCCTAAACACAAGTGTCATGGAATAATATTTTTATATGTTAAAATGTCATGATTTTGGCATATTCTTGGCATCTTTTGGAGTAACTGGACAAGAATGTGTTTTGTCAAGGACTGTTGCACAGCATGGTATTCTATTTGGAAGCTATAATGACTTCTGGAGGACTGCAGACAACTGTAGTACCAGTCAGCAGTAGGCAAGGGGTAGGTATTCTCAAGGACATGAGATTATCTCAAGGAGATAATCTCAATATAGGCTTATTGTCTGATGGACTGAGTGTCACTTAGGCAGCTTCCAGAGGATGCTGACTTGCACTGGGATTAGATATAGGGAAGAGATATACCTTCATGCCCTGCCCTGGTCAGCTCATTATGGAGAGGATGAATGTGCCCCTGCCCAGAGGAAAGCTGGCCAGCCTCGGTTGCTTGTGACATATCTGAAAGGCCTCACTATCCCAGTGTGTGCAGACTGTACTCAGAAGCAGAGGGAGACACAGTCTCACATCTGAAGGCCAGACTTTCAGTGTGTCTCCATTCACAATAGAGAACATTCATGGATTCAGCAAGGTTCCCAACCCTTCATGAGCTTCCTACAGCCACCTACCTGTAGGATCAGTGTGATGCCAGTAGTTCTGCTACATTGTGTGTACTGAGAGGGACTGGCCATGCCTACCAGCAAGGGACTGTAGGAAGGTGACACAGTGCGTAAGAAAAATCAGACGCAAACATTAAGGGCCAAATGCCTTAAAGCATTCTTACAACTGTTTTTAGATTGCAGTGTAGTTGAGACTAAAAAGCCATTCTTTTTAGTGGCACTTATATGCATAGTGTTTCCATAGCATTCAGAATGAGGCCCCCAGATACCTTATGTTGGGGTCAGGGAAACCGATTAGGTCTGCGTCAACCTTAAATATTTTAAAGCTTTCATGGATTCTGGCTATATTATAGATATTTAAGAACCTTACAGCTGATGATTATCTTAAATAATATTTTAAGGATTAGGTAGAAAAGTTTCTGCTCTCCTTTGCCTTGAAAGTCTGTCCTAGCACGAAAAATAGATTGTGTTCACTCCTACAGAAAACAACTTCAATCCTTGGTAAGAGGAATAAAGTAATGCAACTAAAAAGGATAATAATTTCCCCAGCATGTGTGGAAAAAAGATATATGGAACACAACTATTCCACGGTTGTGTGCAAAAAAAGCTCAACAAAACCCCAAAAAACCCACATGGGAGCAAAGACAGCAAGATACCCACCCTTTCTACTGCACAAAGAGATCTGGAGAGCAACATGAAGCTCTGAGCTTTCCCAGAGCTTCCAACTGGCTCTTTTCCTACCCTCCCTGAAAGTGTGATACAATTATTTCAGTGGATCTCTGTCTGTTACAAGGCCTTGTTATCCCTCCTCAGTGCTGAGGAATTATTAAAATCACCCCAGGGGAGTTAAAGCTGCAGTGAAAGAACTGTGTGATTACTGTGTATAACAAAGCATTTTAAACTGGATGCATAACAGATAAAATAACTATTTCATAAGTGCAACAACATTGTCCCAAATCAAGAGAATGTGCATTTCAGTTGTGCTACAAAGCAGAAGCTAAATTATGCACTGTGCTAATTCTTACAAGGTCTTTTTACCATGCATGAAAATCAGGTAAAGTTATCAGACTATTTTAGACTTTATTTTCTTTTTTTTTCGTCATCTTACCTTATTTTGCTCCCTTAAAACAGTTGCTGGATGCACTGGCTTCAGACATCAAAAAGTGTCAGATGCCTACAATGTTCTTAAACAATAAGAGATCTAATTTCACCAGTTCTGCTGTCTGCAGTGAATTTTTTTCACACAGCTCTAGATGGCAGTGCTGATAAACAGCTAGTACATTCAGCAGGGATAGATTTTACTTGGTGAACTGCTCCAATTGATTCCAAGTCTTAACCTTTCCTCCACTTACCCTGTTTCCCACTCTACCACCTGCAGCCCTATAAACAGAAAAGACTTGCATGATGGAAGCCATCTGTACAGTAACTCATCTCATCAGAGTGCTGAAGAGCTGTTCTGCTCAAGTGTTATCAATGTCTTCCAACTCACTGTGTATTTTTCTTATTGCTAAAAACAATCCCAAGCATTCTCTTTGGCAGATTAGTAAGGAATTCAAGTAGCAGATGTTCAAGTCACTTTTTATTTTTTGCATATTGAATCTCCATAAGGATACCAAGATCTGTTTCTTGGTCTTTGTGCTAAGTGTAGCAGTTTAATCATTTCTGCTCTATAGACAGCAACTATGACATAAGGAAATGACTGTGAATATATTACCTGAAACCTATGTACAGTTTTTTAAAATTATGTTTAGCCACCCGGGGAAATGTCACGAACAGCATACACTGACTTTTATTCCTATGCTTTCCCCACAAAGAATATACACCATGTCATAGACAATACCTGAATCCTTTTTTTTTTCAGTTTACTTGTGCACAAACTTCCTTCAATCAAAACTCTCCCTAATGTACTACAAATAGAAATGTCTACCTGACATTCCTCAGTATAAATTCAGCATACAAAGTTGTCCCCTGAAGATATGAGTGAAGTTGTCTGATGAGATAAAATCTACCAGATTAGTAGAACTGCAAATCTTTTTGTATATGTTGTATATCTTGTATATGTTGATGAATATTTACAAATTTGTCATTATAATTTATAGAATCACAGAATATGCTGAGTTGGAAGGGACCCATCAGGATCATTGAGTCCAATTCCTGGCCCTGTGCAACACACCCCAAGAATCGCACCGTGTGGCTGAGAGTATTGTTCAAATGCTTCCTGAACTCTGAAAGGCTTGGTATGGTGACCACTTCCCTGATGAGCCTGCTGCAGTGTTTGGTTACCCTCTAGTTGAAAAACCTTTTCTTGACATCTAACCTAAACCACCCCCGACACAGTTTCATGCCGTTTCCTTGAGTCCTTGACTGGTTACAAGAGTGAATAGATTGGTACCTGCCCTTCGCCTCTCCTCATGAGGAAATTGTAGACTGCAATGAGGTCTCCCCTCAGTCTTCTCCAGGCTGAACAAACCAAGTGACCTCAGATGCCCCTCATAAGTCTTCCCCTCTATTCCTTTCATCATACTCGTGGCCCTCCTTTGGACACTCTTGTCACATGAAAGGTGGGAGTTTAGATTTTTGTCTGTTGGTAGCCCCAGGAAAGTCAGAACCCTGGTGCCTGACAGTCTGTCAACGTCTCAAAATGAGACCCATCCTCAGTAGATTCACAAGGTCAGAGAGTACCTCAACCACCCTTGGGGGAACTCAACAGAGCAAAGTCATTTCAGTGGGTCCTGCCAAAGTGTTATCCACTACCAGCAACTGCAAGGACTGACTTGAACAGTTTATGGAATAACACGATTTATTAATACAAATTATGACAGATTAATAAGGTTTGAAGGTTGTCGGTGATAGTTTCTACTGTAAAAATATGTTTTAAAGCAGAGTAAGCACAAACAAAAGTTCTACTCCTAAAAGCAGCATTTAATGTGCATAGAGTATATTTCTTATCCAAGGAGACCCTCTGTGAAGGAGAAAACAACTGACAACTGATTGATCCCAGCAGTTTTGGTGGAGGTTTTCTCCTACTTTTCCTCTATCCCCAACTTATTTTTATACTATTGTCTTTAAGTTTGGGTGAAGTTTGAGTGGCTCTAGTCATAAATACCTTTTATTTCTAATTCATATACCTAATGGGAAGGGGGTGGTAGTCATGGCTTGGCACCAGAGAAGGGGCTTCAACACTGTTGTTAGCTTCAGCAGCAGAACATCCCGATTCTCCCTTGTCAGATAGGTAGTGTATGGTCTCAGTACCACAATGTTCTCCTATCCTACTAGGATTAGAATGGAGTGGGGCCACATAGTCTTCACTTTGTTCCACACTCCATTCTGTTTCTCTGAGCAGATGTTTATTGTTGTATTAGGGAGCATGTCAACCACGGTCTGTCCAGGGAGTTGCAGCTGCTTTTTACTCTAAAATTCTGAATCCCTTCTAGGTTTAACTCTATCCATCATCTCACAACAAGCATGCCCATATATATTCCTGTGCCAGATAGCTTAAGCACTCCAATATATTCTTGGACAAGTTTAATTTGCTTGTACAGAAGTAACCAACATTTTCAATTGTTTCCTTCTCCAAAGAAATGCATCATTGCTTTCAGACCATAAGTTTATGAACAGACACAGGTACTGCAGTTACAGACTCCAGACCAAAAAAAAAAGTAGCATAAAGGAAGATGTTGGAACACATGCATATGAAGCTGATGAATGGTCTGGAGCATGAGTCTTATGAGGAGTGGTTGAGGGAGCTGAGGTTGTTTAGTCTGGAGAAAAGGAGGCTAAGGGAGGACCTTATCAATGTCCACAACTACCTGAAAGGAGGTTTTATCCAGGTGGGAGTTGGTCTCTTTTCCCAGGAAACAAATGACAGGACAAGAGGACATGGCCTCAAGTTGCATCAGGAAAAGTTTACATTAGATACTAGGAAAAAGTATCTTCACTGAAAGGGTGGTCAGGCATTATAACAGGCTTCTTAGGGAAGTCGTGGGATTGCCATCCATGGAAGTGTTCAAAAGGCATGCGGATGTGGCTCCTGGGGATATGGTATAATGGTGAATGTGGCTGTACTCAATTAAAAGTTTGACTTTACAACCTTAGAGGTTTTTTCAAATTAAATGATTCTATGATTCTGTAATTTATACCATGTCACTCTAAGAAAGACTTACTGAAAGATGAGGAATATTTGGGATTATACTGAAAGGGTTTCAAATTCATCACGCCAATCAAGATTATATCAATCAAATAAGATTATATTCCTTGAGCACAATACTTCACAGAAAAATGTCTATATTTGGTAAGAGAAAGTGTTTAGGTTGGAAATCTTGGATGTCTATGACGTGGTAGTTAAAAACAGAATCCTTGTGAATCTTGATTTATTAGCATTAGAATTGCATATCTTGAGAATACAAGAATGGACCTTATTACAACATGAAATCTGCATATTCTACGCATAAATAGTGCAGTGAAACTAGTACATAATACAAGATTGCAATGTGTGGCGATATTCCGGCCTGCTGGAAGCACTATCAGGAGATAAAATCACCATTACTTCTGTCATGTTCAACTCATAAAAGTGATCTCACATGCATTTTATCACTACTGACTAGAAAGCTAATACTTTTTTTAATAACTATTCAAAGGCATTCCTAACTAAAGAACAAACATTTCCTGTTTGAAGAAAAGAAGAATATTGTTTTCTGTCATTCAAAATATTTCTGCAGTCAGCTCCTGTAGTTAGTCAACTTGTGATGTGTTTTTAAACATAAAACATTGTAGATATCCATAATTTTTGAGGAAGATTCGGTTGGGAAGTCTTCTGAGAGTCAACAGGGACTGAAAGGAAGCTATTTCAGTTCTGGAAATGTCATGCCTAAAATACCGGTTTAAAATGAAATATTTATAATACATATCATACACTTTGTAAGATAACACAGTCATGGTCTAAGATTATTCTTCTGCTCAGAGGTTTGGAAGAGATGTGGAAAAGCTTGACTTTCAGTATAAAGGTAAAAAACCCACAGCAGAGTGCTGCAAGTATCCACAAATACCCAAGAAGATGCCTTGACAGGATTTTTGGTTTTTGCTTCAATCACTATACAGATAACTCTTCCTGAGTAGTATCTAGTCATTGAGAATATAAACAAGTAGCTGTTCTGGTCAGCCACAGTAAGATAATTCTCAAGCTAATAAGGCACACAATTCCTCTTAGACACATATAAATCCTACTAAAAGATACATACCATGTGTTTGTTAGCCAGAAATAGGCGTAAGAGAAGTCCACATATAATATGTTAAATTATGACAATTTCATCGATTGCTTTGGCAGTTTTTTTGTAATGTCTTAATCTTACTTTATCAGCTAAGGATTTTCTTAAATCAAGTTAAAATTTTCTGGTTAGAGAGAATGCTCATTCCTTCTTATTCTGCCCTTGTTGGCTAATGAGAGTAATTGGTCCCCATTCTCTTATAACATTCCTTTATGTATTTCTAGGCAGTTATCATGGCTCCCCAATGGTCATTATGTTTGGGTATTGAACATCTGCTCAAGAGTTTATTGATGCTGCAGATAGTACCATATCTACTGGGAGTAATAGCACATTGCTCTATGTAGCCATTCTGGGAGCTATACCTGCAGGAAGGTCACTCAGTAGTAAATCAGAAAAACCTACAAAATGCAAAGTCCTTACCATAAACTCAAAGAAGGTATATATTTCTTCACATTTTGGTGAATTAGGCTTTTGCAAAGCCAGGTTGAAGGATTTGTTAAAACTTCATAAAATTGCAAAAATTATTAAAAAAAAAAATAAAACCAAAGAAATAGAAAAAGGATTTTTGGTAATTGCATTTGATCGTGGTGTTCTCATGGTGCCTCAAAGCATCAGATAGAGATTCTGTTTATTCCCAGACATTTTCTTCTGAATTCCTATGAGGTCTTGACATTTCTATAGTAGCTTGAATGCTTGAGAAGAAAATATTGCAAGCCTGACAGGTGTTGACAAGTAAAACATTCATTAGTATAGTATTAATTATAAAGTTTGTGTCCTTTGTTTTGATACCTGCTTTGTCTCAGGGTAACTTTTAGGTAAGAAACACTTGCTTTCAGAGTCTACAGTAAGAAACAGAGGAAGTTTTGGACAAAATTTTAAAAAAGTAGAAGGCAACTTCAAATTAAGAAAACATCCTGATCTACATATAATTTCTCTTTTATTTAATAATTAATGCCAGCTACACCAGCACGTTTAAATCCTCCACAGATAGGAAATAATTAAGAGCACTAAAATGATATGTATAATTCAATCAATGAGAATTTTTAAGTGGGGAAAACAGAGAATGAGACTAAAAGGAAATAGGCCTTTGGGTTTCCTGAAGTTTAAATGAAAGACACATTCACACAGATGCAAATACTATCACACTTTTAGAGTTTTGTATCATCTGTTATAACAGTCACTGTATCTGCCAGCATGTAATGACTTTTCACTCACTCTGCACTTACAATTGCTTCCTCTTTTTCCTCAGTCCCCAACAACATTCTGTGGAAACTATAATGATTAGATGATTCCGAGAAGGGGAGGGAAGGGAAGGGAAGGGAAGGGAAGGGAAGGGAAGGGAAGGGAAGGGAAGGGAAAGGGGAAGGGACGGGGGAAGGGAAGGGGGAAGGG
>JAWWEW010000112.1:77077685-77093205 GCA_035583185.1 Anabacerthia variegaticeps | reverse complement strand
GAAGGGAAGGGAAGGGAAGGGAAGGGAAGGGAAGGGAAGGGAAGGGAAAGGGGAAGGGAAGGGGGAAGGGAAGGGGGAAGGGAAGGGGGAAGGGAAGGGGGAAAGGAAGGGGGAAGGGAAGGGAAGGGGGAAAGGAAGGGGGAAGGATTTGAATATGTAAATGGGTATTTGCTATTTTTAGCCAGGATGATATTTGTAAATATTATCTGTTTTACCTTCTTTTGCAACTCCCCAAATTTGTGGCCATGTATTGTAATGAAAATGTGACACTGAATGCTGATTACTGTTGTACTATATTTATGTCTGATAGAGCAGTGTGGTGGTGTCTTACTTTATGCGAAAACTACTGGCAGATTAGCAGCCAAAATGCTGAGAGCCTTCCAATTTGAAGGCATGGGGTGGGCCAACTGGCACAGTATTTATGAAAGGGACATTCATACTATGAACATTGCTAAGCTGAATGAGAAAAAGAAAGACAAGCAAAGTGTTATTGAAGCAAAGCCTAAAAAAAGAGCATCAAAGAGATGGGAACAATGAAGTGTTGCTTTCAGAAAGGGATCATGAAAGCCTGAAGCCCTGTGGCAAGGCTGGCAGGTGGACACATGCTGCTGCAGATCACAGCAGCAGGACAAGCCATCAGGATACTATACATAGTTGGCAAGGTTGTTAGAATCCAGTTGGAGTAGATTAGAAGCCCTGCAGAGAAAGAATTAGCAGCTAGGACCACAGTTTAGACAGCAGGAAAGTGAACTGAAAATCCACAGTCCACTAGCATCTACCTTTGTTCTTTTCTCCTCCTTTTTGTCAGTGAAAAAGACCATCATGAAATGAATTTTTTTAAGTTTCATTTGGATATCTCAGTCCAGAATATACTTCCTATTCTCTTCCCAGCTCAGGGGATTGAGAACATCATCTCTGTAGTGGGTAAGGAGAGAAAGGCCCAGATGTCTATCTTCCAACACTTGTATGTCTTTACATTCAAGACAAATCTTGGAGTCATTGAGACCATTTAAGTTTCTACAGAAATACTATAAACAGATGAGTGTTCTACATGCTTGTTTCTCATGGATATGCTAGAAATCCAGCATGTACGCATGGAGATCTTTTGGATTTTGATGAGAATTCACGATGAATTGCATCAAAGTCCCATGCCCATGTTTTGGCATGGACTCTAACATGTGAAGTCTAACTCTCCTTGATGATGACAGGAATTTCCAGTTATCTGCAGTTTGGTTAACCTCCTGCTGAGGTTTCAAATTTGAGGGCCAGACAGGTCCTCTGCAGTACTGCCTCACCAGGGGGTCTGACCTCCTTCTGAGTGAAGCTGAAGTTTGCAGCATAACAGCATAATCCTTCTTCTTTTTTTTTTTTTTTTTTTTTTTTTTTTTTTTTTTTTTTTTTTTGTCTTTGTTGTCTCTATATGGAAATGGAAAGAATAACTGGAAGAAAGTACCTCTAATCAGAAAGCACTCCCCCAGTGCTGTGGGACAGAAAGTGGGAATGTGAGAAAACAAGACCTCATATCTTGTACACAGTGATCGTGTTTAAATTTTAAGCAAAGCACTCACTTCAGTGAGTATAAACCAATTTTATTTATTTATTTATTTATATAACTAACAGATCTCACCCAGATAACCAGCACAGCTAGTTACATGATTGATTGCATTAAGCCAATAATTTTTATACTGATTTTATCTCATAAGGCATATGGTCTGCCTTTTGGTTGTGACTCAGTTCATATAGTAACAGGTCAGTTCTGAAGTAATTGAACAAAACCTGATGTGTATTCAGAGGAGTATTCTTTTTGCCCCCTGCCTTTCCATTTGTTCTGAATAGTGATTGAAGACTTTTATAACTATATATAAATATTCTTGATATGGTCTTTTAGCTTGGATCTTTTCATTAGAGTTATGTTAATAAGTTCTTGCATCTGGCAAAACTAAAGTTTCCTGGGCATACTTTCCAATTTTGCTACTTGCAAGTAAAACATAAGTTATTCTAAAGGATTCAAGTGAGCTCTTCAAATATCACTGTCTATGTATTCTGATTTATTTCAAAGGGGTTTTTTTGGGTTTTGGTTTTTTTTTTTTTTGTGGTGACTGTATTTCATCCTTCCATAAAATTGCTGATTATGTAGTCTGATGTTTGTGGAGGTGGTGCTGAAAACTCAGAGAAAATGGCTAAACATTCTGAAAAATTCAATTATTCTACGCCAATCCCTGAAACTCCTTTAGACATTGCTTTTTTCTAATCCTCTTATATAATTTTTTTTTCAGTGTATTGTTGTCTCAGTATGATTTCTCTCTCAGTGACATAGTTCAGCCTCACTAAACTATAACTTATCCAAATCTTCCTTCCTGTGTTACTATCAACAATATAATAATTTTACTTAAAATCTAAAAGGGAACTTCAGCATTGATATTTTGAGGGCCTCATGCTATCTTGGTCTTAGGATTTTGTCTGTTATTTGCCATAGAGAAACTGAAATTTACTTTCAATCCACAGTGCTTTGCCCGGCCTCAGCTGTTACGTATCCAAAGCAAACACAGTGACACTTACTTCCTGGTTTTCAGTCCCATATGGGAAGGGATCCTCAGTAAACTTCTGCTAAACTACATAACTACCAATTATATCTTTCTAAGAACTTTTGCTTGATCGGATACCAACAAGAGACTTAGCAGTGATAATACACTGACAAGAGTTGTGGTGACCAGTGTTGTCCCCTTGTTCTGTTGCAATTCTCCTCTATTTGAATCTGCTTTCTTTTGTTTTATGGTTAAATAAAAAGTTGTTATTGACAATTATAATTGTTATTTTTATTGACTTTTTTTTGTTGCAACACCTTACACAAGAGGACATGGGAAATTATTAGGGTTTCTAATTGCTAACTATAATTCTGATAGTTATATCAGTAAGTATTTTGCTTATCAAGCTGTGCTCTTTTGATGACTTTATATAGATATTTAACAGTTATATCTTACTTCACTTTCTTGCACCAAAGAAGAATGAACTATAAATGGGACCTGCATGATGAACTCTCAGTTTAGATTTAATTAGAAACAGAACTTAAAAGCCAAGATCCAGGCAGGAGTAAGCTGCCAGTGAAGGCTGAGGCTGCTATAAATGTGATAAGGAAGAAAGTGTGGGGTTTTAAATTGAGATTGCTGGTAGGGTGGCTATGGGTTTTGGTAGTGACAAACTGTACTTACAGATTCCAAGAGTCCCTGATAAAACACTGTTCTCATTCCCTAATGCTTTACGGGAACACTGCAGCCTCTTGGAATATTTTTCAAGTGGAAAGCCATCATCATGACAACACTGGAAAAAGAAGGGCAAAAAAATTTCTTTCTGGTAGGGAAATAAAGACATCTTAAGCTCGACTTCAAAAGCTCTCTACAGCAAACAGTAACTGTGGAGATGCCGTTTCATCTTTGCCTCTGGGATATTATTAAGCCTTTCTAGTAGCTCTAACTGCAGGAGAAGGGATTACAGAAGTTGCTGCTGTGTAGCTGCCTGACATACAAATATCTGGAAAAGCACAGATCACGTTTTTGTACAAGAGCCACTTATTAGACAGCACTGAAAGCTTAACCTAGAATGAATAGTACAACACACTGCTAGCTGCACACAAACAAAAAATGTGCAAGACCCTCATGATTCATGCTGGTCTTTTAAGTGCTTTGGGAGAATATTCGGGCTCCCGGCTTTCCTTTTGTCATGCCTGTGTGTACAAAGATTGGTGCTAATTGATGGTGTGCTGCTTTGGTACAGAGAGCTGTGCCATGCCATTCACCCTGTTTCAGTTCAGGCTGTGTCAGCATTTCCATGACAAATCCTTACTTTCAAGGGTTTACAGCTTAATCAGAGCAAAACTCACAATTGTCTGAAATGACACATGCTATTCCCGTGTTAAAGGCTTTGTGCACAAGAGCCAGAAACACAGAGAAAGAAATTATTTCAGGTGCTTCTATTTACTTTGATCTGCTGCTTTGGCCTGGTAATGGCTTCATATTTCAAAATGGAATGTGTAGAGTCAAGGTCCTTATTGTGAGTTAATTGTTACATTTAAAATGGGGGGGGGGGGGTTCAAAGGAGCCATGTGGGTTTTTTAATGCTTTTCTACCAGTCCCTGAGGATTTTGCAAGATTAGCTTAGTGAATCAGAGATTGGAAAAGAAGTTGCAAAGTGTCAGGAGTCAGTCTGGAAACGGCTGTGCTCAAAAGAAGTCCAGTTTCACTTTGTTGATTCTATGAGACTGTATTAGACTGGACAGTCATGCTTTCTAGGCATCCACAGAAAGAAGTCTCTGGCAGTGAGTAGCACATCATGTCCTTAGCTACACCCTGTCAAATTTCAAGCACTTTCACACTGAAAGACAGATTTTGTTTTTTTAAAGTTCAACATAAAAAACAAAAGTCATCTCCTCCAAATAGTGATAAGAAATAGTATGATGTTATAAAGCTGAAGAGCTGTCATGATCAGAATGCATGATCACAGACAGTCACTGCAATAAACAGTCTTTAGGGCAGCAGCAGCAAGTGGTTCCCCACCAAGGGTGATGCTTCAGCTTGACCTGTGTAAAATCAGGCAGGTGAATAATTTTTTGTACATATGGATATATGCTTGATATTTTTCTATATCTGTAAGTCAAGTGCTGATGATGTCATTTTTATTCCTAAGGAGCTGCTCTCTGCTACTTGAAATGCTCATAAACAAAAACTATCCCTATGAACTTTAGGGAACCGAACTTTTCTTTCATCCCAGATGCAGTCCTTATGTTGAGAGCTTATATGGCCATCAAATCTCGTCTATTTAATTCAATGATTAAAGTAAAGACATTATTCCATCTGCACTGAGATCATCTGTTAATCTTGCAGATTCCACACAATTCACACCGTACCTTTCTCACTTTTTATTTGCAAAAATTGTACGAGTCCAGACACACTCAGAGTTTGTTCATAAGAAACTTGAACACCTCATGTAAATGCAAACCTTCAGAGAAATATTTTAAATTATAATTCAAGTTATTTTCGTTATTTCAAATAATGGTATACAGCAATGAATGCTGTGAATTCATCTCTTCTAGGTGACTATAAGATCCACTTCATACTTCAATTGTTTTTCATATGCGAACAATACCAAACTATTCATTTTAGAAGAAATAATTGATGAAAATTTAATTAATATTTAGGTTTTTAAAAGAAAATCAGAATAAGTGGGAAAGATTGTCACTTATTTAATTGAAAAAAAAGCATAAGTAACCTGGAAATTGAATTCCGGCATGAATTAGTGTTTAGAAATGAAACAGTTTCTATAAGTAGCTTTTTGCAAAACAGGTCCAATCCTCCACTTTGAAGAATTTATTATTAGCTTTACTATGTTCCCTCAAATGGGGCTTTAAATAACAGAGTACTTTGATGAATAATATATATGAAATAGAAATTAATAAACAATCTTAGATGAAGTGAAGAAGCTGAAAAAAAATTCTACAAATCATTAAACTGTATCTTTCATGTGACAATGAAATAAATGTGAGATCAAACAAGATATAAGGGAGTATTATTCTTGCAAGGTAGTGGCCCATGTATTGTCCTTTTGTTTGTCTTAACTTGCTATTGCTGTGTAAAAATTAAATGGCTGACATCAGACCAAGTGGAATTTGAGATGTTGCCATGTTATGAAACTACTGGTTTTCCACATATTTATCACTGAATTCTCTATTTCTTGTTTGGTAGATACAGCAGTGCATATTTTTAGGGTTTAGTAATATCAAAATACTGCAAAATGAAAAAAAAATCTTTGATAGTTTTAAAAGTGAGAAAATTGCCAACAAACTCTTAAAAATAAACAAAAATTAGGTCAAGCTGTTTAAAATTAAACTAGAGCACTGATGAGACGCAGAGAAGGGATGGCACAAGAGGTAACACAGTTCTGTGGCACAGCACCACCTCTACATTAGCTCTTGGAAGGCAATACTATCTCATTTTGGTATAATGTCCACATAAGGGTTGTGATAAAGGGAAATTGCATGATCTGTCCATTCCAGGAATCTGAAATTCTGGGGTTTCTGAGTCAAGAACTGCTTGTACATCATTCTGCATTTTTGAGGATCAACAAGATTCATGTTAACTATTGATAGTCCAGTGATGTTGTAAACAGAAAATTGCAAATCATCTTATGAAACTTGATTTCATCATCTCAAATTTTCCTTTCCCTTTGGTTCTCCTTTTTCCCCTCTGTATGTTCATCCATATATTTAATACTATATATATATTAATACTATGTGATCAAAAGCTTTTACTTGTACTTTCAAGGTGAAAATGCCTTCAAATTAGACAAGTTTTAGTGATTGACTTCATATTAGAGATAACTGAGTAAATCAGAATCCTATTGTTACTCAAGATGGCAGTCTCGAAGCCTAATGGTCCCCTCTGACTTTACAATCCATGAATCTGTAAATAATTGCAATAATAGCCTGAAGATCTCGTAACACCTGTGAGAAAAATGGAGTACTTTAAATGCAAAACACTTGCAAAGATAAGGAAAAGTCCTTTAGGCACATAGCCAAAAATTATTTTTCATCTTGTGCTTTCAAAAAGAAATATGTCACTACATAAAAATTATTTGAAAAGGATAATAATTTCATTGACAACAACAAGTGCTGAAAAAAAGGAAACTTGTATAAACACTTTAGATACAAATATAATCTCTATTTTTCTCCTTTGGAAAACTGAAATATATTTTAAATTACCTGCTGTAAATGATGCAGCACGTTATGATAAAAAATACAGGATTTTTAAATCAATGAGGTATTAGATTGTGTAATAGGGCTAAAATACCGCTTAAATGATTTTAAGTTTCTGAATTACATTTAATAAATTTCAGAGAAAATATAGAATTTATATCAAATTCATATCTTGAGCATAAAAATCGATCACTTGAAATTTTTTCTTATATGAATATGATAGTTTCCATTTTCCTTTTTCAAACTGAGTAAGCAAATGGACAAATAGTATACAAAATAATATATATACTAGCAGTTTGAAATCCTGCATACATGTATTACTTTAAAAGGTCTAATTTTCTTTAAATTATATTTTACTTATGATTAGCTAATCAATAAAAGTGAAAAAAAAAAATCCATAATAAAACTGAGAGTGGTATACTATATTTCTGATATTAGCCACAAATAAGAATATAAATACATATTCTAAATATGTAAATTTCATAATAATTTGCAGTACAGTATTTTCTTCAAAATAAATTTAAATGTAAAATGTTATTTTTAATTTTTTTTCTTAGAAGTAATGTTTTCCTTTTCTAATATAGACTTTAACTACTTTACCTAGTCAGACATCTTATGCTTTAGAAATGGGAATGCACTTGGAATTCTTTGAGTTTTGTTTTTTTCCTAATCTAGTGTAATTTGTGGATGCTTGAATTAAAGTTTTGGGTTTATTTTACAATTAGGAAATCTAATCTCTACAATTTACATTGCTAGTAATTCTGTAAAATTGTCAAATTAATTATTTGTATTTCTTAATTTGCACATATCAGCTATTTTAATGTTCTGATAAGGAAATTTATATATGGCTTTAGTATTAGATTTTAAATTTTAAAGACCACAAAAGCTAAAATATGCAAATAAAAAATAAAGAACACATAAACCAGTAAGACAGACTTACAACGTTGATTCATTCAGTATAAAATAATATTTATTGTTCAGAATTTGTAACAGAAGAGATCAGCATGGAGATTGACATATCCTTTTTATTTTATGTATGGCTGAAATACATAAAGACAATGCTTGTTTACTATGCTGCACTTCTGTCTTTGAAAACTGACCTGCCTCTATACTTTTAAAAAATAATTACTTACTTCTTAAGACCTTAAGAGAAAAATTCAGAATGACAAATCCTCTCTGAAAATATCTGCAAAAAGCTAGTTGTCTGTAGAGTGGAAATAGTGGGAATAACACCAGAAAAACTCCTAGTGCACTGATGAATTGTTCAAAATCAATTTTAATTTTAGGAACATATATTGAAGGGGGAAATAAAAAGGTAAATATTAAATGCAAAGAGAAGTCATTCAGTGAAATTATCTATGCCGAAAAAAAAAAGTTAAAGGAAACAAATTTTAAGGAAGTCATAATTGTATATATAGCCTTCAGTTAAGTCATGTACCACAATACAAAGATTTTTTTATACCATTTATTTAAATTTATGGCTCTCTGTGTCAGCGGTCTGCTCGAGTAATAGCAGCTGATACACCAACAGCCCTGGTCATGTTATGCCAAGCCAGAGGGGAGGAAACAGTATCTTTTTTTGGGCACTAGTGGAAATAAGACTGTCAGCAACATTTCCTATACAGGTTTTGAAAAGGTGCAGCATGTAGTTCTTCTAGCACAGCTCTGTAGCAATGAATGGCCTTTTTAGTGAGGCAAGTGATATGACGTTATGATAATCAAAGCCCTTGAACAAGAGGTAGAAGCAGTGGTAAGGAGAAGGAGCAAAGCTTTAGGCAGCCTGCAGTAATATGCTCTGCCCTCAGGTATCTTCTGTAGTATCTATCAGAAACTAAAAAGTTGTTTAGCACTGTCAGACTTGCTGAGTGCATCAGTAGTGAGGGTGGAACCTGTGTGGCAATGGAAACATTTTAAAAATATTTGCATCAGAAGAAAAATAAGAATGTGGCAGATGTATAAAATATTAAGGTGTGTGAATTAGTGCTAAACATAAATCTCCATTTTGAAGACAAGAAGAAAAGCTCATAATCTACACATGTATTGAAAAAGCATTAGAGACATAACTTTGGATAATGAGAAAGAGAGGGGAAGAGAGAGGAATTTACCCCCTAGTACTGAGAAAGTGCCTCTGGAACAAATACTCTGGAGCGCATCATATCTCTAAGCTGGTGTACACAGCTCAAAGATCATACCAAAGACGAAACTGAAGGAAAAACTGTAAAACTGTCCCAGATAGCAATAGCCCCATGGGCACAAACTGATCACCAGCACGGCTAACAGCTTCTTTCTGTGCTAAAAAAAGTTAGCTTGCAGGCGTGGTGCATGCAAACGGTGATTTCCAATAGGAACACTGAAGCATATGTGAAAGAATTTGGAGTTCAATATAATCTAGTATTATGATAATATTTCATTTCTCATAACTGTTTCCATCCTCCTATCCCATCTACTACTCGAGGTGGGTCTGTGTGAACGTGTCAATTGTTCCTGAGTTATGGAACTCTGGAAGTAGTGTGTAAGTCTAGGCAAAACTGAGTGCACAAAACTTCTCTTGGAAAAGCTCCATTTCAAGAAAAAGCTAGGACTCTCAAAGCACACAGGAGCTGTAGCTGCTGTCAGGAGAAACACTGCAATACTTAGAGCCACAGTCTTAGAGCCTGTCTGACAAGCGTCAGTCACTGCAACACCTGCAAAGAGAGTAGCACAATTCTGTGCAAGCCTTGAAGCCTCTTCTGATTTCTTCTGACACATCACATCAGCTTTATCAACGAAACTGAGTATTGCAGATGGTAGAGTGAAACATGCATTTTCCCAGAGGGTCATATCTTCTGTTGTATGGCACTGGTGAGCTCAAGTCTCTCTTTGCAGGCTGCAATAATGACTCCCAAGTATCTTAGGAGTAGATGGCTTTGTAACTGTTTTTACATGAGAACAGCTTTTGTGCCACAGAAACTCCATTATAATTGTCCACAAAGGAGATCTATTTACCTTATCTTGTGTACAAGTATCATATAAGGGAGCTCTGACAGTCAGAGACTGAGTGCTGGTTTATCATACAACTATAATTATTCTAAACTGAAGTAACGCAGTGAAGCAGGAAAAAAACAAGTTTTATCTTCACAGTAGTAGTACAGTACCTGTGCAGTACAGTGCAGTGCAATACAAATCACATGCTATTCTAAAAATATAAATCAAAATAGGGCATAAAGCCTTTTAACATTATTTTTTTCATATGTGGAATTCATATATAAGTACATTACAGTTGTTAATAAACTGAAAACTCTCTCATCCCTGAACTAGCAGTCACTCATACTAATGATGGTAACTTCTTTTGGCAAAGGTAATGTGAAGGATTCTAACAAATCTCCAGTGAAGAAACAAAGATTTTTAATAGTATAAACTCACTTTGACACAAAATATGTTCACCTTTGCAAATGCAAAAACGAGAAAAGATTCAATAAAATTTGCAAGCTTAAAAATAGTGCAAAAACAGGGTGTATGCATAATTTGGGGAAACAGAGCTTTCCTCTATATAAAGGTTATATATAAGGTTTCATGTTAAATATAAGCATACTTGCTAAAATTTCTAATAATTCATATTTCTGAATTACTGTTTTTGTGAGGAGGGAATTTTGTTGAAAATTGTTAGGAAATTGCTATGAACAATTGAATTCCTGAAGACTGATATGAAGAGTGCCAAAATTAAAATTAATCATGAGATTATTAGCCCCATTAAAGCTCTCAGTAACATTTTTCTATCTTTATTAAGAAGAAATACCTAATGAGTTAGTCTGTAAGAAGGGATGTACCTTTGAACAGAGCAATTTCTAAAGATACTGTTGTACGACTTGCAGTAATACTTCAAATGCATTTTTCCCCACCTCAGAAATAAGCACTCTTTCTGTTTATTTTCCATTTGTCTTTTTTGTTGTTGTTGTTGTTGTTTGCAAATATACTTCCATCCAAAGTTCCAAGGTTCATTTCATCTTGTTTTTTTGTTTCGTCCCCTTTTCCTTCACTGCTGACATGAATACAGCTGTTCAATCCCTCTGAGTCATTTTGAAACCTGTGAGAGACTGCTGCAAGCAATATCTTCCCTGATCATAACGATTTGATGTAGAGTCATTTCCTGTGCAGATCTAAAGAGCAAAGTAAATTGGATTTTTTTTTTTTTTTTTCAGCTGGGAAGAAAGCAGCAGTGCCAAATACCTGAAGTCATTGAAGACCTGATTTCAAAGATGATCCTAGAATTTAGCACCCATGACACCTGTCTCATACAGGACGCTACTGGTAATTGGCTACCAGATGTAGTTGCACCCCTTTCTAGCTGGTAGAAAGGCAGCAGAGCATTAGGAAAGGCTGAAGCTGCAGTTAGCTTTGAAACGGTAAAAGCAGTGCTAAAGACCTTTGAAAGAAAATGTATGTCTCTAGTTCAGAGACATTTTAAGGTAAGAAAGACTTTTTTTTTTTTTTTTAACCAGTTTTGGAAATAGGCTTGTACTCTTCATTAATTCCTGTACTATTCTCTCATTAACCCGGAGTATGAACTTTAGCAATTTATGTCATAAAGGTAATCCTTTTATCTTTAAGTAAATATATAATTCGAATATGTGAATTTGTTCCCATTACTCTCTGTATTTCGGTAGTAGCCACCTGCTCCGTAAGTTATTGTATCTGTCTGTTCTAGGCAATAAATATGAGTATAGTCAGAGAAATCTTGTTCTACAGGACACACTGTAAAAAATGTCAACAGAAATGTGTAACAAATAGTGCACTAAACAGTAAAACTGAGGTATTGTATTGTGTGTTGGAAGACATTCAGAATGAATGTCAACTGCTTTACGACATTTGGCATGTTTTTAACATCCTTTTAAGCACTGGAAAATACAGATAAAAATGTGTTAATAATGTTCTGTACATACAGAAAACCATAGCTCAAGCCCTAATATCAATACTCAGGAAACCTGCCCAACTTTGTTTTATTTTGCTAAGCAAAGTGGGGGAAAAAAATTGAATAAAAGAGACCACAAGCATGAGTCAACTACACCAAACCACTGCAAAAACAAAAAAAAACCCAAACAAATAAAAAACCCCACACAAATAAACAAAAAAAAAACAAACCAAAACCAACAACAACAAAAAAACAAACAAACCAAAACAAAACAAAACAAAAAAAACCCTGACCTTCCAGCTGGGTGGAACTACAACAGTTACATGTGGAAGGAGCATGAAGCACCTTTACTTTTCTACTTACTACTGGAAAGTCATAGCTGGAATCAAAGTGTGCAGCTACTTATGGCTAATAAGAAAGGTAAAAAAATTGAACTAAGATAAAAATAAACAAAATATAAATGGAAGAGATGGAGATACCTAGAGAGAAAGAAGGTAGAGGAACTTTTTTAACAGTCTTCAAATTGCAGAGGCAGAGAAGGAGTACACTGCTCACCATATCCAGTGTGGAGAAAGTGCAAACAGAGTTTGAATCAGAATCAATTAGGTTGGAAAAGACTCTTAAGATCATTGTGTCCAACTGTTAACCCAGCACTGTCACATCCACGCTACAGCATTTCCCTAAGTGCCACATCTACAAGGCTTTTAAAACCTTCCAGGGATTGTAACTCAACCATTTCCCTGGGCACCCTGTTCCCAATTCCAATGCCTGACCACCCTTTCTGTGTAAAAATTTCTCATTTGAGCTGGAATGTGGAAAATACAGGTTCAATATTAGGGGAAAAAAAGATGAATGGTATGTCTAGCTTTACACCAATGAAAGTTGTTAGAAAGATGGTTAAGCAAACAGTTTTCAGGAATGATGTAGTTGTATTTAATTCTGATTTGGGCAGGATCAGATGACTTCTTGGTTTTGTTGCCAGCTTTAATTTGTTTGCTTCTATACAGATTGGTCAGGGAGCTTATGAAGGGCACCTGAAAATTTTGTGAGCTGTTGCAGTACTTTGGCCAGTTAAAGAAATTGGAGTTTACCTACAGATTTACTCAAAGGTAATTACATTTTATATAAAAAGAAAAATTAAGGGAGTTAATTTTTCTTCCAAAATGAAAAGCTCTCTTTGAGAAATCCAACTTATATCAAACATAGATACGGTGTTTTAAAAATTCGAAGTCCAAAAGTTTTGCAAAAGGATGAAGTTCTGTTACAATTATTTTTTTTCCACTATTTTTATTTCTTTAATTGTGAATCACATGAAAACATTGTCATTTTCACAAATTTTCTCATTGGTTACAAATGTTGAACAAATACTATATAAGGATATATTGGAATCCAAAAGCTGATCATGAGCTGGTATGTATGCTGCTCCAAATAACCAGTATGTGTAATTTTGAATAGCAGCTGTTTGATAGGCTATGATGAACAAGTGACATGCATCTATTCCCTGTATGGATTAATCCCTCTTTTAATTTACAGTTTCTGGTTTTCATCATTACAACTTTCGATCTGCTGCAGTGACTGCAGAATCTGCTGCTTTGGCAGCCACTCCAATCAGCAAGATTGTTCAAAGCTCTTAGGAAACAAATAAAAAGGGTTATGAGCTCAAATCAAGAATTACACCTAAAATAGGGAATGATTGCAAATTATTATCTGGGATAAGTCCAGGAGAGTCGCCTGAGTTTAGGCACCAAACTGGAACTCTTGAGTCCCTTCTCTACATGTGACAGCGATGAATGCCCTCAAGCATTCAATGCCTCTCTCTGCTGCTGCATTTCTCAGTGATCCCGACCTCACTTTAAAGTGTTTTTTATATCTATACTAGACCAAGATCAGATACTATTATCAGTAATATGACTATATAGGTAAATGTGACTGACCTTGTCCCTCATTTGTACCTCTGCACATTGGGACTATTAGAATCTGTTTTCCAATAGAAGACACATAGAAAGCATTGTCCTGTATTTTGTATGAAGATCTTAAGCCCTTTGAATTCTTAATATTTAATATTCTTTAATAATTAAAAAATAAAATACATTACTGACTTTCCAAAGTAAAGCATAATAAAATCACAGATTTTTCTAACAGAATACCATATATTCAAATGAAAACAAAAACAAAGGCAAAAAAAAAAAAAAAAAAAAAGAGACTTTTTTGTTTTTACAAAACATGGAGAAGCTGTGCTTTTTTTGGAAGTTATAGCAACAAGGATGGAGATGGAAGATTTGGGGTTAGCATCAATCACACACTAAGGAAGTCCCAATTAAACAACTAGCAGATCAAGCTTTCACTGTTTCTCTAAAGACAAAATATATCTCTAAAGCATCATTCAGACTATTTCACTCTTTCAGAACATGCAGGCATAGAAATCAGGTTGAAAATATTTACAGACCTTTGTATTCTATTCTACCTGATACCTTTGAAGACTGCAAAAAAAGCATTTTAAGGAAAAGAAAAACATAGTGATGCTGTCAACAGACAAAAAGAAAGCACAAGAGACAACAGTCTGTATTAAATTGATGGATAGACATCAGAGAACTTGAGACCTAAAGATATATGGATATTTCCATTTTTTCCAATTACTTTAAAATACTCTTAAGTAACAGTGCTAAAGTCTCCAAGAATCATTCTTGCTATTTTCATCTACTTGTATTAATCACAGAAGATGCAGGCTGAGCTGACTAGATTTGAGTACTTGCTGATGCAGGGGACAGAAATACAATTCTATTTGCTCCATCCCAAGGTAATGTTTAATATAATTTCTTGATGTGGTATTCTCTGCTGGCCCTCTCTGTGACATAGCTGTAAAATCCTATTAGTCTGCACTTTGGAAATCTGCAAAACATATTTTTCTTCTTCTCTCTGATTCTTGTAATATAGGACATACTGAATTAACCTATGATCTAAACTAACTGGTCTAACTCCTGTCTTAATGAGTGGCAAGACCTACACAAACTTCCCTTACTTCCCCATTTACTGTCATGGCTTTTGGACTGGGTGAACTGTTCTAAGTTAATACCTCCTATTTGCAATGAATTTCACTGAAACAAATTATATGCGGTGAAAGAAAAGTGTTTTACCTCACTGAATTGTAGACAAGTTTCACCTGAAACCTGCACTTTGAACTGTTCACTCAAACTTCCTTAGTTGCTAAGATGCATTTTGAAGTAATAGCCTTAAAAACAATGAAGAGATTCTTTCTTCTCGTTATAGTTTCAGAATCATTCATGGTTTTTTTTTTTTTGTTTGTTTGTGTTTTTTTTTGTTTTTTCTTTTGTTTTGTTTTGGTTTTGGGTTTTTGTCGTTGTTGTTTTGGGGTTTTGTTTGTTTGTGTTTGTTTGTTGTTTTTCATTCTCCTGTCCCTTACCAACACTGAGATTTGGGAGTTGGAGGCGAGGTGGCTTGGTGAAACCCAGACCCTCACTACCTGCTTCCAGAGCCAGCTAAGCTAAACAAAGGGATGGCTGATGGCTTTGCATTCCAGGGTGATGGCTGGGGAGAGGACTGGGGGAGGTGAAGGGAGAGAGAGCTTTCCGGGTTTTTGCCACACTTCTCTTCTCTGGCTGCTTTGTGTGCCAGCCACCGTTTGCTGGGCTGGTGGAAGCACTTGGAGGGAGCTGCCCTGCCTTGGCCTCTGACTGCACTCCCTGCGTTCTTTGGAGAGAACAAGCACCGCTCCCTGGATGTGCTACAGACTCCTTGGGGGCCAACACCACCTGCAGAGGAGTTGCTAATCCCCAACACTCCCCAATGCTGTCAAAGGGAGAGGGTCTCTACACTGCCCACGGGAAAGGTTTCATCCTGTCCCCTGTGGCCGCCATTCCCACGTGAGT
>JAWWEW010000112.1:77049027-77073525 GCA_035583185.1 Anabacerthia variegaticeps | reverse complement strand
TCTACATTTGGTGCCAAGGAGCACAGACCATGTTAAATCCAAACAGCAGCCTGCAATCTCCTTAACCATATGCTATTTTTACAGCAGGTGACCTGTGGAAATGCTTTTTTTTTTCCAACCAAATCCTCCTCCTCTTGGCTTGTCACTCTGCTTGTTCACACTGGGACTAATCCTGGTGCTGTCACTCTGCAGCCACAGAAGCCACCATCTGCTCTTTGCCCTACTCCGGCCTTTGATCAAACAGTAAACAAATCCTTCAGGATAGGGAAGTTTCCTGGGTGCTGGCCATACGGCAACATATTTGGTCATTGTGTGGAGCCCTGTGTAGCACTGTGGTCGCTGGTAGGTAATGTGCGTTCCCATCACCTTCACTTGGAGTTATTGAGATAATGCTGAAGTCAGTCATTCTCACCTACCTGAGAAGTAGCAAACGTGCTTTCATGTGGTTTTGAAATAAGGTTATCAAGTGGTCATCGTGTGCCTCAGAGTGGCAAAGACTAATCTTTTGCAGGGAAAGGGAAAAAACCATGCTGACTTCCCCTCAGTTCCACCTGAAATATTTGCTGACAAGGAGTTCCAATGACCCAGAAAGATGTTGATTAAGAATTGTTTTCTTGGCTACACGTGAACAGACCTGAAACTCAAAAGATAAGACTGGGTAGCTGCAAGAGGAAATGCCAAAGGGGATCCTGATTTTTTGACAGAAGAAGGGAGCTGAAGCCACTACAATCACACAGGCCAGTAAACCTTGGCACATCTTGTTTTTGCTGGGAAGGCAACTGCTGAGGCAAGATGGGACACAATATATCACTTTCCCCTCTGTGTTCATAGGGTTGGAGCACTGAACAGTGCAATTCTTGCTAAACCCTGCAAAACTGCATCTGACATTGCTTGAGGTAGGACAGAGGCTAACACAGTTGCTGAGTAAGCATAACTGGTGGGCCTTAAAATATCTGTAGACTATAACAGAATTGCTGAACTAACAAGCTGCTGAGCCAGCATAATGAATAGAACATAGCAAAAATAATGCAACAACTTCATGGTTAAGACAGCTGTAAACGAAAGAAAAGGGAAGAGCTGTCTCTCAGCTGCTTTCAAAGAACTGGGTCCCCAGTCTCTTTGTGTTTGGACTGGAATGAATTCAGCAAAATAACAGAAGGACTGTCTGGACAGCTGAGAATATATGCCAATGGGTCACAGCATTATAAGGAGATAAAAGACAACTCAGAAATTCATCAATCTTGGGTCAGCAGAGTAGAACCAGTATTGAAGGTGCCAGGGGCTGAGAAAGACGAGCATTCTTTCCAAAATAGCTTGACATACTGGGCAGGATATGCCTGGATCTCCCCATGATTTGAGTGTGACTTCGAAGTGCCAATGGCAAGCATTTTGCAGACCTTTGTATGTTGTGGGAACTTAGAAATCTGGGCAGAAGAGTGCCTCATAGCCAGAATGCTAGGCTTCAAATGACCTTGTGCTACAGTTTATCATAAATATCTTCTGCCTTTTATATAGTTTCATCACTTCTCTTTTAGGATTACTACAAAGATAGATAGATAGATAGATAGATAGATAGATAGATAGATAGATAGATACATACATACATACGTACATACATACATAGATTAATTGCCATGTTTAACTTATTATTATCTCATTTTGATACTATAAGTGCCTGCAGTCATTGGCTGAGTTTCGTTCTCGTAATACTGACTTATAGATTTGCTGTTGCAGTCCTTTCACTTAGTAGAATTTGCATAAGCTACCAGTCAACACAAGGTATTAAAATCATCACCTCCTGAATGTTGTGGATCCCTGTGGTTGTGTTTCTCCCCACTAGCTAATTTGTATTAGTTATCTAATATTTACAGTTACAGCTTCAAAAAATTAAAAGAGAATATAATACTTATAGGTAGTCATTCATATTGTAACCTTTTAGCCTGGTTTCTGGTATATTTAGTACAAGAGAACTAGCATAACTGCTGGATAACTGGCATCTCTGTGAATGCTTTAAAGGATGATGTGTTGGAAACCATTACTAATAGATTGTTTGGATGTCATCAACATGTTTTGGTTGGAAGGGAGTTTATTTGCATGGACAAAAACAGCACTATGTCTGTTGGCTTCAGGAACAAAGCACAAAACCTATTTCATCTTATATAATACATACACGCAGCCTTATATGTCTTTTCTGCTCATGTCTGTGAAACTTTTGAACATAGTTCTACAGCTTGTAGTGGGACTTCTTCTTTTCTATCTGAATAGTTTTGCAAAATGAAACATTGTGAAAAGTTCAATTGAACAAAGCATTTGAATTTTCAAAAAGGATATGTTAAGATCATATAAAACTTTACAGAGCATGATAGCTTCCTAGAAGGCTATGGACCATCTTATAAAATAAATTAATTCTAAATCCCATTCATTATATACCAAGAGCCATAAATAGAATATTTTTTTTTTGTCTTTTTTGCTTTAAAATTAAGTTGTATTACAATTTGATATGAGACTTAAGTGTCCCTTACAGACAATACATGCTCAATTATTTTCACAGCTTTTGTCTTTAGAAGATTTTTTACATTTATTTTTCATTCTGTACTTTATTAAAAAGCAGAAAAAGTATGCAAAAGATAACACACTGAGCTTTTCTTTCAAGCACAAGTAGAATGTTTACTCTTGAATTAATGAAGAAAACCAAAAACATGTCAGCATATTTAACTCTGAGTTTATATGAACTTGAGTCATCATAGTCTAAGTCTAGACTCATGAGGTTTTTTCCCCGTCATCTGGTTTTAATTGGATCATAATTTTATGTCTTCACAGAATGACTCTCACATGTTACTAGCATTTTAGCAAAAATATCCATAGAGACAAAAATAGATGATTTCCCCCTCTCATTTCCTATTTCATTTTCACAGATTCTTAAATAATTATTTGACACTTTAAGGACTCTCCTTTTCTGTTTCTCAGACTGGTTTCCAAAATGAGGGGAGAAAGTTCCCCCTCTCTCTTTTACAAAGTTATCCTTGTGGGATAAGACACCAAAATGGGAAATGTGAATAGAAAATCTTCAAGGTAAGGCTCCCAGGGCTCCCACAGATGATCATTTCACCCAGCAAAGGTTTGGAAATGCATTGGGGAACAAATATGTTAGTCATGGAAAATCAGTGCCTAAATCCAAGTACATCGGAGTGAAAACACAGAAAGCTGAAGCATTTCCCCCCTCAAGAGGCAGCGTTTCAGTTACCAGCCATGTTGACAGCAGCTGTTCCTGCTGTGCCTGAGCTGTCCTTGCTTCCTGTAAGGAGTGCAGTATTAATGTCCCTGCTTAGTCTGTGCTCAGATATCTGTATTCATATAGGCAGCTATTCCTCATTTCTTCATCTCCATCACAACAACACTCAATATATAGCCAAGACAGTCTGATTTTACAGTGCCTGTTATGATGGAATATGCTAAACTGGGAACACTACAGTGTTGCAACTGAAAGCATTAATAATCCCTGGCAGAGAAATAGACATACATCATGATAAATCTAAATAACAACAAAGACATTATAGATCTAGCCAAATTATAAACAATAATAAAGAATAAATAAGAGTTTAAGATATATTTTTTGTCCCCCCTTTTTTTTTTATGTGTGTGTGTATGTGTTTTTGTTGTGCGTTTTTTTGTTTGTTTGTGTTTTGTTTTGTTTTTGTTTGTTTGGGGTTTTTTTCATCTAAAAAAGGTAAGATCAGGACACATTTTCAATAAGAAGTATGCAAGCAATAGCATTTGGTACTTCATTGCCACTTAATGAAAACTAAGATTCCAAATAATAAGAGCAACAACAACAACAACAAAAGACTCCTAGAGCTGAGGTTTCAAGAACAGAAATTAATAAAAACAGACATCATGAAAATTATACTGTCAAGATTTTTCTCCTTTTTTAGCTAAAATTAAGGTGGACTTTTCCTTGTACTCACACAAACAAAAAGCAGTCCGTGTTCTAAGAGAGTAAATCTTGTCATTCTTAATTTTTCCTCAAAAATGAATTGCCTAAATAAATGGGAAAATAACTACTGTTAAAATGTGGCTGGAGAGTTTACTCTGCATCTGTTCTTTCATTTCTTTCCATTTGTTGGACAACCTTTTCTGAAACTAACTCTGCTTTTCACTGTCTTTCTAAGGACTCAATGAAAACCTGTGTCATTGCCAACTGCTGCTGCACCTGATGTTTTATTTTCGCAGCTCTCTCAAAACTTGTGCATAAACCTTGAGACATAGTCTCGTTCATGAGACAAGATTTTGCTACTAACCTTATGCAAAATAGCCAATGATATTATTTATTCAGCATAAGACGTATCCTTTAACCCCTGCATGGTTAAAATTTACAATGATGTTTACTGGGGTTCTATGTGTGTATTAACAGGAGGCTGGATGCCTCACTGGATTCCTTTCTGCTGTGTTCAAAATCACCATAGGTGTTATTTATACCACTTCTGTTCTTAGTGCCTTTGCCAAAAAAGAAAAGTCAGACCAACACAGTTGTCATCTAAAAATAAACACCAATGAGATCTTCTTCCTGTGGGCTGTAAGGTCATTCTGTAACTCAGCATGGTTCATTGATCTCTTCTACCCCCTGTGCCTTTCCAGATTTATTGGAAATCTGTTCAAAGGAGAATATATCTTACCGCTCACTACTCTAGGAACTGCTGCTAAACGCTGAGTAAAAGATTCTCTTCTATTCTCTTTATTCCTTGTCCTTAGAGGCAGAACTGAGGAAAATCTTCCCAAGTCTCTCAGACATCAGCAGAAAACAGATGAGCTGGGAATACAGGTTGAATACCTTCTGTTGCTTTTCCTTTGGAGAAGTTCACTAAGTTCAGGAAACATCTCGGGATCAATTCACGTCAGTGTGTGTCTGTACTGCTTCTGTCATTAGTGTGAAGAGACTCAAAGTAATTTAAGTCAATGATCTGATTACTAATAAAGAATAGCACTGAACACAGGTCAGACATGCCTGCTTTGTATTTACTTTCCTTTTAATATTTCACAGTATTATAAACAGTACTGTGAAGAGAGAAATCACATTGCAACTAGCAAGAGAGATATCTACCTACCTATTTATTTACTTTCCATCAAACTAATCACATCATGGCATAGGGCAGTTCAAGCACTCTTGTAAACATATGTAATTTATTAGAAAAAAATGGAGTTTCATCCACATTGACTCAGGCTATATCCTCTCTTTACAGTAAATCCTCAAATAAATGGAAAAACATGAACACTTGCTGGGAGTTCTACTGGAAACTCAAGAGCAAAACTATAATCACTGAGGTTTGATTAATTTCATGTTTTTTTCCTTTTTTTTTTTCCTTTATTTAAAATAATGGTTTCTAGTAAGATTAATGTATGTGCACTCAAGCTAGTGTTGGATTAGTACAGTATGTGTTGGATTAGTACAGCAGTTTTTGAGCAGTTGAATCCTGGGGTGTGTGGAGCTCCACCTTTGGGGTGGCCCTGGAAAGTAGTGTGCAAAATGGGAGAGAGGCTCAGTAGATCAATAAAAAGAAAGATGAAGCACTTGAATTTCTTTGATTCCTGCTACAGAGGCACATCTGACAAAACAAATTTGTGTCAGGATTTTTGCAGTGTAGTCTTCTGCTTTCCCCTACTGCTGGGCTGTGCCTATTTGTTTTGCTAAATAGGTGTTATTTTTGGTTTAGTAGCTTTCTTAGGAAACCTAAGATATCTCCACATATTTTGCAGATATATGTTTAACATTACCTGGAAGGGTATAAAAGCTGTATTTCCTAATACTGTTCCTAGAGAAATATGCTGAGACTGATCCCTCATGATTACGGGTAGTGATGCCAGACTGGGAAAACAAACATACAGACTAACAAAAACATTAAAGAAGCACCAGGATATCACAGCACTGAACACTGTAATGTGTAGACACCTTTGCAACCAACAGTTAGAGATAGGTAAGAACCTCACAAGATGATCCATAATAACAAGCATGCTGAGCCAAGAGTTATAATATCAAAACATGGAAAAAATAGTTAATCTAAACTAGCAGAGAAAAGAAACCTCTATAAAGTTGTGTTTAAATCTCACAGATAAATTAAACTTATGCTCCATTTATTTTTTTTTCCAAGATTTGTTGAGGTTTAGGGCCTTAGAGCAAGAGTTGGAAGCCAGAACTTCCCACCACCATCTATGAAATGAGGTCTTTAACCATGGAGCTGATGTGCCTTCATTTCCTCTCTCCCTCTCACTCTCCCCGTCTTTACTTCTTCTTGCTGTGGTATAGTGTCTATTTTAGTAGGTTTTCCCATAGTGAAGTTGCTTTAAAATGAGTTCAAATAGTTGTTAAAATAAGATTTACCATAGACTTTGACTGTCTCAGGCCACACATAGCCAATTGCTTCCTAGTTAGGGCAAATCACAGGAAAAGTGGCTTTGAGTTATTTCAGACACAGAGTGTGATTGAAGCCCAGGTCCTCTGGATCTGAAATTAATACTCGAACCACTGACCCTTCAGTATAAAAGGAATGCATTGAAACATACTGTCTTACAAAAATGGCAAATGTGACTGAACTTTTTGTAACTGTCCTCTCAGCAGGCCTGCTGGATAAAGTTCTTTCAAGTTTCCTGGTAATGTTGCATCTAAATTGTAAGTCCAAGACAGCCCTAAGCTATACAAAGTTGTCTCACCTTGTTAAAAGTGGGACACTCTTGGACAGACACAGAGCAAGAGTTTAGATATGTGAGGAACCCTTCTGCTGAAAACCAAGTCAGTTCTGTAGTGCAAGTGCTTCCAGAATAGTAAATTATCCGAGTTGAGATTTTAAGGATGGCAAAGCTGACTTACAGTACTTAAATTCCACCTAACTCACACCTGAGGAACTACAGCCATTTCTGAAGTTATACATCAATTCACAACTGTAAGAAGAAAATAACCCAAAAGTACTGTTTTCCCCATAGGTGTATTATTTTGTCTGTTCTTCCTATATGCAAATAAAAACTAGACCCAGATTTCTCAGGATTATATCCTGATATATAATATCCTTCCACTTCAAAATCATGTGTGAAAAAAAAAGGCCACTTACAGAGCGTGCTGAGAATCTGTAACAATTTTGCAGTTAATGCTTTTATCCAGACATGACTGAACTTCATGCCCTCCCCAAGCTCTTCCCATCTGCTCAGCGAAACATAGGGTAAGAAAACATGTCACTGCTGTAAATTGATCTTGAACTTTTCTGCCTCACATTCTTGTCTTCCAAAAAATCCTTAAAGCCGTAACTAGAGTGGTGATATACTCAGTTAAGAAGCAACAGTGAGTTAAGCAGACAAAATCTGTCCGTCTTCTGTCTAGTGTGAAACTAAGTCATTTCACTAAACGTAAAATTGTAAGTCCTGATTTATTTGGCCAAGAGCATTTCTAATTTATGGCCTTAGTAGATTTGCTCAGGCTGTCTTTGGACTTAAGTAAATAAGTAACATATAATGTCCTCCAAACCAATGCAATTGAGGCAGCTTTAAGTGCTACACTTCACTTCTGAATACACAGGTTTGTTGTGCATGGGGAATCTTTTATTTTATCAAGATTGTTGAAAATATAAAAGGAACTAAATATATCCACACTAAAATAACCTCCAGAAGCACATTTAAATAAGACTTACACAACACAGTTAGAGGGGAAGAGTAAGTACAGAAAGCATCTGCTCTGATTTACTGTAAATCTGTCCCTGGCTGATTTTGATGACTCAAGACCTGAGAAGCTTAGAAAAATATATGACAGAGTCAAATGCTATAAACCCTATAAATACAAATAATAAATATTGTATCCCCCACTATGAAAGAAATTATAGTGCCTTGAGCACTAAAAGAATAGCAATAGTATCATAAGAATATTGTATGTCATAAGCACTTACAATTAACAATCAAAAGGAGAGGAAAAAAAATGCCCAAAGTCCCTTTTTTAATAGACTTTATATTTCTGAACAACAAAATTAACTGGCATGTCCTAATTCAAATAATACTGTAAATATTATTTATTTTTCAGGAATGAAATATTTTAACACAGCAAAAATTTCAACAGTACTATTTGTTACTCTAAAAAAGCAGTAAAGCTTTAGCTGCTGTAATTGTCTCACTGTAATTGAATAGCTCTATGTGTATTTGAAAAAAACACAAACAAATAGTCCTATTTCTATATTCTACTCTCACTTCATATTTAAGCTAGTACATCTCCAGATCCAGACCTAGATCCTAAAGCCCAGTTATGTGATAAATATTAACACGGGACAAAACTCTGACAAAAATTAACAGTTATTGAACCTGCCTGATGCAAATCCCTTTGATAAAAATTTTCACCAATTCCTTCTAAAAAAATGTTTCTGCTGTTTTTAAAGTATTTATACTATTTGGGCTTTCTTTACTTATTCTGGCTAAGCTGAAGCTTTCAGTAGGATTAAAAAGTCTTTTTCCATAGACAAAGTATCTCTTAAATACCAAATATTCAGGTAAAAATATGGTTTAAAATGTTCTTCAACTCATATCTGAGAGTGAATAATTAAGCTTTTTAAGAAAAAAGTGAGTTGTGTTCACACAGGGAGTGTCTTAGGCTGAGATTCAGAAGACCTTTGCTTCGCTGTCTTTTCTTGCCCTGGTACCAGTCATCTGGTGATGATGCTGGGAACATTATTTGGACCGTACATTCACTAGTAAATTGAAACTGCCCAGGAACACTTTCTGCCAAGGTAGCCAACAATAATAATCCATGTCTTTTCTGTCTGATTCTTTAAACTGTCAAAACAGGTAAAATCTCCTGACTAATGGATCAAAGCATGTGGTGACTCCTGAACTGTGAATGAGATAGGTTTGAAACCTGCCTGTCCTGTGCTGTAGAAGATTGAGTTTTAGTGTTGTCTTGGAGCCTTATTTAGTTTATCTGTACAAATGTAGCTTTTACCTCTTCTACAGTTTTCCCATCTGCAAGGACGGGAACATGATGCCTGCTTCCCCTATACTACACATCACAATCTCTGTAGGAAAGCATTTGCTCTCTTCCTTAATAAAGAAAATGAACTATTAGAAGGGACAACACAGTTTTCCTCTTCTTGTTATCATTGTAACTCTTCCAACCTGAAATCAACAACAACCCATTTATGTAATTACTTGCTCTAAAATGAAAATATACTGTTGGAACAGTAGCATTGACTTTCTATAATGTCTACTAAATGTGCATTAAAGATTTTGTTAGAGATATAATCCTGAGAAACACAGAGTCAGAGTACCATAACTTTTCTCCTAGTTTCAACTAATATTTTTATTATTAAAATTGAAATTATTACCTATATAATGTTACCTAATATACTGATTAAACAAACTGCAATTCAGCAATATGTTTTGCCACTGGCTTGTAAGGTGTCCTGTTTAAGTTAAGAAAACTTAATGTGAGTTGTACAAGGCAACCATTTTGTAATCTGTGTCATGGTGATGCGGGACTATGCATTACTTTTAAAGCTTCAAAATGCAATCTCTAGAAAAGAGAGCTATTTGCACTGTGTCTTGCTTTTGTTTGCCTTCTAGTGAGTGGTATTTCAGAATGTGTTTGTGTTCTAGTGAATTGGAAAACATATTTTTCATAGCGAAATGGAAAATATTGCTATACAAAATAATGTCTAATGAGACATTTTTCACAAATTTTATGATTCAAATTCAAGAACTAATTGATGCCTTGAATTGATCAAATAAAAGTAAATTATGTGGCAGTTGACAACTGCTTTGGTTTGCTACTTGTTAATTTCCTGATGTTCAAATAATTTAATAAAGAAAGGATAACTTTCCTTTTCGAAATCTAGGATTCCTTTCCACACAGAACCTTTGGTTTGTAATTAAAAAAACAGCTAAACAAAAATCCCCAGTATCTGTTTATTTTCCCAGAGTGTTTATGGTGTAAGGTCCTGATCTTACATTATCTGACATGTGCGAATAATTTTAAGTGGATGAACAGAATTAAAATGTTTGCAGAAGTATTTATAGGAATAAGGCTTAATTCCAGTTGATAGTCTCTGCTTGTGGAAAAAGTGTTCTTTTTTTGACAGAGGCCATGCTTTTGTTTCTTCATGTTTCTTGGCTCACGATAAATCTTTCTCCAGTCTGAGTGTGTCTTCAGTGCTGGTAAATAGAAAGGCTAAGTTTAGATACTTTGAAAAGACAAGAGACATGACGTGTGCCCTCAAGGATATTTGCTACCTTTATTAGTAGAAAAAGCAGGTAAAAGTATTAGGTAAAACAGCTTTCCCTTCCATACCTGCACAGACACAGTAAAACCAGGACTTAACAGTTCGATGTCAAGGAACAAAACTCCATGTTCACCATGGGAAGAAATTTCTTAACGTAAGTATTTAAGAAAAAGATTTTGGTTTCCTAGTCTTTCTTGGAATATGAAATCAGAGCCCTTACAGGGAGACTCAAGTCTGAGATGTATATGGAGTAAGAAGGCAGTAATTTTCGACGACAGTGAATTTTCATTTAAGCCAACACCTCCCTGCCCTTTCCCTTTCCTGGCAGGCCAGTCTGCAGGAGACAGGGGGAAAGCAATAACTCTGAGACAGGATAATCTGTGGGTGAAGTCCCTGAGAGTGTCTCTGTGAGCTGCCTTGTCTTCTTCTTTAAGAAGGGCAGAAGAACCGAAGGAAGAGCATAAAGAATAGCGTGGGAATAGTGAGTGATAACAAATTGCCTGACTGAAAAGCTGATAGACATCCATGGAGCCCTTTGTGTCTTTGAATTCCCTAGGTTCCAGATGCATGTGGCGGTGCACTAATCTTGAGCATCTCTGGACCTTTCTTACCATGCAAGCACCTGGGAGGCACACATTTGCACTGTGAACTTACTGTGTGAGCTGATTCTCTCACCTCCCTCCCCTGCCCCTCCTGGTCAGTGCGCTCTTTGATGGATGAAGCTCTGTGTGTGTATATTCAGGGATGCCTGCAGAGTTTTCCTTTTCCAGGAAAGTCAGGGCTAGCCTGAGGAATCTTGTTCATGGGCAGTTTTTCAGATATTCCCACAGAAGGAAGTGAACATATGACTAATAATGAATGGCCTGATTAACTGCATCATTCAGGCAAGGATGTCTGTGAGAAAAATGGTACCAAAAGTTAAGTTACCCTGAACTGTGCCAGGAAACAACAACTCAGGGTAAAACAGAACTTATTTTTAATTTGAGACACTGCCAGGTTATTTCTGACACCACTATCTTCAGTCAGCTTATTCAAAGACATCCAGAGACCACATGTGGTTCCCAACAAAAATGCCTGAAAAAAAAAAAAGACTGGCAATCTCACCCATCTTTCCTGGTGTTTGAATTTCCATTTGAATTTTTCATCCTGAACACCATGTAGGTGTGGGCAGGACTAGTTCGAGTCTAAGGAGCAGCACCAGCATCCTGGGACAGGCTGGATAATTCTGCACTGGGTCTGGCTGGGATGGAAATAATTTTCTTCATAGCAGCCTGTATGGTGCTGTGTTTTAGATTTGTGACTAACACAGTACTCATAACATATTGATGTCTTGGCTAATGAACATATGCATTATATGCATGTAGTATATGCACAGCACCAAGGCTTTCTCTTAAGCTCACTCTGCCCTCTGCAGTGAGTGGGACTGGACAAGAATCTGTCAGGACACACATCTGACCTAAACTGGCCACAGTGGTACTTTGTACCATGTAAAGTCATGCTTGGCAATAAAGCAGATGACTGTTGCTTGTAATTTGGCTGGACATTGGTCTGCTTGTGGGGGTGGTGAATGATTGCCCCTGCTTCTCCTGTGGTGTTTTGGTTTGTTTTGTTGTTTTTTTTTTTCCCCCCACTGTCCTTAATTTATTAAACTTTGCCACATCCCACAACTTTTCTTTCTTTTGTTCTTAATTTCTCCCCATCCTTCTGGGGAAGGTGGGTTAAGCAAGTGGCTGTGCTGGTACTTAGATACTGGAGAGGATTAAACCACTGCAGGTCCTACAGTATTTGCTCCCAGTCATAGTCTTTCTAGCCTGAAGTGACATATATTTGGTTTGCTTACACTGTGCCATACCTCCAACCTTGTACGGAATGTCAAAACTCTGATTCAGAAATGAGAAAAGAAAAAGAAGTATTACTCCAAGATCACTGGGACAATGTGGCTAGGCACAGTCTCAAGAATGTTTTGTCAGATAAACATCTATTTGGCTTTTCTCCCTCTTGGTAAGAAAATGTCTGTATACATTCTGGACTCTGAAGGTCAGTGAGGGATCTGTAGTTTTATATGATATCTGCTTGTAAGGCAAAGGAGGACTGCTTTATCCTACTGCAGCATTTAACATCCATTTCACTGGAATAACTCAGATTAGTGGCCTTTCTCAGACACTGCATGCAATTTTTACTCTGTGGTTCATTCCACTTGTTTGTACTCTTCCACTGTCATTGTGTGCTGCTCAGCACAGCACCTGCTAGGCTGCTAAAAGCCTGGAGTCAGCAGCTGTCGGTTTACACTAAGTTTTCCTTTTACTCCTTCTGACTGGTGCTGTGGAAGCAAATGCTGCAGCCTCACTCCCTTTGCTTGCCAGTCAGCTGTAGCTCTTCTCAGATTCCAGAGGATGAATCCTTTAGTAATTTTTTATCAGTCCTCAGCTCATGGCAGTCCCTACAGCACCATAACACTGTTGGGCTAAAGCCAAGGAAACGTGAATGTACATCATACTAACACAGCTGAACACTGCTTAAGCCTTGCAACACCCATCAGAGAGAGCAGAGCTTTTTTTTGCCCTTTTTAAAAAAAAAAAATAAAAAAAGAAAAAAGTGTTAATCTCCAGTAAACTGTTTCCACAGAAATTCCTTTCCACTATCTGGGAAAGAATATAATCCAACAACAACAAAAAAAAATTCATATAACTATGACAGCATTTTATAACTTACATTTCACTGTACCTCACTGAAGCTGCTGACTGGCAGCAATCTAATGGCACAGAAGCAAATCAGAAAGCAAACAGCTTACAGTGAAAGTTTTCACCTTGCTATGAAGTATAACACTGCCAATGGATGGCAAGGATGGGTCCAAAGAAGTGGAGGTGAGAGAAGTAATTACATTTAACTTACTTTCACCCCAAGCCAGCAGATTTCTGTGACATATGCATCTAGGGTTCTGAGATGAAGTTAGAAACATTTTTGATGCAGACAATGAGAACATAGATAAATGTACATTGAAATACAGTGAAGTACCATTTTTTAAAAGGTACAAATTTTTGTCATAAATGGAAAAGTGAGTGATTCCTTTTCCTTATTTTTTTTTTTTTTTTTTTTTAATCCTTAACAATTTACTCTCTCTTTTTAAGGAAATTCTTTGTCACTCCAGTTGTTAAATCAATGTCACAGGTGCATGGTTCTTTGTTTTCCCTGTAAGAGTACATATTGCTTTACAAGCAGATGCTATATTTTAATAAAAAGGTATTTTGCACTGAATTTCAATATAATAGAAATGGACATACTGTTACATGCTTTCAAGTGTAATAAAATAGATTCATTATAGTACGAGAAGGATTTTGAGTTTGAAAATATGTTTTCTTCAGAATACTTAATAGAAAAGAACATATCATTCCTCTACATAAATTGATAGAACCAGGATGCAATCACCATGAGAATGTGCACCCATTAACAGGACCGGAAAACGAAGGATTGTGATGAATATGTTTGTGATTTTCAGATCTCACAGATAAATTCTATCAACACTTTTAAATCCATTTTTGCCCTAAAAATAACCCCAAACTGAATACAGGTTTATATGAACTGTATGGTAAGTCCTTGAATTTAAGGACATCTCTGCTTAGCAATACCTCATAAAGTAATTGGAGTAATAAATACTTCTCTTGCTTACAACTAAATCTTAAACACTAGAGATTCAGATGTGACAAAAGTAAATGAAGTGGGATACCCACTGAGCAAAAAGACTGAGCTTTTTTATCATAAAAACATAGATGGAGCTTGAGGAAGTCTGAGTTCTGTTTCTGATTTGTTTGCAGTGAGTCTGTGTATTCTTGGTCAAATCACAAAGAGGCACTTCTAAGTGAAGGTGTGTGCTTATTTAGCTGTTTCTGTGACTCTTACCTAAAAGGTGAAGTGGGATCATGTAACTCAAGCCAATGAAACTTAGACAACCATACATTTTCAAAGGCAGGCTTTAGTGTGGTTACAGAGGGGAGGTGCAAAGCCCACGCTTACTAGATTATTTGTAAATCACTTTAAATGACTCTATTGACCAATTAGTTCTTGGGTTACTTTAATTTTGCATAGTCTTCTCCAAAGTAAAGTTTATGAGAGATACTATGTCCTCTCCAGTCATGATATAAAATTTAAACCATAAAAGTCATTGACAACAGATTTTGTGGTTGCCAAATATATTCAAACAGCAACTAAATGCATTCATAGAAGACAAATTCACCAGAAGATATCAAGAAAAAAGATTATAGTCTCAGTTTAGAATTCCCTGCACACTGCTATAACCTGAGTTTACATTAATAAGAATTATTGCATGCATCTCTTCTTCGTCTACTAGCCACTGTTGGGAAAAAAATAGATGGATTGTGCATTCAGCCTCATATGCCCATTCTGATGATTTTAATCACTGACTGATTTCCCATCATGCCAAAATAACTAACTACATATATACTTTGAAGAGCAGTGAAAAAGGAATCAGGTTAAGAATATAGTAACTAAGCCAATGATGTTTTCAGACTTGTTCCTGTTTTCACCCAAACCAGGTTAAGGACTGTGACTTGCTACTTCCAGTTGGTGTATCTTTCAAAGAAACTGTAATAAGCTGACATTCATATCAGTTTCATCATATAGCACACAATGCAAGAAATGGACAAAATTGCACATAAAAAATACAGCTATTGTAGACTACTGATTCCTTTATTATTCTGAAAAGATATGAAAATGGTTGTTCTGATTGCTTACTCTTTTCTAGAAAGAACTATAACAGCCAACTTCAGTAGCATATTGTACCAAATTGTAATTATCATGGGTGTGGTAAAAAATCTAAGATGTATAGACAGAGAAAAAGACTTTCCATTTCAGAAAAACCTGAGTATATAGCTTGCTGCAATTTCAAATGGCAAATAGATTGGGGGGCTTTTAATGTTATACTAAAAATCCTTTCTCTGCACAATTTTCCCTTTCCTCAAGGTAGTTTCCCCCCTTCTATTGCAAACTCCAAACTTCTGTGACTCACTTAATGTTTACACAAATATTCCACACTTACAACCAGCATAGCAAAGACTGAAGAAGTGGCTGTCCACAGCTTTATCCAATACTAAAAGTTATTTCAATGAAAATAGAGTACGAAATTCATTCCCACACTGCACAACTAGGTCTTTCAGAGATTGCAGCTTTTGAACAAAAGTATTATAAACCACAGAAGGAACCCCTTGAGTTTTGATATTTGAGGAAATTGTCTCTCATGCAAGAGAAATTCTCATCTAAACCAAAGGATTGAAACTGTCTCTTACATTTCTCTGTAAGTTTGTAACTGTTTATAACATTCTGCTTAAATAACACATAGAAGGCAAATGCATAGAAAATTCACTGCAACCTGCTGAATCCCATAGCTTGACAGAGGTGAGACTGCCACAGTGCCATGGTCCTAGGTCCAGCCAGTAGCCAGACTGAGCTAAGCACCTGTCCTTGATAGGTATACACTCACATATGTACATTTCTGCCATACACATATACGTACATACATGACTGGTCACACAAATTAGTGCAGACAGAAACACTAACACAAATATAGGTAGCACAGACAGCTTTCCTGTTTCCATCTTTGACAGCTCAGGTCTTTTAGTGGGCAATTTATACACATAGTATGGACCCCTTCAGTATCCAGCTGTAGATACCCAGACTACACAGTAGCTGGCCCCTGAATCCTCTGGTTTCCCAGTTTCCTCATGCACAAAAACACAAAATGCAAATGAGTCTGACCCATGCACCTCACAGTCTCCCCAGTGATGGCTTGGATCACCTGTTTCCTCTCAGACCGCTCTGGTCTCTGTAGCTGCTCCAATACTTGGCTCCCAACCCCTGTTATACTCACCAGCAAGTCCATGTTGGCTAGTGAACACATGCCAACATGTACCATTCCAGCCCCTCAAAGTACTGGCACCCAAGGTATATGATCACTATGACCTGCATTCCCCGGTTATGTCTGCTGACATTCAGGTGTCACACACATGCATACTGAAAATAAAGAACCTTACTCAGAAAAATAGTTGGAAATAGAGTTTGATGAGAGTACAGGACAGTCCAATGTGATCAGACCTAGCACATGGCCAGACAAACATGTTGACCAGCAGCTGATGAGAGGTACCTGGCTCCTTTTCTCTGTCTCTCTGTTTTTCCATTCTTTTTACTTCACAAGTCACACAGATCCCTTCCTTTCCCTGTCTTTGATTTCTCCTCTAGTTATCTCATAGTAGATTTGTACAATACCAAAATGTTCCCCCCTACATCCTACACTGAATTGCCTACCTCTACGGGCAGTATGCGCTGGAGCCTGGAGGCCCTCTCCTGTTGACCGATGGTGATGGGCCTCAGTCACAGACCAAGGGGCTGACATGCTCCTGAGATGTTTTGAGAGGGGCTGAGTTGGAGGAACTCATCCTCCTGCCCGCTGTTGTGCCTCTGGGCTTCTTCAAGTGTGTGATGACCCTTTAATCACAAAACCTATCACAGCACAAATCCATCTGAAGTTGCTTTTGTCAGGTTGTTTTGCAGTTATATCATGACAATACTGTGTTGCAGGTCTAGCTGGGCAGGGACAAAAGCATATTTACAAAGTCTATGGGATCATATTTGAGTCAGCTGTTGCTTTTTAGATAATCTCTATTCAGAGGGGAACCAGAAGTAAAAGTTGTCTGTTTACCTATTCATGGTGTCTCCCTTGCACCTAAACTCTGTAGTTCCTCTTCCTAAATTAAGTGGGGTCCTTTGCTATGTGGAAGGAAGTCAGAACCTTTGAGATCCTCAAAACAGAGATCACTTCTTCAGTTAAGTTGCTTAATCTTCTTTAGGTCTAACTTTTAGAGGAAAGTGAAGAAAGAATGGAGAACACAGTCACCTAGGGCATGCCACCAGCAAGACTTTGCCTCCTCTCACATAATAGAAGTTGTAGAGAAATGGAAACAATTTATAGCATCTTAGGGCAGCATCCTAAATCAGGCCAGACTAATTACAGACTGAAATGGCCAATATCTCTCCACTGATAAAGGCAATCCAGGGTGACAAACTCAGACGTAAACACGGTAGGCATCAACATTTAATCTGATGAATCTCACCTTAAACTCATTAGTTAGATGTGTAATAGAAGAGAACTGGAAAAAAAGCTACTATAAAAAAAACTTTTAAGTCACCTGCCTTTCAGCATGAGAACTGATGAACTAGAAACTTAAATTTCAGTAGCGGTAAAATGTCTAAATAAGGTAAAATGCATCTCTTTCAGTATTTCCTGTGTGAAATCAGAGGACAAGTAAGCTTAGCAGGTGTTTAATGAAAACATGTTGGCATTATTTTCACAATAGCATGAGTGTAAGGCAGAAAACTCCAGTCCAGAATTTTCAAGAGGGGAAAATTTGAGTTTTTTGAAAGTTTCTGGGTTTTCTCTTCCAGTTTTTAGAGGATTTATTAACTATGAAAACAAGGTCAGCAAACAAACAAACAAACAAAACCCACCATAAAATAAAACATCATGTTACAGGTGAAGAAACCAGGTTTTTGTTTGGTTTGGTTTTGATTGGGGGGGGGAGGGGGAGATTGTTGGTTTGTTTTGTTTGTTTGTTTGTTTTGGGTTCTTTGTTTGTTTGTTTGTTTTTGGGAACTGTGTTCCTAACCACTAGACTGCTAATTCCTTCTGTCACATGACAAGTCAGGTCTGACCTAATAAAGGCAAATCTTGGTGGAGTTAAGCAAAAGGCAATATATGACTTAAGTAGGGGTGAAAATTTTGGCTTTTTGCTCCTAAATTCATGCTCAGTTTTTCTTCAGGTGCCTCCTTGACTTGATATGGTCGTTTAACTGCTGCTTAATTAAACGTAATTTTGGTTTTGGTGTTGCATTATCAGTTATTAATACATTATTATATTTTTTTATTCTTTTTTTTTTTTTTTTTTTTCTGTCCTTGGTACGCCTTACAAATTTTTCTCCATATTACAGTTTTTGTCATAGTTCCTGTAAGACTGATTTGGCAGCTGCCAAGATGCAGTCAGAGGTTTGCTCCATGATAGGGAAGTACTTAAGCACAGGTGACAGGCTGCACGGCAGCAGCAGCGTGACATTTTATCTGGAGATACAGACAATGCAGGCAAGAGCACACTGCATTTGATACACACAGGGGACAGCTGTGGTAAGTGTGGCAGGGAACAAGTAAGTGTTTTGAAAGATTATGACAGGCAAAATCTGACTTTTATTAAGAAATGGGGGAGAAAAAAGGAATCTCATGGAAACCAACCAAATAGATTCTATATCTTAAGATCAATTTCATCCTACATTAAATAAGTTCTATGTGTACTCTACACACACAACATTAAAAAATGCTTTCCGCACAGTCCCAGGCTTTGAAAAGACTTGAGTTTCCCTGTCTAATGTGCATTAAGTATGACTTTGTTCCATAAGTGGTTCCACCAGTTACCCTGACATGAGTAAAAGTGGCAGTGGTAGGTTCCTGTTTGACAAAAACAAAACCAGGTATGAATCATTCATTTTGGTTTAAGTTTCCCTTAAGACATTTAATTCCATGTTGCTCATAATTCTCAGCAGCAAAAAGAATCAATGGAATACTGAACTGTGTCGAGACTCTTCTGGAAAGTTAGACATCATGTATTCAAGAGTGAGTACTAATATCTCTCACTCATTTTTCATTGAATTTTATTTTTAAAGATCTTGTAAGGAAGAAATTAAAGGTTTGTGGAGAGTCACCACTAGTTAACCATCTTTTTATTTTTTTTTGATCTTTTTGCAGATCAACCCCAATGTTGTCAATGAGTTGTTACAGACAACAGAAGAGCAAGTAGTGTAGGTATGTTAACTTTCTGCAGCACCAATATCCCCCAGAGCTGGCAGAGATATGGACAAAAACGTTTCTGTCATTCTGGAACGCACATAGAGAGAGAGCAAAGAGATCTGTGTGTTACTAGGCTTTTATTTTTCTTCACAGTAGCCTGGATTCATGATATTTATTCTAAGCACAGATGTTATGCTCTTTCAGGTGTAAAGAAAAAAAAAATGCGGAGGAAAAAAATTTCTTTGGGCATATTTTCCTCCTGTATCTGTGCTCTATAAGGGTTTACATTTTATTATATACTGGGCAAATCCTTAATAAAAATAAATCAATATATGCTAAATTGAAATAAGTAGAATCACGCTGCTTAACTATTTTACAGCTTTTAAAATTTAAACCTTGTGACAGAGCTAAAAAGTTTGGCGTTTTTTTTTTGTTTGTTTGTTTGTTTTTTAGCCAATTACCAAGAAGTAAAAAGAAACCTAATGGAGGAAAAGGAGATTACATTTATCTACATAACTAGCCTTTATGCTATGTTTCTCATTTAGAGTTTGCATAGGTTTTATTATTTTCATTCCTATGAATTAGTAGGCAATAAGCTCCAATTCTTCATTTTCCTGCCCAGTCACACATTCCTTCAGAGCCCTCCTGCGCTAGTCTGGACCATGGCATCTCCCCTGGTCTGTGTTCTACAGGTATGGAGCAGTGATGTACAGGGTAGCAAATCATGTAAAAAGTTATACAGAGAAATGGCCAAAGGGAAAAACTGTGTACATCACCAGTAAGAGATGAACAGCAACACTGTGGGTTCACAGGAATCTACAGACTGTAAATTCTTGCTGTCACAAATGGTGAATGCATCATCAGGTCCAAAGTAAAGGAGAGGAGATAATGAGACAACAGCTTTCTGTAAGACACAGCCTTAGATAATTATTTTTACCTATCTCCTCCGGCTCTCAAAAGATATTCCATTGAGTTAACTGCTCTGGCAGAGAGAGTGAATTATAGCAAATATGCCTAAGGCATGGGATGTGAAAGAGGCCGGTTTCTTTAACTGCTCCAAACAACTACTAGTCTCCCAATTCTCAGGAATTTTGCACTGTTGGTAGCACCAGATTACTCTTTGGCAAGAGAAAAGTGGTTGTTTTTATTGCTTCAAGGTTGTTTGTTTTTGGTTTTTTTCCCCTGCAATTTACTAGAATTACAAAGAGAGAAAATGTTTGCTTGCAGGATCAATGGGAAAAGGAGAGTACAAGTGAAAATGGAAATCAAGAAAGTAAGAAAAAAATTTAAAGCTTTAGCAGGAAAACAGCCCTGAAAGCCAGCACTGCTATGAGAGTGAAATCGGCTAAAGAATATTATAAAAAAAAAAAAAAAAAAGAGCATTCTAATTAAGAAACCAATGTGGACAGGTGGTAAAGTCATAAGAAATGGAACTGCTTAACCTTCTAGAAAACTTGAGAGGCAACAAAGAAAAAAGGGCAGAATCTGGGATACATTGAACTAGAAGAAATTTAAGTATCAATACACCAAGAAAAAAAGAATCCTATACTTTTCTTTGGAAGTGGAAATGTCAGTCTTTTCAACAATAATGCAAAAATATCAGTTTAATAAATATTACTTTTCAGTCTTGTAGTAGTACACAAAATATTTTGAATTTCAACAGTAACTCAAGAAAATAACAGCAGCTACTGAAGTTAGATGTTTCAAAGAAGTAGGATTAATAAATTTAAAGCTATTAAAAGAGCTGAGCATGTGCTTTTCTGGGCCAATAATGTTGATTTTCAATAAGTCTTGGACATGAGAGAAGTTCCAGAGAACTGGAAGAAAGCTAGTGTTTTATCAATATTTTAAAATCTGTAAACAGAATGACCACATGAGATATATATATCTATATCTAGATATAGATATAGATATATATACTACACAAAAATATGAAAGTGATAATGTGGGACTTGACTGATTACATTAGCCCTCTTTAATTATTTTTTAATGTCAATCAACATGGGGTTGTAGAAAACAGATTGTAAAAGTTAATGGTTTTTAATATTATTATTTTAACCATGGCTTCTAATAATAATAATTTTCCAGTGTACTTTAAATTTAGAAGGCTTATGGTTATTTTTAGGAAAATAGAATAAAAAATACAGGAAAAAAAGCAAAACAAAAACAAGCTAAAACATGATGTATTGCTATGATCAAACTCAGTGTTTAAGAGGATTTTTTTTTTTTTTTTTTATAGTGGTGTCCTACAAGCAATCAGTTCCTATCCTACAGGCATTTGAATATTTTTGTTAGTGGCTAACATTGAATAGAAATTTGGAGAAAGAAAAAAAAAGAAAGACATCAAAACCAAGCAGCAGTAATCTGGTTCTCTTTATTTCTGAACATAAATTATCCTCAGATAATGTATATATTATTCACATTTCTCAGTTTTGACTTCAGCTTCTTGAAAATGAAACAAATTGATAAAATTTTGATCTCAGTGCTATGATGACTCCCAAAATATCTCATAAATTATTTTAGGAATAAAAGTTAATTCCTATATGGCTCAAACTGACAGTACAGATGGGTCCAGATTTCTACCTCCTGGCAGATAAAACTCCTAATTCAGAATAGGTATTAAAAATATCAAGTTCCCTTTCTAGTTTAATAGATTTCCACGTATTTATATCTGAGTCTGGAAAGTAAGTAGGGATATATATACCTTAAGACATATATAATTTATCCTTGACTAATGCTAATAATTTGCTGTTTATGATTAAAAATAGAAATTGCAATAAATACTATTGTAACAATTTTGGAGAAGATAAAATAAAAGCCTTGGCTTTCATGGTTATTTATTACTTTTTACAGTGTGTTTTATTACTATTATTATTTAAATTCTGGGAGTACTTATGAGTGATATCTAGAAATGGAATTCCATTACTTCAGGAATTTAAAAAATATTCAGGAGACTAAAAAAAAGATTACCTGAATTTACAACTTAAAAATTTGCATGGCTAGTCTAACCTGTTTTACCTAGTGTCCTTCCTTAATGGATTTGGCTTAAGCACCCCTTTCTGAGACAGGGGAAGTCTTAAAGACAGGTTGCCTAATCTATAAGTATGTGTTAAAGATGCCTGTGTGTAGGGAGAGGGCACATAAAGAAAGCCAGGTGATCCAGCACAGGGCAAAAAAATATGACTGATAGAGAAGCATCTAAATTTTTTTATGTGGTCTAGAGAAGATGGTAGTTTGACCTCATCAGTAAGGCACAGATTGCATCTTCATCTTTGCCACTGCTGTTGTGCTGTATTTCAGTAATTGTTCCATTTTCAAACCATTACTTGTATTAAATAGAAGGTAGGTATTACACTGGATATCATGAATATCATGGTGAATATCTCACAGTCTATAAACAAAAATGCATCAATTCTTTAGATACAAGTGCACAATCTCATTTTCCCACTGAATTTAAAATCACAAGAAAGATGACACCACTGACATATTTATTTATTTCTTAATCATTTGTAGGACAGCCCCTTATGACAACAATCCTGGGCTGATACGGGTAATACAAATAAAAAATAAAAACTGGCATTCCCCAGTTCTGAAGCTGTTCACAGTCCACATATTCAGAGAAATTGATTGCCTTCCAAAGCTAGTTCTTTCTGAATAGTGAAATACCCTACAACCATATCCCTTTGTATTTCTGTTGAAAGCTCTTGGTCTACTCTGTCAAATTGCATTTTAAATTCTCTTTTAAAGACTGAAACTTTGATGACTTTAGTCTAAAACTTTTGAGTCATTGAAAATAATCTTTTTTTGAGGGACACAATCAGTTCTGACCTAGGAAAGGTCTCTTAGCTCAGATTTTCAGCTTGAATGAAGTACAGCAAGCTAGACAGGCTCCAAAATAGCTATCACCTAAAATATGGGACACCTATGATCACAGCACAGACAGACACCAGGTTTGAATTTAAGGTTTAGGCTTGCTAGCAGGTTCTTTGACCATGAAAATAAGGGTGTTTTTACACAGATTCTCAGACAATGATTTCTACATGATTTAAATAATTTCACTCAAAATATTTGAGTGTAAGGGGTCTATATTCTGTATTCCTTTTGTTAGTGTACTCAGATGGGCAGAAAAAAAAAAAGATTTAATAAGAATGTATTACTATTCTTAATATACTAATAGACAAGTTTTTTCCCCATTTATTTTCCTGCCACACCATCTAATGTCTGAAACATAATTTTGTCTTTGTTGAGGTCACACACCTCCGTTTAAAAAATCTTGTTTGTACCCTCCTTCATTTCAACCCCTCTTTCATTTATTAGCTAAGCACTGTACACATTTTTTCAGATGAAGTCTTGCAATGCTTTATATAATGACATCAGTGTTTTTATTTCCCTGTTGAATATACCTTTTATAGTCATTACAGCCCTATTGCTTTGAATTTACAGACACTTCATGACAAAGGAGTGCCTTCAGGTATTATAAATTCCCAACTTATTGCAGATATTTGTATTTGTCCTGTTCAATCTATTTCTGAATGTCTGTCATGATATCCTGATTTTCCTGAAGAAGTCTCCAATTCTGTGCATCACTAGTCATTATTATCACCATCTTTTCTGTAGCAGAGCTTTAATCCATAAGTTAAATTAGAAGTTTTTAAGACCAATACATGAAACACTCCAAGAATAGCCTCCTTTCAGCTTCCTAGTCTGACTTTCAGCATAACCTCTTCTTTCTTTAGTAGTTCCTTACCCCTTACAATTCAGGAAATTATGATCATTTTGTGCAGCTAAACTAAAAGTTTCCAAGTGTTACCACATCTTTCTCTTTCCTTTTTTTTTTTTTTTTTTTTTCCTTTTTTAAATTGCTATGTTTGCAGATTAGAGCTGCATTTTCCTTGACTAAAAAATTACTTACAGGAAAAGATATTATCTAGTTTGCTACAATTTACCTTTGAGAGTATCATGTGAAATTACATCACATTTCCCATTTACCTTCGCATTCCTTCATTTGTGTTATAAATTTTTTTCAATCTTGTCTGGCCTCACCATTCAACATACTGTACTATTAGAAACTTAACAAACTGATTTAAACCACAAAGATACTTGTACTATGTTTGCAATTTTTTTAAGATCTACTTTTGGAATGAAAATAGTTTTTTGGGTGTGTGGGGTAGCTCACATTATATTTTTTATGACTGTGATGAAATTCTTTATACCATTTCTGGACATTTTTCCTTTCTATTTTTATTCAATATAATGTATGAAACTTTTATTGAAAAAGTATGTAGCTGAATATAGAACTTTATTTTCTTTTTTATCAGTCTTCTCATTGCAGAGTGTCCTCATTTCTTGTGTCCTGATCTGCCAGGTTCCCCATTCCCATTCAAGTGCTCTGTCACTTAACTTATTCTTTGGGGGGGG
>JAWWEW010000112.1:76999233-77049017 GCA_035583185.1 Anabacerthia variegaticeps | reverse complement strand
AATTTAATTTTTCTTTCCCCCCCCCCCCCCCCGTATTAGAATTTAAAGCCTCTGTTTCAATTTGAAAGGGAGTAGAAACACTTTTAGTTCTGTTAGAATAGGCTAAGTTGCTTAGAAACTCTGTGCCTTCAGTTTTCTTCTGTGTAAGAAGCCTATCCTTGTTTTTCTTTCTCTACGGTGTTTCTGTAAAGTGTTTAGCTTTAGACTGGTGTTACATAGAACATCTTTTCTAAATGCTTATAAAAGATCTAGGTAACTGTAGTTTCTGTTCCCAATTAATGTAAATAATCATGATCATCTGATGAAAAAGTTGTGTGTGGAAGAACACGGTTGGAAAGTGTTCTCTGAATTAAATATATAAGACACAAATAAAATTTTGAAATAAGTTATCTTGTGTTTTTTTGGAACTGGGAATTCATTCCTGACCTATGGAGTTTGTGTGCCAAGAAGTGTTTCCCTGTTACTCTCAATAAGTACATAAAGCATTTGTCCACTTAACTACAGGAGAAAATGACACAAAGAATTAGATAACATTCATGCTAAAACCCTTCAGAAAGCAGGTACTAACAAAGATACATTTTCTATGACTCCATAGCTGACTGGATGTTCCAGGCTAGATAACCAAAACCTATCTTCATTATACAGGGAAGTGGATCATTCAGAAGTGACAAAGGGAAAGAAAGTTACAAAAAAGTCACAATTTTAAAATAAAAATAAATTTTGCATCTTAAGTAATTTTTGTGATAAATTTCTTTTTAGAAAGTTGAGTATTTTTGAGGTTGTCAGACCTCCTCAGCCCTCACTCTCTGCTCGCTAGATGGATCTTTTGGCATTTGCAGTGTTCCCTATCTCCATTAAGCTCCTGCTGCTATCACTCTTATATTTCTTCAGTTACAGACCAGTCCTCATCTAAGTCTACATTGCAGTGCTGAAGTCAATTTAAATCAAGTAAGAAGTGGATCCTAATGCAGCTAATATGATCCACTTGCTATACTTTTGTTTGCTGAATTATTTCACTTATATTATATGCAAGTATAGAAGCTAGATATATAATGAAACATTTCCCTAAAATCTCCAAAATACCTGTAGTACTACTGCTCTGCATTGGAGCAATCAAAGGTTGTAAATTCATTTTTTCTGTGCAAAAAGCCAAATCGTACTAAGTTTGTTTTAATAAAAAAATAATCACTGGTTCTGACATAAGCAAAAGATGACAAGAGTTAAAAAAAAAAAAAATAATAAAAAAGGATCGAACATCTGGCTTCAACATTTAATGAAATATAAATAATACATGTAATATCCATATATATGTATGTGTGTATATATATATATGTATGTATGTATGTATGTATGTATAAGACAGAACATTCCAGGGCCTGGATTCACTAGGGCAAAGATCACAGAATATACCAACATGGAAGAGACCCACAAGAATCATCAAATCCAGCTCCTGGCTCTATACAGGACCATTCCCAAAAGTCACATCATATGCCTGAAGATACGGCCCAAACATTACTTGAAACTGTCAGGCTTGGTGCTGTGACCACTTCCCTGGGGAGTCTGCTCCAGTCCCCAACCATCTTCTGGGTGAAGAACATTTTACTAATATCCAACCTAAGCCTCCCCTGACATAACTTCATCTCATTCTCTTGAAGATGCAGGCTTCTAGTCCTTCAATCAGGTCAGAAAGTAGCCAAAATCAATATACTGAAAACCAAACTCTACATGGGTGTTTTATCAGATTTTTCTTAGTTAACAGTAAAAATTATCTACTTCTAGTCCCCAGCCACTTTTTCTAAAACATGGAAAATCATGAACTGAAGGCAGGCAATCCTAAAATGTTATAAGGGTGGACAACTATGGCAGTAACTGCTGTGTCATTTAAAAAATAATGGAACTTTTATTTACAAGCCTGACATTTTCTTCCACCCATTTCACTGTGCTTGATGGTGAGCCACGTGAAAGGGCTATGATGAGTTAAAAAAGTAACTTTGCTTCTGTGATATGGAATGAAACAGGGATTTGGTTAAAAAATAGTATTAACAAAAGCACTTTTAGTTTGGTGATAACATCTGCTTATTTTATTGCCTCATTCTAAAAGGAAAACTGTTTGGCAAGTTAACTTGACTTGTCTCTTGTTGTATTAAATGCTTTCAATAGACCACTGGGACACAAATCACTGCTTTCACTCAGTTATCTGTGCATAGGTAAATGAAATGGTGAATACTAGGAAAAATAATCCTTAGGTACAGGTCAGGCTGAACGAATCTCTGAGCAACCTGGTCTAGTGAAAGATGTCATGGCAGAGGGGTTGGAACAAGGTGATCTTTAAGGTCTCTCCCAAACCAAACCATTCCATGGTACTATGATTCTCTGGAAAATTTGGATAAGATTTGCTATACGATGTAAAGTTGTGCTTTTGGAGCATTCACAAAGGAAAGTGTTTTATAACCATGTCTTTTAGAAGTAAGAGACAGGAGTGGTGCTAAATAAAATTTATGGCCTCCTTGCACTTAAGTAGGCACTGATGATTTCCTCCCAGATTAGTTTATATGGTAATTCATTTGTGTGAAAAGCAGGAATATATGAAAATCCCTTGAAGTGAAAACTGCATCTTTTTATAACTAGTTTGAATCAGTGAAACTGACTATACAAGAAGGAAGTAATGCAGAATAAAAACCAGTCTGTGTTAGAGTGTCTTCAGGTTTTTCTCTGGTAGCACAAAACATTACGTTTGGTTTTCATTACATTTTGTTTTCTCTTGTGTTAACTGGAAAATGCACTTTACATTGTTTCCTTTGTATGAAAGTTTGAGTAATCTTCTCATAGTTCTCTTCATGTTTCTGTTTAACTCCCTTCTTATTTCATTTATATACAAAAGGTTTTCCTGCATATTAGTCAAAGACTGTATAGCATAGTGGGGAAAGCTTCTTGCTGCTGTAACTTCAAAGGACCAGTTCAATAAAATCCTGTATCCATTACATTTCTTATACTTACCGTCATATACATGTTTTATACATATTTTACCTGTAATTGAAAAAGTCAGGCAAACATGAGAATGTACATTTTCAGGCCTTCTAATACAGATGTCTCTTAACACAACTAATATATTTGACAGTATGTGAATAAATATCAATTATAATGGGCATATTCCTACCTGCTTTTAAAAGATACTTTATATCTTTCTATATATTTATCTATATACAGGGAGATTTAAAAAAAAATATAAATAAATTGAAGTATTTGATTTGGAACTACTCCTGTGTGACAGCTGTTTTACATAATACCCTTTTTTATTTCCAGGTTACATATTTACTCAGTCATCAGAGAGACTGAAATGTGGGTAAACAATGTAGTACATGTTTTGAAAACTAAGTTATTTATGGCAGTGGAATAATTTACCAAGCCCTTGTAGCTCTAGTATAAGGCATGTTCATCATCAGCTCTGACAGCAGAGAATTTACAAGAAAATAAGCAACATATATATGTCTGTGCATACTTATGTAATACACTTTGTGAATGAAGGGTTAAATATCAGAGAACCTGTTTGCTTGCAATTAAAAATTGTAAAATCACTATAAAAATAAAGTATGTTTTAATACATAAGAGAAGGAGGGTGGGAAAAGAAAAAGTTTTGAAATTGGGTCATTTTTGGACAAATATTATTCCTCTGATTCAGTATTAAGTACCTTTTCATTAACACTGAAGTCAACAAGATTACTGTCTGACCGTTTGTTCTTATCTTCTGACAGTATTACTTTCTGAAATAGTATTGGAACTGATAGACAACGTCAGAGCCAGCTCCGACTAGGCCCATTTGTCTTTCTATATGAAGTGCTTGTTGACATCAATACATATATTTAATCTTTTAGAATATAGAAATGTTTACAATGTATTTAAATGTATAGATTTAAATATATTGTATTAAATTAACATAATCTAGTTTATATTTCTTAGGGCATGACATTTGCTTGGATATTAATAGCTTTGAAATAACAAAAGCATTACTCTATCATAAAACCCACAAGAAAATAGATGCAAATCTTGATTGTCTATGCAAACACTAATCTCACATTCTGTTTTCACATTTGAATTGAGAAGTGTAAGTTTGTTTTTGAATTCATGTCAGCATGTGCTTATCAGCTCAGGATAGAGAAGTTGTCTCTGCTCCCATGCTCTTACAATTTGCAAAGAGGTTGTTGTTTCAAATGTAATTTTTTTCTAGTAAAGAGACAGCTCATTAGATCTCATTACTAGTCAGCAGCTGTCACAGAGCATGGATTTCAAACTTGTGGCAATATATCTCTTCACAAGAGCTTTCTCCAAAAAATGGGAAACAATTTATTTTTTTATTAACCTCAAATGACATTATGTATGTCTGCATTTACACTTTTTGCTCTTCTGAAGAACATTTCAAAATTCAGTAGTTTAAACTTGTGTTATGGCATTTATTCCCTTTAAAATGCTGATTTCTGCTGTTGGAAAAATGTAAACCAAAAAAACTAAGTGAAAAGAAAGATCACCAAATTCTATCACTAAAACAGGAGGGAAATATTTTATTTCATTCTCCAGACAGTCCTTTTGCAAGGAAAGAGTGAATTCATTGTTTTAATCAATGAAAGAAGTGAACTTGAGCTAAAGAAGGTTGACCAGGCAACTCCCATCTGTATCATCAGAAACTGCAAGGTTAGTGTGTTATACTGAAGAACAAAGATATCTGGGGAATGTTGGCAATGTAACTTCAGAGTTAGTAACATTAATTTAACATATCTGAACAAGTGTTCTCCAGAGGTCTTACTTCTGAAAAGGATTTTACAGCCTTTACATTAAAATTAGAAAAAAAAATAGGATTGTTATTTGCAGAGCTAGAAACAATATGAAACCATCTTATTATTTTAATATCTTTCATCTTTTAGAAAATGTAAAATAAGGGATTGTACACAGTGTTACAGGTCCAAGTGTTAAAAACCACAAAAACTACCTGCCAAGTTCTGTCATATCAAATATTTTGCATCCTTAGGCAGAAAGTTGAGTTAGAGAGCAGCAACCAATATTTTCCAGTTGACAGTGCACTTATTAAAATCCAAAGGCTCAAGGGTTCCTGCAGCAGACTATAGCTTCAATAAGAAAATAAAAAGAATTTGCAGCTTCTCATGCAGTTTAAGTCAGATATTTTCTGAAAAAGAGAGGACAGAAATGGCTTGATTTATAACATCTTATGACTCTGATGACACTTTTCTGCATTTCTTTGATCCTTGACATCAGTTTGTCTTTGTTTTATTTTCTTTTTTCTGTTTGTTTACAAAGCATTTTACAGTGCTGTTTTCTGTTTCTCCTTGGTATAAAGCATGTAGGTATGCCAAATTACTGTCTTCCAAAGGAGAAAGGTGATATGTGCTTTTGTTGACTATTTTGACTTTTAAACAAATGTTTTCTCATTTTACCATCTGCTAGTTGCAGAATATTTCAAGTAACTAAAGAATTCTATAAATATTTTATACAAAGCAAAAATACCAATAACTGTTATGTGCGACTACCAAAACTTAGGATAAAAGAAAATAGAATGGAATATTAAAGCACAGTGGGTTATAAAAGCCACTTTTTAGGGTCTGAATAAGCACATTTAGATATTTTTATGGATAAAAGACCATTACTGACTTTGACAATTGAAATTTGCCTTTGGGTATAATAAGAAAAAAAGCAAAACTCCCTGGAATTTTTTTAATTTACAGCTGATTTGGTAAACTAATCAAAAACATGGCTCAAATAAAATACATGTGAAAGCATACATCCTAAGTTCCTAAAACTTGGGATGAACACGTGTCATATTAACCTAATCAGAGCCACAGCAAGGATGATCCATGCTTAAGTAAGGTTATGTACAAAAATACCTGTTTCTGTCTATAATCCTGTACATAGGACATGTGACAGATCCCATATCAGCCATCCACACTCAGGGGGTTTGGTCTCAAGCCAAGAGAGCAGATTTCTAGTGGGCTGCCAGTGACAGGCCTTGCAGCTACAACGAATTGCCACTACCCAAGGTGGCATGCTGCCTTCTGAGCTGCACCTGAAGGCAACAGGCACTGGAGGATGAAATTTGAAATGCTGACATTTTGCTTGTGGAATCATCAAGGTGAAATTCTTCATACCCAACTTTATACATCTTGTAATGATTTTGAACATTTCCACTAGTTACTGTAGACTGTAGTCAAAGGAAAGAGGACATCTCCAAAAGGTAACTCACAATACTCCTATAAAGCTTGATAAGAAGGCTCTGCCTCTCTACGCCAGCATGCTTATAGTGAAGGTATGATGGACAGGAATATACAACAACTGTCTTATTTTCTACATTTTTAAAGGAGCTAGTAAATCATATCAGTTTATATGAGGATTCTGGTCCTGTGGTAGGTGTTAAGAATGCTCTGAGTGTATTGGTCAGACAGAGGATTTAGGGAAACTGACATCTCCTCAGGATTTAGGGTTGACTTCATCATTTTTGAATCCTTATCAAACTATATAGCACAACTTGTAATCATGAGTATTAAATCTAAGCCATAAGCTGAGGTATGCAGCATATTGACCACTGTTAATATGCAGTTATGGCATTTCCAGGACCTCTGAAGATAAAAACAATGACATCTGCAGGGTACATGTCCTTTCACAATGAAGTGGCCTTGAGATCACAACTTAGGCTTGTAAGTCCATTTCTGATACCTAGATTTGTGTGGTAAACCAAAGATCACAAAGGCAAGCCATGGCAGAGAAAAGATTTGACCCAAAGCCTCAACTCCTCAGCAAATATTTGAAATACTCTACAGATTAGTCTATCTTTGTTACAGTTCACTATACAAAATTGTAATTTGGTTCTAGGCAAAACATGTTCCAGATGGTTTGCATTTGTAACCACGCTTGAGGAAGAATTATGAAAGCACTTGTTTGGCTCCCATGTTAGAATTAACAATTAACTACTTGCCATTTTTGAGGGTCTGGACATAATATTTACATACAGTTTTCACTTTCTAGAGTCAGATTCATATCTATTTTTACCCCAGCTGCCCTGATAGAAATTATGTCATGTAGGAATGGACGCAAAAGACTTTTTGCTTGTAACAAAGATGCCTGCAGCTTAATTTCTTTACAACACAAGATTTTGCTGCTACTAATATACTAAGCAATTTGCTGTTGAATTTTTCAAAATGTGGGAATGTTTTCAAATTTGTGAGAATAAGCTCAAAACATTGAACTGAAAGGGCGCGGGGTGGGGGGGGAGGAAACACAAACAAAGGGAAGAAGAGATTTTTAATATTTTTTTCAAAGTATATGGTGTACCCCTAACTAAAACAGTTCGATTAGCCTCAGGATACCAGATTTTTATGCTTAACTCATTCAAAAATATTCCATGATTTTTCCAGGTCACATTTATGGATCATGTGGCTCAACTAGAATTCACCTAAACTGGCTTGCAGCATGCTGAACTGATAAAGATTTCCCTTCAAAATTCAAGCCAAAGCTTCATTTAAAAGGAAAGTAACATGACCTTTAAGCAAATGTCCTGGTTCCAGTCAGGATGGGATTCATTCTTGCAGTAACCAGGAGAGGGCATGGCTAGGACTCAGAGGTTATTCTATACCACCTTGTGTCATTTTCTGGGAATAGGGAAAGGGGTCCCTTACAGATCAGGTAGCCCAGTAAAGGGAGCAGTCAGGTATTGTCAGGGATGTGACAATAATAATATTTGCACAGGGATGTGTGCAAATAATTTAGGTTTTATACACTCTTTTATTAGTATTGTTGCTGTTACTGTTCACTTTCTTATCTCATTGCTGTGTCCAGTAAATTGCCCTTCTCTCAACCTGTGATCTTTATCTTTTGTGCCTCCAGTTCTCCTCTCCAGACCACCGTGGGAGGAGGGAGAGGGGAAGTGGGAAGTGAGCAGGTAGCACATGGTTTGGCGTGTTTCAGTGGGCGTATTAAATTAGGAAATACCATTCCTAAACTAAAATAGTAAATAAGTAAATTTAATCTGATTTAAATTTTATTATGAATATGTTAATTAGAATCTATGCAATAGAATATGTGCAATAATAATTTTTTGTGCCAATCTGGTCTTGGATTTAGTTTTTATTAAGTATTATTCAACAGTTTTACATTGTGCAAACAAAGGATATCTTTCTTGGCTTTATCTCAATTTATGATTTCTTTATCAGGATTATGTGGTTTGTGAATCCTTTTTCAAAATGCTAGTCAAAAATCTCTAATCGGACTTCTGATAGGATGAAAACAGTAGTCTTTACTTTGAAGCAGGGACAGCTGAGAAAGTGAATGAAATCTTGGGAAGCAGTAGAATAAGAATACTGTTTTTACAATAAACATGTCTATTTAGTCATAGCAAAAAACCAGAACATTTCAGACTGATAAGGGGGAAAAATGTTTTCTTTTAAAAAAATTACTAAAAATTAATTTCAACAAAACGCTATTCTCCGAATTTTGAAAAAAATGTGAAACATTTTAAGTGAAATATGTGATATTGTATCAGGAAAAAAAAGCCAACCAAACAAGGAAGCAAAAATGAAACTCTGACTTTTTATTGAAAAATAAATCTCTCTTTCATAAAAGATATTTATAAAACAGAAGTTAAAATGGCTAATAAAACTGATTTTGTTTTTCTCTAAAGCAGCTTCCTCTGAAAATCATTTGTCTTCCTACTTCTGTTCGTGCAGTGAGTAAATTGCTTCAGTAAATAAATAAAGAAAGAAAATCCATTATTACAGTGATTTCACAGTCCTGGTTCTGATTGAAACCTCTGACTGTTATGGCATGCTGCAGAGTAACATCTTTGTCCTATCATTTATGACTGAAACTGTTAAAGAAGAGGTTATATATTGCAAAGTTTTTTCACTGTCTGTCTGTGTAAATAAAATCTTAATCTCTAAATACAGAATAGTTGAAAGCTATATGACTAAACAAAGGACTGTGTACAGCAGGTGAGGCAGGAAATTAGCCCTGTATGAGAAAAAATAGCCCAAACTTACAAAACAGTAATTGACTTCCTTAAAGTAAATTCCTTTCCATATTATTACTAAAGATAAAGGAGAAATTATGATTTATACTAATAGCATTAAATGTTTGATTTATTTTGCAGGGTGTTTCAAAAGAAGACACTAGACAACAGTGTGCCCTGGTGTTCTTGACAGATTTTATTTTTTTTACTTTGGACAGATTCTCAAAGTGCTGTGACAGGTGCATATTTTTTTATTCTGTGTAATACATTTACAATTAATGATGGTAAGCTCCTCTTTTGTAATCTGATAATTACTCAAGCTTTGACAAAATACTTATTTAACTGTGGAATTGAACTCATTTGACAATAGAAAGTAGCAATATATCTGGAATTTTCTGTTGTTCATGCCTTTTTATATGGAGCTCCAGCTGTCTCAATGGGAAAGTACGGGCTGTAATTCACTGTAAGAGGAAAAACCATCACACACACTTCTAGTTATTGGTATGTGTGTGTTGTAACATTTGGATCCTCTTCTGCTGCATCTTTTCCTTTCTCTTCCTGGAAACCTTATAAGCACATCTTATTTATTTATATTTCTGTCAAATAACCCAGCATCCATTGGGCTCTTGAAGATATTTGTGATACATCCTTCAGGTGATGAACTGACTTTTTAAATTGTTTTCTGACTTGTATGGTTTTTCTCTTAAATTAATCAGAATAAAATTTTCCTCATTTGTGTGTTTGTTTTAGATGAATCTTCTCATATAATGGTCTCAGAAGCTGGAACGTGGGAAAATAATAGTAATAATGATAATAATAATCACCATATGGCATTAGCTGAAAAGATAAGCATGATAATTTTTTAAAGTGAATAATCCAAACAACCTCTACCACCATACCCCTCCAAAAAATAACCCAAAAACCACACAACCTCTCAAAGAGAAAACAGTGAACACCTTAGGTAAGATTTTTTTGAAAAATACTATTTTCAGAGATACAGTATATTATATGTAGTGTTCTTTATCAGCAGATTTCAGCCTTTCTTGGAAATATCTATTTTACAACAAAGTAACTAAGGCACAATAATATGGCCTTATTTCCTAAGGTCAAATGTGCTGCTCAGTGGGACATCAAAACTTAAATCCTTTTCTAAGACAAATCGTTGACTAAGACCTGTAGAATCCAGGATTAACCTGTGTGATCTTTTTGTTTGTGGGGCAGAAGAAGGTGTTAGTGGTGAGAATCGAGTATCAACTTCAGCATTTCTCACAATCATTAAAGAAAAAAAAATTTGTGAACACTGAGTTTTTCAGAGTCTAGCTTGTCAACTGCTTCTGTGCTGCAGAATAGTTCTGCCTGGCAACTTGGACTATTGGTTGCAAAAGAGTCCTCTTCAGGGACTTCACACATAAAAAATGGTATAAATTAATTGAAGATATTCTTGTACTTTAAACAGTGTATGATATTCAGGTCCAAAGTCTTAGTCCTAGTGTTAGACTTCCAACTCTGCAGTCTCTTAAAGACTATTTCAGATGAAAAGTATTCGGTAGTATGTTTTTTTTATTACTTTTTGCTGAAGTTAAGCTCCTCTGTATCAGAAAGAAGATGGCAAAGCTTCCTTGTAATTTAAACTCCAATTTGTGTAGGCAGCAATATGAATATGTGTCTTTCACTTCCTAAACAAGTTTTCTAAACAATTTGCGGCTACATTCTGTCTTGGTTAACTTTATGTCAGAGTTTGTCGAGCAGTTTAGGGCCAACTGTATGCATGAGCATCCATCTATGTGGTCAGCTGGGCTATAAAAGTGTAAGGCTCAATGGTAAGACACAGGTAAGATATCAGATCCTCAGCAGAAGAACCTTATTAGACATATTCATGGAATCTTAAGTACCATGTGATTTTAAGCACTTGCAATGTTAGGCTATAAGTTATTGATGACTTTGTGACAGTATGGTATTGGTATAGGTCAAGAAAGTCACGGATGCATCCAATAGTTTGCTGTGAAATTCCGAAATTCCTCACAAGGATTGGGGTTTTATTTAGATTAAAAAAAAAAAAAAAAAAAAAGCACTTATTTTATTTCTGAAAGAAAAGCAGGGAATTAAGGATAGGATGGCATTTCAGCCTCTGCTGATGGGATGTTTGTCTCTGGTTGATTGGGTTTTGGAGTTTTTGGATTTTTAGGTTTTTATCATATACCTATTGAAATTACCTGGTCAGGATAGGGAAAGATTAAACCTGTTTATTTTAAAATATATTTTTATGTGTGTTAGTGAAAAGGGAGCAATCAATTATTTAATTGGATTAATAAATAGGATAAATATTATGTTGTTGCATAATGAAACCAGAGCCAGAATAAGCATTGTAAAGAAGATGCTGACTAGATTATGTTTATGATTTCAATTGATAGATTTGTACATTATAGCTTGAGGACAAGGGAGTTCAAATAAAAGTTGAGGAAATTTGACAAGGTCAGACAGAATGCAGGAACCTACAAAGCCAGCTGTTACCAGTAAAATGTCTTGTGCTTCATTTTCCAGTCAAACTGATGGAATTAAGATGTTGATGAAAGTCATTTTAGCTCCATTGCTTTCAGTGGAATTACAATGATTGTCACCATGGGGAACTTCACATTACTGAAGACTCTGTGTATTCTCATTCTCTGCACTTGTTCTTCTTCTAGTTAGTGGATCTTTAACCTATGAAGTCATTTTTTGCAAGATAAATATGTGATATTAATCACTGGGATTTGCATCAGAGAGGGGTATTACATGATTTGTTTATGCAAATAGCACAAGAAGTGAACACTCCAAGGGCAAGAGGTAAGTGATGTTTGATTGGAGCTATTAGGACCAACATGAAATGTTGTTTAATAAAATAATGTCATGTGACTTTTAGCACTAGATTAATCAAAAAGGTTAATGTGTCATTTAGGCAGAAAGAAGGAACAAATAGCATTTCTATGTAATGTTTATGGATAGGAATAGCATTTCTGCTGTTATACTTCAAAACAAAATTACAAATTATTGTCCATTATCTTTTGAGAATGGCCAGATACCTAATGAATGTGTTCAGGGAATCATTACATAATAGTATATTCCTATTACTAAAAGGTAGTGAAAATAAGTGTATTTTCACATGAAGAAATAATTACTTCTGTGATTTCTTACAGAAATGCTGATACAAGCAAAGTGAGAATTTATTAATCCATGGACTAATAAATGTAATCCCCAGGAAAAAGCCCAATTTTCTTGAAATGTGCTGAACAACTATTCCTATCTTTCTCAACAGGGACAGCAGGAAAGGTTTATTTCTTCAGTTTCCTTCTCATTTTCTCTGACTTCTTGTCTTTTGCTAGACTCCTGAACAGACTTTTCTTATGCCTTTTTTACATGTATCTTACTTGTATTCAGTCAGATGAAGTTTAGATAATGAGGATAGTTTAAGTCTTATTTAAATGTTATCATAAATAAGAACTTACATAATGCACAAGGCTTTTACTTGAGGCTTTGATGGAAGTATTAATTTCTTTCCTGATCAATGCATTAATTATCTAGTCCAGGAGCAGAAACACTTGTCGTTTAGGTGACCAGTCACACAGCAGTGTAATCATGAGTAAAACTGTTCTGGTGTTTGTAATGGCATACAGTGAAACATATAGTTGTCATTCCAGAAGCTCAGAAAATCACCTATTCTCTGCTCCTCACTGATTCTGTAGCTTTTGTACCTGTTCATCTACAAAGCTCATGCATTCCTTTGCATTCCTAGCTCAGGCACAATAGTCACGAAGGTTGGTTACTGTGTAAATAAGATCATTTTATCAGTTTGATTCATTTTCACAGATAAGGGAATAGTGATTATAAGAAAGCTGCTTCTTTCTCAGACTTGTCAAGTGTTCTGATTCCCAAGGAAAAACACACACTGACACACATGACACACACTACCCGCAGCCATCCCTGCCGTTGCCTCTAAGTTCTTTACAATCACTAGCATTCTGCTAATTGTTGTTTGTAGGACTGTTGCTCCTCTACTGTAGAATAGTAGCAACAGAGGTAATTGTAGCTTGTGCCTTTGCTCTTAGAAATTTCTTGACCAAAAATAAACTCTTTGAAGAAATAAAAATGTTGAAATATTCATTATTAAGATAGCAGTTTATTTCCCCAGTTTCAATGATTCAGTCTTACTGCTTTACACTTGCTTGATGATGCAAATCTGTTAGAGTTTAAATCAAGTCTGATTGTCACAGCCATTTTGCCTCAAGCAACGCTACAACAGAGCACTCTGCAAAAGCTTATCCATTGTTCATAATAGAGAAACATAGCTATTTAGTAACATAAACGTTGCCATCTTGGAACAGATTCATATTTTGTCAAATTACTTATCCTATGGTCAACATCAGACTGTTTACAAGTGTGAAAACTTAAAGTGTTTTTTTTGCTACCTTGAGTAGGTAGGAACTGCTCATCCTGATGAAAAGCTTTGACATTTTTGTTCCCAGATATCTACATTGGGGCCCATTGATTGAGAATTATCACCTCCATAATACAGGCAGCATAGGATAGAAAAGATATTTGCACTGTAGCTGCTCTGAATTGGAACAACCAAGGCAGGGACTGATATCCTCTCTTCTGGAAGATGCTACCTCAAAGCAAAACTGAGGATAGTACTATGTGCTGCCATCAGACACTGAAAAAACATCCATCACATCCCTAAACTTGCAGGGGAACAAGCACTTTCAGATTGCTTAAATGTCTAATTTATCTACCTTGGGATTTGTAGTGAACTGCTGCAAGGCACCAGGACTGGTGTTCTTTATGATCCCAGTGAAAAGATCACTGGGATTTGGTAAGACACTGCTTAAGATACTATTTATTGTAGCTAACACTGTAGGGAAAAAGAGAATAGTATAGATAATCTTACATGCTTCAGATGTAGGGAACAGTTGTGTATCATTAGAAAGACCTCCAGTCAGGGAACAGCGGATAATGCAGATCCCATCTGTTTGATGGCATTTTGGTCTTTAGAGCTCTTATAGGATATTGTTAGAAAAGAACAATACTATTAATCATTTCTAGTGTCAAACAAAAGGATGTTCACATGGGAACAGTCTGCTTCACTTTCAGATAAACACAAGCACACACAGGTGGTGTTATTGCTGATGCAAATGGCAGCTGCCTACAGGCTTCTTCATTACTAGTACCAGCTAAGTGTACCCTGCAGCCAAGCGATGTGCTCAGCACAACACAGCCCTGAAGGTGAAGCACCATAATACAACACGGCACAGCAAAGGCCTGCACCTTCTCAGGCAAACTCTTATGTGGATCATTAGTTCTTCAGTGTATGATGTTCTTCCCCTTGGAATCACTACTGGGTTATCTAAAATGTTTCCACCATTAGCTGCTGTGCTTGCCATTTGTGAAATAAATGTTTCAAATGCTCAGATGGCAAATTCTCTGTGTCTACATCTCAGTGTCCTCAACCAACTCTTCAGCACTCTGCAGCTGTATTCCACCATGGAGATAGCATGAGGATTGTATTCTCCACCAGTAAGAGCATATGAACTTAGCTGGAAACTCAAACATGGGCAGACTACTGGTCCTTTCTGCCCACTGCTGTAAAATTTCTGCAGGCAGATAATAGTCCTGTCTGCAATACACACATGGATAAAACTTGCCTCTTCTCTTGCCTCCATTAGTCTCATATATAACTCTAATAACAGCCCAATACTTTGCAGCTCTAAGTCTCATAACTACTCCAAATTCACTATAATTAAAAAAATATCCTGTCATTATTCACTTTGGTAAAGAGCTAAGTTTTCTTGCAATTGGACAGAGTTCTGTGGCATCAATCTCTACATTTTAATTCTATTGTTCTAACATTTTGTTATAAAATTTGCTATTACATTGCTATATTTTTTTTCTTTTTATTGGATCAGATGGCCTGTATGTCTTCTTATCATGGTATGATATAGGGATGACAGCAATTTTAAACCTAATTTCCTTACAATATTTACAGTTGGACATATTGTTCTTTCAAGTTCTCATTTGCCTTTGAAGAAAACAATTGTAGTACACTGTGTCTTCATTCTTCCCTTCTAATCTTTAGAATAGTTTAGTACTCTCCTTGTTCTAGCAAACTTCTAGTTTATCTCTATGAAAAGAGGTACTAGTACAGTATATTGTAATGCATTACATATCAGATGTCTGTATGTGATACTGTGAGATTTGTTGCATAATTCTCCAGTTTTATTGCTTATGCAGCCTTACATCTTTGCTCTAGAACCCACATAACCACTGAATGAGTTTCCACTGAGGTCCCAGAAGAGACACTAAATTTGAAAAAAACTTCAAACTAAGGTTCATATAGGATCTTAAACTTGACAGTTTCTGTTCAGTAAAGACCTGAATCAGCAATTTTAAGTGGTTTAATTTGCATTTCATGGCTTCTTATTAGTAGTAAAAACATTTCAAGTGTATATAGCTAATACTTATTAAGGTTTTTTTCACGTGTTTTGTGAAGCTTTCTACATTGTGAATTAATTTTTTCATCTTTCTTTTGTGTTGTTTTAATTACATTAATTTTTTATCTACCAATATCACCAAATACTGCTTTCAATCCGTTCATCCCCCAGTATGTAGTGTTACTAATACAGACTGTACAGAAGTGTTCTGTTTTCTCTTGATAGATTACAGGCACGTATTCAAGGCAGTGTGTAAATAAAAGATGTTTAGAAGCTTATCTTTGTTATCTTATGCTGTAATGGGTTCCCTCAATTTTATCTTTATTTTGAACTGCTGTAAACCTCTTGTTGATGTAAAGCTCAATGATTTGCCTACTAAGTTGGATGAAAACTAGTTCAGGTTTTGTTCCAGTAAACAGACAATTACTTCATGTGACTGGAAAGAAGATGCTCATTCTGATAAGAATGTATCTTAGAGTTTCAGATATAAAAACCCATACCTCCAAAACCAGAAAGAATCAGAGATTTGTAATAGTTTAATTGGACAAATTATTCCCCCTTTAAGAAATTTTTCCAGAAAGTAACTCTAGCAAAATTGCAATGGCAGCTGACCTTAAACCTTACAGGTCTTACTGAACTGTAAGCTTTATCTTATTTCTGGCATGTGTTTCGCTAAAAACAGTGTGAGTTAGAAGGTATTCATCTCACCATGACAGTAAGAGAGCATTCTGGGGAAGAAAAATCAATGTTTTTGATATTATTTCCTTCAGGATAAGAGAGAAATGAATAACCTTACATATCCCTACAAAAAAACTGAGCTTTCTAGATGAACAAGATTTGAATCTTATTATCTCAGAAAAATGAACACTGGAGTTAACATTTAGAGTTGTTTCACTGACTACCAAAAGGACTAGACCATTGTTAAGACAAAAGTTGCTCACAAAAATTTTCCCATTTTCAAATGTTTTTTTTCCACCTACAGCTCATGTAATATATTCCTGCATGTTTCCTATTTTCAAGTGTTCTACAGAAATGTAAATCAGAATTAATTATAATTAATTTTTATCAGCCTTTGCATTTGCTTCTACTAAAATACCTTCAATTGCAACAAAAATCTAAAATACTGGAATAACTATAATTTCATATTTTGATATTCTGTGTTGATTTCATTACACCAAAGTCTATCATGCAGAGAGTCATAGTTTTCTTAACTAGTGATAGTGGGTACATCCCTGTTTTATCTTGCTAAATGAAGAAATTCCACTCATTTAATCTAAATTTCTAGGATTCTTACATGTGGAAAGAAGGAAGAAAAGAATGTCAGTTCTTGGTTTTTCTCCAAAATAGTTTTGAGTGTGGTGGGTTTTTTATTTTGTTTTGGTTTTATTTGTTTGGTTGGTTTTTGTAAGTTTTTTTTGTGTATTTTTTGTTGTTTTTGTTTGTTTGTTTTAATAGAAGCAAAATATATTTGCACTATATTGGGCTAAAGATTTTCCTTTATTCCAAGGGATAATAAAATGTATCAGATGTTATCTTCATTGGAACTGTAACTCAAATCACAGACATCTTAATTTTATTAGCAGCAATTTGTCTAACCCAATAATCTTGACTGATCTGAGTTTACCTTTCTAACTAATGAGCCCCTTTGAATATTTTCTAAAACTGAGACAGAAACCTATAACAATTACTTTTAATTATATATACAGTGAACAAGAATTATCCTTATTTCTTTTCCACTGCATAGAAATAGTCTTCTTTTTTTTTTTTTTTAAAGTAGTTTAGATAAGTATACTGGTATAGAGCCTAAGACACCCTGTAAAATTCACAACCTACCTATCTGACTGTGCTTTTTGCCTTCAAGATAGTATCCACTGTCACATTTATGGCGGAATTTGTGAGGACATAGACGTTTTCTATTTCTAACTAAATAAAAGTAGAGCCTTATGATTAACTAAAGCATCCTTCTGAAAGGATTAGCTGAGATGTTTGATGCTTTTAAAATTGTTTCCAAACATCTGATACTGCTATTAAGTTAGTCATTCACTTGTTCCTACCAACAGGATTGTTATGTTGTCCATTTTTCATCAGCTTGCCCCCAAGGGCTTTTTCAAACTGTTGTAGTTCTATTAATGTTACTATTTTAACCTTAGCAACTAAAGTAAATTGTTTTTATTATTTCCCTATGAAGCATTTTATCTATGATTTTGATTCTGGCTTTGTTCGGTTAGTATTCTTTGATTTTAAGTATTAAAACATTAATAGCACCATCTCTTGCTTTTCAAATGATTGTTAGCTGCAATTACTTAAATAACTTAACATATCCTGGGCTGATTTTGAAAGTGTCTTTGAAATACTTCTTTCCTAAAATTGTTAAAATACGTAATAAAATAAAACAAAACAATTAAAAAATTCTTAGATCTAGTATCTCACTGCTCTAAGTTTCTATTTAGATTTGACAGAACATGTCTTCCTTCTTACTTACTATTTGCTATTATAATTTTTTTAAAATCATATGAATGCATATACATATAGAAAATATGTATCAAACTACTAAACTGCTACCTTTTCCATATCCCTGAAGCAATTTATTGTAATCATTATTGTTATCATTATTCTTTCCAGTGTTTATTTTTTTTTTTTAGATGGGTAGTTGAACTGAAAAATCAATTATTCATAGAGCCTGAGTCCAAATAAATGTACTTCATCTCCCTTGTCTAAAAAAATCATTTTATGAAAAAAGATATCAAATTAACCAGGCATGAACCACCTTTGTTAAATGTGTGTTTTATTTCATCTTATTTTGCATGTTCTTCCATTTCTTTGATTTTATTTTTCTTCAGAAGTTTGTCCAGAGCTTTCAACACCATTGATCTATATGACAATGAGTTTACACTTATTTAGATTGCTGTTTTCTTTCTTTTTAAAAGCAGACATTGTATTTTCTCATTTATTATATTTTAGCACCGTCATTGGCCTCCTAATGATGAATTAACAATTTCACATACTGTATATTTCAGCATAATATGATAGGGAATGTGAATTCCTTTGACTAAGGTCTTTTATAGCTTACCACCTTAGTTTTTTTTAATTATTCTACTTTTTACCAGGAGCTTTCTTTGTGATGTTTCAATTACCTTCTTCTCCGCTAGCCACACAGTTTTTCTCACACTTTAATATCTCCTGCCTGGACAAAACCAAGTAGAATATTTATCTATTTTTGATGCTGTCCATGAATTAATTTTAATATCAGTTCTTTCTTGCTCCATCACTGCATTAGACATCATTAAAAAGAATTTCCTGATCTGTAAGGAAAAGCTTACATAATTGAATTAATAATTCTGGGAAAAAATACAGAAGGCTAACAAAATGTTTTGATAGAGTAAATATAGGAGATATCATCAATAATAATAAAAAAATATTAAAATACCATATTGTGAGACATGTAATATGATAAATAGAACAGAATATTTTCAGCTATAAGGGACCCACAATGATCACCTTTTTTCCGTTGCCTGATCACTTTAGAACTGATCAAAAATTAAAGCATTCTATTGAGGTCACAGTTCAAATTCCTCTCAAACATTGACAGACATGGGGGAATTTGAAGTGCCAGTGATAATTTTCAGGGTCAGGCCTACTGTCTAAAGAGAGAAGTTTAAATAACTGCAAGTTCATCAGAGGGAAACAACTGGGCACAGGGACATGGATTTTTAAAAGAACTGAGTATGAAAAAGGGAAGACTAGTGTGCTAAGGCTATGGAAAGGCAAATGTGACTCAAGGTTGTATTAAAAAAAAAGAATAGTATTTTTCAAGGAAATTATAACAATAACTTTGAAATACTGTTTATGATGCTAGCTATCATGAAAGATTAATGCAGTTTGGAGCAGACAAAAGAACCCAAATTATTTAGTCAGGAAAAACCAAATTATGATCTTTCTCTATGATTCCAGCACGTATATTTTCTAGAAGACTGGTTGGAGACAGGTCAAATAATCCAGAACACATGATGGTAGAAGGACAAATGGAATAGACTGGGCATTAATATATTTTCTCAGAAAATTATGATATGTTTAATAACTATCAGAGCGACATTCTGAAGAAATTTACTGTAAGAAATATGAAAACAAGCATCTCATCAAATTACAGTTAGGTATCTGGTCTAATGTAGACTAATACCAAGATCTTTGTATGAGCAAATCATCCTACACTTTTGCTGGAGATACACATGGTAACATACAATGTAACTCATCCAAAAGTAGATCAACTAGGCCAATTGAAAGTGTGTTCTAAAAGTATTTATTGCCTCGCAAAAGCACAGAATTAGCAGGACCTCCCTACCTTAAATGAAATGAAATCTCCTCCAGATGACTATACTTGGCTCTTTATTTGCAAAACTCCTATACATCTCAAGAAAGTAATATATTACTTAGCAAGTAGCAATTTTTCATACAGCACCCAGTGTTGCCTTTCCACCAGTTTTCAAGTTTCTTTTACTAATATGTTTATATCAGCAATTAAAAGCTGAGATTAAGGAATTGTAATCTGTTTCAGATGGCACATGATCCTAGGCTTTGTTTTGTCTTGCCATTTAACTTTGGTTCTGCTTTAGTAAAATAAAATTTGGATTTATTTTTTTTAACTTTGATATTTTAATTTAGCAGAGTAAAACTAACTTTTGTCTTTGAATGCATTGATTGTGCATTATGATGAATTTACTAGAAAAATGTAAAGTGTGCTGTTCTTAACATAATTTACAACCTATTTTTTGTAAGGTTTGCACATGTTTTAATACCTTATTATGCAGTTTATGACATGCAATTGATAGAATGGTAGATTTTCAAAATAAAAGTGTCATCAATTTAATGATATAAAGGCAAAAATGTATGCATTTTTGCCATTATGTTGAAGACAACTACTGAAATAACAATTTATCTTGTACAAAATTCTCTTTCTGAAAAAAATAGAACACAAGCTTAAAATGATCTAAACGTACAGACACTTTTATCCGTCTTTTAAACTAGAGCTCCTCAAGTAGTAAACAAGTTTTTTAGTCTGAATCCTTAAACTACTGGTTTATGTTAAAGGGTGCACCATGAAAATCAGTTTAACATTGCATCATTTTGACAAAAAGACCTCTTTTAAAAAGTGAGTCCTACATGTCCTTATTTACTGCTGAAACAATCACTTGAAAGGATCAGTTTCCATATTATTATCATAATTATTTCCATATGTACTATTACTTAGGTCTCCATCAAGAAGTTTTATAAAACAGCAATGGCTAACAGTAGAAATGAAAAAAATATGTAAAAGAAAGAAAGAAAAAACCAAAAAACACAACACTGGCCAAAACTCCATATGAACATGATCCTGAGTATGACGGGCAAGCAGGCATCTGTTTTCTTGTTTGAGCTAAATGGGGAGATGCCAAGAAAACTTCTAAAATCTGAATGTCAGCACCCAGGGAGTCTCTCTGTTGCTGATGGTCATTTACAAGAGTTACAGTAAAGACAAAAGCCTTATAGGCTAGAAGATTCCTGAGTGCAAGTGCTTTCATAGGGTTTTAGTTATAACCTATAGAAATGCAAAGCAAATTCATTCACCATGCTCATTTATTCTTTATCCACTTCAAATACTCCTAATAAGCTGCACTTACTTGTGCAACTCAAATCCATTTACTGTCAGTGTCATAAATTAATGAAGATAATTTGAAAATATCACTGTGCTTGTGGACATGCATTCAGTTATTTAAATATTGGCCTCCAGACCTATAGTTCTGAAGTTAACTTTTTGAAAAATGGGTGGGACAAAAGTTAATTGAAAATCTATGTTAACAGTGGTCCTTCCTTGCTTAATTTCAGCTTAAGAAATGCTAAATACTGCTTTTTATATTAGAAATTACTTACAAAGTTAAAGGGTCAAATTATCCTAATCTTGCAGTCACAGACAGGAAAACTGATTAGAGCACCGGAAGGAAGAAGGAAGATCTGCAGGAATTCAGAGTAACCACTGAAAGACTAGTCTGGTGCATGCTGAGAAACGTGGGCTCCATTAGTTCTACAGAGATTCAAAGCGAGGTGAAATAGGCAGAGAAGGCTTTCTTCAACATGGCCTCAGTCTCATATATTCTTATCAGAAGCAGACAAATTAGTACACAGTAGTGATCTGCACTGATAGAGCATAAGTCTAAATGAATCAAAGAAAATGAGAAAAGACAGAAAAGATGGGTAGAAAAAGAAACATAAAGGGACAAAGGAAAAAGAAAGTGTGTGCAGAAATCACAAAAATTGAGGGAAATATTTTGGAATGTTTCCTTTGGATCTTATTTGTTGTGAAACAAAAATTCATATTACATTCATTCTCACAAGTAGAAACACCAAGAACATAGAAAAAGCATTAAAAAATAAATACATTCAAAGATATAAAACTGGATATGAAGAACTAAGGGCGTGAAGTCCAAATGTAAGCATTTAATATAATTTAATAGTATAATTGTTCATGACTAGTTTCTGGGATGCATATTCCTGCTATGCTCTGGTGCTATCTACATCTTAGCAGTTCTGTCTGATAGGACACATGGTCAGTATGCTGAATGGTTAAAGCAATCAAATCAGTAGTCACAACTTTTTTTCAGGATACTGGATTAAGTTAGCCCAGTGCCTCTCTATTCTACACTGCACCAGGTGGAAACAAGAATCTATAATCACTGCACCATATATATATATACACTGAGAACTTGCTCAAGTTAGGTAAACTCTGAACAACACATTTAATAACACTAGAAATGTGATTGTTAAGGAGGGAAAAATTCTGCTTCAGTCTTATACATTTTAATAGCAAATAGCTAGCTCTGCAATGAAAGCCAGGAAAAAAAAAAAAAAAGCAAAACACAACCCAAAACACAACCCAAAAAAAGAGAGTAAAGAAGTCAATTCTATGAGCTTTTGAAATATTAACATCCCTTGTTATAAGAGTTTCTGCAGCAGTTGTGACTACTGCACTAAGTGAACTGCATAGTTCATAGTCTGTAGCTGCTCCATCCTCCAGGAAAAGAGAAGAGAAATGAATTGTGGCAAACAGGGGAAGAGATCAGAAATAACTGTTAGAAGGCCAATCATGAGGCTAAATGCCTTTGCAAAGAGGTCAACGTTTGATATGTCTTTTGCTGCTGGGTGAAGCATTGTACTCTATAAAAATACTTTGATCTGGTGGGCTTTAGCTTATTTGCTCCTATACTTCAGCTCTCAACAAGCATTAAGGCGTATAATTAAGAGCTTCATTGCTTCAATCCAGGATAAAGGAAAAAACTCTTTGAAAACAAGATTCAATTAGGTCAATAACAGAGAGGGCACCTGAAGGTTTGAGTTGCTGAAAACTGTCAAACGTATTTACTTTGAAGTAAGAATGTATCCTCATGAGTTAGTTTGCTTCATAGCAGTCAACAGTGCACTCCTTGTTCATTTGGAATGAAAAGGCGCTGTTAACACGTCTTCGTGGCCTCGCCTGTGCTTTCCCTCACTTTTTGTCATCTCATGGTTGTTGGAAACATTAATGTTAGACACACCAAATGCCTGCACATCTAGGTCTCATATAAATCCCTCAGAAGTGGCCAAACCTATTCTTTCAACTTAATTAAACTCAGGGTTAAAGGTGTTGATCTAAGATTTAAGGTCTTCACCTCTAGGCCATTTCTTGAATAGATGTATATGGGGTCAGATGGCCAGGAAATCAGTACATTTAAAAAAAAAAAAAAAAAAAAAAAGTGATGAGAAGGAATGTTATAAGCATTATATATGCTCAAGTCCTCTAGGTGCTAGAGAAGAGCTGAATTAAAGAAGTGATTTAATAACGTGAAGGGCTTAAAAAAACTACACCTCCCCATATTATAATTATAAGATACTAGCTTTAAGTAGCATGGCTATGCATGCATGTTGTTTCTGCTAGATTCTAAAATGACTATGAAAGTCCCTGCTCAAATTGACTTCAAGATCTTAAAGAAATTCTCTGAAGATATACTTTCTGCCTGTGAATAGCTGAGCCTGTGAACTGCCTAAGTCTCCACTGCCAGACTTCGCCATATGCCTAAATACTTGTCAACAGAACTATGACCAACAGCCTCTGACACTGCTGAGCAGATGAGGCAGCTCAGTGCAGCCTTGCCTCTTTCTAGTGCAATTATATTGCAATAGCTAATACTCTTGGGATTGCAAGTTAATAAACATTGTTATAGTTGTAGTTACACAGCATAGCTATGTGGAAGAATCATATAAAGTTACATTAACACGATTAGACACAAGGAGCCAAACACCTGAGGGATGAATGCAACAACCATAAAGAGAAAGGAGATGCAGCCAGATCCTATAACCATGACCTATGGTCAAATTGTCATTGCTATTTCATTTTATAAGTGTTATTATAAAACTGTATAGAAGTTCTAGCACACATTGTAAAATCCATTATATTAATTGCAGACTATAATGACTTTGCTACCATGATTTTTATTTGAATTGCCTGTATTACCATAATTTACTTCTATGTACATTTTAGTCTAAGTTCAGAGGTGATTTCTAGTTCACACAAATTTACTGACTTTACAGGAACTGCATGAGATGTGATTCAGAAAAAATATACACCACTATGCATAAAAAACAGAATATTCATTGGTGTTTACTGAGACCATTTAAAAATACACAAAAGGATTAAAATGGAAAACAGCAATTAGTTTCAAGAGGTTTTTTAATCAAAATGAAAATAAAATTTGTACTGTTGAATCAGTTCAAATAAAATGAATGATGAATAAATAGTACATTTTCTCACATTTTCAGCACATTACATTATCTCATAGCCACTATCTGTCATGCAGAAATATTTAGACATACGTGTCCACTCTAGAAAATGAGGACTCTTTACATGTATTCTGAGCTTGAAAGACTCAGAGCTTATCTCTAAGTCCTCAAAATCAATTATTACTTTTTTTTTTTTTTTTCAATTAGGCTGATGTTTCCAAAGACATGTTCTTGGATGAAGTACTAAAACAAGTTCTGACAGGAAGCATAGAAAAATGAAATTCTCATACATTATTTTAATACATTCCATTCATATGACATGATTGCCTTAAATATACATGACTGAATGAGGATTTTTGGTAAGGATCTGGGTGTTAATCTCTTACTGCTTTCAATCTATTCAGTATTTGTAGTAAACAACTTTGTCAAATTCCTTATATTAAACATATGTTATTCTCATTTATTCCTCTTCCTTCTATGCTTGTCTTGGGGTTTCTAAAATCAATGTCTAGGGCTTGATTGCCTAAATGTTAAGGGCTTGAGGGCTACATCTGCCAGTCCAGAACAACATGTCTCTGTCCATCCAGTGGGGCATCAGTCAGCCCCTTTAGCGACTCTTCAGATATCCTCAGCTTCTCAAATGGCGCTAGAGTCTTTCAGTATGTATACAAGTATATGGATTGTCAAGAGGGTTTTACCATAATCATAATTGTAATTAGATAGTATTTCATCCTAAGCAGATCTCTTTAAGGGAGAATGGAGACCAGTCATAGACTGTAGTGCTGCAATACAGAAAGGGAAACAAAGTCCTAACTTCTGATGTAATCTGACAAGCATTTGTACAAAAACAAAACCAAAACCAACAACAACAACAAAACCCCAAAAACCAACCAAACCAAAACAAACAAAAAAACACCAAAAAACCCAAAACCAAAACTCAAAAAACGCCTGCCAAAAAAAAAAAAAAATCTATTCCACTTTCCTTAGCAATATTCCTATGAAAAAAATTAGAACAAATTTCAAAGAATCAAAGAAACTCAGTTTTTGTAGCTCTGAAATTTTTAAGGCATCGTTTTTTTTTCATAAATTGTTGATTTTATAGTGTTTGTACTTCAAATCCTTTTCATACTTCTGTTAATTTTAAGGAAGGAAGCATAAAGATATTAACTCAGCAGAATCAGATGAAGAAAGAGAAGGAAAAAAAAAAATCAACCCCAAAACTTTACCAAATTTTTTAAATTTATTTTTGGAGCAGTGGGGAATAAGTGTCTACATAGTTATGTATTCCAAATCACTTACCCTGTATGTTATTATTTACAGACCATAAGATTACTGACTGATTCACCCACAGCTACCAACTAAATTAAGGTGACTGTTGTAGTTTAATCCCAGTAGACACCACAGCCCCTGCTCACCCAATTCCCACCAGTGGTATGGGGAAGAGGATCAGAAGGTCCTGCTCATGGGTTGAGATAAAGTTTAATAGGTAAAGCAGAAGCTGGATGCACAAGCAAGACACATTAAGGACTTTATTCAAGCAGGCAGGCAGGTGTTCAGCCATCCCCAGGAGAACAGGGCTCCATCACATATAACAGTGACTTGGGATGACAAACATTTTTGCTTGGAATGTGTCCTTCAGCTTCCTCCTTCTTCCTCACAGTTTTTATTGCTGAGCATAACATCATATGATATTAGATAACCCCTTGGTAAGTTGGGTTCAGTTATACCACCTGGGTGGGATAACTCTTCAAACTTCTCAGGTACCCCCAGCATCTTTACTGGTAGGGCAGTGTGAGAAGCAGAAATAAAAAAGACCTTAGTGTCATTTAAAGTGCTGTTCTGCAATAAATAAAACACGAGTGTGTTACCAACACCGTTTTGGTGAGAAATTAAGAATGTAGCACCATATGAGCTACTATGAAGATAATTAACTTTATTCAAACCAAAACTGCTGCAGTGACCTTTGAGTCAAATACACCTGGGATGTCTAGTAACTGTCCACATACAGCTTTTAAAGTTTGACTGAGCTTACACTCTGTGTCTTGTATAGAATGAAAATGAACTTTAAGGTAGCAAGCCATACTGACTTTTTTACAACAATTTTATCTTTTTAGTGCAACAAATTGGTATAAAATATATTTAATTTTAACTTGTCTTTCACTGTGATGCATTGCATAATACTATAAGGTTTAATAGCTTTTCTTATGTCAAATAAAATGGCAATAATTTGCAGATATTTTCAAATAGGAATTCACATTTGCTTGCACTAAAGTGTGATTATATATGATAAAACATTACAAGAGAAATTAAAAAATAACTATGAATGAGACTATGTTTCTAAACAGAGTAAATGAAGGGCCATACAAATTCTACTCAATACTTTGATTATTTTATTCTAAGATTTAACTGGTATGCTTACAAATAATTACATTTATTTGCATTTTACTTTTAGTTCCACAGTTTATGTTAATTTTTTGAAAGTTAGGTATCATATGTAAGATAGTTTTCAGCTAGCTAAACACCTAGTTTTAACTAAATGCCTAGTTTTATAGTTTTGAGGTGAGATCAATCCCATGCTTGAAGTACACACAGATCAAACAACAGGATCATGATCCGTAACACCTCAACAAACACACACAGAAACTACAGATGTGAGCTGTGTTTCCAGAGTCACTTGTCTCTGAACCTTAGTTCAGAGTCTAGTCTGAACCTTAGTTTTCTAGAATCTCATTTTGCAGCCATGCATTCATAATCAAAGAGGCTGTAACTGGCTTCTCCATAAGAGAAGAGTTGAAAGGAACCACAGACTATCTGTACCAGTGTATAGGCTCTTCTCAAACCTGTAGAAAGCAGACAGTACATCGCCACTCTGGCAGAAATGCAAAATTGTATTCTGAGATACTGGGCAATGAAGTTAGCCTTTAAAAGTGTGTTCTGATTTCTTTCTTTTGAAACATAAAACTTTGGGGTTTTTTTTTTCTTCTTTTTCTGAACACTAGTCATTAGTGGACAATTAATGGTCAAACTCTGTCTTATACTACATACAAATGTTGTGGAGTTCTTTACAGAGATTTATTAAATAAGTCTGTTATCAGCTAGGGATTCTGGCCAAAATACATTAATAAATGAAATGAGTAAACTGTCCATAGATCAGAGAGTAATTAGAGCTTTCAGTTTACATGGAAAGATTTTGTGATAACAGTTCTCTCCCAAAGACATTCAAGCATCAGCAAACAAGGGTTGTTTATGTCCTCAGCATGAGAACAGCTGAAGCTCATAAATAGTTTTATAGGAGCTAGTTCAGGGTTTCATTCTAGTGTCGTAATTTGAAGTGATTAACTATTTTTTTTTTTTTTACTCTCACTCTTCAATTATCCTGTTTGAGCCAGACTGTCACCCTTATTCAGAATGAACAGTATTTTGCATTGCAAATCACTCCAGTGATATTACTAACACCACTCAATGCATATTCTATAAAAAAACATTGCTCAGAGAGTAGATTACCCACAGGCAAAGGAGTCTTGATCTACTGAATACGTATTTGATAATTTGATAAAGTTTATATATACATATCGTACATATAATATTACTTTCTGTGAAGGATATGAGAGGACCTGTTTTCAGCTTTGGACCAGTTTTGCATTTTTTATCCATGTTTGTATGATATAACTGATCTTGAAACAGTAACAAAGCCCTGGAGCTCCCAACACTCCTTGCAGTGGAGATCTTCATTATCTATTGAAGGCAGTTGTTCTCATGATGTGAACAGCTGCTCTACAGAGCAAGCTGAAGTGACACTCTTTAGACTGTGTTATATCATCTATTCAAAAGTAACAATTTTTAAAAGCCTTTCCAGTTAGAAAAATCAGATTATGAGGCACTTATAAAGAGAAATATAAATACAGTCTTGACAAATTGTCAGTAGTATTTATTATGCATAGTTTTATATTTTATAACTTTAGTCTGTGACTTTTTACTAATTTTATTGTTATAGACTGAGTGGTAGTCACTTAAAGACATGGCCACCAGTTAGGCGCTGTCTGAAGTTCTGTTGGCAAGGCTATTCAGGCTTTCTTTTTATCATGTCCTGAGTGTGAAAAAGAAAGCTTAACAAGGACCTTGGAGTTGACCTTTATTTGGGGTTGATTTAAAAAATTAGTTACAAAATTAGAATTGCATACTATTTTGTTCTGAAATTGTATTTTGATTTTCATTGTTGCTATTATTTTATGTAAGCATACTACAATAGCAAGGAACTTTTGCAAGCCTTGACATGATTAGTGCCAAGGTTGATTTTATAAAAAGAACAAACTCTAAAATCAAGAGTCAGAATCTTGTTTCTAAGCCTAATTGTCAAACTTGATTCCTTTATTGACAATATTATTCTTTTTCCAAGTACAGATTTTATATTTTTTTCCCTAGAACTCAGGAACTGGGTCACTATGAAATATATCTTCTCTGGTAATCAGAACATTTGAACCTCTTCTTCACCTGTATGTTGAGACTTCCCTGAAATTCACTTTACTTTCTTTCATTTGATGATGAATCCCAGAACAGAGAAAAAAACAGTGAGAGAAAAAGAGAGATATTAAAAATATACTAACTACATATACCATTTAAAACATCCAAAAGATGGATGCAGTCCTTATAATTCTGCAAAATTCTGTAAAATATTCAATTGGTTATTTTAAATTGTTTTTCTGCATGGAGAAAACTGAGAGATTGAATTTTTTATTCAATTTCTTATTAACTTAGCAGCAGCAAACCAGCTGTGTGGACAATTTGCAGAAGGCAAACTATAGTACTAGAGGCATAAGTGAAGCTCTGAACTATAACATAAGTCAGCACATGCTCATTCAAAAGTGTCTAGGAACTCTCAGGCAGGTATATTCCAAAGCACTGTTACTACAAGCATTTTCTTCTGATAAACTTCCTGATTTATGAGTTAAATCTTCTCAACCTTCAGGAATTTTTTTTTTTTATATATACGTATAATCTATATGTATGATGTATATGACAAATAATTAAATAGACTAGACATATTCATCATGGAAAATAAAACTATGAGGGTTCTGATGGCTCTGGTCTTTAAAATCAGAAGTGCCTCAGCCAATGGAAATAATTATTCATTGTCTGATGACAGTGAGTATGTAGCATAAATGGGGAAGAAGCAAAATGAAATAAAAAGGTGTCAATAAAAAGAATAAAAACATCTCCATGAGACATGAATATTTTTAAGTTTTCAAGACTAAAAAATATAGGCAAATGGATAAAAAAGTCATTGCTGTTGTTAAGTTGGTGAGCAGAAGAGTATTAGAAGCTATTGAGCTTTTCTGTGTGCCTAATCTTTTCTTCTCTTTCACAAGATCTTTTAATGAGCTGCTGGCTGCTAAAGGAACAGACTCCTGAGCTAAAGGGTTTTTTGATCAAATTAAGGACAGTTGGGTTTATATTCTTATAAAAATAATGCATAAAAGGTTACAGTGAGGTTTGCAGTAGGAGTAAAAGGGTTTAGAGTTTCTAAAAATGTTTGGTAACATTTAAGGGTTTTTTTATTTAGTAGGGAGCAAAAGACCTACCATACAAGAGAAATAAATACATAAATATGAGAAATCTTCATAAACAAGACTAAAATAAAAGGTAGCTTTCATATCTGTGAAATTTTTAATGTAATTCTTTTGTTGGAGAACAGAAGAACTAAAGAAATATTCTAAGATTATATTTTTTTAACACAAAATTCTAGAAATGTCTTTCTATAACTAACTATATTTTTTTTTTATATTCCTTGAGTAGTTATTAGGAATGTTTGTGAGCATATTATGCAATTGTAGAGCAGGTTCCTCTCATTCATTTTTCTACAATAAGAACATGAGGTTGAGGCATAAGGTTGAGGTTGTTTTTTGTAATATCATATATATATAAATTAAAAACAATATGAGGAAGCATCTGCTGGTTAATATCAGTGTCATTCCTTTGACTAAATGGAAAAGGTATTCAATTCAGATAATTGCATATTCTGGTTTATATCAGATGAGGATCTAGGACAATTTATATTTTTTTTCACCTTAAATATTATTTTATTAATAGTATTATCTCCAAGCTTGGATTAAATGACAGACAACAATAAATATTCTATATTTCAATACTATGTGTATTAAAGAAAATGGCTATTTTGCTACAAAATTTCAGGGGATGTTAATAATTCAATCATTTATGGCGATAGTTTCTTCCTTTTAGCATATTTCACATTCTACTGGAATTCTCAAGGCATACAATACACAGGCAGAAAAATCCCACATGCAGCTTTAAACATACAGAAAAAAAATAAATCTAGATAAAATTCTTGCAGACAACTTTAACAGACAAATAATAAAGTTCCAACAGATAAAGTAACAATACAGCAAAAATTCTAGATTGAAGTGATTCCAAAGAATCTTGTTGTGACCTGATTTTCCTAGAAATTCTATGTTGACATTTTTCACTTCAAACACTTAAACAAGTTGTTCAATTTACATATACCAGTTCCTGCAGACAAAGATTTAAAACAACTAAGTTAAAGAACATTCAGGTTTTTAAACTGGACATGCTGAATTACCTTCTGGAATAGTAACATTATTGTAAAATGAGCCTGGAAGCCATATAACCAAAGAAATATTCTTCCTAATTTTAGGTGCTTCACTCTACCACAGGGGCTATGATCCCATTTACTAATTTTCTATGGCTCTGTATGTGTGCAGATAAACAAACAAACAAACAAAGAAACAAACACAACTTTTTCTTGAGGAATTCCACCTGTGGTATGTAAAGCAGAAACCATAGTGCACCTCAGCAGGCAATCCTGGTATATCATCCTCTGTGAGATAGATGACCATTTGCATGTGAAATTTAGGGGGTACCAGGTTGTAAGCTACTTTAATAACTTAAATACAAATACGTGTTTTATTGTGTATTTATTAAAAAAAAAATATTTTACACGTAAAGACTTAGTCACAAACTAGACTTTAGACTTAGATTTTACTGAGTGAGTTGAGTCCTATTATGTCCAGGATTAATTATTCTGCTGTTTGCAGCATCATTCTCAGGTTTAGAACCACACAACACCTCAGGATGTGAAGGGTGCACAGGTTTTTTGGGCACCTTCTATTGCAGTGAAACTGTACCCTCCAGACAATTTGGAACACTGTGTTTGAAACACTACAATTTACTTTTCTAGTAGATATGCAAATCACATTTCACACAGTAGCCTCTATAATTTGAAATAAATTAACTCTTTGAAAAAAATGAGGGGGAAGAAAATCTACATTGTCCACAACTGAATTTTATATCTTAGGAAAAAACCTAAAAGCAAAACAACAGACAATAAAAATCCCCTCCAAATGAAAACAACCCTTATACTATGCCTTTGACAGTTGGGGATGTAACAGGCACCAAGTCAGGAACTGTTGAGGTCTTTCTGGTACTTTGATGTAGCACCGTGTGAGCAATGTGTACACTGGAAAGGTGTGAAAAGAAGAGAAAATACAGGAAAGAGAGGAATATATGAACATGGTAATGTGAACATTCTGGCACTAACCAAATATAAAAAATATGATTGAGAACATGGTGTGCAGTCTGAAAAAATATTGTATAACTCCACTTGCTCCAAAGCAATACAGTGGTGAAGAGGTTGTGCATTTCTTAGATCTTTATTACTGATGATCCTTCATGAGGAAACCACTTGCTGCTAACTTTGGGAAGATACCAAAACTTTGTCTTGCAAATTCAGTGAGACTCTGCATGCAGTCCTAAACAATTCTCAAGATCAAGCAGAGACTGTGGCCTCAGTCAGAAGCTTTCAATGAAATCAAATTAGAAGAAAACCAGAATTTTGATACTTTCAAGAAAAGCCCACAAAATGTTTTTATTCAGGTGAAAGTGTGCCATTGAAATATTACCAAACATTTCCACTTCATGACAGCCCTTCAATACAGAGGTGCAAACAAGGCTGGTAACTTGAAAGTGTCTGAGGCAAATGGCACCAGACAGTCTCCATTCATGTGATTATTTTCTCTTACCCCAGAGACAAGTATCTGCATCCAGGTAGTGGAAATAATCTCTGAGGCATACTAGTGCTTCAGCTGTGCCCAGGAAATGGTAGTTGGTCAAGGCCAAAACTGTGCCAAGGAAGTTGGCACTAACTATTTGGAAATACAGAGAACAGTACTGTTCAACAGAAATGTTACAGTGCCTAGTAATGTTTTCTGTCACTTCATAATTTATGATAAGATATGCAGCCAGGGAGCCAAAGCATGCAGGAATATTGAAAGCCACAATGGATTTCTAGTGATCTTACATGAGAATTGTGCATATAAAGACTACTTTTTTGCGCATGGGCTAACAGGCTGACTTTGCACCATGTGCTGCTGAATTCCAGAGCTGACATTTGGAGGAGTCAAAACACCTAAAGTTCTTTGTGTCTTCTACTAAATAGCTGTACTAAAGGAAAACATTATTAATAGGTTGCCTATTAATACTTTAATTAATCTTAGTTTTAGCTTTTATATGATCAACTACTTTGAAAAAACTAAAAATAATATTTTTTAAAAAAATTAATTCAATAGTTTCATGAGAAATTTAATGTAACTTTTGTTGTGTTTTTTTTTTGTTCGTTTGTTTTTCCCCAAAAAAGATTTCTATTTTTTTAACAACCACTTCTAGAAATGGGAATGCTACCCTGATTTTCTGATTCCAATTACTTTCAGATTAGTCTGAATGACTAGCCTTTTTTCAAGATGTGACCACTGCTACATATCTCAGGTTGGGCATATGTATCAGGAATCATTTTTCAATGTACTGAAGAGGTATATTCTTGTTAGTCAAATTGTTGAAGTGAAAAGATCTGAACTTTCCACTGATTAAATAGAAATCCTTTCATTTCACTTCACAGTGAAACATTAATTCATAATAGTGTTACATCAGTGTCATAGATGTTCATCAGGTCCTTCAGGAAGTATAAGTTGATGGAATTTTAAGGTGAACAAATTAGGCACTAGTACAGTATAGTTGATTATAATTTCTAGAAAAAACTCTGTTCAGCTTGAAACCAGAAAAGAAATAAAACTCCTATCGACTTTTTGGTAGCAAGAAAAACATCCAGTGAATTCATCTGGAATCATTCCCACAGAAATTGAAAAGAAATATTAAAAAACAAAATTACCTTTCTCATATGTTGATGAATATAAAGTAAAATTATTGCCTTTTTCGTATTATGGTTCAGTGTGAGAATCATGAGTTCTGAAGTTTTCCTTTTCTTAATAGATGGGATTGGTCCCATAAATGTCATAGTGCCCTTTTTACATGATTTAGTTCCATAGTTCAGGAAAGACATTGCAATTTTGTTACACTTGGAACTAGTTTAGCTGAAAAGTATATGATCCATTCAAATGACAGGAAATACCTTTTCATGGTTTAGAGAACATTGTTTAGTGTGGGGAGATAAATACTCTTCTTAGTGATTACATTAGAAATAATAGTTGTGTTCAGTCCAGCAAACATGGTTATAATTAGACAATGAAGGCTGACACTGAAATGGATTCCTTTCACTTTGACTCATTCAGCTGTGATAACATCACTAGCTAAAGAAGGAAAACTCCACTCCCACCACTTGGTTCTTTCACTCCTTCGTCTGCTACTTGTTCTCTTGAGAGTCTTCCGACAACTTCATTTTGATTTGGACAATAGGAAACATGTCCTTCAGTGCATCTTCTGCAGCTGCTGTTTATTCTTCCAACTGTAAGCCTCTAGATGACAGGTGAAAGAAGTGTTCCTGTTTCATAAAAAATTCAAAATATAAAATTGGAATGAAAGGTCAAAATATTTTTTGTTCTTCCAAAAGAGAAAAAAAAGGACAGATCAGTTGAGGGAATGCACTTCCTTTTGATAGATTCAGAACCCTTCACGTGTATTTTGACTGTTTTAAGGGATGCATACTCAGTTAACTTTCAAAATAAAAAGTCATGTTGAAGACAAAAAATACTTTAATATCAGTATTGGTATCATACATAAGCATATGTTTCATTTAATGAATTATTTAACCAATGAAATCCTAAAAAATAACTTTCTTAGAAAAGAAGTATGAACTAGACTTTTTTTTAAAAAAAAATCCCCCCTTTTAATGTGAGAAGAAAGATTTGCAAAGTTAAATGTAATATTGCTTTCAATTTTCTATTAAATTTTAATCATTGCAAACTGTATTCAGTATTCCTGTACTTTCTCATACTTTCTTTTCTCCCACTCTGAGTATAACTTCTGGAAGGTAGAGAGAGAAATGACAGGAGAAAACATGCAAATTGATCTTACCACAAAACAGAAGATTAGGGATGCAAACAGCACAGCTTTTTCTCTCCTTATGTCTCTTCTTCCAGTCTCCATCAGTCATTAATGCTTTTGAAGGAGCTGATCAGAGACCTGCAACTAAAGAAACAGAAATAGAGGGCACTTCAAAAATTTCATTACAAATATTACATCAACTAGTTAATCTCACCAATATACATTCAATATGAGTGTAACAAAGTTGTATTTGATTAAAACTAAATATACTAGTGCAACAAAAATGTAATTCCTGGAAAAAGGCAAATGTGAATCTTTTTAAGTACTATCTTGACTGTAGAATCAAATTTTAGTCAATTGAAGGTATTCTGAAGGTATTCGGAATTACAACTTTTCTGTGACACCTTCCTTGTGTAATTTTCCACCTCAGATGGAAGAACTATATACTTATTTGCAGCAATATAGTCAACAGAGAGGGGGAAAGGAGGTATGAAATTTTAGACAAGGCAAGGTAGGTGCGGCACACAGTTAAGTAGTGGAAACATAGATGAACATAATGTTGGGAAGTAACTTTGATGAATTCAGAGTGGTATGTCAAAACTAATAGATATTAATAGCAGGCAACTGCACAAGTATAGTGCATCTACAGACATGCACATACATCTTCTCATCAATCATCATTTTGGTAGACGCAACTATTAATGGCCCTAAAACTGGGTTGTATCTTTGACTATCTTGTACTAATAAAATGTTACCTAAGCTTGACTTGGAGGCTGTGAAGTCAAATAGTAGTTTATAACAGGCATCCCCAAACAAGACGGTGTTAGAGGCACACGATAATACCAGATGTCCCAGAGCTATAAACACTACTCAGAAATGGTCAATTAGTATTTGCTAAAGGAATGCAACCTTGGGAACAGAATAGAACCATTTTTGCAAATAACAGAAAGTGTAATGAAAACTATCCAGACTATGTAAAACCTAGATGAAACATGACATACTGAGAAAAGCAGGAAAAAGAATCTGGGGGAAAAAAAAGTAAGCTTGCAGTTAGAAATTGTACTGAATAACCTCAAGGACACTCAATAACAAGAGGGAACAAGCCACCATCACAAAAATTAGCTTCAAAACAGTTGGGATGCTTATGACTTGCCAAACAACACACTGAAAATGTCAAGGATAACCTCAGAAAAGATGGTAGATATTAAAATCTTCTGTGTGTCAGCTTTAGTGATTAATTTGGAGTGAACTGTAATTGAATATTTTGGATTGTATGTGCTAGCATAATTCTAAACAGATTAGTATTAACACTTTGATTAGCCTATTAAGACTTTAATTAGACTTTCAGAAAATACTTGCTTTCAAATATAAGGTGTCTTTCCCAAGCCCACAAAAATGCATGAGGTCTTTCATCTAATTTCTCACTGTTGACACATGATTACAATTTGAATGTGAAAATAATTTAGGGGGAAAAAAGTAATATTGTATGGTTAAATATCTGGTGTTTTGTTTTTTTTTTTTTTTCTTTAGATGGCTTTAAAAATATTGCACAAAAGTCTGCTTTTTATATCTTATGTCAAGAATCTGCTTCAAGCTTTAAGAATTGGAATTTATTTAAGATATTACAGAGACAAATGTTTTCACTTACATCACAGTAATGTTTAGGTGTTTTAACTGTCCCCTTTTTCCTTCAGCAGCTGATTTTGTCATACTTGTCCTTGTTTTTTACTTGGATAGTTTGTCAGACCTTAAATTAAACCACTCACAAGAAATAACTTGAGAAAGGATCCATAGAAAAAAATTGGTTGAAATTTCACATGATCTCTATAAAGACAGACAGTACTAATAGTTGCAGGTATCTACCTTTGAGAAATTAGTTTATTTAGACACTAAGTAAAATCTATCTATCTATCTATCTAATCTATGATCTTCAAAGTAAAATTTTTAAGCTGGAGAGTGGTACAAAAATGTTCAGCACTTTTGAGTTGAAAAGTCCATTTTCTTTGAAAAACTAGATACATCACAACACAACAGTGTACTGAGAAGCAGTCAACATTGTCTCAAACTGCCTGTGATTTAAGCCTCAATGCTTTAAAATTATTCTTCAAAGTGGAAAGATTATTTTAAAATTTTTGAGAAAATTAACTTTGAGAATGATATTGGATAGAAAAAAAGATCCTTTATTGTTATTCTCTGTTTCTGGTATAAATAGTCTTTAAAATAATATAAAATATAAAAGACAAATTAAAAAAAGACAACAAACAAACAAAAACAAACTGGAGTAAGATCCAGATTTTAAGGCTAAACAAAGATAACAGCAGCAGTTCTTGAATAAGAAATGTTCATTGCCTTTTATCCTTAACTGGACATAATATAAGGGAAATATATGCCCATTAGACCATGAGATTTGATGGGATTCCCCACATACACACCCCTTCTTTCTGATAAAATATCTCTGTCAGGATTTTTCATATAGTCTTCACCAAAATTTATTAAAAAATAGTAAACTTTGCTTTTCTTTTCCAAGTAATGTAATATAATTTGGAAATAGCTTCCTTTTGATACTTACTTTTCATTAAATCACTTCTAAACACAAAAATGTGTGTGGGGTTTCTTTGTGGTGTTTTGGTTTTTTTGCCTTTTTTTTTTTTTTTCCTTTCCTAGAACATACCTAAATTTATTGAACAAACAAAATAAATCAATGGAACTCACAAAATTCTATTTCAGTGATTAGAATTTGCATCATGGGAATTAAGCAAAGGTTTGATACTTTCTTAACGTAGAGATTTTCATGAGAGCTGCTATCAGTTTTATCTACCTTTGAAAACTTTAACTACAGATCTGCTTTGCAAGAGACAATAACCAGAATGTTCAAAGATTCATTCATAAGCCAATAAGATTATGCTTCGTAACTTCCTCACATCTTCATTCTGGCTTCTCAAACCACTAGGGATGCAGTTACATAACATAATTAAATGCAACCATACTGCATTTAATTATAGTGACATCCAGAAAAATCCATGTATTTGAAAATAAATTATTCCTGCACTGTGCAAACTTTCTGGGAAACTGGGACCTGAGCAATGCTCAAGTCGTACGTTAAAAAACACAGATGATGAAGAGATAGCATTCTTTAACAGTTGAATTTTCTACTTCAGTCAACAGTGAACATTCACAGATGATGGACAATAAAATATACAAAGGAGAATTTAAAATTCATCTCTAATATTTTAGAACATTTTCATGCTGTTGAAGATACAATTACTACGAACAGTAGGATAAGTCTCTATCCCATGTTACCTTTCATGTATAATAAATAGGTTTTCAATATATAATTAAACAATGAAACTGAAAACAAGACACCTTCCCCCAACCAAAAAGTTATTCTAAAATACCATAATCATATAAGATCTTGAATTTTATATCTGAAGAATGACTTTTTAGTTTTCTTCTTTGTAAACATAGCCTTTTAACAGCAATCCTCGTCTACTACTCAGAACATCCTCAGTCTTATTTAGATTTTAACACAACAGTTGCTTATTTAAGGCTTGACTGTCTGCCAGCAGAGCACTAAATATAACCGGTTTTTTGTTTGCTAACTGATGAGCAAGATTGTTTACTATGTTAATCAGTGCACCCTTACTCCTGCCTAGAAGGCTATTTATACTAGTGGTGAATATTTCAGTTAATTGGAAGAAGAAGTCATGTTGGATCCATAAATCTTGTGTAAAAGGTTAATTTTACTGTTGTACTTTCTCTTGCTATAACCATATATCAATGATTTAGCTATCCTTTCTGAATTTTTTTAGTCTTTGTAAAGATTCCTCAGAGCTACAGACACACTATATAATGTCTTTTAGAAGAGCCACACCAAATATCAGTAGCTGAATGAAAATTATACCGTGATCTAAATCATTTAATGTCCACTAACCCTTGCCAGCCTAGCAGAATGAAGCAGCGGAGTGCAGCACCCAGGCTGCTTTGAGCACTTGCAGCTGAAGAAAACACAGGGAGCCTCAGAACACTTCATGAAGTAAGAAAAATTATTATTAAGGTACTAATAAATTTGCTAAAAGAAAAAAAAAGTCTGATGGTTTTGAGACAGATATTTACTTTTTTCATGACCAAATCATTTACTCTAGACACTAATACTGACAGATGCTGGTTTCATATCTCCATCTTTTGTTGAGATAGACTAAGGAAATGAGACTTCCATAGCCAAAGAAAGCAGCAAAAGAGCTTTCTGAAAACACTTTAAAAATCCCCAACCCTAACACTGGCAACAGCGTGTTTGGAAATGTGGCATTAATGATTCAACACATGTAGTAAGAGATTAAAAATGAATACTGATGCTGCTAAGCACCCACTCACATATGTAAGAATAGGCTGGCTCCCTTGGAGTTGTTTGATGTTATCTTACATTATGTATTATATAGTTAGCAAAACAAAAGGTAGTATGAGGAAATCAGTTTCAAAAGATACAAGTAAACAGATACATGAAAAAGCAAACAGGAAAAAGCCCCTGCAAATTCATATGTTCCTATGAGGTAGCAAGAACCTAATAAGTGTTATAGACAAATATGTGCACAACCTGAAACCAAGCAAAATCTATAAAGGAAAACATCTAGCAACTTAGCTCATATTGAACTGTTATGCCTGAGCTCAGTAAACTATGAAGAGCAGGTTAGTAAGTGATAAATTAAAAATTCCAATTTCTGTTTATATGACAGAGATATTTTGGAAATTATAGCATCAAGATATCTTTGATAAATATTTTAATGAAATAAAAAAAGTATCATGAAGTGTCTTTGGAAGAGATCTAAACAAACTACAAGATATCTAACAGGAACATGTAGGTTTTTTTTAATTCAGAAAACACATTAATTTAAGAGAAGATTACTGTACCATAAGAACAAATAATTTATAATTCATAAATTTAATCTACTTTTAAATAGGCCCATATCGATAAATGGACAATAAATGCAAACACACACACACCCCAAAAAAAATAAAAAAACAACAGTGAAATTACATTAAGCCTATAGACTGTCAATAATTGAAACAACAGAACAATGTCTATACTAGAAAACAGCACTTAAAAATTAATTGTGAGGTTGAAGTCCTAGAAGTCAGAAAACACTGGCAACATTCAGGTAGGTTTAAGAGTTATAAGTTACCTAGTGATTATGTTTCCTTACAACTAGTGGAATGAGTCTGTAGGTAGCCAGTAGCAGAGCAGTAATGCTGTTCTTACAGTATGCTTTAAATTTGTGGCAATACTGCTCTTCTCCAGGTCTTTGCGTTTCTTAGTTGTGTTTTGGCATGGTCCTGAGTTGCACACTTTGCCTTCTGCTTCTGCTTTCCCTTCTCTGCTTTGTCCTTTGGCTCCCCTGCTGTTCTCTTGGCCATGATTTCAGTACCCTGGTCTCTCTGATCCACTTTCTGAGCCTCTTCATATCTTTCTGCATTGTTGGCTTTCTCTCCTTTTCTTTTCATATTTTTTTAATCTCTCCCATTTATAATATTGCACAGTTCCCACATGGCTTTGATTAATGCACTCTTTCCTTGCTTTTGCATAAGTAGGACTAAGCTACAGAATTCCATGAACTGTTTTTAGAAGCAACTTTAAATTTATTTTTATCTTCTTCAGGACTCTATCATTTCTGTTGGGTTTGGTTTAAATGTTTTTGTTCAGATTCACAGTAAAAGAGGATGGGAAAGATGGAACGATCTCCATGCACCCACTCACATGGAGCCTATGTCCTATTTCAACGACCTGAGGGATTTACTGCTAAGAATTTAGCAGGTTATTTCTCTCACTCTACAGAATCTCCTTTCCCAATGCCCTGGACGTAATCCGCTTTAGCCTGTGGTTTGAGCACAAACAGGTTTTTATCGTATGAAGACTACCTTAACATGACCTGAGTAACTCTCTCCTGCCAGTGCAGGAGCTGTGCTTCCCATCTCACTGTGCTACCTAGTTTTTGGTTGAAACTTGTATCTTAGCCTTAGCCAAGAAGAGCATTTGCCTTTAACATGTTTTTACAACGTTTTCTGCCTCCAGGACTCTTTTTGCTTTTATGGCTCAATCTCCTAGTTCAGATTAGGTGAAATCAACATTAACTGTCAGAAAAGCTAGTGCTTCTAGGTCACTTCTTTCCATGGAGGAAAAAAGCAAAATAGCTATAAGGAAGTTGTCTGAGTGTGTGCTCTTCTTCGTGAAACAGCAGTTCTGCATTACCTATCTGTAGTAAATTTGTTTATTTTCAAGACCACAGTCAGGTAGAAATAAGGATTAGATCACAGCTGAATTTTCAGGTTTGTGTGAGAAGAAGCACAGAAGAATCTTGAGGGGGAGAAAGATTGCAGGCAATAACTCACAAATTCATCCTACCCAATTAAAGTCACCTAACTGAAATACTTAAGAGTGTAGTCAACCTTGTAAAGTCAAAAGAGAGAGCTACTTGAAGAAGAGACCTAGACACTCCGAGAAGACAGTTCAGACTGAAAAGCCTCCTGGTGGTCTATATCACTTCCTTTGATCAAGGAAACTAGGTATGCTGCAACCCTACCTTAGGCCTCTTCCTCACTGCCAGGTTAAGTGGAGTGAATATGGTTCAAAAAGCATATTCTAAAATAGCCTGGGTAATATGAGGTTGGAAAGATGTGCCTAATAGGAGGATACAAAGAGATATATGCTTAACTCCTAAACGTACTTTTCATGGCTGTCAGGGCCCTGAGGACATTCACAACCCTGCCTGTCTCTATCCAAACCTGAAGGGATCCCTCCACTCTGTCCATGGCCCAAGACTTCATTTCACCCTCCTGAGCCATCATGCTATGTCCCAGCAACGTCATTTGGCCTGTCTACAGCTCCCTGTGCCTTGCCTGGCCATGGGTCCACCCCAGGCTTATGTCCTGAGCCAGTCTCATCCATTCCAACCCCAGGGAGGTACCCAGTACCCAGGGCTGGGGCTGTCTTGGTGCCTCCTGGCTGTTCTGCTCCTATGTAGAGTGGTGAGACATGCCCTGTTAGGCAGACTCCCTCCCAACAGACCTGAGGAACCTCTGCCACTTGCCCTGGGGAGTCACTGGCCTCCACTATGCCCACTATGCAGTTTTGCTTTTCCACATGCCTTTTTTTCCACTTCTCTTTGGTCCATTTCCCCTTTAGTCACATCTCTGCTTTCAGAGAATATTTTTGTCATATATCTCTTAAAGTAGGATCTTTGGGAGCGTTTAGGTGCCTAATGAAGCAGATTTGGACTAATAGTATTTTTCACACTGCCTAGGCACTTCAATTCTATTGAAAAATCAGCACAAGAATATTCTTTCCTCTTCATTTTCATATATGTTGTCATTTGTATCCCCATTACCACAACACTGGGCAAAAGGGTGGGTTGCAAACCCTAGGCAAAATTCCACATATCATTGGGAATCTGGAGAAGGAGAGGGGAAACAGACTGGAACAAAGTATAACCAAGTGGAAAGAGAATAACAAATCAAGGTGATATATAATGGTCCAGTTCATTGCTCTGCAGAGCTCTCATTACTCAGGGGTGCCAGGCAAGCAGGCTCTGTCACACCTGTGGTGGGTGTGCAATCAATCGGCCCACATGCATTGGATTTGCTTGTTGCCTGCTCATGAGCCATTCAGTCAGAAACTTGGTAAATCCTTGTTAAAATAAAAAGACCAATAGTTCACCATTAAAAGCAGTATGCCTACCTCCAAAATTATTAAAAGAGGCAGTTGGATTCAGTGTTGGGTGGAGAAGGAAAGGAGTGAATATCTTGCACATGAGAAAATCCATATTGAGAAAGACACATATGTACGTGTGGGATGGGGATCTGAAGATTTTTAGGTACAAGAAAGGAGTATTAAATATCCTTCAATTTTGCCATTTGTTTCTCATGTTGAAATATAATTCAAAATGTTTCTCCTGAAGAAAGCTGAAATGGACATTCATAAGTTGCATTCTAAAAAAGAAGCATGTTGTGGACTAAAGCTTCCCAAATCATCTTAAGAACTAGTATGGGACACAATTCAAAAATTTATCCAAGGTCTTTTGAAACCTGGCTGCCACCCAGACTTTTGAGGTGTTTTACAGACAGTGATGTATGTTGTCAGGCTCTTTATATGGCTGTCTGGAGGTGATAGCTGTGCTGAGAACAGATAAGGTAATTGGCACCATGCTGACGTTTAGGAAAGGCAGACTTACAATACCCCGGGTGATGTTGTGAGGGCAACAATTCCAAAAGAATTATAAAAAAAATTAAAATTCAATGTCACATAAACACAAGGTCTTTATCATTTGGGGTTAGAACTTGGAAGGAAAAGTCAAGTAAAAACCTTCAAGTGAGCAAACTTGTCACAAAGACATTGCAAATGTAGTGACAGGTGGTCCACACAGCAAAAGGCAAGACATCATTTTTCAACCACAAAACAACTGCTTCTTCTGAGAAGACAGTAACACAGTTTCTTTAAACGTGAGGTTTTCTCTGACAATAGCTTTTCCTCACAAGGTTCTCAAATCACTTTATAATTCCCTCACTTCAGTTTGACGAGTTCCATGCAAATCGACTGCAAATAACCAAACTTAACCAGTATCTTTACCCAGATGTGAATATGGACATTGATGATGAAATGAAAAAGATTATCATTTACTGTGAAGATCAGCCATTCTTGCAGTGTCAACCATCCTACTCTTGACTGGGCTGAACTCTGAAGCCTGTTTCCTGCAACATGCTTCTGTACAATTTGCAGACTCAAGGCATGCAGTCAGTTTCCAATTAACTCCAGACAGTGGGACAATTTACATAAAGCTACTTCTTGTAAACTAGAGACAGGTCTTGAAAAATAGGTTGAGATGGCACTTAGATTCAATAATAATGAATGACTTCCAGGAAAACCTCTGTGTATGAAAGCATGTCACTAGATTAGGTCCAAAGTTAGTATGGCTGTGTGCATTTAGGTCTGTGCCTGTGCTAAAAGCCTGATAGTCATGAGCTTGTATTGGAAATCCAGATCCAGTTTTGGTATCAAGATATTTCTGACGTAATTTTCACAGGATTTATAAGGTGTACAAGTTATCCATGCACAACAGAACTCATAGTCTAAATTTTCAGGTAAATTTTGTTGACAAGATATCAGTTAAAGATGGAATTAAAATCTGTTAAGTAGATAGAAATTATGGTCTTCTTATGTGCTAAAATACATATTAAAAATTCCACAAAAAGATTTTATTTAATCTCCAGATCTTAGTAGTCAGGGAAAGAATAAACTCAGGCTTTACTTTTTCTTTCAGACATTCTACATAATACCTATATACTTGATTTTAATGGTAGAATTACTCCTTGGTGATTTAACAATCTTATCATACATATGTACCTATGCAGAGTACCATGAAAGTCAGAAGAGAGAAATAGGCATTCTTCTTTCTGTTCCACTTTATCTTTCTTTTTAATGTTTACAAAAGGAAGAAATTCCTGGAGGTGTTAGCATCTCTTCACTGTCTATATAAAGGGGGCTTGGGTGATGCGCTTGAATTTAAATGTATGCTGTAGATATTAGGGCAGAAGAATTCCATTTGAAACAACAGCTGTGCATGTGACATTATGAGAAAAGTTTATTAAACGGGTTTAACTTGTCAGTCCTGAGCAGAGTTTCAAGCAAACAGGATACTCTATATATTGATAACGGCACATGCTACTTTTCAAATGTGAACTATCATAGTATCTTGGATGCCAAATTCTAAAAAGGTATCTTGTTCTCTTAAGACGAAAGTCATTAAGGAAAGAATTAGAACATCATCTGAAAAAGTAAAGAGATTTTATTCTTTTAGGAATACTTCTGGAAAAGTATTAGGAATATTCTACTAACAAAAAATTATCATGATTCCATCAGTTTTCACTCTGGCTTTGCTTGGTTAGAGAAGAAGGTGAATATAGTATGACAACAGCTTACATACATACTGCAATATTTTTTCTAATTTCTAAGACAAAGGGATTGTAAAAAGACAGGTCTCTGTAATGAAACATGACTAGGACCAGAAAATTACATACAGGATAAAGAAGTAGAAAAAAAAGTCGTGATTCAATATGGCTTGAATAAAATATTTTTTATTTATGAAGAAAAGTGTTTGATTCTTAGAGGAGGGCTATTTTATGCTTTACGTGCCTTACACTGTTCCACTACAACACTACAAGGCCTGCTTTGTATGTTTTTGGTTTGGGACCAAAATGTTACATGCAGAGAAATATTAAAATGTAAAGTTCTGTAACATATTCATTTTGAGAAAAAATTTCAACATTTGTATTCCTTTGCAGCTATTAAGTCTAAATTAAGGCAGTTCTACTGTTAGTCAGATGTGCCAGTGTGTTGTCATAGTGAGTCATTCTTAACCTAGGAAGTCCTTTCTTAGTGACACTACCAACCTAAGGAAACTGAGAATGTATTAAACAAATGGAGTTTTAGCTGACCAAATACTTGTATGGACACACTTGCCATCCTGAAGCTCTTTTGTCACGTTAGAATTTCTGGACTGGTTTTGAGGGTGATAATTTCAAAGATGAGGATATTGCCTTTATAAAAAAGCATTTTGGTTAAACTAAAGTGCCTACCAGTTAATACCAAACAAAAGATAACTCACTTTATCCTCATTTAACTCTTCACTCCATCACTCATCCACTCCAAAAATGCCATTAATATTAAAGCTTTAGCAATCGCTGAAAAATAACGTTCTTCTTACAGAACAGGAAATAATGAACATATGTAAAACCTAGCAGCTAAGAAAAGTGTGTTTAAACAGTAACCTAGTATCCTTGATACAAACATGGTTATACAAGACTCATTCCTAAAATAAAGGGTTTTAATGTTTGTTTGTTTGTTTGTTTGTTTAAATAACATGAAGGGATTCCAGAAAATACCTTTTTAATGACAAGAGAATCACAGAATTAGAAAGCTATTTAGTTCCACTGTTTTACAAATCATAACACCAAAGGCATCTCTTAATGTGAATCAACTACACTTCCAACAACAGAGATGTGGAGAAGAATGGGTAGAAGCTTCTTAACATGTTTTTTTTTCTGAAAGACAAAGATAGAATTATTTGATGTGGATAATTAAAACAAATTATGTTCAGATCCCAATGTTTACTTTACTTGGACTTGATAATACAAACCTTGCAGGCAGCCTAAAGCAATAGCTTAAATGTTAACGAAGGAAACTGAGATGAAAGACTACACATAATATTTGGTTGCAGAAAATGTTAGAAATATTATCACTGTAGAAATGTTTTAGGTTAAAATGATAGCATCATCAGAGGAACTTAAATCATGAGACTTGTGAAAAAAAAAAAGATTTCTTAAATTTTTTTTTTATTCATCAACTGAGGTCATGGAACAAAGGAAAAAAAGAAAATATTAGTCAGAAGCAAATAACAAATAAAGGCTTGAGTTGGACTGTAAAGCAACAAGTGAAGAAAACAGCTGATCTATCTGGAGACCAAAATTTTCATTAAAATCTGTGTGTAGGTTTTTGGTTTCTAAGTTTATCTTTAAAACAGGATTTTTTCATAAAAGAAAAAACCCCTACATTTTCAAGCTCAGTAATAACAGTATGTAACATGGTACACATGTAATTGCAGAGAATAATATATGATAGGGTGTTGCTCAATAATATAACTTCAGGCTCTCTAGCTTGATAAAAGAATAAAAAAGGGAAAATAATTTCTTAGTCATATCCATTATTAGTCTTTGTATACGATAATACGAATCCAAACTATTTTGAACCTTAATAATAATTTATTTTTTTTTAATTATCTTCTAAAAACATTAGGAACTTAAAACTTTTAAGAAATAAGAAATGAGGAATGATTATTAATTAAAAAAAATGAGGAAATAGGCCATGCAGCAGTGAGGAATTCCTCAAGGCAGTGAGGAATTATTGTTAGAGAAATAAAGTCCATTATTCTCATACTAAGAACTATTTAAAAAACTTTAAAAAAGCTAAATACATGCCTTAGATAAAAAATACAAACAGCTGCAGACAACTAGAATCTTTGACAGAAATGAACTTGTAGAAGACAAATTAACTGAATTTAAACTCCAAAATCATTAAAAAATATTAAAAAAGTCATAACTGATTAGAAAAGGTAATCTATAAACACTAGTTCAAAGGAGAGATTTTTAAAAATATAGACCATACCTATGTGGTTTGAAGATTTCAAAATTTTGTCAACACTTGAATAAATGAAGAGCTTGTCATTTCAAGACTAGGCCTACTGAAGGAATTTATTGCCTAATTGCAGTCTTTGATAGCCGAATTTAATCCACAGCGTTTTCAGTGAGGTGGCACCCAAAACACCTGGATGTTGTACTAACAACATCCCTCCTGCTCTTTGTGAAGAGCTGGGGACATCTAAACATTTAATCTCTTCCCTATTTATAATGACAGTAGAGTAAAAATAGTATCCTGATAGCAGTAAAAAAATTACCAATCTCACATCTTCTAAGTATAAGTTGTGAACTAGAAGGAACAAATAGAACAGCACATTCTCAGCCATGTTCACCAAACTTGCCCTTGTGTAGAAGCCCTCAACAATACCATAATGCTTACAAAATCGTTGAGATATTGAAAATTTAGGAATGGGAGATTTGAATTTTCAGGAGTGTCCGGAATGTTCCACAGAAGGCTACCTGATATGGTGAGTCACATTCTTTTTCTAATTGCTCTTTGACATTTTGAAAACTACTTAAGTATCAAAGGCAAAAATTTTGGCTAAATGCATGACTAAATCTGGGCCATCAAGATTATTTATATGGGCACACAGTGACCGGTTCTTTTATAAATATAAATCAGGGTATTTATCAGGGTATTTTTTCTATGGAGCACATACACAACTCTGAGTATCTTTAAATCCATGCCTATATGAAAGTGAACAATGTAATTAAAACTCATGATGTCAAACCAAAAATAGGAATACTTGAATTTATGCCTCTAGGATTTCATCTGACTACGTTTGTTACTAGACTATTAAGTGTGCAATCAGAAAATGAGAAGAGCTGACATATTTATCTCCAACAATGTATTCATAGCAGTGAGATTATAGCAGAAAGAACAGTTCTAGCCTCAAGGTAGATGCTTATTTTATTGAGAGAGGTAACCAGGGTTTCATTTCCCATCTACATTTTCTGTGGAGTAAATGACTCCATATTCTGCACACTGTGTTTTGTAAGCCTTTCTAAAGGATTATGAATTTTCCTCAATTTTATTCTGCCTTTGTCCATCAATTAGCAATGCAGATTTCAGAGTTGCTGAGTCTCAGACACCTTTATGTATTTAGCTCTTAAATCTTTAGAATTGTTATGTTATGATTCAAGGAAATGTAGCAAGCAAGGGTGAAGCAAGCAAGCAAGCTGTGGTGTGTGGGTGATGGGCTTCTTGGGATACAGTGACTACATCTACAGTCATAGAAGTAAAGAAATAATTGATGGCCAAAACCCACTTAGGACAGCAGTATACAAAGACATAAAAAACTCAAAAAAACCCCGCAAACTAAAACAAAACAGCAGCATTACAGTTAAGAAGGTGACTAACCTAAATACAGTTCTTTCAGAGGTGCTTGCCAGACAGGCACGTCAAAATACAGAATTAAGTAGCAAAAGAAGAAATACAGAAAGAGCTAGAAATCAGACTTGAGATAAAGAGAGGTGGAACTCTGTACAAACTTTCAGAAAAGGGTAAAATGCAATATTGCATAGATTAATGGGATCAAAAGGATAAGATAAAACTTGATGCATATTTGCTTGGGATAATTATAAACTGTTCTCTAGAGTCATTTAGTTTTCCTCTGGTCATTAAGCATTTTAATGTGTTTCTGTGTCATACTGGTATCTGAGTTTCACATGGACTGAAACTTTCAGACTGTTATTTCTACAGATAATAAAAATTTCTGTATTTTACTGAAATTTGACCTAGTAATTTTTCCAAGACACAGTACCTGCCTGATCATATCAACAAAGAATTGCACAACACATAAGGAAACTTTTCAAATAGGTTTATGTTTGGTTTTGATTAGTGGTTTGTTTTTGGGGGGTTTCTTTATTTGTTTGTTTGATTTAGGATCTTAGCTTGCTTGTTTGTTTTTGTTTTTTGTTTTTTTTTTTTTGTTTTTGTTTTTTTTAATAAAGAAATTATAAAGAAAAGACAGGCTTCTTGAATTTACTATCACCTCAAAAATATTATTTTTTTTTGCAGTGGTTTTGTGATTCAGAAACTGAAGAAGGGCTCTTTCTTCCATAGAAATAGTATCTATTTTTTAAAAAGTTCAAAAGTACTAAAAAAAGATGAAGACATAAGCATATTGTTTATCTTTTCAAAGATCTTATCTCTTGCTTACTTTCCACACATTTGTTACTTGTCACTTGCCTAGGTGAAAGCCTATACACTGTCTTTGCACCCCTAACTGACCTTTGCGCCCTGCCGGCAGCCCAAGATGCTTTTTAGAACACGGGCACACTGGTGAAGCATGTTCAATTTGTCCAACAGGACATCCAGAGTTCTGCCAAGCCGTTTTCCAGGCAGCAGACCTCTGCCTGTATAGGATTTTGTTTTTCTGTTTGCTGAACTTTGCAAGATTCCAGTTGTCATGTTTCTCCAGCCTGTCAAAGTCCTTTTGAATGGCAGCACAACTCTCTGGTGTATCAGCATCAACTCTTAATTTGGTATTATCTGAAAATTTTCAGTGGTTGCATTCTGAGTACATAAAATTGCACATTCAGTTTGCTAGCTCAATCTACCACCCTCTTACTGGGTTAGTGCACATCATCTCCCTCCATAGTTCCTACTTTAATGCTTTTTACAACTGGTTGATCACCCTGTTTGACGCAGACCTGTAGGAAGCGAAAGGACAGGCCACTCTGCGGAAAGGGGGAGAACCAAAATGGCATTTATTTAAAGGGAACATCGGCTTATAAAGGGCAAAGAGGGGAGGGTTCTGGACACAGGGCGTGGTTCAGGGAGGAGATTCAAGGGTCTGCGACAAATAAGGAATAAAAGGGATGGGCTTCACCCAATAAGGGAAGGCAAAGGAGGGGCAAAGGAGTGGCCTTCCATATATGGTACAGTCATACTGCACCACAGGGTGGCCAATGGGAAAGGGAATAGGGAACAACCAATCATATGCATGTAACTGGGGTACAACAGCCAATAGAAATATAAGAACAAT
>JAWWEW010000112.1:76947733-76998722 GCA_035583185.1 Anabacerthia variegaticeps | reverse complement strand
ATGGGAAAGGGAATAGGGAACAACCAATCATATGCATGTAACTGGGGTACAACAGCCAATAGAAATATAAGAACAATGGAAATATACTAATCTAATACATAGAACTGATATCTAACTGCTAAAAAATTCAAAACTTTCCCAACTTCTTCTTTTATTCCATGGGCAGACGGGCTTTGGTTCATACTGATGATTCACGTTGGGACTTCTTTGTCTGGTTTCTTGTTCCTTTCTTCCAGATCCTATAATTGGTCTCCTTGACCCCAACACCTGTTGGCAGACTGTTGCCTTTGATTTGACCTGTAAGCCATGATTATTGCCAGTGATTTATATCTAAAACACTTTCTAAAAAATCTATATTGTATATATGGTATATTAGGTGGTAAAAAGACAACCTTTCTTCTAGAGTTCCTTTTTTTTTTTTTTTTTAAGTAGGCCCATATCTTTAGTCTTCCAAAGCTGTTTCAAAAATAATCCCACCTTCTTAAGATGTTGCTCAGTTTCCCCACTCCCATATTATACTTTACTACTTGCTGTGGTAGTTCCTCCTCCTGTTATAAATTAGTTATTTCCTGAGAGTACAATATAAAATCTATGTTCTTTCACTGGACAGGAAAAAGTAATCACTTGCAAGGGTTGACTGCATGCATAGATACATAGATAGATGGATAGACAGACAAACAGATATATAGAGATACAGCCAACTCATAATTAAGAATTTCCTCATAAATGGGAATTATGAAATACAAATTTTTCAGAGATTTTCATATCTTCGTTAGTAACCTTATAGCCTTGCATGTGTTTGTCTTACCTCACATGAAAATATAAAAAACTATAAATAGACCAGCCTTGCCTTATTCACTCCTCCTTGCTAAAGAAACATAAAGACAGTCTGTTGGACACCAAAGTCATGGAGGGGAATTTCAGCCTGTTCCAAATTTAAAGTTGCACCAGCTGTGGGTTTGCTTTACAGACAAACTGTAACATAAACAAAGTGATTTCATATCCCCATTTTAAATGTAACAGTCTCAACATCATCAACATTCTGAATGCAATTTCTCCTGTCCTGTGTAAACAAGGATTTTTGCAAATGTTCAGTCACTGAACAAGGTGAATTAGGGGGTAGGTGTCTAACTCTGAATAGAGAGCCATTGTAGTTCCAGCATAAGAAAGTATATCTGGAAATATGAAGGTACTGAGGTGTCTCCATGAAAGGAATCACATATGGGGCTTAACTTCATGAATAAAAATGAAGAACTTACATGGCAATAGGTCATGACAGCCTGTGAAAAAAAAAACAACAAACAGTTTATCACAATTTAAAAATCAGTTTGCATCACTTTTAATGAGAAAAAAAGCTTAAGAAGTTTTGTTTAGAGAATGATAATAAACTGAAAAGTCAGATACTAGTCAGTCAATAGTCTGACAACATATCATGCATCAAACAAAGAATTTCTCAACAGAAACCTTTTAAATATAAGAGTTAACTGAGATACATTGGAATAAGTTAATTTTTTTTTTTTTTTTTAAGGAATAATTAGTATAGATTACTAATTGGAACAGTTATTATTATTTGGTAGAGGATGTGAATTTGTTACTTTTTCTGTTCATCATACACTGGGTGCCCAGAGGTTAATTGTTCTACAATTGCACAGACTGAACTAGTCACATGTTGTAAGCCTCCTTCATTCTTTCACACTGTTTACAGTGAAAAAATTAAGTAATTACCATTCTGAGCACTTTTTTGTCCCCCAGAGAGGCATCCTGAATCTAGAGAGTTTGTTGTGGGTTAACCCCCTCTCTCTTCAAAGAGAAAATGAATAAAAAATAAAAGAAGTGATGCCAAATCCTGACTGCTCCCAACCAGCCAACCAATGAGTGTGTTATTGACACTGTTTGAATGTTTTAGTAGCACCATACCAGCTACTATGAAGAAAATTAACTCTATCCCAGCCCAAAGCAATTAGCATTAATAAATATTGCTATGAGGGGTTCTACACATCACTCCCTTGGTCAAAAGTACATATACTTGCATGCAAATCTGTCTGCAACATGGTCCATACAAATGTTTAGGAAAACCAAAAACTTCCTTTGCATCAAACTTTATCTTTGCTTAGAAGTATCTGATTACTGTGAAATACAGGTTTTACAAAGTGATCTCTCGTTTCTGTCTTACACCGTTTTTGTTTATATAGTCATTACTTTATCGTACTAAAAATGTGTAGACCTAGGCCTCTTACATCCAGTCTGTACATAAACATGAATGTACATAAAGTTCTTCTATTTCTACTTTCTAATACAAGATCAATGATATGTGGAATCCAACAAATATTAAGCATTTTTTTTTGCACAATGTAAATATTAGGTACTAACTAGATATTTAACATCTTGGATACTGTAACAATTATATTTTAGTTTTCTATGGAAACAGATCAGTTACTAAATCAAGAGCAGAGATCAATATTTAATGGAAAACAGTTAAGATAGCTTTGCATTGACTGCCTAAATCTATTTCTATCGTAAAGATAACATTTTCTGTTTACTACTCTGAAACCTGAGAGTTATAACTATAGTGCCCAAGGTTGGCATATGATTAATGAGTCCTACCCTCTGCTGTATTAAAGAATGGAATGAAAACTTAATGGCCAAAGAACGCATATATATCTTCAAAAATAGCAAATAAACAAAGAGATAAAAGGTGTCTAAGTTGTTCACAATTCCCTTGGTGCTGATATTTTTAGAAACAGGCACGCATATGAAATCAATAGTGGTACATCTTGTGAAACATTCGACCATCTCTCTATTGGCTTACCTAGTTAAATAAGATTTGGAATACAGATAATCCTTATATCACTAAGTTAAAATAATTCGGTAAACTAAGGAGAAATAAGTTGGAATCCCAAAAAGGAAGGTGAACACAAGTGAAATGAGAATTTGCTCAGAATGGTTTTGTAGTTGAAAGAGCAAGAGAAAAATCACTTTACTAGCTTGAGATATTTGTCTTAGAGGTAAGCTCTCCAGAGTCTTTGTTGTAACTGAACGTTTATGTATATGTCTATGTGTGTGTGTGTATATATATTTATGCATTAGACAATTGCATTGTCTAAGACTGCTATGATGAGAATGTGTAGATTGATGCAATACAGGGTACTACCTTGAGGAAAAAAGCTTCATTAAATTTACTTATTAACATCACACATCATGCTAATGATAAATTTTTATCATTTTCAATTACTTTCTCTGCAGATACAGAACTTCAGTGTTTACATTTATGATGTAAAATAGTTGAATTAGTTGTGGTTATACAATACCACCAGGCTGATTCTATACAGTTGGTACAGATCAGAAGTGCCCTTGATAATCTTCAGTTGTTGAAGTTGAGGTTCTTCTGTCAGAACTATAGTGGGCTATCCTCTCTCTTATTTGATTTTGGTTTATTTGATTGGTTACACTTGTAGATTTTATGCTATTGTCTCCCTTGCAAAAGGGTAGGTTTCATTTCATCCTGATTTGTTTTGGTTTTTTTTTTTTCCCTTCACCAGGCACCTGTACATTTGACAGAAGGTCCTGCCTGTTTGCACTCTTTTACTCATATCTTGTTCTTTGCCAGCATGAGTGTCTCTTGAGTTACATCTGTTCTTCTTTACCCATTTAGTGGTCCCGTATCCCACATACTTACGTAAAATACTTACAGCTTGTTCCATTTGGCTGTTCCACTCCAGATTTACAAAATGTTTAACTACTGCTTTTAGTTATATATTTTAGTATGTAAGATATATTCAAGGAGAGAATATTATTTATATAATGGTCAATACAAAGTGATATTATTTATACTGTGATTGATATACACAATTTCTTGGTGTACAGACATCTGCTTTGTCTATGTCTTTTACTGAGCCTAAGAGGGCTGTCTCTGAGCCCCCATCCAGAAGCAAAAGGACTAGATCAACATCTATCACAATGGGGTAGTCCCATTGCATCCACTGAGCTAAATCTGGCTGACTCATGACCTCACAGTGAATTCAGGTGGTTAAAGTGGTAGAAAAAATAATCCAGCAAGAATCATTTCATTAAATTCATTTATTTTGTCACCCAGTGAAAGCTGGAGGTATGATGCTGGAGGCAAGATGATGGGGAAAGATGGCATTTAAATAGGTTTGTGTCAGGAAGGAGAAGAATGGGAAGAAGCAGAGAAAGTGTAGGAAATCCACAGTAGACATCTAGGGAAGGAAGTATCAAAAGAGAAGTTTCCTTCATTCTGCAAACATGAATCTTTCAACTTCCTCAGTCGTGGTGTGTTTTCAGCCATTCAGTAAGGCTTCTCTACCGAAGCATCATCCTTTGCTGCCTTCCTGTTATCCTTTCTCAACTGCTGTCAATGATGATTGAAAACTACCCCCATTCAGAATTCTGATTTTGAATTCATTAAAAAGCAGTAGGTAACTGAAAAAAATAAAGCATACCAGTGAAAAGGTACTTTCTCTCTCTTTTATTTCCCTCCCTCCTCTCTGGTTCTTTGCTTATCCTTGGCCCAATCTTTGTGTTTCATGTCTAGCCAGGGCTCTTTCTTGATACGAGCCTAGAAAAGCATGGATCAAACTTTTATACACGCTGTATATTCAAAGGTAAAAAACATAGCTTTCCCTGGGTGAATGACAATAATTTATGATATTTATGGCTCATTAGAAATAACAATAGACTTGAGTGCTGAGTGAAACAGTGTAATGTTTGAAAAAAATGGAAATGGACTTAACAGCAGACAGGAAAAAGTAAAACTGTGAATGAAATAGACAATGAGATTTCTCACATTAGTATCTTCAGTTGACTGGAATTTTTGTCGTTTGTTTTTCCACTTTTGGTCTTTTTTTAGACCTTTGGTCAGTGACACAGATTAGTTGCCATGGTCATGAAGCCACAGATGAAGGAGAGCCCAGGAAACCCTCAGCACTCATGGTAACCTTCACAGTCTTTCTGGACCTACAGCCTAACAGTAGAACTCTTATAACTGTGTTTCACTTTCATCCACATTTTATGAAAATTTACAAAAAAAATAATAACATGATTACATGAGAACCTCATATGGTTTTATTAATAAATATAGTTTTCAGTTGGTTTGTGTTTACAAACCAAATCAGGTTGTTTGTAAAGTTCCTAAAAAGATTATAAATAATTTTCAGGGGTAATACTTTTCAGAGGAAGAAAGCCAAGTACACAGAGGCTAACAAAGTAGCCTAAAGTCACTTACAGAGCTGGAATTTGAAATGAGAACTCATAGACACAGGTCAGTGAGCAATGGTAGTGGAACCTGCCTCTGTTTTAGTATGGTAATCAAGATGATATGATTCCCATAAGAGTTCCATTTTAATTTGTCCTGCATGGATAAAAGGCAATTTAAATTGAGAAGTAACAAATGTATTATTCTACATAAATAAAAAATGAAATAGAAAAAAAGGTCAGAGAAATCAGTCAAGCAAAGAAATAAAATTTTCACTAAAGCAGTGGCAAGCTTTTAATCCTGGAAATGTTGCTATTGTTATATGGATTCTACAGGAAAAAATTGCCTGAATTCTGAGAGGAGAAAGTTACCACTTTAAGTTTCCAGAGACATTTAAAAAGAAAACAAAAACCAAACCAAACAAAAAAAAAAAAGTCGCTGATCTTCTGGTCTTAAAATAAATGCATCATTTAATCAGCAGTTATCTTGTCATTTAAATAGCGATCTCCCGAGTATATTTTAGCTACAAAGTGCTCTCCTAAAATATGCCAAACACTAAACTTTCTTTCATATATTCCAAAGAATAATTAGGTGAGCTAAAGTGTACTTGCTTATATCAAGTGTACATAGAGTTCCAGTCTATGGCTTTATGTCTAAAAACCTCCAAAAACCTCCATAGGAGAAAACAAAATGTAAAAAGCTGGACAAGATGAAATAGTCTTGGACACCAAATTAAACATGCCATTAAGAACAATAGAGAGGTGAGACCATAGATGGTAGGGACTGGGATGGTCAGCAGACAACAAAAATAGGAAACACTGAGATATGAAGGGGTTTATAAGATGTGCTGGAATAATTAGTTTTTAGACTTTCACCAACATACACAAAAAGATATGCTTGCCAGTGTATTGAGGACATCAGAGATGGGTAAAAAACCTAAAGATTCTCAGCAACAGGCACAGTAAATAAAATAAAAGGATTATAATTTTACCAATTTTTTTTTTTTTCTAGAGTAAAACTCTAAATATAGTAGAAAAATTGAAGTATATAAAAATCTTTTTTTTTTCCAGAGGTCGTAAAGACAAAAAAATCGTTGTTTTTATTGAAATTAAAAAAAAAAAAATCCAACACAGCATACACAGCAAATCAACATCAAAACAACAGGCATCTTATTTGCTTTGTTATCACATTAGTACCAGATGATTTCATGAGAGAAATTAATGAGATTTACTATTTCTTAATAGCTTCTCATCAGCCAGTGAATACTTGAGGTTATTCTTTGTCATGATGATTCACAGGACAGAAAATACAAATTGAATTATTCAGACTGAATACCTGGGATCTGTATATATTCAGTAATTTAGGAGATCAGAATGCTAAAATAGAGAATGTGGTTATTTTTGGACACAAAGACTAAGTATTTATTCAAGGTTGCATAATTCAAGAACCATTTCTTTAAAAGTTGATCATAAATCAAGCAAAAAGAAAGTTAGAAAGTGAGCAAACAAAAAAAAAAAAGCTTGTCACTGTCTGAATTTTAAGAATTAATTGTATTTGTAAGCAGGAATTAAAAAAAAAAAAAAAATGTGGCCAGTGTTAAAATCACTTAAATACAGTAAAGTCAGTATTTAACATGGTTTATTATATAATCTATAAAATCTCCCTCAGTCTTTTAGATAATTTGAGACTATCCTTTTTGCCTAGGAGAATCAGTGCACTTTAAGTATTTCAGGAATTTTAGTACATTTCATATTTCACAGAATCAGGCAGAGGACATGAGGGGACAGGGAAGAATTTTTTATTGTTTTGGTTTTTTTTTTTTTTTTTTTTTGTGACAGACTCTTGCATCAGGTTCTGAAAATTTGATTTTTTTGGACTACCATATTTCACTTTCTTGAAGGGTAGAAATTCTTTCCTCTTCAAATTAACTCTTATCATGAGCTCTAGCACTAATGTATTTGTTATGGTAGCAGCATATTAAGGCGGCTTATGCTGCGTTTATTTTACACCATTAAATTGACATCTGTATTTGTTTAACTGGAAAATTAAGTGTACTGATATCCTGAAGAAGAAGATAAGGTGTCATTTTTTATTCTGCCATGGATAGTGGAGGTAGAAAATAGTTTATGTGACGCTCTTCTCAGATGCCTTGATCTTTGCTGGAATGAAACAGAACATGTTTGAAATCTTCCCATGACCTCTCGTCTTTGAGAGAGCTAAATCAGTTTCTCCAGGTTTCTAAGTTACTCCAAGATAATCTTTAGATTTACCTCTGTGCAGGCTTCACAGAAAAATTAAATAATACCTTCCTTAGCTGTTTTGTCACACATAGTATTATCAATCAAGCAGCGGGTGACATGTGGCAAGAAAAGTCAATGAAAATTTTACAATAATGAAGTTGAAAGGAAAAAAAAATCTTGCGTGATTAATTATTCTGCTTGTTTTTTAGTATCATTCATATAATTCAATTTTTTATAAACTTGCCTCTTAGGAGATGCAAAATCACTGAGATAAAGTGCTGATTGAGTCATTCAAGCCACTTAGAATAACAGAGTCATAGATTCTACCTTTTTTATGTATAAAATGTTTAATGTATTTTATAGTATGACAATCTATAGAAGCTATAAAACTCACCAGAAGCAAAAAACCAATACATGCAATATTACATAAAAGGCACTTAATTTAAGTAATGTTCAGTGTAACAGGAGTCACATACATAGCCAAGTAATAAAAGCAATACTGTCATTGAAATAGATTCTACTGCAAGAGTTACAAAGAAAGAGATAATATGAAAATCTCATGGAGAACTTATTTGGATGGATAATGCCTGTGACACTTCACTTGCACTTAAGCAAATGAAGAACAATCTAACCAATACATACAGCACTGGAATCAAGACCATGAATACTTTTCAAAAATGATTGATTTGAAATGTTGTGTATTGGAATTGTTTCTCTTAGTCTCTTGCTTTGTCATCACATTTCTTTCCTTCACAACCTGCTGTAATCACCATCTTTTCACTCAGTATATGTCCAACATGATGGCCCACATCAATCTGCTCTTCATCCCACAAACATATTGAAATTAAAGCAAGAACCTTTCTCTGAACTGCTTCAAAAGGAAAAATTTCCTCTTCTAAATGCCCTGAGCAAACTGAAAAGACAAGCATTTTCGGTGGAATGTAGCCTTACAAATTAGAAGTCAGTGGTCTTAGCCCAGCTAAACAACTCTTGAAGATGAGAAAAGCCAAGCAGAGAAAGGATAAATGTGCCTTACATCACTGTACTGACTTTCTGTCAGTGTTGGTAAGTCTTTTTTCATTTTCTCAGTATTCATCTATGTTAAGGTTTGATGACAAGATCTCATTCTAAAGCCCTAAAAAACCCTTGAAGCATACTAATTTTTGTTAACTTCTCAAGGCTGAAATACAGGCATTTATGTATATGTGTGCCTGTCTTTAGTTGTGCATATGTATGTAAAAAACGCAGTAAATTCGTATGCCATTGGTAGATAATCATAAGGATCTGAGTTCCACAGCCATGCTCTTTCTGCTTAAGAAAGTCAGGAACATGCAAAAGGGAGAAGGCATCACAACTGCATATCACCTTCCCATCTGAGAAGAAAGAAGACTGAGTACAATAGCAAAATAATTCCTCAACTACTTCTTTGATATTCTTTGTTTTGTAAGTCATCCCCATGTCACTGTGAGTCTCTTTTATGCGTCTTAAATATTCATACAGGCTAAACATTACATGGCAATGTATCATGCTAAATTAAATTAGTATCACACACTGTAGTTGCATGAGGAAATGAATTGTAGAAAAAGGTGAATAATGCACAACTTCAAAGAAGCCTGTGATTCCTGCTTTGCAAATAATGAAGGCAGGCTCTGTGAACAATAGTATCTTGTACCAAACAATGCACAACAGAAAATTCAGCAGCAATGACTTATCACCAAAAACTAGGAGGAGAAGAGGGAATATGTCATTAAAATTTAGTCACCGATCATCTTCAGCAGAATCCAAATAGAGAAGGATCTCCTTCTACTACAGAATAATGTTGAAACTTGCAGATGTCCTTGAAACTGAGAAAGGTGAATTTTAACTGGAAGGTACTAAATGTTCTTTACCTCTTTTGTGATATAGAGTGGTATATGTCCTTTATTCAAGGACAGAAACATGGCTGAAATTTTTTCAATACATATCCCAAATGTATTCTACAAATATATCCCTCGATGAACAAACATCCTAAAGCACACTGAATTATTTGTGAATTATTGCATTATGTAGTAATTTAATTATCGATTCAGTATTTGTGTTATTTATTTAATATAATTAAATACTATGTTAACATATGGTATATAAAATCAAAGATAAAATATAATATAGATATGTTTTCAATTTTGTATTAGTGTATTCCTTATGTGAAAGTTGTGTACTTCTTTTGAAACTAGGTCAGCACCTGTATTTTGAGACAAAATCTGATATCACTCAGTCTCTATTATCTGCTTTTTGTTATGTTTCAGTGGAACAGACACAGAGAAAATGGACATAGGGATATATGGCATATGGACACCCTAGGGTCCATGTTTCCCTGTTACAAAGACCTTGGACAAGTCTGCATTTCCCCTCACTATCCCACCCCAAAATACATCCATTATATGACAGTTGACATTTGGTAAGCATCCTGGAGACGGACACAAGAACACACCGAGCTGACTTCATCTCCCTTCCAACCATAAGCTAAAGAGCTCTGCACTGGAACTGACTGTAATGGCCTAGTTTAAAATTCATCAAATAATGCATGGATTCATAGGGAGACAATGCTCTAGCAAATTTCTGTATGAAGATACTTTCTTTTTTTCTTTTCAGAATAAGTGTGTGTGTGTGTGTGTGTCGTTTTGGCTAGAGGAAGGCAGTGTAAATATCTATGAAAATCTGATACAATGACACAAACTTAGTACTAGAATTGTGCAGTAGACAGCATCTATCTAAAAACTATGTTACTAAAGACAATGTGTTTATCCTGACCATTTCTGAATTTTTGGAAGTCTTTTTGAGTATTTGCATTAAATATTATTGTGTACTTTTAGGTGTTTGCTAGTGACATTGATTAATGGCAAATAATGTCAAGGGGAAAAAAGAAAGAAAACTGGGTGACACTGCAGACTTTCATAATACTTTCCCCAAAGGCTTAATGCTTGATTTGACTCAGTCCAGGAAAAGGAAGACTCAGGGAACACCTCCTGGGACAGAAGGTAGAGGTTGTAACATTTCACTCATTTTTACTCAAAATGGGATTTGCCCATTACTTTCTAGTTCTTTGCCAAAAACTGGGGTATATAAGGAAACTGTGTAACTTATAAACTATAAGATTGCACATCTATTTCAACAGAAATAGTCAAAAGGAAAAAGAAAAAGTGGAAATAAAATTTCAGATTAAACTCAATGTAGATAATGTGAAGTACATTACACAGAAACACAGTACACAAATACGTACAAGAGAAATCAAAATTTAAGTAAATTATCTCTGAACAGACTATTACCTATCAGGAACAGGATCTTGAGTTGTGACAATTCTGCAAAGCTCAATGTTCAGCAGCAAACAGGAAAGCTAACCAGATGGTGGGATTACAGACAAAAATCATTCTGTCACTGCATAAATGTAAAATTCAGCCACATCTTGAATACTGTCTTCAGTTTTGGGTCTGTCATCTCAAAAATATTGTATAGAGTTAAAAAAAAAAATCAGAAATAGCAACAAGGAAATTTTGACACTGTGAGTGGCATCAATATGAGCAAGAATACAAATAGTCCAGAGCTCTTGAGTGTGGGAAAAGTGGTTCCTAAAGAAAGATATAATAGAGCCCTACAAATTTATGAATGGTGTCAAGACTGTGCAGAGGTATTGACTGTGCACAGGTGTTAACTGTTGACTGCATCTTGTGCTGCAGGTATTAGAAAGCTCAGACTACCAAATTAGTCAGATTCCTATTCAAAACAAGAAAGAGGCAGTTTTTCAGAAGCTGGAGAAGACATCTGCAATTCCTTGATAAGTGCTGGGAAGTTTACAAAGACTCTGTAGTAGAAAGGAAGATAAGTTCATGTAAAAGAAATACAGAAGCAGGAATTTCCTGTTAAAAAAACAATTGGAGACTTAGAGACCATAAGGTAGAAGAATACCGCTTCCTAGGTCTTGCTCTTCTGTAGAAAAGAAATAAACTTCTGACGCAGACCAAGTAGTGGGTCGTACAATCCATTAGTTGGGCCCATATGTTCTAACATGATGAAGGCTTTCAAGAAAGAGTCTATCAGGAAGATTGGTTCTATGTTGACTCCACAAATAACACATCACTGATGTGTCAAGCCCATAAAGGGTCTCATTTTAGCTCTTGGAATGAACTGCTTGAGAGACTGGAATGGCACCATGCCTGACTCTTGGTTGACCAGGAGTTGAAGGAACCAACTTACAAATATTAAAGGACTTCAAAACCCATGTCCATCTGGTTTGTAACAACTAATTTATACTCTCACCTTGTGCTACTTTCCTTCAGTGTTGACCTACACTGATTGGCAAACTGTATGGGGAGGTAAAATATATAACAATGTATGAGCTTTAATCACTATCTCTTTGAGATCTGAAATGAAAAGAAGCAGTTACAACTCCTTTAAAAATTGTCAAACCTATTTTATATTCCAAATATACTGTTTAAATAATTAAAGCTTGTTAAATTTTTCTTTTTTTTTTTCACCTCAAACATTTAGAGATTCAAATGAATCTTTACAATAAGGACTCTAAATTTCAATGTAATTTCAATATTGATTGTTTCAGTTACTTATGCCTGAATGGAATGAAAAAATCATTACCTATTTTTATTAATGAACTGAAAAAGAAAAAACAAAGAGTGCATTAATTACATTTTCAGATTATACTAAATTCAGACCTGTTGCCAAAAAAAAAAAAAACCAACAAAAAAAACCCCACACCCAAAACCAACAACAAGAACAAAATACCAATGAAGAATGAGAAATATAGAAAATACAGAAACATCTGAAAAACTAAGTTAATTGTAGAATGGAAACAATTAAAGTACCTTCAGCATGCAAACCTGTATACAAGCATCTGTGGGGGTTGATAAATCAAAGCACAGTTATTCATAAAGTGCTTGGAATACAGTAACACTCAGTGGGCATATCTACTCTAAATGGACACTGTTAGAAACAATGGAGCTTTTAGCTGCTTATACGCAAATGTAATGTGATGGAGGAAAAGATTAAAAAGCAGGAAATTTTATCTTCTATAGTATAGAAACTGATCAAGTCAGGGGCCAAAGGAATGAAAATCTCTTTCCATATGGCTATATGTGGCCAATGAGGCAGAATGTTTATGCAGTTCTGGGCACCTTATTGTTCAGATGACATCAGGAATTACAGGAATTCAGGGAAAGACAATTGCTTTGATTAGACATATGAACAGAACAATCTATGGGGAAAAATTAAAAATTATAACAGGCATTCACTAGCTAAGTTACAACTAAAAGTTTAGGTATGTAATTCACGTGGCAAATACAGTTACTAAAGCTTTTCTGAATTATATATTTTATAATATATGTTTGTAATTTGTAGGTTGCATTTATTTTTTGTTCTTTTCTAGAAACCAAGGCGTGAAATTTTTTTCTCAAGAATTTGCAAAGGAACAAAACTTGAAAATATGTGTGAGGGAAAAAAAGTGTGAGAACTTCTGCAATGGAAGCAAACCCGCATTTTCTTGGAAAGTGCCTTTAAAACATTCCAAAAGCTGTTCCTTGTGAAAATACAAATGTTTGATTTTATTGGTGAAGAGGAGTAAGTCTTTATATTTCTAAGGTCATGAAGACTAAAGAGAAAAAGAAAAGATATCATATACAACATGGAATCAGTTGCATTGTGGTATTGTCAGGAAATAAGAAAACTAAACTGTACTGTTACAACCCGGTCCAGAAGCCCCAGGCTTTACCAGGTGTACATTTTAATGTCAGGCTTCCAGAGTTTTCACCCACACAAATGGCTTATAAAGCCATTGGTTCTCTGGTACCTTGAATTCGTGCCCAGAGAAAAACTACACATTTTTCTCTGAGAGATTTCTTTTAATTTGGTGAGAAAATAGGCATTTTGGCAAAAAGGGTTTTACAAATATAATATGCAATTTCACAGAAACATTACTGGAGGTTACCAGAACTAACAAACATTGCTATAGAGAACCTTTGTTACACTCAGCAAGTACAAACTCCATGCAACTGAAGTTAGGGAATTGCAACTTAAGTTAAACACAGAAAAGAGGTGTTTAGGTTACCCACAAGAGAAAGAAAAGAATAAAGGAAGAGAGTCTAAGAGAAGAAAGAATAAAGAGAGAAAACGATCAAAGAAAAATATAGTTACCAGTCAGAAGGTCACATGGTGACAGCCTTGAGAAGAACAGGTCAAGGCCAAAGTGGAGAACTTTTGTGTGCCTTTTTACCTTTTCATAGATTTTGGTCACTGTGGCCACCACCTCCAGGTGGGACCTTTTGTTCATTGACAAGTCCCTGTCCCCTGAGCCAAAGGGAGGAGTGCCACAGGTAATCACGGGCTCCAGAGGGTGTGGATGTGTTACCAGGTGGACCTTAGTGACTGACAGGTGCCCCATGCGGTCTTCATGCCATGGCTGCTGACTGCAGTGGCTGTCTAGGCTCACCATGTGCACACTGCTAAAGCCTTGGTACCACCCTCCCCCTCTGCCCCCAACACACAGACACAGACACACACAGACAGACACACACTCAGAAATGCAACTCCACAAGGTGGTTCTGAGCGAGTAATAACTGGTCTGGTGTCTAATATGTACTAAAATGACCATTAAAAATAAAAATAAAAAAAAGTCCTGCAAAATATCTTTTTAAGTATTATCACTAGTGACAAAGCCTCATTTTGCAAGAGCTCTAAGCAGATATTGAATTACAAGAACCACGATCCAAGTCTGTAAAACTGCAGGAACATGCTCACTTATTTCAGTCCAAAAGGTCATGTCGAACAATCACTAAACTTAGGGTCAGAGCTTGTGGTGTCCACATAGATGTACTCAACATATCTCTGGAGACTTTGAATAGTCATGTTCAGCACTTATTTGAACATCTAAAATTTAGATTGAAGTTAGCTCTTTGTGTTAGACTTGGAGACTTCAGCTCCTATGTTTTTTGGTATCAAATTTATTTCTAGTTCTTTGGTCACATGCATCTTTGTAAGTCACTTTTCTTTCTTTATGTACTCTTTTTAATTAGTTTTTATTGTTAATTTATATGATAAAATTCATTTTTGTTTTATCTAATTTTGTCTACTGAGATGAGAATCAGAGTTTCTTTGCTTAAACAAATTTTTCAAGATTATTCTATATACATTCACAAAAGACAAATGTTTTTGTTCAGATTCATGTTTCCTAACTGTTCAAGATATTTTGTTTGTTAAACAGAGGCTTATTTCTTAGCAAACACCTCCTCAATATCATGAGAAAGTTATATATATATGTTGTTTACTTCCACATCATGTTTAGATTAACAAAATATGGTGTCACAATGTCTCCTTAAAACACACACTCTTTGGAAGACTAACAGCTTGTCAGCAAGACGAAGAAGATGGAGAATTGTGATACAAGAGAATAATGATAATAATATGGTCTTACTCAAATCCAAGTATCTGAAACAATGTCAAAGGGATTATTAAAAAATACAGATGAACAAATGCCTCTTTTTTTAGCTATTTTAAATTTTCCCTTGCCTTTTTTAGATATAAGACCTACTGGATTTTGGTGGCGTAGTAATGACCTATGTAACTCTACAGAGAAGGTACAAGTTGTGTGCATGCTGAATTTGGTCTGTTGGATTTTATCTCATTTTATCTGAACAGTAAATCTGTAAAATGGATTAGCCTTCAATTTTAATGTAATATTGTAAAGTATGATAAGATGGTTGGATATGATAAGGTACGATAAAAGTTTAAGGAGCTGTTCCTGGGATAACTATGGTAAGTGACCAACAACTACATGCCACTATCTAATTTATTCCACAGTTTTTCTTCTATCAAGTGGTTTATAACTTCAGCAAGTATAAACAGTGGTGAATAGAATGGGCGAAGCTTTATACTTTTCAGATGTTTTAGATATCTACTGCATTCATAATACATTTTTTTCATCTCTTTCCACAGATAACTGTGAACACTCACTTTTTCCATTAGGAATTGTTGTTTACTTAAGCTGAAATAAAACAGAATACCTTACTGTACTGAAATACCAAGATATAATAAAAACTCTGAATCATCACAGAATTCAATATTATGTGATGCAAACTAAATTGAAGCTGGATACTATGGATATTTCACATCATTTCATTTTACTTCTGTATTCAAAGTTATTTTTGGAGTGTCAGAATACTGAATGCCTAAGACTTATTTTACTCATACAGATCTTATCTTAGTTTTTTAGAAGCACTCAGAATAAATAAGTGGCTACAATCTGGCTTTAGGGGTTTTTGTAAACTGTCCCCTGTACTTCTAGTGTCAAAAATCACACATATATTTTATGGTTACAATCTTAACTGTGTTTTCTTCCATTAAAAGTGTTCAAAATCAATGTTTATTCACTAATAATATTTTGTATCGCCTTCTAGTCCTCTGTATTAGTTACAGGTCTTAATGTGCCTAACTGCCTATATGTCCTTGTAGTACAAAACTAATTATTTCTTTATATACACATTTTCTTAACCATTATATGTGAAAACCTGCTAATGAAATTATTTCTTGTGGTGCTGAACTTAATTTTCATCATCAATAATTTCATTACAACCTTATGGTTTCTGTACAATTGCATGAGAATGGTGTTGCAATTTTAATATTATCCAAGAGCATAAGAAGGTGTTGGTATAAAGGACTTAGGTTGTCAAAATGAGTTTAGCAAGAAGTTTGGGTTCTTTGAATGTCATCTCTACATAACCTTGAACATGACAAATGAGGATTTGAAGAGCATTAATAATGTATGGGAAATGCAATCTATTTTCTGGCTCCACAGTCATAATTAGGTTCTGATAGAGCCGTCTGTACCAATTTACTGAGAATCTTTTATTCAAAAAACCCCTCTACTTTTCAGAGTGTTTATCAGTGATAGTGAGAAGCCATCAAAGTCAAGTTTAGAAGTAAAAGGATTAGGAAGTTGGCATAACTTAGTTGCCTTTATACCAGTTATTGTCACCATTAGACAGGTGAGCCTGGTCTGCTTCTGACTAAAGCAAGTTATACTACAATTTATGCAGAAAGGAACAGCTTCTACAACACACATAAGGCCCTCATGAACATATGTATGTTATGATCTATATAATACAAATAATCAGAAATGAAAATCAGGTAGCAATATCTTCTGTGCTAATATTTTAAATATTAGCCTAATAGTCTAATATTTAGACTAAAATCCCTTGTTATGAAGATGTTTTATTATGACTGTAATATTCACCAGAGCTGTGCCCTTTCATTTTATATTAGAATTACTTGTCAATTTTATGCCCTTATGAAAATATTTCCTAGAAACTATAATTACATATTGAATTTTTTCTCCCAATAGTTCTTATGTAATTTTTAGTTGTTAAGGCAACTACTGTATTTATATAACATATGGACCATAAAAGTAGCAAATAATGAATTTTGTTTTCCTGATTTGCTGACAACTCTATTTTACATATGAAAAACTAAGCACTAACCAATTAAGTGTACTGAGCTGTGCTCCTGCAGTGATGGCTTATGTATGAGAAACTGTGATCACTGGAATCCTTACTCTCAATAGTTCTGTATGATCTAAGCAGGAATAGGCACTAATCATAATTTTTAACAGAAATATTCCACTACAAAATTAAAATATTATGCCAATACCTATTTATACTAGTGGCAGTTCTTTACAGAGGAGAAGGCAGTCCTTGGAAGAACACATACCTGGGCAGATACACACTGAAGACTGAGGAAAGCCCACCGCAGAGCAGGGGAAAAATGTGATGAATAAGTAGTGGCAGAAAGAAGCAACCATCTACTGCCTGCAACCTCTCATTTTAGTTTCCTGTTACCTGACTCAATGACTAAGTATTTATTTTATTAATCAATATATTAATTTTACCCAAATCAAGTATCTTTTGCCTATGGCAGAGATCAGAAAACAAACTCTGTTTTTATCTAAACCCATGAACGTTTTTATTTGTGTTCTGTGTATTCTCTGCTGTCCTGCCAAAGATGGAGGGGCAGTCAGTGAGCAGCTGACTCTGAGTCTGGCTGCTGGCAAAGGATAGCCCACTGGAAATGTAAGCAAAACATATATTTGGCTCTGGTTCTGTATATTGTATATACATGCATTGTATATATATATGTGTGTATTTCTGCAAAAACTGGTTTATCCACTGTCACTTGGAATTTGACCCCCATAATTGAATCATGGTTTCAGTATTTGTTTTTTGAGTTATTACCTCTTCTCCTATTGATGGATATTATTAATACTAGGTTGCATCACAACTTTGCTGTACTTTGGCTATGCAGTAAATGATATGTAATGATATGTAATTTCCTCTCTAGCGATTACCAGCATTATTAACACCAAGGCTTAAAAATCATTAGTCATCTATTCCCCTTTCCTCAGAGAAGTCATAGCATTAGATTAAAATATGTTAACTTTAAAAAGAAGTTGTCTTTGTCTTTTGATTGTTTTTTTGGTTTTAGTTCATAAGGTTTTTTTCTTTATGTTATGACAGCTGAAATAGCAGAGTGCACAATTTAAAGGGTTTTTTCTTTAGCTGTGTGAAGAATATAATTTTACTCATTACAATAAAAACTGACATCTCAGTCAGTTGCTAATGGTGTTCATTAAAGCTTTGAGTATTTCATGATCAAATACTAAATTCACTGTGTGTGTATTTATATGCATAGTTATTTGCTGCTTTTTAAACATCCAAATATATGTTTGGATATATACTCAGTGGCATGAATATGTAAGTATGCATGCACACATGAAGACATTAAATAGTGGTGTGTACACAAATGAAATTAGGGCCTCAGCAGACGGAATGTATATTCCCGTCACAGCTGAAAACCCACTTTGCAGATGTTAAAGAATTATAATGGAAGAGTGTATGACATCCAAAAAAGTGCCTTACAGTCTTCCATGTAGGGTAACACTTTTCAGTTTCACTTATCTCCTCTGGATATAAGTTCAGCCCATTTTACAACAACCACAAATTGATATTGTACACAAGGATCTGAAAATGGCACAGTGGTTTTATTCAGTGTGAGAACTGAGGGATTACGAAGCATTGCTAGATAGGGAATAATTGCTAAACACATATGCAGTCAATGTCTTGTCCTACCCAATGTATAGGATGATAGACAGGATGTGGTCTGTATGAGTCCTGAACAAAGAAGTGTCAGGTATTAAGCACAATGGGGCTCTGAGCTCTCAGGATCAATGTTGTACTGTTATCAGACTCTTTAAATAAGGAAGATGAAGGCTGCTCCAATCCTTCAGGAAGATTTATTTTTTAAAAATGTAATTTAGTCAATTTAGGAAAGGAAAAGGGTGTATCACCTTGTGTGAGTCTGCTTTTGAAGTAATGGTTGCCCAAGTGAAGTCTTCTATTTCTTCACTATGTCACATGTCAGAGGAATGAGCTGCTTCTCAGTTATGAGGATAAGAAAGGCTGAATACCTATGGACATCTGTACTTTTCTGTGCTGGCAGATGGAAGCCAGATGAGATAACTTAGACACTTTTAAGTGGCTAGAGGCACAAGTTTAGGCAGCTGAACTGGCCCAAGTGATTGTACTGACAAGGGACTTGACACAGCATTCTGCATATAGATGCTCTGTGACCTCTGATATGCTCTGGGTTTACTGCATGACTTCCAGCTGCTGGAAGTGTTGCTTCAGCTGGAAATATTCTGCATGATTCTTGTTTGTTAGTTGTGGAGAGTGTCTGCACTAACTTTCAAACTGGCAGCTCAAACAACCTTAAACACCTATTCACAAGCCCTTGGACTGAGATAAAGTTTAATATTAAGACACGTTTAGCAGTCTAGATGCATGTTGGATGTTGAGATTTTCTAGTCAGTGCTTCAATGACATTGAGGGAGAAATTCTGCTGACAAACCACAATATTCAGTTGTATATGTATGGAGTGACTTGTCATATATAAAGGGAGTGACCAGATGAATGAGTGAATGTATCACAAAGTGGAAAATACAAAGCATGAAATGTTGATCTGTTTAGGAAAAGGTTTAAATAGGAAGTGGAGGAGAGAGCAGTACTGATAATCAAAGCATATTATTTTGGGTTTATCTTGGCAAAGAACAGTAAAGAAAGATCATAAATTCTGTAAACGGAATAATACAGTTTATAATGGAATTATTCTATAGTTGGAAATCCTATGATCTTTAAAAGTTCTAAGAAAATTGCAGGTTTTTAAAAAAGTAATTTAAACGAAAAGACTCAGAAATAAAGATTTCAATATTTTTTCAGCTAAATGGAGCTCAAACTGAAATCATAGATAGTTTTCTATTCCTGAACTTTTGTGTTTTGAAATATTTGATGAAAAAACTCTTCCACTGAGATTCTGTTAGGTAAGGCCATATTAGAAATTGGAAAAGGAAGTCTCTTGAAAAATACCAAAACCAAAAAAAGTAGAAAAAGTGTAACAAAAGGTAAGCCAAAAATATCCTTCAAGATGATATTAAGCAGTCGAAGAGTTAAAAAAAAATAAAAAAATAATAATAAAAAAAAAAAAATATAAAACAAGAAAAGGAAAATGAGATTTCCCACTTTGAAAGTATCAATCTTTGATCTGGCATCAGCAGTAGAAGCTGGACAAACACGCTTTTAAAGATGGTTCATTACCCTTTTTACTTTAGGAAAGGAAGAGGAAAACAGCACCAGAGTTTGAGAATAGTTCCTAGAACTGAAATTCTGATGTTCCCCTTCTCTACTGACTGTGGAAAGTAAGAAGCTTTGGACTGAGTTTCACTAAACCCAGTTGCCTGAGCAGTAGAAAACTAAACTGAAAGACTGTGTTTGTCTACCACACACCAAAAACTGAGTTCAGAACACCTCTGAAAGCTGTACTTACAAATAAGACTAATTTCTTGATTTTCAGGTCTGTGTCACCTTTACTCACTGCTAGGGTGAAAATAAGCTGTTCCTAAAGAATGACATGAGTTTACATATAGGTGGAGGTGAGGAGCCAGAAGAATTGACTGGGTGAAGACTGGGAGATAGGGAAAAGGAGAAAAAAAACCTGCAGCACCTGAAGAAACCTTGAAAAGTCTTCTTTGGTTGGTTTCTCACTTCATACTGGTTTATTATAGATGTTGCTTCTGATATCCTAGTCAATTTAATTATGAAAGCATTTGTCACTACCAGCTGAGGATGAATAAAAATCAGTGACCACAAAGGTGATTGCATTAGTCACCTCTATTATTAAAGGTACCATTTAAATCACATTGAAATGAATGAAAAGAATCAAGTGATATGAAAGAAAATGAGACCATGGCATAACCAAGCCTAATAAATAAACTACCCTGTTCTTTTATAAACTACTGTGGATTTTTAAGTAACCAGCAAGGAAGATCATGTGGAACATGGTTGCTATTACAAAAGCTACTTGATCTATTCCGTAATTGTTGTTCTGTGTTTTGCTGTTTGCAATCATAGGGCTCTATTTCTGTGTGAACCTTTCATTAATCTCCAGCTAGGCTGTCAAAAATATGATGGATATGAAAAAACTGGTTTTTTTTTTTTTTTTTTTTTTTTTTTTTTTTTTTTTTTTTTTTTTTTTTTGGTTAAATAACCAAGTACTCAGGGGATCTAGTCAGTCCACATCTTATACTAAAGAGTAATTTTATAATTATTGTCAAATCAGCTAAAGTGCAAGCTTCACTTTGAAATATATTTGACCAGCTACTCTATTACAGTAAATGTATTTTCCTGTCAGATGTATTGAAAGTGGATTTCTTCCTTGCTTTAAAAATGATAGCTGTGATAAGAATGCATCTGGCAGCAGAAGCTAAAATGGCTCAATTTAGGTGTTGTAAAGACACTCCAGTTAATCCTTGGTGACTTGCTTATATGTATAAATTCTTTTTGGTTTTTCTTTTCAGATGAGCTTATATGTCACTATCGAATTTTGAATAGATTGACAACTTTCAGTAGAACAACGAAGTTACTTTTTCTATTTATCTGCTTGCTTTTTTTTTTTTTCAATAAATGTACACTGATCATCTTGAAAATTAATTTTCAGAGCTCTGTGCAAATAGAGTGCCTTGAAATTAATTAGAGATAACAAAATTTATACCTGTATTTCTCACAGACTCCTCTTAACACTTACTTGTTAGGGGCTTTTTTTCCATAGCTCTTGGTAGCCAACATTTAAACTTAAAGAATAAAAGTATGCCTTTCAAGTATACTAAATTTAGCTTCCATTTCACTGCCTCAAATTAACAAATGTTTCTGAAGTGAATGCCTGTACAGTAATAAGTTACTAAGATTGATATAAGACTGAGGTGTCTGGACCACGTCCAACCATAGTGTTAGAAATGTTGTGGTTGCCTATTCGATGCTCAGGTGGAGTTAGGGGATGGAGTTTGAAAAGCTAGAATATGGGACAGTTATCCACATACTTATGTGAATCAAATGGCAACGTGAAAAAAAGAGTAAACTTGTACTCCCGACTCTTTCCTTGATACAAAGTACATCCACAAAAACATTTTGCAGTGCACCTCTTAAGTTATTCAAATGCACCTACCCCTCCAGCTACACTCACATCAGTCCAGAGGATATGAATACGAATGTCTATTGTGGAGTCATGTAACAGGAAGGTATATTTTCTGTATGACAGAAATAGTCTCATTTTCAATAAGTTACAAGGACGCCTTGTAATCCAACTGCTGTATTCCTAATGCACTACTGGTATGACCAGGACTGTCTAACTTGACCATTTTCCTTTGAAAAGATGTCCAGTATTTCTCAGGCAATGTAAATGATTCAGGCACTTCCTCTTCAGGCTGGGTTTTAACCTGAGATAGTGTAGACATAAATGCACAGACCATGTCAATTTTGTCACTGAGAAAAGTTTGTGGACCTGTGAATCAGCTATGGAGCTCCAGAACAAGCAATGACGGTGTGCAGGACTGAGTCACATCTCCTTTACTAGAAAAAAGTCCAAGTAACACAGAAATGTAATGGAAAAGTCACGAGTGGAATTTGTAGCAATTGAAGCCTAAACTTATTATCTAACTTCTGAGGCATGCTTCCTTTATGGTAATGATGCTATTGTAAGAGCATATTCTCTGTTCATATGCAGAGATAAGCACATATCCAGCTTGAATGCAGAAACCAACGAAAAGACTCTCAAGGGGTTCATTGAGCTCTAGTTCCATTTTAATGCACATTTCAATGGACATCACAGTTTAAAGTTGTGTTTCAGGCAGCACAAATCATGCTATAGTATTAGAAACTGTTTCAGCTCATGATGAGGCAGTTAATAAGCCTTGAAGGATATAAGGTGTACTCAGAAGAATCAAAGCAATGATACTTAGCTGAGTCATCAGAGAAGACTTCTTCCCTCATCTATTCTGGCATCTGTTAAAAGAAGATATTTCAGTCTATTCCATTAATGACTGATTAATGATCTATGGAGTTTCTCTACCTGCTGAAAATATGCTCATGGAGTCATAAACCTTCTCATGACTGCTTATTTTATTTTATTATCATGTCCCAAAAGACTGCTGTATATGCAGCACAAAAGAAATATCTACCTCAATTTTTTTTGCAGCCTCTAGCAATATCATGGTTGTCTTTGTCATTCTTGCTCATATTTGTCACATACTATTTTATTTTTATTTTCATGTTTCTATTTCTTTGTAATCTTATAGTTCCATGGATTTTTGTACTTTGACCTCTGATTACTTTTAATGAGCTAATTCCCATACATTATTCTTTCTGCGCAATCAGTGTACATGGGACATTACGTAGAAAATATAATATTTATTCCAACAACATTTGCTATACACTGCATACATTGAAGTGCACAATAAAATACTTGTCCTTTTTCATTTCGATTAGAAAAAAATATTTCTCCACCTAAAATGACACGTCTAGTACTATATTCCCACAATAAAGACAGAAGGACAGAAAACCAAAGCAAACATGTAAAAGCTCCTTTAAGGTCCTTTAAAAGTTGTTTGGAGTTTTTTCAAGGTAAACAAATAAACAGTTGTTATATTTCTAAAAGGAAATTTTGTCTAGAACAAAATATTTATTTTTTTTTTTTCTCCCCCTGGAAAAATTAAATTTAAGAGAGAGAGAATATATAAGAATCTTGACACACTGGACATTTCTGGTTTGGTTGTTTATTTTCCTCACAGTGAAGAACAAGAGAAAATTATTTTAAGTCTCTTTTGAAATGAAAAATTCAGCTTCCAACTTTACTTTTGACTTAAATGCCACTATAAATGAAGTCAGCATTTAACAGAATGAGGCCTTTCGAAGATCTAGGAGCAATTGAATTACAATATAATAAATAATGTACTTAATAATAAAGCAATCTCAATTAGGTAACACATTTGTCAACTCAACCACAGCCATTTAGTCCTTATTTATACATATTTGGAGAGGGAGAGAGGTACAGACTGTAGGTAGGTGATGTCCATACTTCAGAATTGCTTTTCATTCATCTGCACACTGCTAAATATTGTGAAGAAAAGACCATATATCACCACTTTGGTGAGTTTTTCAAATGAAACTAGACCAAGCATTGTCCTCAGAGACTTTAAATGGATTAGACGACTGGTGAAAAAGTTAGAATCTGAAGATTGCAAGCCATGTAAATTAAGCTTCAAAATATGTTTTCAGAAGTGCCTCTGTCATGCAATCACAAGCATTAAGGGAAGTCTGTAAGAATATAATCACATGAAATGTTTTGGAACACATATAATTTGTGAATGCATTAGAACTGCATGGAAGTTCCCTCAAATTATTGTGGAAATGGAACATTTGCTTGTAAATGACATCAATGCAAATTATACTTCACTCTAAGTGGTTTTCATTAGGCACGAACAAGTTTTTGCCTATTGTAAAGTACATATAAGGTCAGAAACAATCTTGTATATACTACCTCCTTCTCAAGATACTTTAGGTATAAATTAGCAAATTAGAAGATAAATTAGCTCCAAATACACACACAACTGTTATTTAAGCATACTTCTTTAGTAAAATGTAAAGGTATGAAAATGTCATCAAAATGAGAGTTAGTAATCTGGACATATGATAGTTCATTTAAAAAAATCTAGGCTGGAGAGTTCTAACCAAACTGGTAATAGACAATCTGGAAGATGCAGCTTTAAGTAGAAAGAGCCGTCTGGGTGGTCTGATGTGAGTTGATTACAAGAGATCCATTATCCTAAAATGGATACCAGGTATCCAAGCAGAGAAGAATGTATAAACATTAAATGTGAGTAGAGTGCTGAAGACACAGAATCCTTAGGGAAACAAGAAGAAACAAAAGAAACGTAAACACTGATACTGATTGTGTTATATCAGGGAAGACAGAGTGTCAGCAGTCTGAGGAATATCTATTCTACTATCTGCATTGAAACATTTGGTGAGAGGTGACTTATCATAATGAAATCTGCCCTACTGTACATAAAAATCGATTCAATAATTACGACACAAAGCCTATTCCCTCTGGCTGAACTACAATGTAACTTTTATTATTTTAAAATTTTGAGTAGATAAACTAGTCATCAGGTTGGTGAACAAAAACATTAAAAAAAAAATAAAATTTCTCACCGTCCAGAAAGGAAACAATTATGGGAAAGAAAGAAAAAAAAATTATCAAGGTTCCCTTGCAACAGAATCTTGCAATTTTACTTATTGTGGTTTTGCTGTTTTCTGAATAATCTGTTCCTCCTTGCCTTTCATTGTGTACAAAACCTGCAAATTTTTCTCCTGTGAAAAATAGATCTCTCCCTTTCCCCCAAAACATGAAAATATTGCATGTCATTTTAAGCCAAAATAATGCAATATGGTTGAAAGAAATTATTTCAGTCATTTGAGAAATCTACAGCGATATTGTGAAATTCTAAATTCAGGTAAACAGCCACTTCAAGCAACTTCATATTTCTTTCTCTATTAGAAAAGGAGGATAATGAATTAAGCAAAATAAATTCAGAAGTTCTGAAGCAGTACAGATCTTAAAGTTTCCTTTGTAAATCAGAAGGCATAAAATACATTCTATATGTGCAGTTGATTTCTGTTTGTTTAATTGTTAGGTCTTTCCTTGTTTTGTGTTGGTTTGGGGATTTTTTTTTAACTGCATTAATTATCCCTTGGTGCTCTTTGACCAATGGACATGTAGTTTTTGATGAATTTGTTTGCTTCAATTTGCTTAATATGTATTTCTACAGTACTCATGGATATATAAGGGTTGTATTATGGAAGCGATTCATTGATTGCCCAGAAGAAGTGAACTCTATTCTTTCTGTACCTCAAAGGTCATTCTACTTATATGATATTTACAACGGGACTTTTTGATCACTATGTGTGCAAACATAAATTTACATGGTACAGTTTATATTTAGTAATTTGGTTAAAAAAAATAATTGTATGTATGAATTTCACAAATCCCCTACTGCATCATTGTGCTCTCTAGTCAGGTTACAGCACTACACCTTGAAGGGATGAAAACCAGACTCCACTTTATTGTCTGATGGCAGCTTCCGTAAAACTTAATGTAATTGCATTTTTTGTTTTAAGTGTAACAGAGTCTGTTGTAGCCAACACCTCTCTAATACTTACCCTCTTAACCTAACCTCATTTTTTTTGTGTTAGATTAGGTATTTTGCTTCCCTTCTTGCTAAAAGTTCTAACTGACATTTCATATGTGCTTTCGAGATATATTTTTAATCCCCCCTCTGCCCCTCCCCTTACAGCTTTTCTAATTCACTTTCTCTATTCCCATTTAATCTGTCAGAGCTTTTGTTCTTCTCTGGCTTGATATAATAAATTTTTTTAAAAAAATGAAGAAAAAGAACCTGTCTTCCTGTATTAGATATTAGAGCTTTCCCAAATGTACTTTGCTTCTCTCCTATGGATCCTTACTTAGCACTTTTCTGATTTAGCCAAAATTAAATCTCACCATTTCTTTGCACTTTACGGTAGATCTGATTAAAAAGTGTAATGGAAAATTATAATCATTTTGCTGGGAAAAGTCGAGACAGTTGCTCTCTGATTTTTATTGTGTCTCTTCTCGAATTAAAACTGGAAAAGCTTAAAGTATATAAGAAAGCTGAAATGTTTTTATTATACTCCATTTGTACATGCTATCATTTCTTTGTTGATTTTATTTTCTATTGTCCTTAACTAAAAGAATCACAGACATTAGTGATCAAAGACACAGATTAAGTCATCTGATCTATTTTTATCCTGACACTGTTTTTTGACTCTACTTTATCAGAATAACTTCTCCAGTCTACTTTTACATGACCTGCTTCTAGTTCCTCTTAAGACTTACAGAGATATTACTGAGGATATTCATCCAGCATTATGCTGTAGAGTTTCATCCAATGACTTCTATCTAATATGCCCTCAGATTATGCTACAAATACTATTCTGTTCTTCAAGAAAATTCTTGGCCTATAAAATGCATAGGCTACTCACACTGAAACCAGCAGGATGTGTGTGTTAGAGAATGAATTTGGCTCTTCATATTGACAGTAATTGTAATTCTTTTGTTCTCTATATAATTCTTGAATTAATAGGGACTATATGGGAAATTTCAGATGATATCAGATACGTGTCTTGGTATCTGTAATTCAGAAATTATAATAATAGCAACAACTGCTCCCAAGAGGATATCTATAGCTTTGAGAAAATTCAAGGCAAAATGCATGGAGAGAGGAAAACACAACAGAAAGACATGTAAAAGAATCTGCATTAGCTTAGAGCTAATAAATAGAGAACATTGATTCATCCCATCATTGAAGCTATGGCACCTCAGCTCCTAGCAACTGCTTCTAGTCATATACTGTCTCAAATATACTCTTTGAGGTAAAAAGCACCCCTTATTCTTCTGTTTTAAGTTATAACACTTTTGAAAAAAAAAAAAATCACCAACAATTAAAAACAAAAACAAAAGAAAAAGGAAAAATCTAAACCATAAAATTTTAAAAAAGAACACAACCCCCTCCCATTAAATACCTAAACAAAACCCAAACAAATAAAAAACCCCTTAAACAAACAAAAAACCTGAACAAAACAAAGAGAGCAAAGCAAAAAACCAAACTTGATCACCTTATAGAACTGTTCATTCTGAGGAGAGAGGAACACTAGGCTCAAAAGAATAGCTCTTACATCCAAGAAAAAAACTCTAAGCACTGCTCACAAGCTTTCCTCCTTTAGAGCCACTTCAAGGTGTGTATAATGTTGAATCATTCAGGGACCAATAGGAAAAACAAAACAAAACCAAAGAAGAGTTGCCTTTCTAGTCAACTATAGAAATTATTTCTGATGTGTTTGCTACACTTTTTATGAAAAAATGTTGTTTTTAAATAATCCTGTGAGTCCAAAAACTGAACCTGAGCAAAGAACAAGCATTATTAATTGTGATTAAAAAAAAGAAATTAAGGTTGGCAGTACTCACATGTAATGTTTTTCATCCATGGAGTTAAAAGGATTTGACAAAATTAAATTAGGTTTCTCAATACTTGTAAGGATCAGATAGTCTGTTCTTACAGAATGGAAAACAGAGGTTTGGGAAGACTAAATATTTCAGCAAAGTTCACAAAACAAACCAGACTTAAAACTGAGAGAGGAATTCACTAGTTCTCATACTGTTCTATTTCACTGTCCACTATGTACCCTCCCACTTTTGGGTTATTTATGTTCAAAATTAGCTCAAAAATCTCCATGCAGTTCCAAACTTTCATAAATGCTTCTATCCTTTGTGTACATTCTCTCATTGTTCTCTTTTTACTGTGGATAGTCAGCATATTCTTCCACTTTCCTGTAAAAAAAATTTGGAATTATATAAATCCATATCCTTTTTCTGTTTTAAAGGAAATAGTTTCCCCATCTTGATAATAACGTGTTTAATTTTAATGTATTGTTTTCTAAATAATTCAATAATAGACAACTGTGCGTAATAAACTCTTCTGGTTTTGTTTTTGGTTTTCTTTTTCTGGGAGGGGAGGGTGTTTTTTGAGTTCAAATATTTCTTTAAGCTTCAAGATTGGATTCTGTTTCTGAGAAATCCATGACAGCTCTCTGCATTGTGACTGAAGGTCCAGCTCTGATGTGTAAATGTATCTATATGTCTTTGATACATCCTAAACTATTGTACTGAGGTTTTCATGTCTCTTCATGTTTTTTCATTTTTTCATTATTTGTTACAATGTGGTAACAAATATGAATTCCTTATATTAGTTCTTTACTTCTTAGTAAGTGATGAAAAACCTTGGGAAAAGACTTTTTCACTTCTCCTTTTCTTTCATACTTAATAAATATTTGGAAAGAATTCATTTGGATCCACCATTTTGTCAACATTTCAATTAATGTTCCTTTCTAGATATACTGTGATCACAAACCTATTGCAAATATTTCTGTTCCTCTCCCAGGTTGTTTCCTAGATTTGATCTTCATGTGAGGGAATAAATTCATGCTCATGGTGATGACAAAGTCATCTGCCACTTATTTAAGATTTTTTTTTTTTTTTTTTTTTTTAAAATCCTGAGTCCATGACTTCATTTTTTCCCTACTATTCAAGAAAATATTTAATTGTGTTTAGATGCCCCTGGTTAGTTTATCTTAATTTAAAAGGCTTAAAAAGGAGATGTCAACAAACAACCCCAAATTTATATCCTGTAATCTCTGTCTTCTGTGCGCTATACATTTTCTCAAGGGATCAAAACTTCTCTTGAAAAAAAACAACAACTTTATTTTGGTGCAGGTAGGCAAAATTGCAGTTATTTGTACTATTAATTTTCTAGTGTATCTTTTAAAAGGGATTTTAATAATAGAATTTTTATATTACATACTAACAGTCTGTGTAGGTTAGATCTGACTCTCAGGGACATCATTCAGAAGAGGTGATCATGCAGGCATCTCTTTAGTTCAAGGTGAGATATATCATAGCTAGCTTAAGACATCTAAAATTAGAGATCTAGCTAACTCCTGTCATGGACACTTGCAGGTGACAGTTCATCATGAAGGAAATTAATGCAAGGAATCACAACTTGTGAGGGTATTTCTGTGGTTCAGGTTATGAAAGGTATCTAGATCACTAATTAAAAAAAAAAAAAAATCTTATATTCATTGACTCTTTTATATTTATCTTTTATTTTTATTCTACTTGATGGAATTTACTGTTTTCTTACTATAAGAGTTTAACTAGATGCACATTTTTCAACTTTTCTTACAATTGCTTAACAAAAATATTGGGGTATAACCAGACAGTTTTTTGAAAGGATTAAGGATAATCTTCCTATTTTATGTCAAATCTCTTGATAATTTCTCGGTCCTTTCTCAGCCATTTAAGAAAGAAATGGGTATCACAAGCAGAAAAATGTCATTCTATCAAAAAGAGTTTCAAGGGTAGACCATAAACATTATTTACAGTAAGATTGTTCTTTGCATGAGTTTAACAGTAATGGTAGTGTTTACAGTACCTGTGTGTGTTTTCCTATTGGTTTTAATTTTTTTTTTCAGTGATAAACACTAAATAGTCTGAGGAGACTTTTAAAACCATTCTATTATTGGTTTTGGAGTGTTTTTGTTTTTGTTTGGTTGGTTGGTTGGTTGGTTGGTTGGTTGGTTTTTTTCTTTGGATTTTTGTTTGGTTTTTTGTTTGTTTTTTGTTTTGGTTTGGTTTTTTAAAAATATATTTTTAATTTTTCAGTGTGTAGTATTTGTAATGTTATGGAATAGGTATTAGGGAAAATTTTATATTTCAGGTGGTTAATGAGGAAATAAATGCACAAGTCTACCTGTTGAGAAATTCCTTCCATGCCTTGTGTCATACACAAAGTACATTTCAGAATTTTTAATTCTCTCTTTTTCCTTCTGGAAGGGAGAAAACAGTTGTGGGACAATCTTAAATGAGACTTGCAAGAGAGAAATGATCAAACAATCAACCATTCCGAGTAACACGTCAGGCTGCTGATCAAGAAAACCATTTGATTAGTAGCATGGAAAGAAGGGACTGTAATTTTCCTGTCACTGTCTCCTTAAAACCAGATTAAAAAGAGAATGACCTCTGGCCAAATTTTTTCCCCTTTTCTCATTTTAGTTCCTTTCTCCCTCAAAGTTATTGAGTGTGAGGAACTGTTTAACAACCATACAGAATCCTTGTGCTTAAGGAGAGAGGTATCAAGCTGAAAATGTGGAGTGCTCCAGAAAGAGGTAAGACCAAATAGTTTCATTTGGCCTAAGAACGTTATTCCAGAAGCATGAGGGTGTTCACAACAAACACCCAGAGACTCCTAATGTTAGCCTCTTACAATTTCTCAGTATTACACTGTGAAAGTCCCCATAGAAAGCAGGTGAATTAATTTCTGCAATGAGCTAATTATAACAGATACAGTGACACAGTCACCTGTTTTCCTTGTTCTTAGTTGAATGACCTTTCTGAAGGCAGCTTGCACATGCTGTATTACATAACTCTCTGTGGTTTAATTGTTTTTGCTTATTGCCTAACATACTACACAGCTTTATCTGTGATGACAATTGAGAGTGGTGCATCTTAGTTCTTGAGATAGGAGCAACCAGATCAGTTGGAGAGTGCCAGTAGATGTACCTCAATCAGGCCCCAGTAATCAGGACAGTCAAGAACTGATCTTCCATAGATAGTTTGCAACATAGAGTATTTTTCCTCTTTTTGGAAAAATGTAGGTGAATTTCCAATTTTTCCCTTTTCTTAGCTATTTGAACACTGTCATACCCATTACAAGGAGGTAAAGTAGGACAAAGTTCATTCAAAACTAAAAATTCCATTAGGCAGGAGGATTTCTCTGTGCATGGTTTTACCTTGTTCCGTGGAGAAGACTAAATCCTTCTAAATCTCTGGCTCTGAAAGACACAATGAAAACATGAAATTTTGCTTATAGAAACTGTGTGCAAAACGCAGATCAAATTGGAATTTGCTAAAATTCTTAGTTACAGAAATATTGTTTCCATACAGTTAAATTAAATTACTGTATTTTTGCATGTGTAGTCAGAAAACTAAGTGTATTTTATAACATGTGAATGGTTTAATCTAAATTTTCTTTTTTTTTTTTTAATTGGGATCTTAGCTAGCATGAACAATTAAAATCAGATAATTGATCTATATTTTAGCAACATCATGCAGATTTTGAGAGATGCATATTGTTGTGGTATGTTCTTTTACATAAAACTCCAGGCCAAAAGAAAAGGAAAAAAGGGAACAAAAATACCCAAAACAATTCTTTTAGATAATCACTACTATTGTTTTCACACACACACACAAAAATACACCCAAAACCCCCAAACCAAACAACAACAACAACAACAACAACAACACAAACAAAACCCCCAACAAAACAAACAAACAAACTTCAAATGCCAAACTAGCCTAGTCATGGTGTTAGGGGCAGAATATAACAGGAAAGCTATGCTATTGGTACATCAACTTGTTTTCACTCTTCTTTAGCCTCAAATGTATCCGGAGGAGATACTGGTGCTACTTTAGTTACTGTAGGTAGTAAGATTAAAACACTAGTTGGAACTTTTCTTATGTCTCAGGCAGACTATCCAATATATGATGTCTGTAGGGTCCCTTAAGACAGCTAATATATCCATGTAACTAAGCAGCTACACTGCCTCTCCTTTGCAGAAGGGGTATTCAGATGCTTAGTCAGAATAATTTAGCAGCTCCTCTGAGAAACCAGAGCTGTTCAAAGAAGTGTTATCAAGGGTGAGGATCTCATCTGATGCTTTTAGACCTCTTCATAGATTTTTTTTTTTTCTTCAAGCTAGCTCATATTCTACCTGATGTGCTGAAGTTCCTTGCTGTAAATTCAATTTGCCTTCAAATATTTGGCACTGCTTCAAGCAAAATGATCAAATGATCAAGTTCACCTTGATCCCTTAATTTTGAAATTGCTTGGCTTGCTCCTTTTCCCACAGTGTTGGGTCAAGATTTTCTTCTCAGGGTGAGTTTCAGTTCATATTCTCTATTTTCACTAGCTGAGTTGCTGATTTGTAGAATGTCTGTCAATTCAGATTTTTTCTTAAGTCAGGCTGCTTGCCCTTGAATTTTTGCCAGTATAAGAAAAAGGGAAAACACCTAGCCAACTAAAGGAAGAAGAGAATTCCAAGTGTGCAATAAAAAGACAAGTTCAAAAGTAAATGTCTTTTTTTCCTCTCCAGTTCCTGAACTTAAACTTAATCCATGCTCTATTCGAATCTACAGCTGTGAGAAATGGCACCTTCAGGAGAAGCCCTTCTGTCACTAACTTCCTTCCTAGCAGGAATCTAAGGAAAGCAGAATGGCCCAATGGTTTTCTTTTCCTTTGTGTCACTATGTGAAAGAACATATGGGGATTGGAGTACTATTTATGGATATAGAACTGTATAAAGATATTGTACCCTCAGTACTGGCCTCCACTGTGTGGATTAACTCGACCAACCATCGACACTACACTTTGAGTGTCCTCAGTTTGAACTAAAGAGCCAAGATCTGTCAGTAGACAACTCATATCTAATGCAGATCAAGCGTAAAAGAAGATTAAAACTGCTATTGCCAAAGGGTATGTGCTTATATTAGTACAGCCAGGATTCTGTATGGATATAGTAATTTCTTCACAGCAAATAGTTTCTCTTGTTTATCTCTGTTTCTCTCTGCCATGATGCATTGTGCAAAGCTGTACAATATTATTTCTTCATGGCAAAGGTAAAGTTCACTTGCCATACATTTAATTCTGCTCATCATTGATTAGTGATTTTGTAACTTATAGTATCATACTGTAATCATCATCTCAATAGGACAATATTCCTGTGTAAAATTATTTTATTTCCTTTACAGGTGATCTTTCTCTTTAGTGTTATATATCTCTGGATGCCTTTGTAGAGGAATAGGTTTTCTCCATTGAATATAGGAAAATGTATTGTTAAAAAGGAGTCTAATGAATGTAATATGGTATTTCACCAGACTAAATTTAGACAGTAAGATTATTCTCTAATAACTTTTCTTGTGTCTTAATAATAATAATGGTCCTTTGTTTACACAAACAATTTTAACAAATCTTTTTTCTTTTCATAGAAGGGAAAAAGGGTCAAATACACTTGCAGAGGATTTTGCCATAAAGGGAACAGGGAAAATATAGTTTTCACTGGAAAGTGTGGACAGTGATGGAGTAAGACAAAATGAATTTTTACTCCCCCTTTGTTAGATTCTTCTGCAAGAATGAAACATTCCATTAGAATAATTCACTTTAAGGTAAGAAGGAAGCTTCATTCAAGGTATTAAATAACTTGAAACATTTGTCTTTATTTTCTGATAAAATTGAATCCTCTCTAAATGTATTTAGTGCAAGATTCTACACTTTTGTTAGCTGACACATCAGGAATTTTTACAAATAAGCTGGTGTGGGTTGATAGGTTTTGTTTTGTTTTGGGGTTTTTTGTTTCATTTCTGTTTTGGAATCACTAGAATGGAAATTTACTTCTTGTCCTTTGTAAATTTTACAACAGATGTGTATGGCCACAATATAGCTTACAAAGGGGATCATTAAATCTATAAAGAACATCATCCAAAAAAAAAATAAAAAAATAAAAAAGAGACTTCACATTTCAAAAGTCCTTCCTTGCTTCCTTCCTTCTTTCCTTCTTTCCTTCCTTCCACCCTACCTTTGCTCCCTCCCTCCCTCCTTTCCTTTATTTGTAGGGGCAGTGCCTTTTCAATACAATCATAATTTGAAAGCTGGGATAAAACCACGTGCTAAATTAGAATTAAAAATCATCCATGCGATTTTTTCTCATAGTCCTGTAAAAATAACATTACATTGCATTTTATTTTCCCTTATTTGCAAATGAGGATTTTTTTGCTGATGAGCTGTGCTGCCATATGAGATATTTCCAAAAGCACTTTGCTGACAGATAATTGACCATTTGACCACTGGTCCACATAGATGTTGAGCTGTGAGTATAACTTTCAACTTCTTTTTTTATATATATTTTTCTGCTTGCAATTTCATAGCATTCTGCAATGTCCTTTCCCCACAGAATTGTCAAGAAAGAGCACAGTAATAGAGGTCATCTGTGAATGTAATGAAAAGTCTCATAGGAATCACTCTGCCCATACAATGTCAGTGCTGGTGTGAGCTTTACTGTGATTTTTTTCCAAGCTTGCAGAGCTCTGACTCCTAGTGTATGATTCCTTTTCGTGTCCTCTACTTCAAGTCATGTCATTTGTTTTCCCTAAGAGTCTCTCACTTCTTTACTCTCTCAATATTTCTTCAGTTAACTACTGTATTTCAATTCTAAATTGGGACGCAAAAGCTAAGAAGGTGATTCTATAGGTGTTTGGACATTAGTTATTGAAATAATCCTCATTTCATAAAATTATTATTTTTAAAAGAAAATAATAATGTCATTGGGAGTTCCCATCCAATTGTGTAATTAATGTTTTATTTTAATAACAGTTCAGTGGGAAACTACAGCAACATGTACATATTAATTGCATTTTGCTTTACATTTTATTAGTTTATAATGTCATTTTATTTCATGACGCAGCAGTCCGAAGTATTTAATTATATATCTTCCGTATTATGATTTTACAAGGTTCTGTAATATGACTTATCAGGATTTTATATGGTCTATTTTTGACACAGAGTATTATACATTTTTTCTAATATCACTTTTTAAATATTTTTAAGAACATTAGGTGCTTCTGATTTAAACTTTTTTAAATATCCCCTCTTTGTAGCATAATGGAATAATGTGGTATTTTCAATATGATTCTTAATTCATTTAAACATTTATAGCTACTTGGCCTTTAAAACTTAAAATTACAATAACATTTACATCATGTTCGTGCTTACTGTAGCCATGGTGTCTTCCTTACCAGCATTCCGGGAATGCAAAATACTCTAAAAGCAAGATGGCATTTGGATCTGGGAATGGAAATTTTTTTACTTTTTTTTTTTTTTTTTTTTAAATTTGACTTTATTTTCACTGTACAACAACTCTGCTCAAAATCTTAAATTTATCTTTCAAATGTGAGCATACTGACTATGACGGTAAGACACTATTAAGAGCCTCGAAGTTTTCACTTTAAAAAAGTAATTAAACAGAATTAAGAAAAAAATCAGAGTGATGTCTGCTAGATTCCTGTTCTCTCTTGGACAGAGTTCAAGGAGACCAATTCCCAGATCCGCTTAAGGAGTGAGTTCATCCTTTGAACTATCCCAGATCAAACATCAATTACTTAGGATCACTATGACTTTCTGTAGGAGGCCTTCATTGAGACACTCAAAAATACCAATGAGGACAGAGTAATCAGAGATGATCATCAGGCAACTTTAGGCTGTCCACACAAAGTGTTTCAATGCATCTGTGAACAAAATGTAGGAACAGATAATGCAATTCACTGACACGAACTCACATACCAGAACACAGTGACTCAAAACCAGCTGAAATGTGAAAAAAAAAAAAAAGTCAAATTAAAAAAAGGCTTTCCCATTGTAATAAAAAACTGAATGTCTAAGCAGTAGTTGTGGTTTAACCCTGGTAGGCAGCTCAGCCCCAGGCAGTCGCTGGCTCCCAAACAGGATGGAGGAAATAATCAGGAGTGTATAGGTGCCTTCACACGGGGATATAATTTCATTTATCGAAGAGAGCAACAAAAGGAACCTGTGGTCAGAGCTTAAATCTAGACACAGATAAAACACACAGTAATGATGTGTTTTTAACTTGAAGACTGATTAAACTTTTGAACAAACTGTCAGACTTCTGGGAAATTCTGCACATTTCAGATTCAGATTCACATTTCAAATTCAGATTTTCAGAAAAAGGAACTTTGCAAATCTGAAGTTATTTTTTCCTTAACCATCAGTGTGGTTAAATATTAAGACATGGAATATTACAGCTTTCAGTATCAGTTTAATTAAAGAAAAAAAGAATTTTCTTTTTCAATATTTTTTTTTTTTTTTTTTTTTTTTTTTTTTTTTTTTTTTTTTTTTTTTTTTTTTTTTCCGTTCTGGATGTAATACCAGTTTACCAACTGGACATTTATTTCACCCACAGAATCAAACTTTGATTTTGTTCCAATTAGTGTATCGGCATTGTGATCAAGAATGATAGGCTTCATGTGGCAAGGGAGGGAAACCCTCTTTTACACTTCTGGACTTAATTTAAATATTACTTTTGCACTTGAGTAACTAAGAGCAGAAAACACTGAATCAGATCCCATGTCCCTAGTGTTTGAAAAAATCCATTGTTTCACAACAAAAAATCATGAGAAATGGAGCTATTTGAGTTGGTTATAGCCAGTGGCATATTTTCAGAATTAAATCACAAGGCAGGAATGGTGTGGAAATGACTCTGCAAAGACAGAAACAGCTGTTGGATGTGGCATTTCTGAGAGTTGAATAATGCTCCTCAGAAACCAGAATGGCCATGTCAGGGTATCCAGTAAAGTCCTGAGCATGTTCAGCATGTACAGTTTGTTTCTGAGGTCTGCCTGAAGCTGAATCATTAAGCAGTTGATGTAAAACTGTCATAACTACTCAAACCTCAGATTCCTCAAATATAATGGTTCCACTACTTCTATTTATGAATAGAGTTTAACAGACTCTTCAAGAACTTCATTCAGGCTCTCCAGGCAAATATTTCTGGGATTTTTCTTATGTTTTCCTTTCTCCTATATCTGCACACATTGCCATTAAAGATAATGTAAGTTGTTTACACAAAATCTGTATAATGGAAGCTGTAGAAGTTTCCTCTTGTAACTGAATAAGCATGAAACAAGGATGTGTTTCAAGGATATATATTCTATTTACGTTGCTATTGTAATAGTTGTATCCCACTACAAAGCCTTTTCGTAACCAATTGTGTGTAATTAGAGAAGTATGTTGTTGCCCTTCCATAGTAATTCAAGTATAATCTACCTTTTTTAGTATTCTCCAGCTTAGTGCTCTAAGGACTATGAGTTATCAAAAAATAAGTGTATTCTCAGGGAGCTCCATATTTTATTATAAGAAGGATGAAATAGAAAATACTTGTCTGTGAAAATGCTAAAGACCCTTTGAAACTGTGTTTTTTCTGTTTGGATCTTTTTCATGGCTTCCTTCACAAGTTTTAATTTGCTAACTCACTAGTGTCCTTACTTCTCAAGGTCTCCTTTAGAAAGCATAATTTTCTATCTTTTCAGTGAGCAATAACAACTATTATTGGCATTTATAGTTACATGCTGAGCTTTATGGCAGGAAGTCAGATATTCTCTGTATCTTTCTCTGTTGGCCCAATTGAGTAAAGTTTTTTACTGCTGAAACTAGCACTGCAGAAACGCAGTTATAAGTTTACTACCATTTTCTTTTTTCTTCTTTCCCAACCTAAAAATATTTGTTCCTCAAAATACCCCCCCCCCAAAAAATATAAAAAAAATAAAAAAATTAATTGGCTATATCTATATAACAACAACAGCAAAAATATTTGAAATTAAAAAAAATCCCACGCTACAAATGAAATGGCTTTTTCCACACACAAAACCGTTTCTGTAGAAATTTAATTTATCAGTGTAAAACCCCATCAAAAATGACACAGCAAGATAGAGGCTCTTTAGAGCAGTTTTATGGAAAAGCAATTCTCTTTCCAGAAAGCTATTCCTCAGAAGCTTACTGCATTCAAAGAATCCAAAATACAGATTAGAAGTAAGTACACTGAAACATGGCTTCATACCGGAGCTCATGAAGAACAATTATTCAAAAATCTCTTTATAAATACCCACGCCACAGCTATATTTTCTTATGGTGGCATTTCAGCCATTTCTCATTCTAGTGCTGTTTAATTCCATTATGTGGGAGTTTATTTGCTTGACAGACATAATAGTCAATTAATGCTAACACATGCTAAATCCTGTAACATCTTCTACTCCGATATCCTACTGCAAGTACCTTTGATAGTGTCAGCAGTTCACATTCTAAATTTGGACAAAATAATTAGCTGAAGAATGATTGGGTTTTATGCATATCAGCAGCCATTCATACAGCAGGATCTGCTCTGGTCCATTGTGTTTGTAATCCATGGATTACATTCTGAGTACGCACTGACATGAGCAACAGTAACAGCTCCATTACGGCCCATCATCCCAACTAACCATGAATTTAAAAACGTTTGCCTCTCTATTTCTGTAAGCTTCTATTGCATGTTTCTCCTTATAAATATTTATACATAAAAATACAAATTAAATATAGAAAACACAAAATGGTCTTAAATGATAAAATTTCCGAAATCTTTAAAGAACAAAAGGAAAGAATGTCAGGTGTGAATCACTGTGCTAATTATATTATTTCAGGTTCCAGTGCCAAAGCATCTTTCACTTCAATGTAGAAGCTTCACCTAAAGGCTAATAAACCCTTTATTAAAAGAAAATAAATTGAAATTTCAAGGGGCTGAATGTTTTTTGTCAAAAGGAAAAAGGCAGCAACAACAAAAACTAAGTCAAACCTTTAATGAGGATTCAGTCATATACAGATGGGAGTGATCATTTTCAGGACTGTAATACACATATAATAGGTTAATTTATATAAAATTAGTAATATCTGACTACATCTACTAGTTGAAACATAATTTTTGCCTTGGTCCAATATAGTTATTTGTTGAAACACCCCACAATTTATTCTGATGCTGACAACTCTCAAGATGATAATCTGCTGCTAACCGTTCTACATATAAAATCAATATTTTAATACAGTTATTATTAATAGTGATTTTTCTTTTTATTTCTTGGCACAAGATGGTTTTGAAGCCCCCAATGACAGTGAACAGACTTGCTGAACATCTGGAGCGATGGTTCTGCCAGGGGCACTGTGTTCTGCAAGAATGACTGATGGCAAACCCCACATTTGTCAACTTCTGACCTAATACATTGATGCAAAACAAGTGTAGGACTCTAACAACTCATTAAGCACGATGTAATTTTCAGATCCCCTAGTTAACGTTAACCCCAAGAATGAGAAAAGACAATTTATTTTTACCACTTATTCTCTTGAGTCAACATGCAAGGCAAAGTATTAATTTCTATAAAATTGTTAATCTGTACAAGAATGATAATATGGAAAACAATTATTATTAGGGGGTTTATTTACAATTTATTTGTCTAAGAAATAGTTTGTCTATCCTTCTCTTTCATTTAGGAGTCTATCTAGATATTCCTTCAATTTCAGATGTTGTAGAAATTTTACTTTTTCGTTTTTTCCCCCCACTTCCACAAGCATATAATGAATCTAGAAATAAACAAAGACCTCATAAATTTTGGTGTAGTGTTCAGTTCAGGATGAATGATAGTGTGTTAGTCATGTAATTTCTTGAGGAAACCACTGTCAAGTTTCACTTTTTTTTTTTTTTTTTTTTTCAGGTATATAATGAAAGTTTAGTTGAGAAAAGGATTACACAAATATATTCTAGTATCACTTCAAGGAAACTTCACCCAAGGTTTTGGGAGTTTTACTATCTTAACTAAATATCAGTGTTGTGTCTGATCACCAAAGTCACACAGTGTTATTACTCCATGCTCTTAAGAATATTGACAAACTGTCAAAGTGATTGCCTAAATTCCCTTGCATAGATTAATTTACATGAGCATTGATAATACTACTACTAACACTAATAATAAATCCTGAAGATTTATTTTTTTTTCCTTTTGGAAATTTCATTCAAATGTACGTATAAACAAAATTAATGTACTTTAATATACATTAAGGACAATATGTCATCTTTAATAAAAGAGAAATAGTTCTTTTATTTACTCTTTTGATGACTTGTTTCAGTAATCAAAGAGCAAGTTCGGAGTTAATCTATTACATATCTGACAACTGTCTTTTTATTTATTTTGAATGGATCTGAAAGATATACTTAGTTAAGTCAGCTTTAGTCTCTTCTAAAATGTAAAAAAACCAACAAACCAACCAAACAAAAAATTGCTTTAGAGAACATAACTATGTATCTAATCAAGTATAATTTTTTAAACTAGGTAGTGGAGATTGATTCCAGTCACAGTGGAAATAGGTTGGAGGACAAAGGCAAAATAAAGAAGTATCAACATGGGGGATTTCTTTTTTCTCTAGTTATACATCTGATTTATTTTGTAATTATTGTGTTCCAGGTATGTTTGTGAACATGTTAAATTATTTTTCCTAGTGGAAATAAATACACGGTGTCTGAAATTATTAGAGTTACTCACTAAAATAGATAATGGATTTCAAAACATTCATGTAATATATAGTTAATATAGAACTGAAAAGCCTTTCTATTTCAGTATATTGTTTTCCGTTCTAGAGCTTTTTGAGTATGATAGATTCTTCATCTATGAATAAACATGTGGTTAAATTTGTTGCCTTATCTTCTGACTACACCTGTGATATATGATGATACATGTTAATACATTTCAAAATTTGTATATGTTCTTTGTTCTAAAGGAAAAACAAGTTTCTAAGTTGTTCAGTAAATAGACTCAGGGTGGGATGATAATCACACTATAACCAACAGACATGGAAATTATATATTTCTGTGAGCCACTTCTAAATTAGAAATGTTTGCCCATACCAGTCATGAAGTAACATTTCCCTCTAACATTTATGCTGCGCCAGTGATACACAGTAAGGATACCTTTAGTACCGTAGCATTCCTTTGCTTGAAAAGTTTGTGAACATTATCCTCATTCCATTTTGAAGATCATTCTAAAAAAAAATCCTTTCTACTTAAGGATGCCAATAAGTATTGCAGGGGATCCATATAGATATAGTAAACTAGTAGTCCTTTTGAGGTCTCCAATGTGCAATACACATCAGATTGTAGTGTTGTTAAGTCATAGAAAATAATATCTTTGTCTTAAAAAAATATGGTCTTAGAAAGGCTATGGTTAATAAAGGTAGTGTAACATGAAAAATCTTTATGAAACTATATGCATCATGTTTTAATTTTATTATAATTTTGTGATCCGTGACATCCTAATTCTGTTTATTGAGCTGAAAACTTTAAATGCCTGTTCAAAGTTGATATTTTGGATCAAATGCCTTGACTGATGCTTATGTCTCTTCCTTCTAAAGACAAATAACCTTTGATATTGTTACGAATCTGTACATTTAAGAATACAGCTTTCAGAGGTGAGGACTTTACAATACACAAACACATTTCCAGTTTCCTTTAACATTTAAGGCTCTGAATTTCATTACTAATTAAAAATTGTAAAGATCCTAGGCTTACCCCGATTATGCTAGAAAGTTTATCTGTGTATTTTTCTTTCATTCAGAGACTGTTAGGTGTATGTATATATATATAAAACACTATATGACTAGATATATTTAAAAGACACACTCAGAATATATATGTTCATCAGTCTTAAGTAACCAAGGCCAAGGCAAAAGACAGCAGCATCTGTTTTTAATTCATTTTATACTCTCCTCTTTAAGTAACCATTGCCCCTTGGAAGGATTTCATGTAAGATTTTTACTAGGGGAAAAAAAAAAAAGAATTCTGACTAACATAATAAAATTTTTAAAATCAAGTCAAGAAAAGAATAAATAAACAGTCCACTGCTGTGTTAGCATGGTTGAATAACAAAACATGGTAAAAACAACACTACAAACATGTATTTAATTAACTGACCTTACATCTCTGTCTGGGTTCTGACCAGAAAAGGGTTAATTTTTGCAGTAGCCAGGAGAGGCATGGACAGGACCCTGAGGTTATTCTGTACCACCTCATGTAATGTGAAGGAGTAGAAGAGAGAGGGGGCAGAAAGAGGTCCCTTCGGGTCAGAACAGGGGTGAAGTGAGTGGTCGGTGTAACATCAAGTTCCACGTGGTGAGCACTTGTGTGTGAATTGTTCACCTCTCTTGTACACTCTGTTATTAATATTGGTGGTGTCACTGTTCATTTTCTTGTCGTAATAGGAAAGGACTCAGAAAATATTCTTCAAATACTTAAACTGCAAAAAGGACACTCAGGAAAATGTGACCCTGCTGCTGAACAGGAAAGGGGAACTGGCGACAAATGGCATGGAAAAGGTTGAGGTTCTCAATGCCTTATTTGCCTCAGTCTTTACCAGTTAAACTGCTCTTCAATGTCTCAGACCCTTGAGACCAGAGAGAAAATATGGAGTTAGGAAGACCTGCTCTTGACAAAAGAGCCCCATGTTAGGGAGCCCTTCATCAAACTGCAAAGGCAACCAACAGCCTCCTCCTAGCAAGAGTACTAGAAAGAGTGATGTCAACTGGGCTGGCTGGGTCATCCTTCCCCTTTACTCAGCCCTGGTGAAGTGACATTTGGGGTGCTGGATAGTCCAGTATAAGGAAGAAATGGACTGACTGGACTGACTGCAGTGAAGGGCTGCAAAGAAGACAATGTACTGGAGCGTCTGACATGAGGAAAAGCTGAGAGAAGTGGGCCTGTTCAGCTGGGAGAAGGTTCAGAGAGGATGGTATCAATATGAATAAACGATTGACTGGAGGGAATGAGGAAGAGTGCCCAGGACAAGATGCAGTAGGCACAAATGAAAATTCATTAAGTTCCATCTGAACACAAACCCCATTTTTTTTTTTTCTTGGAGAGTAGTTACACACTGGCACAGACTGCCCTGAGAGTTAGTGAAGTTCCCATCTGTGTCTCTAGATACAATCAGGATGTGACTGGACATGGACCTGAGTCATCTGTTGCAGCTGACCTGCTTTGTGCAGAGTGGTTGGACTAGATCATCTGTAGAAGTCTCCACCAAACCAAAAAACTCTGTGATTTCATTAAAAGGAACAAAAAAAAAACCTCTTCCTGGCATATGTTTGTAGAATGTTCTATGGTTATTATCATTAGTGCACTACAATAGGTGTGGATCTGAGAGAGTAACACAACTGGTGCTGGGTGCTGTCTATCACGTGGAGGGGTGGGGAGGAGTTGGGAGGGCTATTTCTTGTCTGATTCCATTTCAAGAACCCACAGAATGGCTGAAGAGCACTAGGTGGTTTCTTGGAGTGATTCATCACTCCATTTCACTTGATCTAAGAGGAATATATTTCATGTTATCCAAAACTGTTGCATGACACAACATGATCAGTAACCAAAAATGGCTGATTTTCTTCAGAAGTGCTTTCCTGATCAGAAATAAAATACTGGTCCTGATTTAGGAGGTGAAGAGCTGTTAGCTGCTTATTATTCTAAGACTTTTAACTTACATATTGGCCTCAATACTGTGGCACAAATACTCAGTTGGGACTATTTCTTTGCTAAGGTCAAATTGGGGCTCTGACACTGTTCTTCACCACATGAAGGAGCTGTGAATAAAACATGGATGAGATTCAGTATAGGTACAGCTTGTGTGAATAGGACATCATGAATGAACAGGTCTGAATAGTTCAGGTTTTGTTTTGGTAGGATATTTCATAAGTATCTCAGGTAATTCTCTTGCACGTCTTTGATGTTTAATAATTCAGATTATTCTGTGACTTAACAATCTATAAAACTAAAGGGCTGAAGGGGACAGAACCTTTTCATATCTACTCTCTATGAGCAGAATTTGGGGCAAGATTATAAAATATCACTAAGACCCTGAGGGCTGATATATCAGTAGATTATATTAAGGTTAGAAAATAAAATTAGTGGTATGATACATTTGCCCTCGAGTTTCTATTATAAAGTATCTTTCCTGTAAAGCAGTTTTATGTGTGAACAGACATCAGATACAGAGTGCAGCCTGTAAAAGTCTAACAGTCAAAAAGAAATGGAAGCCTGACGAAAATGCTGCTAATTTTAACTTGTTAATTTTTATTTTTTTTTTAAATTCACTTTCATTAAAATTTCTTCTTTTTGGTAGTATTGAATATATGAATGAAGTGTATTTGTAACTGAATCAAAGTACAGTGTTGCAGTCATTTTCACATGAGAATTGTCAAGTACTTTTAGGAGTCTTAAAAAGCAAGGAGATTTTGACAAAATAAAGATTCAAATTATTAGAAGTACATACCTATACATTAGCTAAAAATGTTTTTATCTTAATCAGAGCACCACAGTAACTTCTATTAAATCTGAAGTGGTCTGTTCCTTTTGTGTCAGGTGTGATAGATTTATAGAGATAAAACTTTCCCCAGACATTTCTTCAGTGACTATAAGAGGTGATTTAAGAAGAAATCACTCCGTTTGTATTGGAAAGTAATTCATTTCCCATGCTATGGTCCCATCAAGGATTCTGATCTCCTGCAATGATGTACGATGGCTCTGTAATGTGGCCTATTAAGGGGAAAAAAGAAAACAGCAACTATCAAACACCTTCTAAAACTATGCGTCAAACTTCAGCTGGAGGAGAAGCTCATGTAGGGCTTAATCCAGCACTTCAAACTAGTGTGGATAAATGATGATGAAAAAAGAAGACTTTTGCAGAAATCAGTGCCAAATATAAGCTTTTGTTTTGATGTTTAAATTTAAGATGTGCTAAACATCTTGAAAACAATTATTGGTGATTAGTTCAATCTGCTGGTTCCTGAAAGATGCAGATGGTACAGCACTAATGACAGTAATTACAGTTCAGATACTTTAAATCCACTTGCAATGTATGCACTTTAAAAACTTTTATGAATAAGCAAGATTAAAAGGGTCTATGCAAAAATAAAACTCCTCTGTCCTGTATCCTGTGTGACAGAGAACGTAGTTGAATATCCCAAGAAATTTGGCACATGAAATGAAAAGTAACAGAGCACAGATAGTGTCCTGCTTTCACCTGGGATAAAGTTGGCAGGTGGTGAGCAATTGCATTGTTCATAACTTCTTTTTATATATTCTAATTCTAGTAGTAGTAGTAGTAATAGTAATCATAATAATGAATAATAATAGTAATAATAACTATTAACTTCCTTTTCTTTCTTATTAAACTCTTCTTATTTCAAGCTACAAATTTTACTTTTTTTTCCTGATTCTCTCCATCATCTCACTGCAGAGTAGGAATGGATAAGTGTGTGTGTGTGTGTGTGTGTGTGTTTGTATGTGAGTGTGTGAGTGAGCAGCTGTGCGAGTGTTAACTGCCTTCCAGGTTAAACCATAACAGACATGCATAGAGCGTGCACATACAAAGATGATGGACTCCTCGGTACAGTTTTGGTTTTGCATGGTGTTTGTAATGACTATAAATGCAGCATTAGTGCAAGAGACTGAACACTTTTTATTGTGATTTATAACAATGCAAATATATTCTCATCTAGGTGCTGTTATTTGGAGTAGCAATTCAAACAACATCAGCAATGTGAATGTAAGGTGAATAAGTCTTCTGCAAAACCATCAAATTAAAGAGGAATGAATAACATCTCTATTTTGGCAAGATTTCATTCTCAAACAGGTTGCACTTAAAACTTGAAAACAATAGAAAGTCAAAAATATTTAGGTTGAAACATATTAGTGGTCAGTTTCAATCACAGAACAAGACAATGCAATCTTAAAGTCAAAGTCAGCACTATTTGGATATATACAAGTTTAAGATCTCAGATGTACAAACAGAATTCAGTGATTCAATGCTCATTTTAGTTAGAGACCAAAAGAAGGATCTAGCAGGCTATATATTTTCTTATATAGTGCAACATGACAATGAGGAATTAAAACAAGTAGGACAGGAAAATGTTTTATATATTTCTCCCTATTAATATACAGGCATTTTTTGAGGGAAGTACCAACAAAACCCAGAAACAAGTCAAAAAGATGAAAAACACCCTCAAAGGAAACATAAGCAATTAATTTTACAAGGTACTTTAATGAATAGAAACGTGTTACAACATATTTTATATGTTATCTGTTTAATATGTAAGCATGGAGATAATTTTATTTTTTAAAAAATCAGTATTTCAAAGGCATTTTCATAAGGCTATGTGTGTTTTCTTCTTAATGTCCTAACTAAGGGTGTCTCAAAATATTACAATAAAGCAAGACATTACATTACTTATAAAGTACTCTTGAAATAATAAGCTCTTATTTTGTAATCTATCTGATTTTTTTCATATTTTTTTTCCCTTATAAAGGCTGATGGAAATTTAAGGATGCTTACAACAATATAAAAATCAGTTCAGTAAGTGTAGAGGAAGCTGTTTCACCTTGAGGCTTCTGTTAGTCATTTCCCAGTTGGACACCTCATGGGTGGTTTACCTTACTGGTAATTTAACCTCAACAGAAAAGGCCTATTTTCTCCTGCTGCACTTCAAGTTATACTTTATCTCTGACCTCGGGCTGACTCAGTAGTTACCTTTTTTATCCAGAACAGATGGTTCTAAATTGTTGAACATATACAACTTGGCTTTACATCATTGTGTGATAAAGTATAAACATTCCCAGCACTGATAATAGATACATGTGTACAAATGTGAAAATACTTGCATGATTTCAAGCATACACAGTGACTCAGGTCCTCTATTTTTCTGCCTATGTAAGCTATCTAGCCCCTTTTGTTCACATTGAATTAGTGCATGTTCTGCTTTACAGTGAGGGACTGGTATGTATCTGATTCACATGCAGATTTGCTGACCTAAGGAGAATTCTAGCAACTTGTCTGAAGCTATACAATGATACAAAAGAACATTGCTAAAAGTACTTCTGCAAATGATACAGAAGAACATTGCTAAAAGTACTTCTGCAAATTACTATTTTTTTAATTAACTATCACTTTTTGTAGTCAGAATCTGCCCAGGTGCTTTGCAGAATTTTTGTACAGAATTACAGACACTAAAATGTGTGAATGTGTAAGGAGTGTGAATTTCTGTGTGAATTTTCATTCACATTTCTTTTGAACTTATATGGGCTTTTTCTTTCACAGATCCCCATTACATTCTATATTCCAGTTAATCTAAACTGTGGGAATAATGTGCTTTGACATTTTAGTTATGATTGTTCTTCCTGTAAGAAAAAAAACCACCCCAACCAACCAACCAACCAACAAAACTCCCCCTCTTCAAACAAATTCACCCACCCCATAATGAAAAAACAAACTAATTAGTGAAGTGCATGGGGATAAAAGTGATTTGACTAAAAAATGTCAAATAGGATCTGCCTCTAAGTATATATAAACAAAATGCATTGGTACCTTATGGCGGAGTATAAAATAGTTGTAATGACAGCTTGTAAGGAATTAAACATTGGGGAAGTAAGATCTTACTGTCAGTAACTTTCACATCAGTCTTATGAGTTATAAGAACCTAATCAGAATATAAACACAAAATATGAATGCATCCGAATCACTGGGTGATGATGAAAAGAATTATATTGCTTGCATACTTTTATTTTTCACTTTTGAACACACAGGTGGCAAGAAAGGAGTACAAATATCAGGTTGTCCATATGGCCCAGGTATACCTACGCATGAGGAATGGTAAGTCAGCTGCAGGGACAGGAAAAGGAAGCAAATAAATTGGTCCTGCAATGTAGAGCTCTGTTTCTCAAAGTGAACCAAGGGGATATAGAAGTAGTGAGTAACTATGTTGCTGTCTTATAGACAGGATAGAACAGCCGATTACTGACAAGTTTGTGATGAATATGGGCATAACTACCTGCTGAAGACACTGGTTGAGTAATTTTGGTAGAGAGAAGGTAGTGGAAAGAGAAAGAGAAGAGTCATCATTAATGAATTCAGTTCAGTATAAACCGGAAAGAAAAAAAACAGAAAAACAAATACACCCCCTCCAAAAAAAAAAAAAAAAAAGAAAAGAAGAGAAAAGCATCTCAGACAAAATCTAAAAGTGGTTAAAAATCAGCAACAGTGAAAAAAGAGGTTAAATATGTAGCAGATGTAGTATGATCCAGCAGATCCCATCCAGCAACCAAAAAAAAAAAATCCTTGGGACTTTTGCTTCATGAAAAATAAAACCAGTAAATTAGAGTTGTTATGCCAACTTATTTGTTCATTAATGTAAATACCTTTTCAAGAGAAAAGTTTGAGAAAATCTTCAGGTGAAGGCAGAATCTGTAACTATTTCCAGACTTCAGGATATGTTGCAACAAAACCAAGTTAATAAATAAATAAATAAATGATTTTTTTTTTTTTTTAAATATATTTCATATCATTCTCCTCTTACATATAAACGAAATAGCTGTCCTGAAAGACATAAGATTCTGTCCAAATTTTATGATTTTTTAAAAGAAAAACCTTTTTTATTTGCAAGTATTTGAGTATTTTTTGCAGCACAAGATTTGCCAAAGGTACTGAAATAAGCAGGCGACCAAGCTTCCATGAATATGAAATCAGACCATACTCACTCTATGTTACTTCTTTCCGAGGAACTGAATAAGGAACATTTTTTCCTCAATTATTTCTTCTTGCTTATGATTTTATCATTTTACTTTTGGTACCATATTGAATCTCAATCTATTACTGAACTAAATTAATTTTAAAGTAAGTGAACATTACAACTAAGACTGATCTCAAAAAGATGCCCTGAAACCTGGTATTTTAGCTTTTAGTAAACCTGGAGAAAAAGAAAGACATTTCTTATTTTTTTTTAATACTTTTTTTCTTCTCTTTCTTCCGTTGCTGGTTTTTGCCTGTCTCGATCATAGACTACTCACTTTTTTTTTTTTTTTTTTTTTTTTGACACCCCAATTAAGCTTTAGAATGGCAACTTTTAAGTATTCTATTTGGATTCAAAATATGTTTGGAAATCAAATGAGGTATTCTCTATTTTTGCATTGTAATCGATTCACTTTTTTGGACATACTGCTATATAGCAACCTTTTTAGCATTAAGTTGGAGTGTTGCTTTTTACCACAGTAAGAAATTGCTTTGCCTTTAATATACGCTTCTCACTTCTGCAGAATTCCCTGTTATTCCAGTCACACCTTCTCCAATTTTCTGTCTCATGACTAATCAACACAGTAGAGTTCAACCTCTGGCCTGCTTAGAAAACACCTATATAAACAATATACAAAGGACACATAGAGCAGTACCTTAACAAAATACTTATGCCCTGAATGCTGCCAGCCACTTCAGAGACTCAACTGGTTTGAACACCTAAATGCAGCATAAATTTCCCACTGGTGTCAAGCAACTTTTGGAATGTTTTAGGTTCAATCTTCAGTATGGACCCAAGGGAATGCATTCGCATTTGCAGCAAAGACTTCCGTAGTGTTATCTAAAGATTAGAAGTTATGAGACGTCTGTTTATTACTGTTTGTAACAATGGTGAAAAGGCTGACTGCAGTTCTAATTAAAAAACGAACAAACAAAAAACGTTGGAAGGATTTGTTTTGTTTTGTAAGACTGGTGTGACATTTGTTAGGTATTGTCTTCACAGTGTAATATTTTATTTGGCTTTATTTTAGCATGTCAGTTATATCTTCCCCTATCAATACACAGTTTATGCATTTAATGAGGAAAGCTATGTACAGGTCTCTTAAGAACAGACATAACTTAATTGAATAACCTTTTTTATCCCTGAAAAATTCAGGTTCTTTGCTCAACTCATTAATCATATTTTTTGATATCTTTTCCTACAATATTCCATTTGCAGAAAATTTGAAGATGTTGAAAAGTAGTCAAAGTGGTGACTAAAATATTCAATCACATTCATTGCAGTTTCTTTTCTTGAAGAACTATCCGATAGATAATATGTCTCACCGACAAGAAGATTTTCATGGTACTGAATATAAATACTCCTCTTAAAAAACTCGTTCTCATATTTGGCCTGTTTGGCATTGCATTAACAGACACATATAAAGTTAAAACAACAAATAAAATTACCTTTCAAATACTTATATGTATTTATGTAGTAGATTTAGGTATTTATCCTGAAAACATTTGTGCATGCCTGTAGCTTTTCTTTTAGAAGTGAACTAAGAGTCAGTCAGAGAAATTACATGGAGCCAGATTTCCTTGTATGAGTGGGGTGTGTACTACCCAGCAAGGTGAATTTGGGCAACTTTTTCAGCTGTCTGCACCTCTTCTTGTTTAACCTCTGTCTAGTGAGTGGATTGTCACCTTGTAAACCTTTCTGGACTAATTCTGACATTTCTAGAGGCTTACATAAGGCAATTAATAATTTAGAATAAGGTTAGAAGTGGCAACATATGTAGTTTTATAATTAGTTTAATTAATTTTACTATGTAAGAGGAACTGCTTAGTCTGATTAAAAAAACAGAAGTCATGTGATCTCTTTTCCTAAGAGAGTACTCAGATTGACTTACTAATTATATTCATTGTTTTGAATACTCTTCATGTGTCTTTTTATTCCTTTCTTAAGATGACTTTTGTCCCTACTTTTACTAATATAACTTTAATTATGGAATATTTTTATATATGATTATATGATTTCTATCTATTGTTTGCTTGTGGTTTTCTGTTTGTTGGTTTGGGGTTTTTTTCTTTTTGTTTTGTGGGGGTGTTTGTTTTTTTTGTTTGTTTGTTTGTTGTTGTTTTTTGTTTGTTTTTTTTTAACCTAGCTTAGTGTTGTGAAGCTGCCTTAAAACTCACCTAAGGAGACACTAAAAGGAGAGAGGGAAAAGAATATATATATATA
>JAWWEW010000112.1:76913604-76947633 GCA_035583185.1 Anabacerthia variegaticeps | reverse complement strand
ACCTTTTCCTGCCTTATATCTCATACAACTTGGAATAGAATCTGTTGTCACGGTTTGGAGATCAGCCTACAAAACAAAGACATTTGGTTGCCTAGAAATGTACACTGATTCCTGACATAAACCGCACTTTTCGCTCAGTCTCTACTATTATCCGCATACCTGTAAAGCAGAACTGACCAAGATCAGATTTTATATCACAAGGAATAACTTTTTCTGCTGAAGTTAAAAGTAAAATTTTTTTGTACCAGGATTGACTCCCCAATGTACTATGTGGCATTTATATTTATCATGGGCAGGAGGAGTTCCTGATGACATTTTTTTTTGTGCAGCTAGATGGGTTCAGTGCATCTCTCAGAGCCCTGAAATTCTGTGCCTATTGAGTGGGCTGCTGGAAATGGGAGTGCTTCCAGCCCTTTGCTGGTCTCCAATTACCCCCATCTTTTATGTGCTTCTCAGTAGCTAATGAACTGAGTAATTAGTCTTCTCAATTCCTACTAGTTACCTCAGCTTTCAGGCAGACATCCCATGGAAAGATCTCTAGGATCTCTGCGATGAGACATGTTTAGTCATTATGGAGCTATTATTTTAATATATGCTAAATAATGCAGAATTTTGTATAAATCTCTCCATATCCAGCTCAGCTACGTGAATTAACTATTAACAACTTTTGAATATCATATTTAAATGTCATCAGAAAAAACGATCTGATGACATGGAATTTACAGACGGATTTTAAAGTTTTAGGTTTATGATATTCTACCTTTTTTCTTTAATAACACATTCCACTGCTAATATGACCACGTATGTGCTTTTTTATCTTTTTGATTTGCACTATTACACAGGAAAAATATTTTATGTAAAGTACTCCAAAAAGTGTTAATCCCTTTAAATCCTCTCTTTCATCCACCCACCCACTTAGGGCCCAATTTGCTCTGGTTTCATGCATCATTTGTTCTTAAAATCTGCAGTAGTTCCACAAATTGCTTAATGCAGCAAAATCTGCAAAGTGCAAAGGAGTCTTACTCATTCCATATATGTAATTGTTTTATCTTTAATTAAGTGATATCAAAAAGCAAACTTTCTTTACCCTCCAAAGCAAAAGGGGTAGGGTTTAAAATCTTAATTAATTGAATAAATATGTCCTAGTTAGGAAGCCGCCTAACATTTTAGGATAGATAAATGCCACATAACTTTTACTACATGTGAATATTTGATACAAATATAATTTTATATTAAAAATATATTTTTAAATGAAAATAGCGTGGTCAGCAGTGATTGTTCTTCTGTATTCGGCACTGGTGAGGCTGCATCTTGGATTCTGTTTCCAGTTTTGGGCCCCTCACTTCAAGAAAGATATTGAGGTTCTGGAGCAAGTCTAGAGAACAGAAACAAAGCTGGTGAAGGATCTAGAGAGTGGGACCTATGAGGAATGGAGTTCTCTAGCCTGGAATAAAGAAGGTGTAAGGAAGACCTTATGAGTGTCCACAACTACCTGAAAGGAGGTTGTGGCCAGGTGGGAGTTGGTCTCTTCTCCCAGGCAATTCCTGACAGGACAAGAGGACATCAACTTAAGTTGTGCCAGGGGACGTTCAGGTTCATGGAAAGGGTGATCAGCCATTGGAATAGGCTACCCAGGGAAGTGGTGCAATCACCATCCCTGGAGGTGTTAAAGAAACAGCTAGACATGGCACTTAATGCCTTAATTTAGTTGACATGGTGGTGTTTAGTCAAAGTCAGACTTAATGATCTTGAAGGTCTTTTTCAACTTTAATGATTCTATAATTCTGTGAGTATATTACTTTTCCCAGTCCAAACCCAATATTTTTAAAATGTGTTGTTTTTTCTGAAAATATTTTGAAAATTATTTTCAACTAATATTTTTAATAGATGTCACTAAGTGAAACCCTAGTGTTAGTTCTGCCTACATGGACAGTGTATATTAGATAAGCCATACCACTTAACGTGACTCTTGAAGCTTGTAGAAATAGAGAAACTGCAAAGCTCTAACAAAGTTGAAATAGAATTTTCATTAGTGAAACTTGTGGAAACTCATAAAAGGGACCCAGAATTTTTCCTTAATGCCTTAGGTAGCTGTTTGCAACAAGATCTCTTGTTTTAGAACACCATTTGTATTTGATCATGACACTTTGACACTGCTGCTGTGAGAGTTCATGTTGATTAGTGAGAACTAAATACATCAAAATATATTTATATATTTATATATTTATATATTATATATTTTATAATATTTAATAGAAATATAAATATTTTTTTCAAAAAATGACAGTATCAGCAAATGCCATGTGCATTGAATAACATTTTCAATATTAGAGACTTCCAATTGTGAAAATAAATTTCATTTGCAGAGGTAAGAGGATTAGAGACTAATGGGGGAAGTAGCCGTACATCGAAATACCTATATGCTGTGTTCCTGCTTATACTTTGCACACTCACACTCCTTACTGCCCTTCTCTCTTTTGCTAGAATTAAGGCCAGGTGTCTGCCTTCACAGAGAACACAAGAGTTTGAATGACTGTTCTCTGAATTTTCCAATGTAAATGAAAAAAAAAAATCATTAATATTAAAAAAAAGACTTTTCATTATTAACACCTAATTGAAATTATTCTCCAGTGCATTATATTAAAGACAATTCAGGGCAGATCCACATTTACCAAAGTAGATTGTACTTTCAGCATTGTACCATACTCATGCTGAAATTCATATTCATTTCTCTGGCTTTTCATTATTTGAATAAAGTAGCCTTTTTATTTGTACAGTTTAATTTAATGATACCATGTCCATTACTTACTATCATGGGCTATTTGTTGTATTTGAGTAGGACATAATAACGCACTTTTTAAGTGGAAGTTATGGGAAGCATTCAGACTGTTTCAGAGGTTCTATAATGATTTTCTTTTTCCTTGATGTCTGTGGTTATTTTATGGCTTGAAAATATGTTTTAATTCTGTTTTACTTTCTAGGGAGGGACAATAAAGCTGGAGGTGATCCTGTAGGCCACATTTTAGATATATAAAATTAAACCAAGGCTTTAGGTTTATGCTGTTTTTAATGAGAGGGTAGAGAAGAAATTTCATTTGAGGCGCTGTTGGGAATTCTGACTTAACTACAAACATTTTTTAGTGGTAGAAGTGATTTTTTTTTTAGTCTGGGAAAGCAAAATTTACATATTAAAGTGGAAGAAGGAGATGAAGGTCAAGGGGTAGTCTCTTTGATACAACACACCTCTAGCTGAAAGTCAGTCCCATGATCTGTGTCACAGAGTATACGGAATGGGGAGGTAAAGAAGAGCCCAGGGTGAAGAAGGATATTTTAAGATACTGCCCAAAAGTTACATAAGACTTTTCTTCTGCTTGGTATTATTCTGTATGCTTGAAAAACATCTAAACATTCATTTCTTAATTTACAGGTCCTGACACATTCTAGAAACTACAAGACTTGTGAATGTTCATGCCCTAGGACATGAAGGATTATCTGTAAGCAGGAGCTCCTAGCTAGGATCTCTACTCTCTAGCATACTTATATTGGATTAAAAAGACTAGAGTAGTATGAAGGAAGTGTAACACTTTTGTTTTCCCTGGAGTGGCCTTCCTTAGTTGTGTCAAGAACTCTAGCCTTTTGACTAGATACTACCTATCATAGGGAACAGGACCAGGACAGAGCTTCAACAGATAACCCCCGCCCCTGCAGAGTGTCCAAAGGAAGATGCCATAAACAAATCTGATCCCTATGTCTTCCTTGCTATAGTCCAGTAACACCGATAAAGTTACCAATGGCTATTTTGAAGGTTCTAATTTTCTATATATTGAGGTGTACCTTTCATATGAACCCAATGTCTCAGGTTGGTGTTCTTTTTAATAAACATTAAAAATTACAATGAGTATTGTCACAAATTTAGTTACCGAGATAACTAAGGCTATGATTTATCAAAAGCTCTCATTTTCCAATCTTGTAAATAGTAATGAACTCATAGAATCCTAGAATCCCAGAATGATTTGACTTGGAGAGGACCATTGGCAGAGACAGATTCATTCACTCACAGGATTACTGATGAAATTCCAACTATTCACCTTTCTTGTTTTATATAATAATAACGAACACAGAAGTTTCCTATCATCACTTTTTCTCATTCACAGTAATAACACTTCCTCAGCTGGGAAGTAAGAAACCCTTTCAGACAGTGCATCACGTGCAACAAAACTTCAAGGGAACCAGCATACATTTTTGTGGTAGAGGGTCAAAAAAGAATTATTGTCGGTTTTACTGCTTCATCTTGGAGGAATATACTTTCATGCCTGTAACAAAGAAGGACCAAGTTTTCTGCTTCTAAACCAAATGGACACCAAGCAATAGTTTTAACAATTCAAATTTATTCATTCATGATTTTTTTTTTTTTCTGAAAATATGAGTATTCACAGGTGAAATGCAAGAGTGACATAGATGAATGAGATTTAGACAAAAAGCAATTCATTGAGAAAGTAATCAAAACTGGAAAGAAAAAGAAATCTTCTTAAAACTTCACCCTGTCTTTCAAAAGTTATCTTGATCACTAGCTTCAAAAATCTGCTATTGGGCTGTGCCTCTGGAGCACCCCCAGCTTTTTAAGATTTTAACAGATCAGACATTCCTTAAAAGTTTCCTGTTTAATACAGGTCATAGAACTTACATGATGAATATATAACTTTCAAGTTGACAAGGGCCATTTTCTCTCCCAGCTTTAGCAGTCTAAATGCAAGGTTGAGTTTTAACATAGGATTCTCTTGTTCTCCTCATTTTCTCATAAGCATGTACCATAATGACAAAAATTACACTTCCAAAATTAATATTTCTCCCTCATATGATGAAAACGGTGTCTATTGCTTACTTGGACTAGTAGTGCAGTTAGACATCCTAGTGTATCACTCTTTTGAGTGGTCTTCCTGTTATTACCTTTTTTTTCCACTAGATTCAGGAGCCACCAACAGTGAAAATAATTAAAAAAAAAAAAAAAAAAAGTTAAGCTATGCTACATCTCCAGAACATGTGTTTGATTAAACGAAATGTACTGAACTTCATTAATTTTTGATTATAATGCATTTTTTTTTCCACTTAGCAAATCAATCTTCAATGTCTTTGTCTACCCTTGTCAATTTGTCTTAAGAATTTTAAAATAGAGGCACTGGAAGCAGACATACCATTCCAAAAATAACCTTCTTCTCTCACGCTAGAAAATTGGTTTGTAGAAAGCAAAAGTGTGAAACAGTCTCCTCCTGCCTGTCTGCCATGTGGCTTGCCTCTTGGACAGAGTGAAGTACTTCTTGTGAGCAACAAAGCAGAAATATCTTGGTAGAAGAACAGTCCTCATGATCACTATGCGTGTGCTTCTGAAGACATACCTTTGGCCCACCAGAACCTGGATCTACTCCCATGTAGTCATGGATACCTTTGCCATACTCTGCTATGCTCCTAAGTATTATTTTCTGCTATCTAGAAGGAACTCTGTGCCCACTCCATCCCACCCCTTCTATGGTCATTCTGATTTTCTCACTCATTGTGACAATTTATCTTTGATAAAGTACAAAATGGTGCCCAATACACTATGGTTATGGCTTGCCATCATTAGACTGAAATTATTTAAGGTCTGGAGATCAGTCATTCATTTTCTACAACCAGCTGTACTATTGATTACCCAAGATTTATATCAATATGCCAAAAATCAATGTTTCCCGAGCCATTACCAAACAAGTTCCCTCTCAGTTGTTACCCTGTGATACACATCTCATTTTTATATTGGGCTTGAAGACAGAATTTTCACAGTATTGTTTCTGTATATGACTGTACAAGCTGAATGACCATTACAGAAAACAGCAGGCAAGGCTATCAGACAACCATATTTGCAATCAACAAACCATATTTATAAATCGGGAAATCTTAAATGGATCTACATTCCCTGTAAGACAAAGAATGATATTTCTTTACATGTTAATAAAGGTTTTCTCCAATTTTTTGAAAACTTTCACAAAATAATAGCATCATTAAGGTTGGAAGATGTCTGGAGACTGCCTCATCTAACATCTGCTCAGAGGAGGGTGAGCAAGCACAGGTTGCTCAAGACTGTATCCAGCTGAGTTTTGAGTATCACCAAACACTGAGATGGCACAACTCCTCTGGTGTAGCATTGAGTGTAAGTTAAGCTCGCTTGATGATGTTGATAGTATATCAGCATTAGTCTCCACACTGTATTTTAGTGCAAAAGTGCCACAGCTGGGCAAGCTGTTGCAGTGTTCAACCATCCTCAAATGAATAAAACTTCTGATGTTTAACTGGATTTATTTTTATTTTTAAATTGATGTTTCAGTTTGTGCCCATTGCCTCTTGTCCTATTAGTGGGCATGACTAGGAAGAGTCTGGCTCTGTATTTTCATTCCCTGCTGCCGGCAGGTAAATTCATAAAATGCATGTAACAATAGTGTCATATTTAAGCAGTCTGAGGTGCTGTGTTGTGCTTGCTGTCCAGGTGGGAGATGGTCTATGCAACTTCTTACACAAATCTCAGGGCTTTAATGAGAGCCACAAAATCATCTTTTACTCTCCTAAATCATCCTCTAAACAGAATGACAAGTTCTGGACCAGTTCCGGAATGGCATCTTATTTCTTGAATCTACCCGAGGAAGTGTCTGTGGTCTGAAACCTGTCTAAAATCTCCTCTAAACTGCTTACTATTGTTCCTAGTCTGGCTTAGAAAAACAGAATGAGGCAGAACTGTCCTAGGCTGAAGGCAGTGAAGAGACTCAGGAAAAGCAAGCAGAGGATGGCTTTTTTTTTTTTTTTTTTTTTTTTTAATGGATCTGCTTTAATCTACAGACTCTTCAGCATCCACACTGCCCTGAGAGCTGTGGTGCTCACTAGAGAAATCTGCACTGTCAGTGTCTCTGCAGTAAAAAAAAAGAATCATGACTTCACCTTCTGGTTCACTAAAGCCCTTTTCAAGTGTCCAGAAAGGTAAAATATGTTTTCACACTAGCGATTCTAGACATGTCTTTACGTCTTCCAAAAAATCTATGAAGAATTTTTTTTGCTCTTCAGTATCTCTGGACTAAGTAGCAATACCATGTTCATTAACAAAGATACCAACCTACTGGTAAATCATGTAGCATCAGCATTGCTACTTACCAGAAAGAACCACAGGAACCTCTATGAACTGTTTACAAAGACTTACAGCCCATAATAATATAGCTTAAATTCAGTTATCTGTCACTCCAGAAATATCTGTTGGGGTGGCAAATCTTACCTCTCTGAAAAAAAGCAACTCTGGCATTGTTGATGCACAGATTCATTTTGAGGCCACTGCCTTATTAGCTGCCTCTCCCAAACATTGCATACTACTTTAGCAAGCTTTAAAACACCTTTCTGTCTAATCACCATTACAGAAACATGTCTGGAAATACATTCATGCTCAGTTTGCTCCGTTTCATCATTCTTTTGCCTTCTCCTAATGAAGAACAGTCAGAAGAAAAGGTAGAAGATCCACATGGGCTGGCATGTGTGAGCTGACAGCTCATTAAGGATATAAACTGAAGAATCGTCCATGGGCTGATGTGCATGGATTGGCTCATTGTGTTTAATAGCCCCAATGGAGTTTACACTAAACATTGCAGTTGTGAGTTCCCTGCATCTTCCATTTTCCCTCGAGGATTCCACATCCTGATTAAAAGACAGCTGTTACTCTACACATTCTCAAACAAGCTGCTGGTGATCTACTGGGCATTGCTCACAGACCCTTTTCCAGCATGAAAATGTGAAAAGAGTATTATCATAATATGCAAAGGTTCATCAAAATATCTACTCATATATGATGGGGGAAAGGAGAGCTGATTTGAAGCAGCTTTTCTGTCCCTTCAATAATGAATCTGGTTTGTTTGTGACAATAATTTCTGTTCTCATTGCTTTGCTTTCCAACTCTGTTCTGAAGTCACATGACTGCTACACATAAACTGTAAATAAATATGTGAAAAAAATATCTTCGACATAATTAGAATATTTAGACGTTAATACTTCTGATCCAATCTCAGACCAACAGCTTAATTGGTTGCTGAATCTATCCCTGAAAGATTTCAAGACAAGGTAAATTTGTTATTCTGCTATAAGGAAATTACCAGAAATAACCATTTCCAAGTATAATTTTAAATTGTAGTTCATGGAAATAATCAAGACAAAACGATGTTTGATTGTACCTACACTAATTAAAAATAAATTGTGAAATAATCTCATGTAAAGTTTGGGTGTTATTTTATTGTTTAGGTTTTCCCCCCTCCCCTCAGGTGGTTTTAACAATATTTTGTCATCATAGGTAAGTAACGAATCATGGGTTTTCCATGGTAGCTAAGTAAGCTGAGTATCACACCAGCTGTCTCTGAACTTCAAATGGATTTTAAACCTTATTTAGTCATCCTTTTAAAGCTACTGGCTGCCCAATCCATATCCCCACCCTAGTTTAAGAACATGTTGTAGCCAGTGATAGACATTATTAAGAAATAAAGAAATCATGTCATACTCTATTTTGTTCTCTCATGGGGGATTTTTTTGTTGTTGCTAGTTTGTTGATTTTTTGTTTGTTTTTTTTTTTTTTGTTGTTGTTTTTGTTTGTTTGTTTTTTGTTTTGTTTTGTGTTTTGTTTGGCTTGGGTTGGATTTTCCTGTTTGTTTGGATTTGTTGTAGATTTTTCATTAGATTCTGTCTGAGCTGCTGCCTTACCTGTGCTATTGAACATGTCTGTAAATAACCTAGAAAAAGTGGAGAAGTAAGCAGTAAGCTGACAAAGTCTGTTGATGATGGGAAGTTTTTCAAGGTACACATACAGAATTGCAAAAATATTTTAAAAACTGAGCACTTGGGAAGTAAAATGTCCAGTTCAATTGAGTGCTGGTAAGTGTCAAGTGACGCACTTTCCCACAGGTGAGAGGCAAAACAATAGTAATTTCACATGTGAAATGTTGGGCAGATGATTAGCATTTTCCCCAAGACCTTAGGGAATGTTCAGTGAAAACAACATCTTAGCACTCAGAGATGTCAAAAAGGCAAATCAAAGGTTACAGATTGTAAGGAAAGAGAACATGAAAGATCACAGGAATATTCTACTGTATAAATCCATGGTGCATCTATATCATGAGTGCTATATATAGCTGTGATGACTTAGTGTTAAAATAAATACCGGAAATGACTCGGTGAAGGGCACCAAGGAATATCAAAAGTACCAAGCTTTCATATGAGGAATAACTAATTAAACTAGTTCTCATTTTTCAGAAGATACAGTTAAGAAATACTATAAAAGAGATTCACAGATGCATGGAGCACGGTAAGGCTGAGAGATTTCTTTTTTCACTTAGTATGTCTTTTGCACATCAGAAGAAAAAGGGAGCAACAGCTAAAGATATGAGACTCAGGCACAAAAGAAGGCCCAAAAGGATGCCTGCTGTGCTGCTGCAGTAGAGCTGTTGAACTCCTTGTCACAAATTCTCTGCACTTCATTGGATTCAGGGTGAGATCTTCACATGACAGGAATCAAGGGTTACTAAATACATAAATGAATATTTGGCCCAACTTTTGTTAGAATATAATTTGCTTCCATCCTAAAGAGATGGAAATTGTATGGCACTGTGGTATTAAATTTGATCAACCAGGTTATCAGAAATTATTTCTGATTGGAGTTTAAGAAATTATGAGAGTATGATACTTTTAAACCATTTTTATTCATTTTATAAATTATTTTCTTTTAAAATTATATATAAGCACCGCTACTGTTTAATGGACATTCATTTATATTCTACCATGCATTTATATTGGAAAAGGAAAAACTAAAGGACTGCAACTGGCACTGGAAGGGAAGGCTGTGGAGTTTATGGCAGTACTTAGTACCCATGAGAACAGATTGTGACCACAGCCAGAGATGAGCATTTGGGAAAAGTCTGTTCATGCTAAATGAATTTTAATTGTACTAAACATTTAGGTTACATCTCCAGGGAACACACAAAAGCAAAAATGGTATCAAGTAAGCTTTTTGGAGGAAATACCTTTTTATACTAATCGAAATATTAATCATAAAAACATTATTAAAAATCCTGAGTTTTGTTAGAATTCATTTTAAGAGCATGATCAACACTTACTGTAACTGTTAATATTCTCACCTTGTTAATAATTTTATGTATTTGAAAACTTTTTGCCTTTGATTGGTTAAAGCCTGGAATATTTTAAATCAAGAAAAAGTTTTAAGAGCTTGTCTATGTTTACAGATATTAAGACTTTTAAAATATGTTTCATGTGGTGATATTTTATTTCCATTTTTCATCATGAGACTGTTTTGGATCATTTCAATATTAATTTTTCAGAAAATAAAATAAATTTTCAAGACCAGGAAATTAAAACAGCTCATTTAGACTCTATGCAATGCCTATGACATTTCTTGATTACTAGATATTGGCCTCTGTGTTGCATTTTATTGAGGCATGTTAAATGGAGAATTTATGAAGTTGGTGATATTTTTCTGCTGACTACTACCTCCTCCTACTCCTACACTGCAACACATTGATCCTTCCATACCCAGCTTAGCCTTGCCCCTTCAGCCTGACCCCGCATCCCGTTCTTCTTGTGTGGAGGGATAGCACACGTGCTGAAATGGGATCCTTTGACACCACGACTATGGAAGGGGATTTGCTTCTTAATGCTAATCATAGTTACTAAAATAGTCCATAATGCTATGCTTTCTATGTTAATCTTGCAAAGGAATTCGTAGGACACCTGTTCTGGATTAGACTGCTAGATTGATTTTGCAACACAGTAGTTGCAAAAAATGCTTACAGACCATATATAGACATTTGCAAAGGTTAAACACAGACCATGTTTGGTAAAAATATCATTCCAAAAACTCTTTCCAAGGGAGATCTGTACACTGAGACCTGTGGGTTAGCTGAAGTCTTTTTCTCTGGTCATTTGCAGATTTGTCAAAGGAGCAGTTCACCTGAATAAATGCTGTACAAAACGTTCAGAAATATTTTTGGTTTATAAACAGGGATTCATTTCTTAGGTGCTTTGCCAATGATAGAGAGAAACTGTGATGTTCTCTTTCTTTCTGTCTAGTTGTTGCTCTCTCTTTCTCTTTATGTGTGCACAACAGGCCTAGTATATCTTCCAGAAGAAATGTAAATCATATCAGCATAGTATTGTTTTATGACTGTATCATTTGAAAGTGACACAGTGGTTAGTGATTCCAAATATGCCCGTGGCCATTCCCAGTTTTGTCAGCTTTTGTGATTATTATATTTTATAAAATCTCTTTCATAGTCATAAATGTTTAAAAGTTTAAAGAGATAATATAGCTGGAGAATCCCACATACAACGAATAGGTCTGGCAGTCCTAGGAAAGCAAAAACATTTTGATTGAGATATGATCTAGCTTTGCAATTTACACTAGGTAAAACAATATAAAAATGTTTTATTTTAATTTGTTCCATATGTCACTGATGAATAAAATGTAATAGGTTTTCCCATATGAGTTTATAAAAACATCCAGAGGCTCAAATGCTTCATAATATCCAGATTTCAGATAATATATAGTAGGTTAGCAGGATTGATTCAAGAATGTATGAGAGAAATTGAAAATAATCTTAAATAAGATTTAAGTTAACAAAAGCATTAATTTAGAAATCATAAATTATCTAGCTAGCATTTCATTAGAAATTCAAACTAAGTTTTCATTTATTTATAACATAAAGTATTCACTATTCCAGAGACTTTAGTTTCTAGCAAAGGTGAATGGATGATAAAAGAGAATACCACTTAAACACCTTTCCTATAAACCTAAATGTCTTATTTGCATGTGTTGAAGTGTAACATAGCAAAACAACTAATTAGAAACAAAATAGTACAAAAGATTAAAGAATTAAGCAATGAAAATCTTCGATTTTAAAAGTGTTGCTGTAAGTGCCTATTATTTGATGTGTTTCTCCAGCTGAAATCCAGTGGGTCACATTTCTAAGTGACAGACCGCCTACCTTAATTTCTTTCAGACTTTTTCATCCTCAACAACAATAACAATTATATGCAGACCAAATTATAGATTTGGTGGCATCTCAGTAATTTCAGTGAGTTAGGGTAATGCAGGAGAGCATGTGACTATGTAATTAGAAATTAACTGCTCTTCTGGCAACGTACAAACAAGATGATATCCGCTTTTTATACCTGTCTTGATGTAGAAAGGGAAAATGAGAGAGAGAAGAAAAAGACCTATTTAGATTAATAGAGATCATTTTAAGAAAGTATCTATGCACAAGCAGATCTGTCAAATATAAATACATACTTTATACTTAAGCAATTTACATAGCAGATTTGTACCTAGGCATAACTCTCAATGTGGACTATGTTATGCCTACAGAAATGACATATCAACATCAGCATCACTAAAACTTGCTGTGTAGTTATACAGAAATTAGCAGAAGGTTAAAGGATGCAAGGCAGTAGGGACATGTCAATGTCCGTATTTGTTAAAAGATGTTATCTTTTGTTGACATGTAAAAATAGTTGAGTTTTTCCCCTCAGAGTGGAAAAGAAAGAAAGGAGAAATTTATGTCTCACGTTTTGGGATACTGAAATTCATGTCATGACACTCAGTTTATACTACTCCCAAGACACAGTGTCATTAGGATTGTATTTTCCTATTTCACAGCTTTTCATAGCCTGTACGTATTCTTAGATAGTCCCCAGTTCTTTTTCTATAGGAAAGTTAGAAGATACGATCAAGTAAGTAGCAAAATCAAAGCATAGACTAAGTGTACTGTAAGGAAGATGGTTATGTTTTGACAAAACTAAGATGAGAGAGCACAATGGAAAGGGAAGAACATGACATTAAAAAAAAAAAAAGGTAAAAATTTTAATATGCTTGCAGGTTATTAAAGATATAATGTTTGAATTATTTTGTACTCACTTTTTATTTAATGATTACATTTTATGGTCCTATAGGGTTTTTTCAGCTTGGAAAAAAGTCTCATCTGCTTTCCTTTGCACATAATAGGAAATTTAAAACTTTGCTTCATTGAATCAATCTGGATGTGTCACCATTGCTTGGGCTCACAATCAGACCTCTATTACTGGGGAAAAAGCCAAAACAAAACCAAAAACCACCACCACCACTGCCACCAAAATGCTAAATAAACCCAGAAGTATTCATATAGTTTATAGTGAGACTAGTTCTTATTACTCTTGTTTCTACCTTTGAAAATATGATTAGGACTGAATCATAAAGTCTCCTAAATCTCAGTGGCTAAAGGCATTCTGTGTTGTCCATTATAAAGTAAATAAGAGTACATTTACAAGCTAGATTTTAGGATTTCTGAATATTTGTATTTTCCTTTGGTATTTAGAATCCACATTTTTATTGAATAATAAGTTTCTTTGCACAGTTTATTTTGTTTTGTTTCAGAATTCATATTTATTAACCATATATTTGGATGTTTTTAGTCTAAGAAATAAAAGATTCCAAGTTTAGGCACATTTTTCCTGCAACAGCAGCTGGAGATCATGAAGAAAATGCATCCGTTGAAGTATGAAGCAGAAGACAAATAGGTAACGGCATCAACCGTATTGACTGCAGCAATGTTTTCCATGAATACACTTTGCTCATCTGTCTCTGCTTTGACCATAGAAGATTCATTCTTTATAATAAACGAAACCAGTGATTTTCTAGACAAAGATGGGTGTTTCTCCATTAAGGTATCTTTTGATGCATTATACTTTATGTCCCACAATCCATCTTTTTTTTTGTTTTGTTTTTTTTTCCCAAATAATCACTCCACAAAATCATAAGGTTTTGTGCAAGAAATTGATAATTTATACAAAGTGTTTACAAATATTTCTAGTTCAGTAAATAATTTCTTTCCAAATGTAGTCCTTAATAGCTAATTAGATTTTCTAATAGCACTGGCTGCCATCATGGGGATTATGTATGAAAACTCTTTCATCAGCAAAATTAAAGTATAAAGCACTTAATAATTTTTTTTCAGTTTTATGCTTCAGTGTATTTTTTTTTATTTTTTTTTTTACTTTTAAAATTGCAGACATAGACACTGTCTTTAAAGGAATCATATTAACCATTTCCACACTGTAAATAAAGCAGGCAAATGTCAGCCTTGGTGGTTTTAGTTGTAGTTGAGAAAATTCAAATTTGAACAGACCTGACATTTACATCACAAGCTTGTTAAAGAATCATAGCAATGAGAGATTTTTAACATAACCTTTGTAAAACAACTCTTAAAACACTCTGAGAACTAAATCAGAATAACTGTTTAAGACCATCAATGAAATGGGATCCATTTGATTTTTGTTCCATTTTTTTCTACATGTTCACAAAACCTGTCCAAGCTGGCATCTTTAGCTGTTTGCAATATTGATGTATTACTGCAACAAGAATGAGCAACTGTAAGCCTAATAACTGCTCTGATTCCTAGTGAAGCTTGAATCTGTCTTACATAGAGAATCCAACTATGCAAAGCACGTGAAAGGTAAGGGATGCATTTTTCAATAAAAAGGTGTGTTTCTTCTTCTGCAATACTTTAAAGGTCTTTCGTATGGTGTCTTGTTCTTGAAGCCAAACAGGACATTTCTGGTGAGCAATACATAAAAGAAGTGTCAGCAATGTTCTTTGAACTAAATGATAAGATATTTGTCTCTGAGGGTCAGTGACTTAAATTTTTAATGAAAACAACAGCAGAAAAACAGCTGGATTGGTATGCTGCCAGACTGGATACACATAAGTCTGAGGTTTATATGTTAGGATATTTTCAGTACTCAGTTTTTACTTTTGTCTGCAGTTTGTTAACTTTTTCTGTAATGTTAGTAGTTAACCATCAAGCTGTCATTTTTGGGGATGATTCTGTACAGGAACAGGAATTGGACTCGATGACCCTTGTGGGTCCCTTCCAACTTAGCATAATCTGTGATTTTGTGTCTCTTCTATACATCTTTGCTGGGAAGCAACCATACCCTTTTAGTTTCTTGACCTTTCTATGTCTTAGTCCTATGAGCATTTTTGACAAGGTACCTATGTGCTGAAATAACTGTAGAAAATAAACACAAATATCCTGCTCATGGATTAATTTCTGGTTCTGTCAGATCCTACCCATGCATTATAAACACATTTGATGTTTACTACATTTTTAAAATACTAGGACTTAGAACTATCTACTTAAAAATGGAACAATTAAAATTTGAGAAATGTGTTTTCAAATTTAAGAATGAAAAAAAGTATCTAAAAATATAAGTAGATAGCAGTCTTGAAGTTTAAAAGAGGCAGAGAATCAGAAATCATAAAAAGAATAATTTGAAAGTTACATGATTTTTAGGGGTCTCACACATAATTGACTGTGATCCTTTGTAATGCAAACAGATGTTAGGGAAGCTTTTTTCTTCTTCACTTCCTCTGCCAGTAATTTTTTTCTCCTTTGCACAATTATCTTACATATTTATGTCCTGTATGAGACAGATCTCCACCACAGTGCAACTCACCACCCACAGTTAAGGAGAAGTATACTGTCACATCAAAATAAAGAAATGTATCCTGCATCCAGTGCTTTTTCTTTGAATGAAAGGAGAAATATGTTTCCAACCTTCCAGCTTGACAAGTTATGTATAAACTGCAGAACACATCCCTATTTATTTATTCTTAATTCATCAGCCACCAGGATGATTAAATTTATATGTACAAATTATATAATGAAAAGCAGAAAGAAGTGGATCAAAAAGATGGTTGTAATTACTTCAGTGCTCTTTGTAATTGTCTCCAGACAGAATATCCTCATCTCATGCTGTTTAGACAAAATATAATGCTTTAGATGTGGAGATATGCTTATTACTTGCCTTTTCTAGAACACTTGACAAAATTATATGTATATGCTAAGTTCTTTTTTATATTGTTTTCCTCCACAGTTACATGAATGGTAAGCTTTCTTTCCTAAATTATTTTATATCTGTGAGGTAATAAATGCACTGAATATGAGAATAACCATACTATGTCAGTCCAATTGTCAATCTTGTCACGCAGGAGTGTGTGATAAGGTAGAAAGGATAAGAAACAAGGGCTGCATAGAACTATCTTTTGCCCAGGAAAACTTCTTTGTCTGGGGATTGTAACCAGTAAACTTTTCCAGACAGTATTCACAGCTGGGATCTACTAAAGATTTTCTGCAGAAGATTCAGGCTTTTCAGTGCTCCTATCTTATGATGAAGAGAATCACCCTCCTCAGAGGCCCACTTTTCTCCACTGATTCCACAGAAATGCTTGTGTGATGGGTTTAAGCATAGACAACTAACTTTCAGTTACTTATGTTATGCTGGATGAGCTACATCATTGGTGCACTAATCTATAGTCTGATATGCTCTTATTATAATTGTTTTATTTTTCTTCAGAAGATGTCAAAATTAGAGATGAAAGTTACAAAATATTTTAACATATTCAAACTTGTATTCAGAAATACTGAACATTTACTTGCCTAAACTTTACTATGAATATTCTTGGTGGTGTTTTATCATAAGCATTATGCAAGCAATGAGCAACTTATACGGGCACACAAAAAGTAAAATAGAGGTAATCTATTCTGTAAAATCTATGTGGCATAGTGATGCTGTGGTACTAGAAACAGCAGAAACTCAAGCAGGTGTAGTGTCATACAGTTGGGTCATGCAACATTAACAGCTGTAGTTAAACAATGATATATTTGCATACCTATGGATCTGAGCCTGAACCTGTAAATTAGAAGGATGGCTCAGCGGGACACTGGGTTCCTGCCCAGGCAGCCATGCTCCTTCTTCCTGCACTCCCTCTGTACTCTGATATAACCCTGGGAGAAGTTTTCTCAACTCCTCTACACTTGGAGACTAAATATGTTTCTGATGGCTTGGCTGACATCAGTATTAGTGGTGGTCTTAACACTTTTAGCATCACCTGCAATGACTTACAAGAAACATCTCTCCTCATTTATCTTCGTAACTGGATTTGAATAGAATTTCAAATTAAACTAGCATTCATGTAAATGAAAAAAAAAATATTTTAAAATAAAAAGAGACATTTTCATGTCTTCATTATCAATTGCTGCAAAAACATCATTGATAAAAATACATTAAATTTCAATAATGGAAAGCCACTTTTCAAAAGTAATTTCTGAGAAACATCAGTCAGATGTAACCATAACTCAAAAATATTTTATGTTTCCTCAGAATATAATTTTAAAGTTATTCTTATCATAATATCAAAGTCCTTTCAGTTCAAATTACCTTTTCTTCTTTCATTCAGTAAAAATATTGATTAACCTAGAAAATGGATATTTGAAGGCCAGATTATAATATTTTTACTCATGCTGAGTAAGTGTTTAATCCATAGATGGAATTACTGAAGTCAGTAAGATAACTCAGAGAAAAAAAAATCACCCAACTGTATTGTAAATTTTACTATCAAATAAACTGCAGTCCCCTGGCTTCTGGAAAACTGTCTACACAATTTCTTTTTACATAGTGGTCTGGATTGAATTTTGCCTGCAGTTTACAGTTCTCCAATTTAGGGTTTCCTGATATGAACTAAATCTCCATTTACAAATGTATTTGGTAACTTGAACTTGTCAGTGTGAATTTTATATGCATTTTTTTATGAAAAAAAAAAAAAATATTTTTTGACAGTGTTCAGATGATTACACTCATATCACCTGCATTTTCTGTTTTCACAATGCAAGGATCATCTGCAATTTCATTACAGCTCCTTATTCAATGCATTTCATAGATCACAGAATCACAAAGTAATCCAGGCTGGAAGTGAGCTCAAAACTATCTAGTCCAACCCCCTGCTTAAAGTGGGTCTGGTCAGATAAGGTTGCTCAAGGCTGTATTTGATCACATCTGTGTTCTGCAAAGAAAGAGAGATAAGAATTTCCGCATCCTCTGCTCTAGTGCCGCAGGTTATCTTAAGGATACCTCCTATGAAGTGAAAATAAGCTTGGGAGAAGTTACAAAAACACATTCAGGGCAACTGCTGAGATGTGGTACATTGCACCTCATTCATTATTCATTAATGCCAAAACTAGCCAGATACATTAACTTTTGAAAGTGTTTAACCATCTAATGACTCATTTCAGCCTATCACAGTAAATCAAAATCTCCAAAAGATGAACAATACAGACAAGCTCAAACCAGGAGCAAAGGAAATGAGAACAGTGAAAAAATATCTTCCAGTAAACAACTGAGACTTTATTCTTCAATGCATATACTATCAAAGCAAAACAAAACCTTTGAACTGTATCTCTAAAACAGATACCATTCCATCAATATCTACTGCCTTTGTTACAGGAAGAAAAGCTGTGACCAAATTTTTAAGAACAAGAAACCCAAGGTGGCCATATGTCTTCGTTTTCTTAACACGACTGTAATTTTCTTCAGGCTTGAAAAAAAGAAGTGTTCCTTCCTTCCCTCCCTCCCTCCCTGTTTTTGTCTCTGTCTCTCTCTCTCTGTCTGTCTCTCTCTGTCCTCTCTCTCTTTCTTTCTTTTTTTTCCCCTGAGTTTTCAGACAAATTACCACTGTGTATGCATAGTTTACCTGCTTGTGTGCTGTACAGGTCACTTGAACATGCCCAATAGAGGCAATGTCTTCCAGAAGCATTGGGCTTACTATACATGTTCTGCATGGCACATGCTCCCACATTTCATTTATTGCTTGTGTGCCAGGAAATATGGGAACACTAGACATAATACAGAATTCTGCTTAAATGATTTTAAAGCAATATTTCTCAAAGCTTTTTGACAGTAACTTTTGGTATAGATCTCAGTGTTTCATATAACAAAACAGTCAATCTGATTCTTTGTATATCATAAAATCATAGAATATACTTTGTTGGAAGGGACCATCAGGATTATCAAGTCCAGCCCCTTGTCCAGCGCAGGATATACCAAGAGTCACACCATATGCCTGAGAGCATTGTCCAAACACTTCTTGAACTCTGTCAGGTTTGGGGTGTGATGGTTTCTTTGGGAAGCCTCTTCCAGTTCTCAACTGCCCTCTGGGTGAAAAATCTCTTCCTGGTATCCGACATAATCCTCCCCTGACTCAACCTCATACCATTTCCTCAAGTCTTTCCTCTCACTGGTCATGAGAATGAAGAGATCTGTGCCTGCTCCTTCACTTCCTCTGATGAGGATGTTGAAAACCACAATGAGATCTCCTCTTCTCCAGGTTGAACAAAGGAATTAACCTCAGCTGGTCCTCATAAGGCTTCCCCTACAGACCCTATCACAGACTGTCTTAAAGGAACAGGACTTCAGCAGCTGTTTTTTCTCATTCATTTTCATCTATCAGCGTCTTTGTACTTCCAATGACATGGTAGCATGTTCTTAATTTAAATAATTATTTTATGCTATTGTTAGCTGTAGGTTTCAAAGTTTTCCGGAAGTATAACAGATAGCACATGGAGACTTGCAGACAACTGGAGAAACATCACAAACTGAACTGTGAACAGCCCAAAGGCAGTATCTGCAGCAGATCACTCCTAATTCACAAAAGGTTCTTCTAAGAGAAACCCAGCACATGCGGTTTGGGAAAAAAAGTATAACAAGGAGCAGACACACCTCCTGTTGCCATGGGAATACTTTTTGCTATATGTCTGGACAGTGTAGAAGTATTCATGAGTCATCTCTATAAAACACATAATTAAAATAGAGGGAAATAAGACTAATTGCATGTTTTCTGCAGAAAAATACTCACTATCTATATACAGATAATTTCAGAATATCTGACAGAAATTACCCTTGGTTTACATCAAAAAGAGCTGAATACATTTCTTTAAAGACATTTTAAAAAAATCCATGTTTCAAAACAAGACAGTGTCAAAGAAGAAAAAAATTACCTTCCAAGTACTCTGCAGAGGTCACTTTTCTTTGGTTTCCAATTCTTTGTTGTAGGAAGGAGTCAAAATAGGAAATAGTCAACATGGATTTATGGAGGGAATCATGGTTTACCAAGCTGAGCATCTTCAACAATGGGGTGATTGGTCTGCTAGGTGGATGCTGCCTACATTGACTTTTTGAAATTTTTCAACACTATCCTATCATCATGTACAAGTTGACTAAGTATGCACTAGATAAGGAGACAGTGATGTGGATCTATAACTGGCTAAACTGGTTTCAGAGGGTGTGATCAGTGGTATCAAGTCCAGGTGTAGGTAAGTCATTAGCAGTGTGCCTCAGGGAGTGATATGAGGGCAGAAAATACGTATTAAACTAATGAAAGTAAGTTTGGGTGAATACGGTGGAATTATTCATGAAGCATTTTCCATGAAACCATAGATCCAAGAAGGTGATTGAAACAGCTTCCATCCATGATTTGATGAAATAATAAAAATTTTATTATTATTACTCTCAGAATTGATTCAAACAGTTGTAAATAAAGACAGAGACCATTTTGATCCATATGATTTAGGGAAAGCATGATCTGAAAAGATAAGACTTGAAATAAATGCTGCAGTACTTGCATCCTGAAGTACAATATTTTGGCGTTTCTCTCTCTTCCTATGCACTCACCCTTAAAAGTCAATCAAGGTTATGGTTTGAATGCTATTGGAATGGGTGAAAAAAAAAATACTTTGGGACATATTGGTAGAAGGATTATAGAAGACTAAATTAAGTCGACAGAAATGAAAATATAATTTAGTCCATATTCCTTGTGTATGCATTTGGCACATTTAAACATTCTTTGAGGGATATATAACTGATATGTTATGAGTTAAAAAGGGAAGCCAAGAATAATGTTAATTATATTAAAAGAACAGAAAAAAATGTGGTCATAGGAAAAATAAGCTACTAAATCAAGATAACCTCACTCAAGAGGAAAGAATGCATACAGGTAGAGCCTACTGTAAAAACAATCCATAATCACACTTACGGCTTCAGATACAGAAAAGTTACAAATAGCTGTGATAAAGTCTGCAGCACAGTATTTTGTTGCTGAAATAGGCTGCCAAAGATGATGTCTGTGAATGAGAAGCTCTCAAGTGTCCTCTTACTTGAATTATTCTTTCAGGTAGCTTTCCCTTAGGAATTAAATATTTTACTTTAAGCCTTACAGAGAGGTACCTCTGTGATATAACCCTGGGCCTGATGTTTCAAAATTCTCAACTCTTCCTCTGTGATCTTCGATTACTCTTTCTGTGGTCTGTATAAAGTGTATTTAGATGACTGTGAAAGTGAATGGTGAAGAGTTGCTACAGTTGCATGTAGCATCATCTATCCTTCCCAGAGGAGAAATAACACATGCTCACTCATGATAATTTATTACTTAGGTGTTATACCTCTGTCCTCTGGATATACCTCTGTATTAATGCAAACTTAACCTCTGACCTCTGGAGAAAAGAGGTTTCTTGCCTCTTCCATGACTTTCACATTAGATTAATTGCAATTTTATTGGTGGGTTTTTTTGGTTTCGTTTGGTTTGGGGTTTTTTGAGGGTGAGTGGATGGTGGAGAAGAGTAGGAAGGACATCTTGTCTTCAGTACAGAGTCATCTGGATTTATGCTCAGTATTGTTATGATTAATGTCTTATCTGTGTGAGTATGAAGAACTGTGTCTTTTTTTTTTTTTTTTTTCTCTCTCTCTTAATGCACTATAATAGCATTCACTTTAAAACAAAAATACAGGACAAAAGCTAAACTTGTCAAAAATATTTAAAACTATGTAGCTGGGTGTTAGACACTAACCCTGTGTCTAACCCTGTGCTTCACTCTGCTAAAGGTAGTAGGATGATCCCCACAGTAACAATGATATCAGAGAGGAGAATCTCCAGTGAGACAGGAATATATTCTCATAAAATGGATGATGTGAACAAGGGGAAAATTTGAGACAAGAAGTAACTTCTGATGACAGTCAATTACTTGGCTTCCCTGATTTATCCCAGCTTAGCTGTAAAGTCAGTTTACAGTCAAACCACAGTGTCTTACATCAGCAGAGTTACAGTTATAAATGTTAGTAAAACACAGATCTCTTCTTAAGTTGCCTTGAAAGGCACTCTGGTTGTTAGATGTTCTTAGCAAATTACTGACTGCTGGAAAAAAATGCCTGATAGGTTGCATTTTTTGTTCATTTCACAATGTTGTAATTACTGTTGCTTTTTTTAATTCATAGAAATACTCATAGAAAGAGTAGAAATAGAGAATAGAGGAAAGAATAGGAGTCTGATTAGTTAGTTAGTTTGGATAGGATTTCCAGAGAAAGCAAGCTGCTGATCAAAGCATTTTGCCCCTGCAGATCACAACAAAATGACTGTGTCCAAAGTTTAGAGATTAAAAGATAGAAGTTATAATGAAAGCCATTTCCAAAGTGAACACACAAGATTTATGTAGGGTCTTCAAATATCATATTTATATTTTGGTGATGCTTATGTCCAGATAAGAGTGAGATAAATAACTGAGAGGATGATTGATATGAATAATCAAAAAAATCAGATTAAAAAAAAAAAAAACCAAACAAAAGGGAAGTAGTCAAAAAGGAAAAGGAAAGAGTCAAATTGTGCTCTAACAATGACTCAGCATGATGTATTCTTTTAGAAGTCTAGAAAGTCCCTGCTAGTAGTGTTCTCTATTCTTTTCATAATTTCAAAGAATGTTATATTGCAAATATTAGGAGATCAAGTTGCAGAAAATTCTGAAGTTGACTTAAAAATCATGAAATTAAAAAAAAAATCAAAATATTTATGTTCTGGACCTTTTTTCACCATCTAATGGATTTATAGAATATCACATGCCAAAACTCATGATTTGATCAGAGACAGAATTAAACTTCTTTCATTTTTCGAAAGCTATGATGAACACAATCACTTCACTGGAAAGGGAGCAAAACGCTGATTAAAAAGACTCACATGCAAAGACAAGAATGAATGAAACTGTTACTCATGTTCTTCCACTATTGACAAATGTAAAATTTTGGCCTAAAATATATAAGCTTAAATTTTTGCAGATCTTACAATTTCTTAATGTTATCTTTAATGTGGTCATCATTATAAAAAATTGCTAAATCTCTCATTTACCCTACTTCTGAGATGAGAATGTTAATCTATAAGACAAAGGCTAGAAAGTACTGAAACAACTATTTTAAAGTATGGTCCATAAAACAATTGCCTGTTTTCTATTACAAATGTCAGTATGGTTATCTTTACTATAAAATATTGTCCATTAATAATAGTAAAGAAAAGTTTTCTGGAGGAAAATATAATACATTACTTTGTAAATCACAACATCCTATGCTATCTATTATAATATTCTGACAGTTCATGGTGTCTTAAGATTTGTTAATTTTGAAGAATATTGAAAAGTACACCTTCTGAGACTGACAACCATTGAGATTGTGAAGGCTTTCAGTTTTGATTGGAGAATGAAATTATAAGTCCTTCCAGATTTATAAGAATATCTTTAGTCACAGAGTAGCAAACTCCCAACAGAATTATCTGTAGACTTCTAATACTTCTTCAGAGAAATTAAATGACTGCAGTTTTTGAAAGTATTGACTGTATGTGATGTTATGCAAGTTCAGATGATAACAGCAAAATGCAGTAAAAATTAGGACTGAAAAGAGAAGCAAATATAATACAGGAGACAGCTTACAAAATCGGAAAATTACTTCTCATGGTGCAAACATTTAAATGCAGCAAGTTTATGTGTAAATTAATTTCATTTTATCCACGTCTATAATGTATTTTTCAAAAATTACTCTTTTTAGGCTTAATGAGTTCATGTATTGACTTATTTCAAATTGTATTGTCTTTAAAATTATTTTGAAGTTACTTGAGGCAATTATTAATTGATAACTTCATAATTTAGATTGATATTTATTTTACAAAACTATTTTCTAGTTTCTCTGCTTTCAGAGGCTGAAAGTCAAATATTCTGAAATGTCACTCTGGCAATAAACACAGCCTTACAGCAGTTCACTAGGAAAATATACTCCACAGAATAAAATATGGTACACTAAGCAACAGGACTCTCTGAATCAGTTCTCAAGGTTCATTGATCAGCTGAGGTATTGCTTTATTCAGACCAAATATCGGCTCTTTGATCATATGGTGTCTTAGACAAGGAATAGTGAATAGTTTTGGGTGAATAGTGTCCTGTTCATTATGACCCAGTATCAGCCTCAGGAAACTTGCATTTTAATTTGCAATTCGACAGAGGGACATCTTAATGAACTTATTATTCCTTAAAGTTTCATGTTCAGTTTAAAACATCTTTGCCTTAGCTTCCAGGCTCAAAGTTCAATGATTACTGTATACTGGCTTATTGACAAAATCTTCATAGACTCACGAAATGTACTTTGTTGGAAGGGACCCATCAGGATCATCAATTCCAACTCCTGGCCCTGCACAGGACACCTGAAGAATTACACCATGTGCCTGAGATTTGATGCGGTGACCACTTCTGTGGGGAGCCTGTTCCAGTGCTCAATCACCCTCTGGGCGAAAAACCTCTTCCTGACACCTAATCTAAACCTCCCTTGATTCATCTTCATGCCATTTGCTTGAGTACTTTTACTGGTCACCAGAGCGAAGAGTTTGATACTTGTCCCTCCACTTCCCCTTGTGAGGAAGTTGTAGACTGCAATGAGGTGTCCCTTTGGTCTCCTCTTCTCCACGCTGGAGAAACTGACTGATCTCAACTGCTCCTTATTAGGTGGACTCCTCGAGGCCCATCACCATCCACTTTAGGAAGATTATCATAGGCATCAAAATATAGATATGTAAAATTGTCATAATAAAGTGTTTGCAAAACATATAAGTCAAATGTCAGAAGATGTTAAAAATTTGGTCCCTGAAAAATCAAGGGTTTTTTAGTTCTCAAATTTAACAAATTTTTTATTAAGTCCTCGTTTAAGAGTCATAATCTTGAACTGTGCCTATCACTCATCTGATTCATCACACTTCCTTTTGTAGCAGTGATAGTTCTCTCATAAGTACTTCAGCTTCAATTATTTTGCCAACACTTCTGAAGAAGTTTTGAAATAAGAAAAAAGGCTGTAGAAGGGTAATCTCGCAAAGAACTGTCTATAAATAGCTTTTAAGGGAGTGACTGTCTCAGATTAAACTTAGTATCTTAGTGTAGGATGTATGTTCAATATCCCTTCTGTAGAAGGTCACTTGGTCACTTAAGGTTTTAGTATTATATTTTTTTATATAATAATATTATATATATATACCAATAATTCGCGAATACAATATAATATTATTGGATAATTAAAAAATATAGGAAGTATAGACAATTCACTACCTATATATTCTAGTGTTTGTACATTAATTACAACAAAAACAGACAAAAATAGTAGTGACTCAGAAATAATAATTTTTAAAAGTTGAGACATTCTGAGCTATAAATGTTAAACCTGAGGAAAACTGGATTTTTTCCACCACTTTAGCTACTGACTGTGTCAGGTCAATAGGGCTGACTTATTGTTAGTCATGTTTTGAAGAACTGTTTGAAGCCTGTTTCACATGGGATGATTTATCAGTGTTAGGACACTTCATCTTAGTGAAAAGCTCATGTGCCATTAAGAGTCATGTCTGGGATTATATTCTTTTACCAATCAATAGTTATTTTTAAGATTTGCAATCACAACATCTGTATGTTGTCACCCTAATTTCCTAAATAACATAGTGGCACAGTCTGTTAGTGATACTGGCACTGCGGCACTAATCTGGAGTCTGCTTCACAGCAGTATATATATAAAAAGTTTCTCCTTCAGCATAATAATTCCATTACATGCACATTGGTTCATACTCAGTGTGATGGGTAGGGTACAATATTATCCAGTCTTTGGATTTGTGTCTTTAACAGAGGTCAGAAACCAATAAATACTTTAAAAGAAGTTCAAATTTGAATCCAAGGGATCAGAAACCTTCTTCTACTTGATGTTTCTTCCTTGTCCTATCCTCTCCCAGAAAAAGGTCTAGGATGGAAAATGGTAACATCAGTTAAAGTTATCTCCTCAAGAAAGCACAGGGGAGGAAAAGAAGTAAATCCCTATGTTCCTTCTAAGTTAGTGGATTATAACAGACATTTTTGAACAGAAAACCAGAGATGAAACAGACTGATTAGGCTAGAGCTTGGACAACATATTACTATTTCAAGTCTGTTTTGAAGCAGAAACACAATTTTGAGAAAAGTGCTTTGAAAGCAAGGGCATGAGACATCTTCTCAGATACTTTCAGTCTTTCAACACGAAGAAAATCCCCTTACAAAACCTGTTTGCCTGTTTCAACCACAACTTAAGGAAGACTTTTTTTTCTACTGACCCAAAAGATCAAAGTTTAGCGAAGCAGGTTCACATCTAGCCTTGCAGTTTGGCTATGTAAGTGTCTGTCCTGGTCTTGTAAACTGAAGAGATGTTGGTCTGTTGCTAAATTTTGCTCCTTCACTGAAGTTAAATATTAAGTTCTTTTCCTGTGGTCTTACGACTTTTCATAATTTTATCTCAAATTATGAGATATCCACTTATTTTTATAACACTGTAGCTGCCAATTTAAGTATTAAAGTTAGTTTTTTATTGTAGGCCACAAGTTAGGCTTTGTAATTACTGGGAACATAAAACAGTAAAAATCTATAACACATTCATTTAAGAAAAAAAAAAAAGAAATCAGAATCTAAATGCCATTAACAAATATTTATCTCAAAATATGAGTTCAAACCAATCTTGTAATAGCAGAAAACCCTAGCCATGACTTACTCTTACAGGTTACACCAAAAGTCCTGCAGTTTATTACTGTTTGTAGTCTATATTGTTCCCTTCACATACACTTCACACTCCTGTTCACTCCACAAGTTACTTACCTCAACCTGCTTTAATCTGTTATTGGGATTAATGGGCAATTCCTGACACAGTGACTTCCCTGAATGCCTGTAGCTTTAAACGCTTTTATTTTTAAGTAAGTCATAGTACTAAGCAGACTAAAGAAGAGATCTGTTGCTCTGTTTCATGTACTCAGTCTACACAGATGTGACAAGATTTCACTTGTAACACTGACTACAGCAAAATAAACCTTGATTGTTGCCAGATAGTTGCTGTCCTAGATAAAAATATTACCCAGACCACAAATCTAATATATCTGTACCCAATAAGCAGATTTTGCTTCAAAGCACCATTATATGTTCTTTATTTTCATGTAAATATTTTATTCTTCAGATATCAGAAATATTTGCAGTATACAAATTTTCTAAGAGAAATAGTGGAATGTGAATATTTATTTAATGTATTGTCGCTCTGAGCACTGAAGGAGAGCATAATGGGTTAAAGTAATAAAAACACTAGACCCGAATAATGTAACTAATTCTAAAAATGTAACACATTCTAAACAAATTTATACAGTTCCATGCTTCATAAATCGATTCCTTTTCCAACTCTGAAATCTATTCTTCTTTTCAAAAGGTAAGTTTCGTATTTCATAACCTTTCCACAGAAATTATTCTTTGTCCATGTCCATCTTCTGTATTACTTGGCCTTTATAATTTTCCTAGATTTGTTTGCTAAATGAATTGCTATTCACACAATAATCTCACAGACCTCTTATTTTTAAACTCTTTAAGAAGAAGTAATAGAGAATAATCAATATTGGAGTTTTGAATGTCATTGGTTATCTTTGATTGACTACATGAGGCACGTAGTGCATTTTGTTCCAAAAGTGAATCAGTATAACTTTTCTGTTTTGGCTCAAATAATTTTGATTGCAAATGTCTATGAATATGCTTCATTTAAGTGAACTCTCCCAGGCAACCATCTGCTAGTAAACCCTTGTATGATAGTACTCACAGAAGAGAATTCAGCAAGTTGTGACTGAAGAAGAGGAAAAGTTTATTTACAATTTTTAGTATGCATTCATTGTGATATTTTTATTATTTACTGTGTTCTAGTTTCAGCTAATGAAAAGAGATAAGCCTGTACAGCAGAACTTTTGCTGGAGATGTAGGAACAACTAACATGATGATCTGTCAGGAATACAAGAAGTTTCCATTGTCACTTATCAAGTCACCTTTCAAGTATTATAAATACTATTACCCAATAGTATCTGAAATAAACACCAATAAAAAGCTCCATTCTGTTCTGTGCAAATATATTGTGAAATAGGTAATATCATATCCCAAGGCAATTCTATATTTAGCATAATAAATGCTATAAAAATCTAAGGTCATTAAGAACAGGCATTTAAATAGCATTAATGCTCAGTTTAAAAGTCATCATAGGCATTTTGAATTCAGCTTACCCTCTTTTTTCGAGCTTTCAAGTCCTGGTGTATTAAATTCTGACCTGAGCTGCAGGAGAAAAAAAGGCAGTGAGCATATGTGCAACAACAAGAATACCTGGAAGTACTTCTGCTCTTCATTTGCACAAAGAAGCTGCTGGAAAACATACAGTTGCACAAATGTGATGAACCATGGTCTGCAGAAAATTTAGTTTGACAGCTGGCATTGACCAAGGGCCTGTTCTCAGTGACTACAGTGCTAGGTCACTGAGATAAATGAGAATTATTTGTTGTTACATTTTCCTCATTAAAAAAAAAAAAAAAATCAAAACAAACAAAAAAGAACCCACAAATAAGTTACTTTTGCCATCTGCTGACACTACAATGAACAGAACACTTTGACAAAAGTTGTGATATAGAGGTCCTCAAAATTTTCATAGCCCTACAGACAAAGGTATGAGAAGAGCTGATCTGGTTTTTTATAGGATATATAACATTAGTATTAGTGATTTCTAACATTACAGCCATTATATAATAGGATATCTTGTCACAAAAAGAATAAAAAGCAACCAAACAAAAAACCAGTCCATTTCTTCTAAATCCAGATTCATTAAAAGCAGTTGGAAGACTTGTTAAGAAGTATGTAGGCAACACCTTTAACTGGAGGAGTCAACACTTGTTTAGGGCATCGTGTTTGAAGAAAGTTGTGCCCCAGTTGGAGGAAATGCAGAGAGGAATAAGTAAGATCAGTAATTTAAAAATCATGGTTATGAGAGGAGACAGGCAGAATTGTTACTGTTTAGTCTAAAGAAAAGTATGCAGAAGGAAATTGTAGCAACAGTTATCAAGTATGCAAATTATTGCTGCACACAAGAAAATGAAGGTTGGAAAAATCTGTTCTCTGCATCTCGGGAATAAGAGTAGAAATACTTGGAATTAGTCACAACTAAAGTGGTTTAGTTCAGACATTACAAAAAATTATGAAATATTAAGTTTTAAAAAAGTAATCTCTAGAAGGTTTTGAATTACTCATTATTAGAGATTTTTATGAACAGATTTGACCAAATGTGATAAGGAATAACAACTGTAGAGGCAGAGGCCAATTTACTTCAGAGAGGAATCTGTCACTATAGAAAAACTCTTTTGGATCATCTGTGAAACAAATAGTCTCTCTCTCACTCCCCCCTCCCTCTCTTGAAATCAGTTGTTCACTTTGCTTTAGGTATACAGTGATTTTAACAAAATCCACCACAACTACAATGAGGTGTAGAGGCATTTTCTATCAGTTGGAAGATCATTTTTGTACTTATTTTGTTGAATTGAGATATGTAAAAAGATAGAATTGTACTCTGTATTCTACTGGAAGTATTTTTCAGAATTCAATAGGAAATTATGCTGTGATGCAGACATTTCAAGGACTTCTGCTTTGATGTCTGCTTACAGACAGTAAAGACTGCATGGGTAGCTTTTAGGTGTCTTATGACTGTAGAGATCTAAAACTGTTGTGTAAGCCCGCAATAATCAATGCAAGTTCCTTTCAAATCTATTGGACAGAAATATTTACTTACATGGAACAATGCCTCCTGTTGAAACCAAGATGTCTAAAATATCTAGAACAGACCAGGTCAGTTTTCCTTGAAAAGTGACCACATATTTATTTGACTGTTGGGAATTCCAGGATAACTACCTTGTATTTAAGCAAGAAAATCTTAAAATAGCCTAAATTTTCTACTGCTCTCCCTCTAAGTTTCACCCTCTGTCTCTTTTAACCACCTCCTCACCTTGTCTTCACCCAGGTAAATTATTTTAATCTGAAAATATGGCTATACAATGAACAGAATCGCACAAGCTGAACAAACAAAAATGATGTCTATATAAAATCAGTTCTAAGTGTCTTTCTCAACGCAATTTTTTTGCCATTTGCCACTGTGTGGTCTTTACGTGATCATCACATGATTCACCCATGTGGTGGCCTAGAAAACCTCAGCTGTCAGGGCAGAACTGTGACCGCATGTGGTGCAATGTGCACAGAACCGGCAGGAGGTTCCAAATCGACCAGAGAATCATAGGATCATAGAATCATAATATCATTTAGTTTGGAAAAGACCTCTCAGACCTTTGAGACCTCAGACCATTAACACTGCTAAGTGCACCACTAAACCATGTCCCTAAGCTCCACATCTACATGTCTTTTAAATACCTCCACAGATGATGACTCCACTGCTTCCTTGGGCAGCCTGTTCCTAATGCTTGACAACGCTTTAAGTGAAGTATTGTTTTCCTAATATCCATCCTAAACCTTCAATGGTGCAAATTGATGATATGTCCTCTTGTCCTGTCACCTGTTACTTGAGAAAAGAGACTGACCCCCACCTGGCTACAACCTCCTTTCAGGTAGTTGTAGAGAGTGATAAGGTCCCCTGAGACTCCTTTTCTCCAGGCTTAAAAACTCTAGCTCCCTCAGCTGCTCCTCATAAGACTTGTGCTCTAGACCCTTCATCTTCATTGCCCCTCTTTGTACACACTCCAGTACTTCGAAGTCCTTTTTGTGATTGTGTTACAGATTAAGCCACCAGCAGCCAGGGTGTTAACCAGAAGAAGAGAATTTTTGTGGAATAGAGTAAAAGAAATAAGAATACAGAGGGAGCAAGCCCGAAAAATGGCATTAAAAAAGTATGAAGGGTTGCCAGGTGGAGGAGGCCCACTACAGGAACCTACAGTTCCAGCCCCTGCTGCAGCATTCCTGTCAAGGTGGCCACCCCTCAGGCACATCCCTGTGGGCACCAGCAGCTCAACAGGGATGGGGCACACAGGGGGACCCACTCCAGAGGGGGCAGCAAGTGCTACCAGCCAATGGCACTAGGGACCTGGGGAATGCTGGGGAAGGTTGGGGTGTGTGCTTTTGCTGTGATTTACAGGGGCTGGGAGATATATAGCTGTTTATTAATGCTGTGTAAGTGTCTCATATAATGATTTATCTGCTGTATTACCAATATTGATCCTGAATGTATAGTTCACTGTGGGTTAATTACATGTCATTAATAAATTAATAAAATGCTTCGATTCTGATTCTGGCCTAAGCTATGTGAACTCACTGGTTTTTTTCCTAGTGTCTGCTTTTCCTGGGAAAGGATGCTTAGCAACCAGCTATGATTATCAGTGGATTACTTGTACACAGTGCAAATAATGAAGGCAAACACTGTTTGGCAGGAATGGTGAGAACCGGGGAATGTTTCAAATTTTATATTGGAGTAACTAGAGGCCTCACAAAGTAGCCTGAAAGACTTGGGCTAAGCAAGGGATTCACTTCCACTTTTCTCTCATCAGTATTCACAAGACTATTGGACTTAATAATTTTTTATTAAAAATTCATTAATCATTAATCCCCAGCATTGATAACAACACACACTATTAATAGGAATAGAACTATACTTTTGTCTTAGACATGTATACTGATGAATTTTCTGTTGTATTTTTGGAGTTTTTTCATCTCCAGTTTTTAAGTTAATTTCTTTCAGGAGCTAACTTTCATTTGATCCTTTTATTCATATTGCTCATCCAGACTTAGGCAGGGGAAAAAGAAAGGGAAGCACACAACATTTTTCATCTTTCCAGTACGAAAATCAAACCTGTTCAAATATTTTACTGGTAGTTGAAGAAACAATCTTTCCCACACTCCAAAGGAAAAAAATGCCATGTTTAATTTGATATAATTATTTTCATTAAAAACAAACAAAAACAAAAACCCCCAACCAAACAAAACATCAACAAAAAGAAACCCAAAACCAAAACCAAAAACCAAGCCAAAGAAATGAAAGCAAGCAAACTGATGCTTTGCCAAGCTCTGTTTTCTACAGAACTGTAAGTAAATGGTTAAAGGCAGAAAGAAGTCCCTTGCACATTTGAATTTCTAGCTGTGATATATAGCAGCCATCTATGAAGAGTTTATTTATATGTGCATAATCTGCATATGTATATATATATATATACACACACACACACAGAGGTATATGCACAAACACCCTGGAAATGAAGGCAGAGGGGAAAGACTTCAAATTTCAGAGGAATCATATTTAGCAAATAAATGAATGAATAAATAATCCTCAATATTTGTGGAAACAAAAAAGGAAAATATCTGTATGTGCAACACTTCCCTTACCTCATATATTTTCTAGCCCAGCTGGAGGTGTTGGTTAAGGGGTGCTGTAGATCACGTGAACTGAACCTTTAGAAAAACCATAATGAACTCATATTCTAGAGACCTGCTGTACACTAATGCATTCTTTGTTCAAGAATGGGCATCATAATGTATCTAAATAATTAGTCTATGAAGCATTGTAGTATAAAAGCTTAAAAAACAAAAAAGAATACAAACAAAAAAACCCCAGCAGCTTCCTGACCCCTGCCTAGTATAAACAGGCTTTCCAGATTTGTCACTGCCATGTGTTCTACACTCAGGACTCAGGACCCTGAATTAAAAGAGTAGTTTAAAGATCTTGCTTATCTTATGCTTTTATGTAAATTGTCATCCATTAACAGCAGTAAAGGAGGATTAAGTGTTTTTTTACTTGCCTCCTAGCTTTCAAACACATAACCCTAGCATTTTTATACCAAGCATTGTCATTTGACTATTTAATGTAAAGTTACAAACTTCAGTGCTGAAAAATTATTTTAGGCTTTTCTTTCGAAAATATAACTTAAAAATAACACTAACTCTAGCATGAAAACTGATATTCTTGGAACAATTTTTGAACTGGACTAAAAGAGGACATATGATTTTTGTGGGAAAGTATGTGAATCATGATTTTTTATGCTCCAGAAAGACACAAGCACAGCTCAGAAGAAGACTGTCTGACTGCTTGTCTGATTGTAGACCTGGGAAAATATAGCCTACCAGGCTATCACCAGGATTTATCAATTTAGAACCATGCTAATGAGGCCACACAATTTTTGATCAACATGAACTCAGTGATCTTTATAAAAATGTTTGCTGCATATAAAATACATTTGTGTGTACATCTATACAGGGCACACACCATAAATCAGGTAACAAATATGCCATATATATGTGACAGGTCTCATACATGTATGTATGCATGTCTGTATGGAGCATATACTTGCATACATCTCTTCATGGAACTGAGTGTGAATCCCAATCACTTGATGGGACGAGAGTGACTAATTTATAAACTCATCTAACACATTGTGCCATACTTACCAAGCTTAGAACTTATGGGACTGGATAAGCTGATCATCATAGAGAACAATCCAATTTTCTAAGACATTATCACTGTTACTTAGAGTATATAGAAATAGCCTTTCTAGTTGGCAGAGTGGGATTGAATGCACCCTCAGCAAATTTTCAGGTGGCACCAAGTTAAACGGCACACTTGACAGGCTTGAGGGATGTGATGCTATTTTTTGTTTGTTCTGAACACATGAAATGACAGCTTTCATGAAGACCTAGGTACAAGCAGACAGAGGCTATTCAAACAGATTTAGAGCCAAGTTTTCATGGGCACTGTAATAAACATCATTTTAAAAAAAAAAATAGTTTTGCAGCATGAGCTTGAAGAAATAATCTTAATGGCAAGCAACAAAATTTTTGTTTAATTATTGACATTCAGTTTATTTACTGTAACTGAGCTTTTCTTTCAATATAGTTGTTTTCCGTTTGCCTTTTTCTTTGGGGGGGGGGGGGGGGGGGGAGAGGGGACGGGGGTTTTCATCAAAAATATGTT
>JAWWEW010000112.1:76901697-76913083 GCA_035583185.1 Anabacerthia variegaticeps | reverse complement strand
CCCCCCCCCCCCCCCCCCCCCCCCCCCCCCCCCCCCCCCCCCCCCCCCCCCCCCCCCCCCCCCCCCCCCCCGGCCCCGGGGCGTTTCCTCCAAAATATGGTGTTCTACAACATCTCTTTCTCTGAATTCCTCATTTCATCAGCAGGTTTCCCTATTCCATTAAATACTTTAGACAACTCCGAACAAACTTTACATTAAAGGTGACCTTATCAACATATCTCTGCTTTCACTTATTTAGTTATAATCAAAACCTGTTCTGACACATGAAAGATGTTCTCATTATGCAAAAAATATCTGGACTAGCATAATAATTTGAAAGACATCCAACAGCTTTACCTCATCACCGACACTGAAATACCTCTTCTCACTCTCTTGCTGCTTAATTCTGCGTATTCTGAAATTCAGTGCAAATACCCACAATGGATTTTAGTCTTTCTCATTTTATCAGTTTCTACATCATCCTATTGATAAATCTGCGGCACATAAATCAATGATAGATGCAGTATGCATGATTTTCTTCTAAAAAAAAAGAATAAGCAAACCCACAAAAATAAAGATTAAGAGATTTACATTTTTTGACTCAGATTTTTTATTAATTTTATAGCTCAAGTTAAGTTTCAGTTGCTGAAGGTCCACAGCCATTTTCTGGGTATGTTGTCTGAAGATTTCTGAGTGAGACTTTACTTATTTTCAAAGGAAAAATTCTTTAGCTCAGTATTTTGAATGTAAAGATGTTCAGACATCTATCTACAAGGGCATGGCTGTAATACATTATTTTCACCTTTATAAATAAACAGTCTTTTCCAGAAGGCATGTCAATAGACCCTTTTAATATCTTTCATTATGCTTCAGTTCTCTAAACAATACACAAACAACTGGGGGCAAATATTCAAAGACATTTAGATATCTAATTCCTACTGAGTATCAAGTCTAAATGGATATTGTCAGTAGTTCAGTGATGTTACACTATGTCCAGTGAGATAAACTATGTGCTGTCTGATTACAAGGTCAAGCTTTTTAAAAGATCAAAGTTGACTTCTCTCTCATTTTGAGATCAAATTGCAAATTTGGACCTAAAGTGTATTTCTTGTTTCACATTATCTCAGTTATAATGTTTAATATTTTAACATATAATTCACATAAGGGGAAAGAAAAAATCTCACTGAATTCACAATGACAGTAAGTGGTAGCCAGAACTTATACACTCAAAAGTGGTGCCCTGGAGATTTTAAGAGGTTGACTTGAAAGTGCATGTAACAACAAGTAAAAACAGCAATAATATACCTTTCTGGAAACTTTGTCTGAAGTTGAAGAATCACAAAATTACAGAATTGTTAAGATTGGAAAGGACCTCTGGAGATCATGATGATCTTGTTAAAGCAACACATATAACATTAGAAAGAATAAATATGTTTCTTTTGTCACTTTCCACTCATTATGTTCCAGCCCTCACAAATAATTTTTTCATAAACCAATTTCCTTTTTCAGTGAGTTGGGAAGATGAAACCTCACAGAAATTATTTTTAGAAAGAACAAAGACAGCCTTCTGCAATTTCACATAAATCTGCAGGGTTTATAATCTGTAAAGAAACATTGAAATTAAGATAATTTCTTGTATCTTGGTACAATTAATTCAAAAGTTGCTGTGAAAGACAGTATGTCTGTTAATAAGTGCAGAGAAAGAAAAAATCAGCAGTATATTCCTTCTCATAGCATATGAGAAATTTTAACATCTCACACCACTATATTATATGCAAAGTTGTTAAACATTATACCAGAAATACAGAATCTGAGTAACTACAAACTCTGAATTTAAATATACATGATTTTCTTCCAGTCTAGCTTTGATATTACTGTTCCTCTTGTTGCATTTTTTTTTCCTGTATTCTACCCTTCACAAAGCCCTGAAATGAATTAGAAATTCAGGAATTTTTAGCATGTTGGAATCAGTTCTTTGATTTTCAATTAAGTCATACAAACAACTGTTTGTACCTATTAATTTACTGATAAATTTAATTATATATGACCTTGCACTGCCTGGTGTTTATGTAACATTACTTCAGAGATGGGACATAACTTCAGGTAGATTGACAGGTAATTTCACAATGACCCTCTAACATTCCCTACAAATGTGTTTGTATGTTCTCTATAACAGAAACATAACAGTGACTTTGTCTTGTAAGCTCAAAAGAATGAATAAGAAGCAAGACTCCCTCTAATATAATTTTTAAAATATTTCTAGGAAATTACCAAGCATGTTCTTGCTACCTTTTTTTTTTTTTTTCACAAGTAATGGGAGTGATCCATCATTTTATCTCAATTTTTACAGGTAATCAGATATTTTTTCTTGAAATTAAAATATTTCCTCAAACTATGTTTTTCACAAAAAAACCCCAACAAAACAAAACCAAAAAAAACCAAACAAACAAAAATCCAGATAAACATACAAAAAAAGAGGAAGGAAAGGTGGAAAATAAAAGGTTTTTTAAATTTTTGTTAACGTATATAATTACATCAAAAGACTGAAATATATTGATGAGGATCAAAAGTGATTATTTCAAGATTACCATGTGTTGCATCAAGATATTAAATTGTACATGTTGTCATATAAATGTACTTCCTAATCTGCCATACTTTTGTCATTTGAAGCAGCATGTTTCACTGGAAATGCTAAAGACTGGAGAGCACAATATAGTTATAGGTATAAACCACATAAGGCAAGAGGCAATTTCTGGCAAGATATGCATAAGGATTTCCCAAGACTTCCCATGGCAAAATGTATCTTGTTGTAACTAATGCATCATTTGGATAGTTATAAATATTTTGTAAATAATTTATAATATCTTCTCATATCTCTGATTTATTGTTATTGAAAACTATTCTAGCACACGTTGCCAGCAATAACAACTTCTAATTTATTTTGTAAGGAATTCCACAAATTTTTCATGTGAAATGGAACCAAAGACCTTACCACAAGAGTCATACATCTATCATTCTAAAGCTTGACTAAACACTTCACTCAAAAGCTAAGAAAAAGTTTATGGTCTATGAAGACGGGAGGGTGAGCTCTGACACATAGAAACGTTCTACACAACCCTCTCAGCCTTCATTTATTTTACTTTTTGGACGAAAACTCTGTTAGTAAAGTTTTCATTTAAAATAAGGCTTTAAAAGGCCTACACAAAAGGAAAATTATTTAAAAAAATATAAGAGTACTAGACGGTATATGTTACATTATTTGCACCAGAAATCTGCTTGGAAATAATTTATTTATTTGGTCAGAAACACTGATGGAAAAAAAAACGGGGGGGGAGGGGGGAGGGGGAAATATCCAAACCTAACAATTTTCAGTGATGATAAAACTCTTATTGATGAGAGATTTTCAGCCCTAACTTATGTGACAAAAATCTGCTTTCCTTTTTCTCTCTGATATGGGTCATACAGGTGAACATGGGTCCTTGTCTTCTCCAGAAGCCTAACCACTAGGCTATGCTGTTGCTCTGCAAATATATAGATAGTCATTAGGTGCAAAAGAGTGAGTTTGACAACAACCTACCTAGTAACCGAGGCTCTCAGCTATGATTCAAATGATCCTGACTCAATGTGCAGTTCCAATGAGCATTTAGTATGTTACTACACCATGTTGAGCAATTCCAGCAGAATAAGCTACTACAGTAAGAAAGTATTTCTTAGTCTGATTGTCAGAGTAAATAACTTTGATATATAGACCAATATGCCCATTTGATGGGCAGACACTGAAAATAAAACACACAGTCTACAAAAGATCTTGATATCTTTCACCTGGAATCAAGTCCCGTCTGAGGTATCTAAAAGGAAATAACCCATCCTGTGTTCATACCTTAACATATTTTTAAAGACTGATATTGCATAATTCATAGCTGGATCTTAGAGGTGCTGAACAATCTGAGTCAATTCAACAAACCTTTTAATAGATGTACAGTTTAAAAATAGATCTCTCATAAATTTCCAGGGAAAATACTTTTTTACTTTTCTGACTTTCACTTAGCAACATGTTGGAAGGGCTATGCCATTGGTATTGAGGATTTTGTAAGACTTTCCCTGAAAGTGAAATTACTCCTATCTCAACCTTAGATATTACCTTTTTTTAGGTTTTTTTTGTTTTCTTTTTACAAAGTTTGTTACAATTTTACTTTATGAAAGTCTTCTAAGTATGATAAATCCAATTCTGAGAGACAATTGTACTCTGAATATATGACTTATGATTTTATTATTACAACTCTGACATTTTTTTCATTTCATTGTTCTGAAATGCAAATTCACCTTTTTGAAGGAAGGAACCCTCAAACCCTACTATAATAAGAGTTCTAAGCAACTAACCTTATAAACAATAAGACATGCTATTCAGTTCAAAATAAAATTTAGGAAAGCAGTTTATTAAAAGACAAAACTTTCAACAATTTAGTATATTTTATTAATACTATGCTGAATAAAGCCAGCTTATAACTGAAGGTAGATTTATTTATTTATTTATTTATTTATTTATTTTTTTTTTTTTTTTTTAACTTAGATATGTATGATGTTTTCCATGAGAGATATCATTGAAGGCCATCAGAAGTCTTCTTCTGGTAAGATCAAAAACAAGCCTTTCAGTCATGTTTTTTGTCAAACAGAGAAAAAAACCCCAACAAATAAACAAACAAACAAACCCCCCAAAAATGCCACCTCCCTAGGGAATGACAGCTGTAGAAATACATTCCAAATGTAAGGAAAGTGTTTAGTGAGGTTTCTATACTACACATACAGGTTTCTGTAGGACTGTTACTAAAGGTAGGGTATTCTTCCTAGAATCATAGAACTGTTTAGTTTGGAAAAGAACCTTAAAGTCATTGAGTCCAACTGTTAACCCAGCACTGCCAGGTCCACCACTAAATCATATCCCTAAATGCCACATCTAGACAATTCCTTAAATACCTTCAAAGATGGTGACTCAGACACTTCTCTGGCCAGCCTGTTCCAATGCTTGACAACCATTTTGGTGAGGAAATTTTTCCTGTTATCCATTGTGAACATTCCTTGGTGCAACCTGAGGCTGTTTTCTCTTGTTCTGTTACTTGCTACTTGGCTGAAGATTATCATGCAATGCATGCTTGAAAGGAAAAACATCAGTGGATAAAAACAGCAGACATCTAAAGAAGCAATTTTGACCCAGTCAACAGCCAAAAGACAGGGTTCAGTTCACAACAGAGCCATGAGGATATAAGGCTTGACAACTAAAGTGAGGGAAATTCTTTGTGTTTTATTTCTTCATACTGTGTTGAGATTAAACTTCCTGTTACAAAGAGATATCTGTCTCACAAAATGAATGAGATTGAGTCCTAACAGTCTTAGGGTTCACACACTCCATCTCAACCAGAGCCAGCAGACCAAATAACTTATCAAGTCATAGTAAAATAGATGTAATACCTTGTTCTCAGTAGCTTAGTATTTTGTTAAAAGTTTAGTCGCTTGCACTGAGCAAGGACTGAGCCCATGACCAGGAATGCAGGAAGGTTAAAAATCAATTTCTAAGTTCAGCAGTAGTACTCAGTAATCTAAATGGTATTCAGAACTATGTCAGATATATTTGAGTAACCAGTGAAGGTTACCAGACAGGCCATAAGAGCAGTGATTTTCCAGATCATCAAAATCCCTAGGGCTTGATACCTTGACACATCCATCACATTCAAGGATGACCCTCTATTTGTAAGACTGCCATGAGATTTTGTCAAGAAAGTAGATGCAAAATTGAGAGTAATGTTGTTCATCATAAGGTTCATCACTGGGTCCAGATCAATTATCTGTAAACAGATATTTGGATGTATCTGAATTCCCTTAAATATTCTCGTAGCTCCTGATGAATTTAGTCCCAAGCTGAATTCCTTTTGGCACCAGTTGAATCCCAGATGGGTTTACTAGGCAAAAGCCTGACATAGGAAGCAATGAGAAGAAACAAGGCTGAACTATGAGGTGATGTGAAAAACAGAAAAGTTGGAACTGAGTAGGATAGACTGACAATGAACAAAACAGTTAAGATGGGTGAAAGGTAAAGAGACCAAAGGGATTAAGAGTTTGTGAGTAAAGAACTGCAACTGGCTAAGAGAAAAAGTTAGGAAAGGGCTTAAATTTCAAAGTAAAAAAAAAGGCAATGGCTGAATAAGACATCTGAGACAGGTAGTATGGGGAGAAAATAAAATTTGTAGCTGAGAGGCTGAAAGTATAGCATGTACATCCATAAAACCCAGGAGGCAAAGTATGAAATGGCACCCTAATCTTAACAATTTTTCTATTTCTGTTTTTTCAGCAAACATCTATGATATATGTTTGGCAAAGTGTCACAGTCTCCTGAAGTGCTGGCATCTACACAGGGGACTATTCTCACCTGCTGCCACCATTTACTCCATTACATGGAGTGTCAGAGGTCTGTGACATCCATGCAAAACTTCCAGCCAAGCTGCCAGATATTATTGCATGACAAGTTTTTTTTAGCTTTTCCCATTTTCCTTTTTCTAAATATAAATTTTACATAAAAGTAACCTCCTCTCCCCTTCCCTCAAAACACTGTGAAGTTCCAGGCAGGATAACCTCATGTTGATTTTTTCTTTTTCTTTATATAAGTATAAGCAATTAATTTAAGCTAAGATTCTCACAAGTGGTTAGTGGTTTCTGATTTTGTAGTCCTTGTAATGTGGATGAATTTACAAGCACCTAGAAGCTGTAGGATATTTTGAAGTATTCCATATATTCTGAAAGATGAATCCCAAACACCTTCTCTGATTTAATACATTATTTGGCATACTATTCCTTCCCTTCTTCTCTTTGTCTCAATTCACGAAGAGTAAAAATGTCCTCCTTGTTAAAGAGTATTGTGAAAATACATCCATGAATTAAGGACCTTTTTCTGTGACTTCTGAGGCAGTTTCACAGTTTGCTATAGCTCAAAAGATGCTTCTAGTACCCAGGAGCATGACTTGAGGACTGTTCATGCCTCACCAGCAGCGGTGACATCTGGTGAGTGTATCTACAAGACTTCTGTGAACTAAGAACAGTGTGGCTCCAGTAGGACTTGTGTGGCCCACATGTATGTGCTGTGGTTACTCTTAACTCTATGACCTCCCAGACCTGACTGGAAAAACACAGATGAGGGGCAAGTGAGAAAAAAGGCATAAGATCACCTTTCATATATCAGATGGATGGATGGTGCTGCTACCTCAGGGGCTAAAAGGCAGGAATCAACCAGGTGGGTGTGAAAACTGACATGGAATTGAGTGGGTCTGAATTCACTCATGTCTGTGTTGAGATGCATATTGCAGTGAGGACTGCCACAGGAGAAGAAATGAGCAATTCTGCTTGTGGAACAGGTTTTGTAGTAAATATGCAGTGAATCAAATTTGGGCCTGTATATTCACCATCAACAAAAGAACGCAAAATATTGAACGCCCCTCATTAAGTGAGTAATATCCATCTGTGTTTTAATGAACAAGGTTCCTATGCAATAATAGAAAGTGATGATGTAAATAAAAATTGTACTGAATGTATAATGGTTGATAAGAAGCTAGGATTTGTTCACATAATAATTGCTCTGTCTTACACATGTGCACATATATATATATATGTACATTCATCTGTTATGATGTTTATCCTGTTTATAAATTTTATCCAGGATTTAAGACTCTGATTTATCCAGTCAGATAGATTTACCTGAATCTATCCCATAGAAATCTAAACATATACTTGCTGCTTAGACACTTTCTAATTAGTGGAGAGAGAAAGAGACATTTGATGCTATCCAGATTCTGATCCAAATGTGTATTTTAGGGAAAACACCCTAAAACTACTTTCTTCCATGGTTTTGACTATAAAACAGTCTGAATGACTTTTCCAAGCATAAGCAATGTAGACTTCTAAGATAAAATAACATGAATCTCATGGTAAATATTTTGTGCTACAAATTGTTACCAATAAAAGCATACATTGTAAAATAATTCACAGGTAATATTATAGAAAGAAAGAAATATACACTATTATAAATCTGTCTAGGTTAAGCATCTAAAATTTTTACCTAGTCTACTGAAAAAATACTTAAAGTAAATAAAGTGAAAATATGTAATTAGAGTTTGAAATGTATACTCTATTTTCATAAACTACAATATTAGAAAATAAAAACCTACTGTGAAGTGAAAATAACAATTTAAATGATTAGTCATTGGTTAGTAGGATGTTGAAAAACCAACACACAGAGAAAAAGTATATTTCCAGTGTGCAATTATCTAGTTAGTCAGAACAATTCGTTATTTTCCCCCAAATCAATATTACAAATGCTCAATATTTTCTTCTGTAAACTGAAATTAGATATCAGTCAGATGTAAGTACCAAGCAGAAATGATTTGTAGCTGTAAAACTTATGGCTGCTCAAAATCTGATTGCAAAATTGATTGTAAGCATGGAATTTGACATTTTATCAATTATATCACATTACTGCATGTGTCAGTAAGAGTTCCTGGCATACGGTGTTATATAGGCAAACTATATGTGAAGTGACAACATGAGCAAGTTATGTCTGACTTCTTGAAGTGCAGCTATAATTTTCATTTCCAGGCATAATGATGGAGGGAAAAATCAAAGTATTTTCCATTTTAATTTAAATTGTTGATGATGACATAATGCATGGCTTGGCTACTTTTAATATCCTTGCCAGTGTTCAGAAATGTATGTAGCATGCATAAAGATGAATAGGTTTTACTCTGTAAATTACTGAATTCATAAATAATACAGCAAGATCTTGGAGAAGGTAATGGACATTCTGGCCCAAACTAATATGAAATGTTTTCCCTCCTCTTTTCCCTGATTTAATTTAAAGATTTAGTAGTAAAATTAAGAACATATATAGCATTTGGCAGCATCCATAGTGGTCGAATAGAAGTGCAGCTCTGCTGGAAACTTAACCACCATCTTTTGCTCTGTGCGAACACTTTAAAGTTTCACAGGGAAAACAGTGATTTTAGCACATTGTTATGCTCATCTTAATAATGTAGCAGAGTATCTGAGGTTATAGTATGACAGATAAATACACTAAATGCATCATTCCATATTTAAACTTAAGTAGGCATCTATAAGTTGATTATAAGATGTTTAAAGCTGGCATGGATGTTTAAGAATGAAATCAGACAGATGGTGGCCTCTGAAACATAAAGGTGTAAATTATTGTCTCTGTGGCTATGTATGCTACCCAGTAAGACTTAAAGAAGTTTATACACATGATGAAAGTGAACTAGTGAAACATTTTAGTTCCTATACATTTTTGGCATCTATTAAAGCATTACACATTTTCTTTTATAGTTGCTAGTGTTTGTTAGCTAGGTATTTGAAAACCGTTTTGTGTGGCAGCCAATATAAAAATGCCATCCTACTTATTAGTGAACAAATATACTTGATATACTATAGTTATGACATACAGGAGTTGTGTCCCATTTGGAATGACACAGCTTCACAGGGAAATTGGTCATTGAGAAGATGATATTTAAGCACTACATGCATCCTGCAGTGGAAAAACTGTCATTGATGTCAGTGTTGTGTGAGGTCCATTGGTCTTGATTATATCAGTGACTTTATAGGGATGTATGCTGGTGCTGAATTCCATAGGATTCATACAGCACTGTCATGGTTACCTTTCACAGGCGCCTTTGTACTGATGACATTAGTGTGACTGCCTAACTATATCTCTTTGTTGCTGTTTTCTAAATATAGGGCCAATTTTACTTGTATTTAAGGAACTCTCGCACATAGCAACAGAGCAGTTTCAAACGTATCTGCTTAAGTCTTCAAACTGTATTATAGTACACCTTCAAACAGGCTATCACTCCACATACCACACAAAATTATTTGAATTATCTCAACAGTATCCCTCTGAGATTTATCTGTCTTAAATTTCCTGTTCTTCAGCTCCTGCATTATTCAGTCAACACCAAGAAAATATTTCAGAGTCTCATTTTCCTTCCGCCTTCGCTTCCCTCCCTGCCACACAACCTTATATACCTCTGGCTTACTAATTGGTTCAATTTCAGAGGGCCTATTTTGAAGACTGGAGGGATTTTTCTCCACTGCTCAGAGAGGTTCGTTTTATCAATTCCCTTTAGATTTTCTCAACCAAATACCTCAATACAGATAATATAGGTAAAAATACCTTGATAAAAAAAAGAACACAAAATAACTGAGATAGTTCTCAGGTAGTGGTTCAGGAGTTTGATGAGGCAATGTGCCCAGGAGATAAGTCCTAAAAAGATGGGGAAAAAAGAAAATATATAGCTGCATTTTAAATAGTTTTAAAAAAAAAAAATTGTGGTTAATTTCCCTCATCTTTTCCTCAAACATATCTGTCTAGGTATATCTATTTATTTATTTGAGCAAAGGTAATGAAAATCAACAGTGTCAGCTGTATTTGAACCACACTTGGTAGCAAAAAGACCTACAACCATTTTGACATACATGAGGAGCAGATTTCATAATCATTTTCCCTCCTGTTTCACTTTTGATGCACTATCCCAGCTGGACCTGGTGTCACAAGCTGGCACTGATTCTCAGTGATTTGATTACACAGGTATATTTACAGTGATGTCTAAAATTTTCAGTGGCTATACCTACAAGTCTTTTAGAGTACTTTTTATCTACCTGTAGTAACTAAAAGTTCATTATAGTCTTCATGGAAATAGAGTAGCTAGCAAAATAATTTGTTTTAATCTCTATATACAGAAATATTTATGCACATTTAGATTCTTTTGTGTTTTATTACTTTCTTTTTTATTAGTTGAAAAGGAAAAAAAGGCAGATAAATTTAACTTCCAAACACTGGTTGAATAATTTTCTAAATGTACTCAATAAATTATATTTTTTAAATTAATGTTGTACTTAAGGAATAGTCTTCCACAATACAGTGCCTCCACCAAGAGTCTCCCAAGCAAGACACTCCTCACTTGGCCCCTCCTTGACTTCCCCTTCCTGCTCTGGGGATGGAGATGAGAATTGGAGGCACAAAGGTGAAAATTATGGGTTGAGGTAAGAACAGTTTGTTAAAAACAGTGATGAGATAAGAAAATTAACTGTAAGAGCGACAATATTAATAACAAAAGGTGTAAGACAAAGAGACAATTTACACAGAAAGAAGCAAGATACCTGACCATTTCACTCACAATGCTTTCTCAACAGAAATGAGAGAGCAAGAGTCTTACTTCTGACCCAAGCCAGTGAGGTGAGATGGTATCGAATAACATGAGGGCCCAGACATGCCCCTTTCCCAGCTACTGTAAAAAAATTAACCCTGTCCTAGCCTAAACTAGGACAATTGTATTTTTAAATAATGTTACAATAAATT
>JAWWEW010000112.1:76732307-76901687 GCA_035583185.1 Anabacerthia variegaticeps | reverse complement strand
CCCCCCCCCCCCCCCCCCCCCCCCCCCCCCCCCCCCCCCCCCCCCCCCCCCCCCAAGGATTTGTTTTTTTATCCTATCAATAACAATCTAAAAAATATGAAATAAAGTCCAGAGTCCTATCTAGATTTTCCTTAAGAGATTTGTTCATCAGTCTTTCTATTTTTTACTTTTTTACTTTTTTTTTACTTTTTTCCTTTTCTTTCTCTTTTTTAATTTTTTTTTAACTTCTTTTTATAACTGAACTGCTACAGAAGCAATCAAACATGAGGACTGCTGCTGAGAAGTAAAGCAGAAGAAGAAGGGCCTCACTGGGGACATTGCAACCAGATGTTTCCAAGGGAAAACAACTTTCTCTGACAGAAATTATGACTAAAGTGACATGCTCCTTATTCCTGCTGCTCTGTGGCCTGGGAGGAAAGCTGCAGAAAGAAATCATATAGGTATTGAGGAAACAGACAGAAAAAAGACTCTTGTTGGAATATTTCCCATACTGTTGGTGGGCTTTCCTACATTCATTGTTCTTAGTGTTTAATCTGTTCTCTATCTCCACAGCCCCATTATTCACTAACAGTAACACTGGCCCATTTTATATTCGTTTCCCATAGTAGTCCTCTGTACCTCACTTTGCACATCTTTTACCACAACTCTTTCCATTTTCTAATCCCTCTTCCACAAAAAATAAGCCAAAACTACACATCATATAATTTTCACCATAATTTTGTCCTCTTTATTTAAATTCTTTGTGAAAATAAGGATCCTTTTTTTTTTTTTGGTTTGGTTGGTTGTTTTTTTTGTTGAATGGCTTTGGGGTTTTTGTTTGTTTTGTTTGTCTTGAGAACTGGTAGGTGTCAAATTCAGAGTTCATCAGATTCAATGAATTTTATGCAACCTTCTGTACTCAGATTGTAATTTGGTATGATTTGTATCATGTATATGAGGCGTCATTCAGGTTTGTTTTTTTTTAACTTTTATACTAGACACAAATACAAAAATGTTACAAAGCCCAGAAAATAGTTTAATGAAATCAAACAGTTATTCAAGGCAGATATATTGAATCTAACTTTAAACACTATTGACATCTACATTTGAGCTAATTGCTATGTGCTATAGTCAGGCAAGAGAAATTGATATGTCTTCTGCTTTGTAATTCATCTCAACAAAAAGTAGGCATCTCATACAGGTCATACCAATTGCACCCTAAATGTGCCTATTTCTCTACCTTGGCTGCAATGGGAGCCTAAAGTGACTAACAACTGCACTGTAGATAACTGAAACCAGATGAAGTATTTCCCATTCTTATCAATTTCCATGCTGACTGCAATAGGCTCATGATTTCTGAAAGTTATCAATAATGTTACTACTATTCTGTCATGTTATTTCCCACAATTCAAGTAAGCTATAGTTTGTTAGAGGTCATGAAAACATTCCAAAGATCTGTACTTTTACAATAGTCAAGAAAGGAATTTTTCTTCCCTCTTCCTGTATGAGTTTCTAAACTTCAGTATCAAGAAATTGCCCTCTGGGTGTACAGATTCCTGGGAATCAGGAGTACTCACTCACAGAAACATGGTGGGTGAGTATTCCATGCATCTTCAGCATTAAACATTTGATCAATATGAGAGTTTGAGAGGAGAAAGTAGTGTTAAAAGTTTATTCATTCCGTGCACTCTTTAGAGATGATTAACTGTCTTTATTATATTAAAGCAAACCCAAAGCCATCTGCCAAAGGCGATTGTGTCCAAGCACTGAAACCATTTCATGTGAAAACTCATTTTCAGACTCCTAATTATTTTTCATTATAGTGGCAGTGTGGAATAGATTGGAATTGGACAGTAATTGCCAGGTCTGAGCAGTGTGGACCATTGCAATGTATCAGTTTAGATGAAGTGTGACAAGGATACATCTAGCTACTATATAACTTCCATTAAGCCACTTCCCTGTCCCTGATCATGTAACACTTCATAGAATGTGGTCAGCACAAGGTCATAATAATGGCTTTCTGTCTGACTTCAAGTATTTTGTACACGCACAAGCTGTTAACCCCCTCTGTTAGCATCACTCTAACAATGTCCAGTTATTTCAGTTGTCAAGGATATTTGCAGTATTCCTTCAGAGGGGATAGAAGGACTTTGAAAGGTTGCAGAACTTACATATGTATATTTTAATGCTTCATGATCCTAAAATGTCCTGGAATTGAGAAACAAATTACCGAGAAGGTAATAAAATGTTTTTCTACAGCATTTCATGTGGTAGGCCCTACAGCACAAATTGGAAAACAAATGACCTTAGATTCAAGTTCCAAATCTATAGACATTTCTTGCAGTAAAACTTTTCTCTCATATTTCAGTCCTTAATTCATTTCTTCCTGATTTTATTCTCCTTCTCTTTCCCCTCACAGAACAAATGTTCTAAGACTAGATCTAACTGTCTCTAAACTAAATAATAATGCTCACACTGACTTTACTAATCTTTCTGCCCTTTGTGTTAAAGAAATTATCTGAGATACAACTTTTCAACCTTATATTTGCTTGCTAATTTTGGCTTACATGACACTATTTTTGTTTCCACTTATATTTAGAAAAGTGTGTTCTCAGTTTTGTGCGTCTCTTTTTCTGAATACTGTCATTATTTCCTAAGGAATAGCATCCAACATTTGAGCAACAACAGTTAATGACCAGCTCAGAAAATATCCAGACATCAGTTTTTATCCTCACTATTGTAATTCAATGGAAACATCTTTTGGCAGCAGCAGCACTAAGAATGCTGGCTGTCCCTTTCACCCAGGATGCCAAATTCTCTAACTTTCACTCTGTGTCAGATATTGAATCACATAAAGTGTGGGGTTTTTTTCAAAAGGTGAGCCCAAAGTTCATCTTATCTTTTCTTACATACAAAATCTCTACTTCTCACACAATGAAAGCATGTGTCTCAATATTTTTGTAAAGTGAGGAAATTGTACTGTGTTCAGAAATATGTCATAACGCTACCTTAGCTATTTCTCAGAGACATTATATACTGTACAGATATACACACTGTTGGAATGATTGTGTTCTCACAGCTTAAGTCTTTTCTCTTTGCCAGCTGAAGAGTTGTATAAAACGCCAGCTCAAGCTCAGGATGATTAAAAAGAATATTGATTTTTCTCTTGTGTACATGATAGTAATCTTCTGAAATTCCAAGGATGGTAATACGTCACTTTGTTTTCCAATGCCATTCACGGCATGAACAATATTAAAAAATAAAAAGGAGTAGGAAAAGTATAATTAATGAAGTCATCTGTCATCAATGAACTGGCAAAATAATAATTATTTTAAATGTTCCAGAAGGGTAGAAAAATCATAACAAGGCATTCTAAAATTGTTGAAGTTTTTTTATTTTTTTTTTTTTTTGTGTGTGGGGAGTGTTTTTCTTTTTGTTTTTTTTTGTGGTTTTGTTGTTTTCTTTTTTTTGTTTTTTTTTGTTTTTTTTTTTTTTTTGTGGAGTGGTTTGGGTGTTTTGTGGCAGTTTTTTTTTGGTTTGGGGTTTTTTTTTTGTTATGTTTTGGTTTCTGTCTTTTTTTTTTTTTTTGGAGGGGGATTATTTTTTTGTTTGGTTTGGGTTTTTGTTGAGGTTGTTAATTTTTTTTCTTTTTCTTTTGGCAACGTGTTTTGGGTTTTTGGTTGTTTGTTTATTTGGTTGGGATTTTTTTATTTTTTTTTATTTTCTCCAAGGTACTTCAGTTAGTTAATCTAACTAGCTCTGTTTTCTGACTTTCCTTTAGGAAACAGGAAGGATGAAAGTCGTAGTGTTGGTCATGACTTGACTGGCCCGTAGCCTTGCAATGACACTTCAGCAGGCTTTGCTCTTTCATCCTTGCACTTTTAACATCAATCTGCCACACACTGTGCTGGTGCCTCTGTTATATTAGATAAATGTATTGCCAGCAAAAGCTAAAATCCTGATGGGGTTCCTCCTCATGTAATATGACAGAATTTAAAAAAAAAAAAAAAAAAAAGGCAAATACAAAACCAACCAAACAAACAGAAAACAAACAAACAAACAAAAGAACAACAACAATTATATGAAGTGTCAAAGAATTCCATGAGCAACAAGAGAAAATAAGGTTCACTACAAAGCAATTTTTTCTGGCAAAATTACTAAGCAGCAATAAAAAGTCATAGCCTAATATGTGATCTATACAAGAAGTTTCATGTGCAAGTCTATATGCTTATAAACAGGGAGTTTATATGCAAGTCTAGACTGTCAAGTACCAGTCTTCAAATTTGCAGACTTGGGATATAATTTGACTTTTCTGGATATCTCTTCACATCCCATCACATTTGGCCATTTTACAGTGAATGATATCTGTGTAAGGGAGAATCCTGACTGATTTAGAACTGTGTAGACCTCACCTCTATAACAGAAGGAGTTAGAATTTCAAGAACCTATGTCTTAGGCACCTGTGAACAAATTCTGGATCCAAGACCATTGGAATATCAGTAAACTAAGATTGTAGCTTGGCTCTGAGAACTGTTCTGCCAGATCCTAGATCCTTCTAGTTTTCCTCCGGCATGCTTTGTTCTCACATACTCACATAACTGTGGTAATTAATATAAACAGCACATGGAATGCTTGTATGCAGCAGTTATGTCAGAAAGACCATATTTCAGTTGGAGAATGCATGTTTTGTGCTTTTTTTTCACATGTATGTATTGATTAAGCATAAATGAGGTAAGAACTCCATGTTTGGCAAATACAAAGAGGCCAGAAAGAGCACGACTTCTGTTTTTCTCCTCCCATATGTGATCTGACACATTTAACTTCCCAATACACCCTCTTCCTGCAGAGCTCTAGGCACAGTTCATTCAAGTCATTATTTACAAGAGATGTCTAGACTTCAATAATCTATTTATCTGCTCTAATAACTGGGATAATGCAATAAAAAGTATATCTCTTAAATTTTCAAACAACATGAAGAGAAGCATGTCAGGCAGGCTGGAGGATGAGATTAGAATTCAAAATGACAAGATGAAGAAAAAGCATGATTAAATTTGTTAGGCACAAATGCAAGGTGAAAAATAGCTGTGTGAAACTGCAGAAAGAAAGATTCAGACTAACAAGTGTTTATGAAGGTAAGGTTAGTGACATGGTGAAATGGATTATCTCAGGAAGTTTTGAAGTCACCATCATTGGATTCTTGAGAAATATCCATAAAGAGTGACGGAGGTATAATTGATCTGCCTATCTGTCTTTCCAAACCTACTTTTCTTTTCTCTGATTCTTACTCTGTACTGATGTGATACAAGTCACAAAATACACATATGTAAGTGTTGCAATATAAAGTGGCTGTGTCATTGCCAGGGTCCCTGCTGCCTGGACAGAGCATGCCCGGTCATCTTCTGTGCTCATGGCAAAAGCAGTGCAGGCACATAAATAGTAATTTCTTAGGAATATTGGACTCCTTAAATAGCACCCAACAACACACATCCCTAACTCCCACTTCTTGTTTATCTTGGTCTGAATAGAATACTTCTGGTTTGTAAAAGCAGTATTAAATACTTTTTAAGGCTAAAATAGATCTTCAGTATTCATACTGTACCATAACAACCTTGGAAACCATGTCAGTGACACCGTGATTGAAGCATATTGTGGTTATCTTCTTCCAGAACAGGCAGGATAGGGTCAAAATCTGTGTGCAAGTGAAAAGGCAACTGTCCAGAAAGGGCATATATGTAGATATATGGCAGCAAAGCCCAAATACAGTATTAAGATTTTGTGGGCTCTTCCCAGTACTGTGGATTGAGCTTCAGTTTGTGCAGAAAGGATGATCTGAAACATCCCTCTCTTTAACATTTTTTTCCTCATATGTGTCATCACCAGGTTTCTCTGGTCATGTAGCTCAGTGCATTCATTGAGATGCACATCACAGAGGTGACTGACACTGAAATACAATTCAGACAAGCCAACTCACACAATTGTCCTGTATGTGGATAACGATGGCACAAATGAAGGCATCCAAGAAAATGGTGGCCTGATGAAATGTCACAGGGTGCATGAAACACAGGCCAGCTAGGGGTAGTGATGATGTTAAGAAAGTGGACACAGGGACACATATAGCTACTGTGTGTCTTGGCAAAGTTTGGCTTTTGTTTTTGCCAAAATTTGAAAAAAATATTTAAATGCAGCTAACAATATCTGGTTGCTGTGTGGGTCCATTGCATGGGCGCTCGTAGTTCAAGCAGGAAGATTGACCCCTTAAATATGAATTCAGCAGTGGCTACCAAAAGTAGAGTAGATACTGGGAAGGATGCCCAGCAAAGTCCAGTCATTATAGTTTACAGGATGCCTCTTAATTTATCTTTTTTAACTTTACCTTAATAAAAAAATTCTGTAATTTTGCTAGTATTTAAATGCAGAAAAATGGATAATATATTATATATTTGTCCCTTTTTTATAAATTAGGAGATATGTAAACATAAATTTAATTATGTCACAGTTATATTATAATCAAATTATAATATTTTAATATGAGATTCCAAGAAAAACACAAAGTGAGAATTATATTTTTCTGTATTTTCTAGTTGGATTGCCTCAACATCAGTTAATTTAATGCATAACTGTACTAACATAACTTAATATTCATAAACCAAATTATTTTATAAAGAAATACATTAAGGAAATTATCTATTGACTTCATTGGCTTTAGTGGCAACCATGCTGAGTTAATCTAATTAGGATTTTTTTACCTCAAAGCATATTAAATATTTAAATTTTTAACCACAGTTCAGTGTTGTAACTAGTGTTCAGAAAGTCCCAAATATATATCCTTTGGAGGAAAAAATAGCCTACAATACACCCTACTCATCTAGCCATTCACTGCTACAAAATAAAGATAGTTATCCTGTCATAGATCTAACTGGTCAAAGAATGTTGTTTTGAACAATGAAAACTGATTGTCCTTGAAACTTTCTTCTCAGTCATGTAATTTATACTCTTACTATTAACATCTTATCCTTCTGGAGCTGTTTTAAACTATGACATAAATGGAGGATAAACATAAAAAGTGATTACCTATTGATATAGTTGAAGAATCACAGCTATTATTGTCAAGAGATTTAAATGTGCTTGAGCAATGCCTTCGGATTGTATTGAAGCTGTTTAAGAAAATTATCATAGTGGGGATTTTTTTTCATTCAATGCTAGAAGGAAAATGTCTAACACTGATTCTCTGTTCTTCTAAGAGAATCTTTTTGCTTTTGTACAGCCACTCCTTTCTATTATTTGACTAAACATGACAGAAGGAAAGAAAAAAAGTGGGGGAGAATGGGAGAAGGGAAAAGAGAACAGTAATCATAGAATCATAGCAAATCTTTAAGTTGGCTGGTCACTTATGGAGTATAAATTCCAAATATGTGTTTATTACTAGTATCAAAGTATATAAATTTCTTACAAAATATGTATATACCACTTTTCCATATTCATGAACTGAGAATAATAAAATGCTAAACCATCTCCCCCATTCCTTGTTGGGACATGAAAGACTTGTAGAACCAGGACATAACATGGGGCGCCTTTATCTTACCTGTCATTCAAAGATTTAAACAGTATAGAAGTTGACTCAGGACTTAGATAGTTTTATACAAATATGTAAGTAGAATTTTCAGAGTATTAGGATCACATATTTGGTGCAGTTTGTTGTGCTGTATGTGATGTTGCCTGTTCTTTCAACTATGTGGTGCCTTGAAACGAATGGAACTATCAGCCCTCCAGAGTTAAAAGAGAAGCACAAAGGAAAATGAGAGAAGAAATAATGAAGATCAGGTTCACTAGCCTTGTATTGTATAATAGCTGTCAAAATGAAATAGAAGTTATCAGACTGATCATATTAGGGGGAGATAAGCTCTAACCATAGCCTTATATATCAGTGTCAATGCAATATCTGCAGTGAAAGTGCAAAAGTTAAGCAATGAGAATTTCCTAAGAATGCACTGATCCTTGCAATGTAGTAGTGCAATACATATAATTTATATGAGCTATCATGCCTGTACTCTCTTGACCTCAGAGCAACTGTATATTCAGCCATCTCTATTCAGAGTCAATCATAAAACTACTAGAGGGAGTGAAAGAGGAATACACTTTTCAGCAAATTTCCAGATGTATCATGGCAGTTGAACTTCATAACAGACCAAATTGTGTACTTTTAATTTATTTATCTACAGATCTAAAGTACTTACAGACTTCCTATTTCCACTCCTAAGAGTTTCAAAATATTTAATGGAAAAGTCTGTGATTTGATCACTCATCTATGATAAGTTTTCATTTAACAGGTGAAAATTAGATGTTTCAGCAGACTGCATGACCAGAGGGAAAAAAATAAACCATAAGCTAAAGGTCTTTAACAGATATGACACATTTTTAACTGTAATTTCTGAAAACTTGCCATGAATACCACATAGCTGGTTATTATTAGTTAAACACTAGTTGATCCTCTACTGTCAAAATACCTTTCAGTCCACATTTCTTGGAATGATTTTTGTGTTTGGGCTGGAGGAGGACCTCAAAAGGTCCCCTAATAAGGAAGAATTCCATAAAACAACTGTTTTCAACATAAAAAATCCTCATGTACTAAGACTGTACTTCTGTGAGCACCTGCAAATACCTGAAAGTTATGAGGAGTTTGGGACTGTGCTCATATGTGACTCAACCACCTCAGCATATCTGCATGAAGAGCAATGGTTCAACAAATATTTTTCAAGCATCTCTATTAATTCTATATGCTGTTTAAATATGTTTTCTAATTTCCTTCTGAAGTCAGTGGCAGTACTTATTGGTGGCCCCTTGTAAGATACAAGAAGCAGTGGGGCAGGGCACTTGAATGCCAACAAAGTTGCATTGGCTAGGAAAATACAGCTCTGTTCACTACTGCCATTAATATGGGACCATTGATGGTATCACCACTCAAGTTTTATACAAGTGGCTTGTACTTTCCAAGTGAATGACAGACTCAGAATTTTTTCTGTCTTCAGCCATACATATTGCAAATATTTTCTCACAGTCTCTAGTAACTAATGTCTTAATTTTTAGGTTATGGGCTCCAGATGTGACTACAGGTTGTCTAGTAAGGTGGATCTATGTGTTCTCAGTATTTCAAGAAAACAGCCAATGTACACTAGGTTAGAAAGAATGACAAGAGAAGGATGCAACACAGGTTACTGTCATGGTGGTGGAAAGAGAAAAAGGGAAAGAGAGTGCAAGCAAGGACATTAGATACAATTTCATAGAAGCATGTATTCTCAGGCCATGATTCATTTGCTCGGTTTTACACACACTCATTACCATGATACAGGTTGAACACCAGAAGTGCCAATCCTCTCCACTGGATATAAGAATATTTGGGGGTAGCTAGCTTAAATAGATTCCTTACTCTGGTAATCTAAATTAAATTAAAAAAAAGAAATGAAAGTTGTCTTTTGTTACCTGAAAGCTAAAGCATTCAGTTAGGAAAAAGTCTGGAGTCTACTATTTCCCTGGAAGACTTTACATCTTATTATAAAATTCATCAGCTGATGAGTATTAATTTAAAAAAAAAAAAAAATAATAATACATTTTTTCATACACTATGTCCATGCAAATGTAAAAAGGAACCTGGGGAATTTTTTTTCTTTGTTTTTCTCTTAACGGGAAAGAAAGAACAAAGAAGTCTGCTAAGAGAGCTAAGAGACAATGGAAATGAAGATTAACTCATGGACTGATGAAGAAATATCACAAGTCAGATTTCAATATTTATTTTGCAGAAAAATAAAATTTCCTCAGGGAGAGAACATCCATAGTAATATGGGTTTATCTTAGGTCAAAAGATAAAAAAGCAAACATGAACTTTTACAGTCAAAATTTTCTAATTGTCAGTGTTTGGCTGCAATGTAGGTCTGCATTTCTGGGGAAGAGAAAATGAAAAGGTGAGAAAGGAAGGACTTTTATCCAGAATGCCAAAAAAGATCATTGAACAACAGCCAGTGTTTGGCTTGTTACTGGTGAATAAGAAAAGTGTTACAGGCACCATAAGGCACACAAGAAATTAATTTTAGGTGATAAGTAGAATAAAACTACTTACAGAGCTAGTCACAAACATTTTGAAACCTCAGAATATGAATGTCTAGAAGCTTAAAGGATGCACTATTTTTTTCAACTACATCTGAGAACATGTTCAAGGACATGAGTAAGAAGAGCTTCCTCATTTGCATTGGTACAGCAGTCATGCTTTGGGCCAAACCCCAAAAGAGAAAAAGCAGAAAAGGGTTACTTCAGCATGTTCAGGTCAAATGACATTTTTCTTCAACGTTTTCTTCAATATTAAATCTTCTTCATCAACCTCTGGATCTTAAATTTTCATTTCTTTCTTTAGATGCTCTTTTGCAGACAAGAACCTAAATAAATATTCTAGTAACTTTTTTTTTTAAATTATCAGCTTTAGTCTGTCCTTTCATACCTAACCCATGGCTAATTTAGATACTAGCTCTGTAATATTTTTGTATCTTTGGAAGTATACATATTTTGAATATATAATAAAGAAGTTATAAAAAGCTTATTTTGCACACTTCTGTAACTACTTCCACAGCCTGGCATAATGCTGTTAGAAGATCAGCCCTAAGAGTTTATCACTCCCTTTTATTAAACACAACCACATTACAGCTCCATTATTTTAAACACAAGAAGCATATAGACAGGAAATTGTTTCAGTGTCTTTATAAGACATCATTTTATGACAATAAATTCTGGTTATTATTACCTCAGTATCAATTTGACCCTATGCTTTCAAACAACCTTCTGTTCCACATTACTCGGAATGATTTCTGTATTTGCAAGAGAAGGCCAGGGTTTCAAAGGCCATTATTGAACATTACCAGCTGGGAGTCTGATGTACTATTCCACGTGTTATAAACAGATTATATTTTCATTTTCAAATATGACATTATTACTAGAGTTATACTAACAAGCTGAATAATTAACATCCATATTTCATGTTTATTGCTGCCTGCAAAAGTTTTAATTAGGAAGCCGTATAAAGGTTCAAGAAGCTACAGTATTAAGAAAGTAATAATTAAATACCTGTTAATGCAATTATAACTCAGTTCTCTCTTTTAATTAGATGAGTTTGTCATTATTAGAAAAATGACAATATCTCTGAAACTGTAGGAAATCTTCTCCCAAAAGTTCTTCTAAGGCACCTCTGTTTATCAGTTTCTAAAGAAAAATCAAAGCTATTGCCTTCTCACTTAGTTAAACCATTCAGTGAATAGTAGAAAACTTGTTTTAGAACTGCAGGAGGTGCACTGCCTATAAAGGTTCTGGTTCATTAACAACGATGTCTGATGAGGGATCAGAAAGCAATGAATTGTCAGCACCTAACAAAACCAGGACACAAACACAGCATAAATAAAGAAAAGTCATAGTTCATGGAGAGACCTCAGGAGAGCTCTTTGTAAGCAAAGATAGGGATGTAAATTAGTTATTTACAGGTTCATTTGGGATAACATATTTGAAATATGAGTCAACATTAAAAAAAAAAAAAAAGCACAATATATTACTTATTGAAATAATTTCAAAATTAGTAAGGTCAGAATTATCTTCTTACAAGTCTATGTAGATCATAAATTCAGCAGTAAATTGTTGAAAATACCTTCTCTTTTAAAAATTAGAAAAATTAAATGAGGAAATTTTTTTGTTTAAATTTTGAGCTGCAGTGTCCTTTATTTCTGATTTTACTAGGTTATCATCATATCTTTTGTTGTATTATTTGGTTTATTTAAATTTTGCAATGTTTCTTGATCAACCATTTACCTATTTGTATGTTACTTTTTATTAACATTACAATTTATGTAGCTGCAAATACTGTAAATAGTGTTGCATTTGTGTTGCAATCATTGCAATGCTTTTCATAGCAAAGTTGTTCATGTTTATACCTTATGTATTACCAGCATCCTCCAAGAAAGAAGACTAACACAAATCAGGCAAAGTATAATAATTGTATTTCTGTCTTTGGTTCTACTGTCAATCAGTTCTGAGATATCTGGACATCGGCTTCAGATACCACCATCTTTTGCAGCTTACATGTAAAACTAAGATTCTGCTTAAGGAGAATGTGTTGAAGAAGAATTTAGAATAGACAACTTCTATGTTATGATTTTTTTCTAACAATAGCAAAGACTTGCAAGAGACTCTTTTTTAAAGTCTGAAATCTTGGTTAGAAGGCTATTTCGAAACATGTACAAAATTGTGTCCTTAATAAATATGCATATTTCTGTTTTCCTGTTCTCTGATCTATTTAAGTTTAAAAAATTAATCTCATAAGTCATGATTGAAATTGCATATATTTTATTAGAAAAGCTTGAAGTTTTTCTAAGGCTGACACCAGAAAGAATTCTATTTCCTGATGTCTTGATCTTGGTGTTATTAAAGTCTGACCTTATGAGGAAGAACGTTTCATAGAAGCAGTGCCCAGAAACATTTTTCCAAATTGGAAAGGCCTTCAACTAATAGTTATATTACAGTTCATAACATTTTCATAGCTTGCTATGTATCCTTTGAGTAGACAAAGACCTAAATTCTCCTTTGATTTCAACATGTCTTGAAAAAAAGTCAAGTAGGCAAAAGACTGCAGATTAGACAGGTATGTAGATAGATTGGTTGATGGATAGTAAATCTCCTATTCTTCCAGTTCTTTTACATCCTAAAGCCCTTTCTCTAATAACTTCCCATTATTTAATTTTCTCAAGGGAGTACTATGAAAAATTTTAAACTTTGGAGTAATTTTCATATACTGATTATGCTACAACAGAGGAGGGAAGATTCACACAAATTTGTAACCATCTTAAACCTTGTTTGGTTTATGCCTTTCTAGTACAAGATATTTTAGACTATTTTAAAAACCTTCTATTTCTACTCAGGTGCCTCCAGGCATAGGTGTTTTTTCCAAAGAGGCTCTTGTTCTTTGAAAGGTTACACAAATTCATTTTCTACCTCTGTGGTGCAAGCACCAGGCACTGTAATCATGGTATTTAGCCTCAGTGTAATTGGTGTGATTAATAAATACTGATGGATCAGCAAACTGTTTGCTTTGTAAAGTTCAGAATTTTGGAGATTAGATTGAAACTGTTGTGTTGTTATTAATGTAATCAGTCCAACATAAAAAAAAAAAAAATAAAAAAAATAAAAAAAAAATGATGGAGGAGATGATGATTTGGCAACACGTCAAAATAAGACATGGTACCTTATTAATCCTTTGAGCTCATGTAGGATTTTTGAATTACTTAGCTAACCTCATTTGATACTAGCAAGGGTATAAGATTAATGCAATAGGAATTTCATTTTGATGTTATCTAAATGTGGGATTAAGCCCACAAAAGGACCTTGCAGAAACCTATTTTTCAGTTTGCTAAATTGGCTGGCATGCCTTACAATCTTTCTTCTCATAGAAAGTGGAAATGTCATTAATTTTTTCAAGTGACCAAGAGATTTTCCAGGACACTCTTCAGTGAGAAATACAGAATACTGGAAGAGTAATGAGGACTTTTAATTTTAAACATTTCAATTTCTGTCTCAAGAGAAGGTAAAGTTAACTTTCACTAGTGCTTCATCCTGATATCCTTTTCCTTCTTGACTAAATAGTAACACTCTTAAGAGTTATTAAATATGGAAAATTACTGAACTTAAAGTACTAATACTCTTATTAGTATGCAAAATTTTTTGTCAGATGAAGTTTTTTTAGAATCTTTTCTTAATTTCTTTCCCAAGCTTGCAGCCATAAAGGCTATGAAATTAGTAAACGTCAATAATTTCTGTAAAGAGTAGATTTTTAGTAATGTATTAATACCAAAGACATGGGATTCATGATGCATTTTTTAATGCCCCATGTGACAGGTATTTATGAAAAGGACCTTCAAGGGACTTTCTCATGTCTCAGGGAAGTTCTAACAGCTGCTGATGTGTGATGAGATCAAGTTACAGCTGTTTGTCTGCAAGCTGCCACAGGTTCTGTTTTTCATCTCTTTTTGGTCTGAAGCGCCTTTGGTTCTCAGACTCCTCTTGTAACAGTCTTAGGTAGATAGATCATAAAATGTCTGTTGAGATCTAATTTTCTCCTTCATCTCTGTCATCTAGATGTAAAGGGTTTTACTGAGCTGAATTGTACCTCTTAGCTACTGGTTAGGGTTGTTCCAAAAGGATTTATGTTGATGACTGGTTTATAGAAACAGCCATCCTAGTGCACATGTTTTTGTTATGAAAGATGGATGTGTAGAAACACAACTGAGGCAGTCTAATTTTTAAAGCAGTCATTTGCCAGTAAGGACCAAATTTTTTGCTTGAAATGAGTCATACAGTAATTTCTAACAAATAGAAATCTACTGTGGGATGCTTTGCTAACTGTAGGCAGCCTGTTAAATGTTGTGTGTTAACTCTCACAATTTCAATACAAAAGTATTAAAAGTAGCATTAATGATAATAGCTTTCTCTTTCTCTTTCTCTTTCTCTTTCTCTTTCTCTTTCTCTTTCTCTTTCTCTTTCTCTTTCTCTTTCTCGTCCTCTTTCTCGTCCTCTTTCTCTTTCTCTTTTCTCTGTCTTTCTTTCTCTCTTTGTCTCTTTCTCTTTCTTTTTCTTTTTTCACTTTTTCTCTTCCTCTCTTTCTTTCCTACACTGTAGTTGAAATAAAAAAAAAAATTACCATTCTAGATGAAATTATATGAATTCCAGAGAAAGATTTAACTCTCCTGTTTCTCAAATTAAAAAACCCCCAAAGCTATATTTTCATTAACAAATATAATTCTTATGAACAAATATGTACAGTAATTCAGGTTCCAAATTGTGTAAATGAAACAATATTAAATGATAAATTATATCAAAATGGAAGATAATAAAAGTCTAATAAAACTATTATTAAAAATACAATTATTTTTGCTAACACAATGCACTATGATTTCTTAATGGTTTAATTATTTAAAAGATAGAAATGTAGTAAAGATTTTAGGCTTCTTTAGATTTTTAACTACTAGATAATTTTCCAGTATTCATAGAAATGTAAGTCTTTAAAACAGTAATGCATGTTGAGATGACCACTGTAAATATATATCATTATTCCTAGATGCTCAAAATAATATGTATTAAGTCATATCAACAGTTACATGAATGTCATCCTAAGATTGAAGATGTATGAGAAAAATATGTCACTATTATGTGTGTACAAGCAAACTCTAGATGGAAAATGGAACCTTTGTTATTTGTTTGCTTTTGTGCTTTTTGTGTGCTCTTTGTCAACAGCGGCTGAAACTATTGTCCAATTTTGACTCAATTCCAGGAACCACTTTTTTGAAAGTATATTTTCCACCACATCGGTAAGCTTTCTACTCAGACTGTTATTGTTTAGGACAATCAGTAAATAACTCCACTACTAAGCTTGTGCTTTCTTGAGATTAACTGCTATTTTTTCTAGTAATCCATAGCTATTTTAAAAATGGAAGCACAATGTCTTTGAATGGTGTTTTCCCCACCAAGTTCCTTTGAAAATTTCCATTTTTATTGCTTTTTCACTCATTAATGCAAGTTACTCATGCTCAGATTAGGAACATGGATCTTTTAACATATTGTAAATTCTCCCTCTAGACCTTTCCTTGCAGCTCTCAAGGGGATACAGGTGTCAACCTCGGTCTTACTGTAATCTCACTCTCAGTGGCTCAAGAGATCAATGTCTAACAGGAAAAATGTGTTCAGTAATGTGATAATTCTGAATCCGGATAAAATTTATTGTACTCCCAACATTTGCAGTATGGTACCTGGATGCCCTGGCTATACTAGAGCAGAACAAAATCAAATTGTGCATCCAGCAGTATCCAGATTTAGTGCTAAAAGTTCCTTCAGTTTCAAGAAAAACTAATTTTTAGAATGACTACTAGTCTCATGCTGTTATAGTTTGTTTTCTGGTCCTCTGAATTGCAGTCAAGATTTCTGCTTATGGTTGCAAACTTTCAGATAACCTGATAGGAGTTAGATTTAGTGGTATTTTTTTTTTGTAAGTTCCCAGATAAGAATAAGCAGGATTCTCTTTCTTACCAGAATATTTACTAGGAGAGCTCTTGTATTCAACTGCAAGAAATTCATCTTCCTAGCTAACTGTATGCAAGTTCTTGTTTCGCCTGTCAAATGGACTGTTCTGTACATTGAACAGAGGTTCCAGCACAGGTTCTGTGATGCTCAGTTCTGAAAGGTAGACTCACTAGCTGGAGAAAGTGGAATAAAAAAATGGTTTGCAAAAGCAGTACACCTAACACAAAATTTTGATGACAGCAAAACAGCGAATTTCAAATGCAAAAATGCTGAAATATTTTTGAAACTTGGGGAAAACCACCTAATTAATCAGCTGCCCCCGGAGTCTTGAGGTGGATGGTAAGGGCAGTTCATATCTCTTGAAGATATTGTTTCTGCCTCTCTGCAAACTCGAGCAGAGATCAATGTAAAAATTCACAAATATAAAGTTATCAGTGCTGCCAGGAAAACCATTCCCAAGGGTAAGGGGTGTAGTCTTGTTTTGCACTAAATCAGTGGTTCCACACACACACTGGAGCCAAGATTCAATTCAGTGTCCTTTGCATACTCACAGTGATGTTATATGACCATATGGACTCTGAAACAAATTGTTTCTAGTGGAACTGCTTGGCAAAAAAGTGAAGAGATAAGAAAATAAAGTGATATATCATATTGGTTCAAAAGGTTGTTGCTCTGTCGTTTCCATATTAAGAAAGGAAAAAATGAAGAACTGTGCATAGGATGACAAGCCTTCCCCCATGCCCAGTTATAATCAGAATATGCAAGAGAAAAGAAACAGAAGGTGGAAAGGATTGATTAAGAGAGAAACAAGTACACATAAATTCTTTCAGTTCTGTAAAACACAGATTTATTCAAAAATGGCATCTCTTACCCAGGGGCATCAGTTTCGGGATGTAATAGGGCATATTGATGATCTTAGTTTAGTCATTTATTCTTTATTTAATTAACTTACCTTTAAGGTCTTTCTAGACTTCACCTCAGAAGTAATATTCCCACTTCCACAAGGAAACAAACAAAATGGTTTATATTTAGAAGTTCCCTCAGGAACTTGGTAACTTGTGTTCTCGAAATCCTAGTTGGATTGTTTTGAGCTGGTTTTCAGTTCTGATTTCCCCATACTCTGAGATTTCATTATTGTTTCTTCAACAGAACTTCAAATTAGAACTTTTAGGATCTGGAACAAAATCTAAACAAAATAGCTTCAAGCTGCTCTAGTCAAATGAAACAGACTCCCTCCACCTTATTTTATACTAGCAAATGTACAACAGACTGTATGAATAGGACCTTCAAAGTGAAAAATTTTTCCATTTCCAAAAAAAAGGGATTTTGAACCTAGGTGCTTTTCCATTATTGACATAAAGTGCTGTGAGTGAGAATAAACAGTGAAAAAACACAATGTCAAGGCCTCTTCTATAACGAAGTTTTGTAACTTATCTAGGTTTAATAGACAGACAGGAATTATATTCTTAAATGAAAGGATATACCATAGAGAGATTAACTGAGAATTTTTTCATATAGGTCACCATTTTAACATATATGGTATGTAGCTATGCAGTTTGAGTAGATATATAAACATTTAATTAGATTCTGTTGTTCTTTAATATGTCTGCATATCTTCAGACTCTCAGCTCTAAGGAGTTTGAGCTGGATTTCATTGAGACAGTGAAAAGGTGGTAAGAAGTTCCACAGCATCAAAGACTGTCTTTAACAGCATTATAAATCTGACATGAACAATTTCTCAATTCAGCAATGACTTCAGAGGAAACTTTGCTAAAATGCATTCCTCTGGGTGTTATCTAACTGGCAAATAATCCTCCAGGTCTCTGGAAAATGTAACCCACTTTACTTGCCTTAGATTATGTAGCAGATACTGAAGTCATCTTAAACCAATCAATTGAGAGGGAACTGTGTGACGCTAAATTATTTCTACCCACTGCAAACAGACAGCAGAAATATGAGGGAAAGATTTTTTTTTTTTTCATTAGGTGAAATTTTCTTTCTTTTATGTTTCAAGAAGCAACCAGCACACTTGGAAGTTTCTTTTTCTGCCCTTTCCTTTCTTCCTTTTTTTTTTTCCCTCTCAGAGCAGAATAAATGTCAGCTGCAGGTTTCATCTCAGAGAACTAAGATCACCATTTAATAAAACTTTTTCTAAAAGAGGCTTAAAAATGCATTTCCCAGACAGAGCTTGGGAATTAGGAGACCATCATGGCATGATGCTGCATACCCATATTCCACAGAGAGACTTTAAAGCATATCTGAGAATGGTCCTTTGAAAATCCAATCTGCTTGATTTTGGGAGTCCATTGAGACATTGCCATGTGGATCCAAAGCCTTAAAAGGTAGTATGATCTTTTATCTTTTCCATAAGGAACCTTTAGATGAAGCTAAGGTTTTTACAGAAATATGATCTGTTTACTTTCTAAGATTTTGTTGAGGAACAAGCAGCAAGAAATGTACATATAGATCTTCATATTTTTGAATTAGGAGCCTTTTTAGCTACTCTCTCCACTTTTAAGATATAAACAAAGCCCTTAATTTTTGGGAAAATATTGAGGTGTATTCTTTTCTGATTTTGCTGAATAATAGTGTATCTGATTTATACACACAGGTTGTTCAGAAAGATTTGTATCACACCAAATCCAATATTTTAATAGATTTGATTTTTTTTTTTTTAATTTTTAAAGTAATATGTAATTTAGACAAGCAAAAACCATCATAAAAACAAAACATCTATTCATATGTAGTCTTCCATTATGTTGCACAGATATTCTTTACAATAGAAGTGTGCAAAGTCTAAAGAAATCAGTAAGATTCCTTCATATGTTGGCAGATTTTAGGAAAGCGACAGATGTGATCCTCTAGCACAGGCAGTTTTGAACATCTAATCTTTGTTTTCCAATCCAGACAAGAAATGTAGAGTCCCCCTGAATCCTAATTAGGTCTACCTAAGTCATCATTAAGAAGTCTGCAATATAATGTATAGCAAGTCTCTCTACCTACTTCTTGCCGTGCCTTCTCAGCCTCCATATATTTTACACTGATGTTTTTCCACCTGCTACAACCCATGTAACAAAATCTTCTTTCTCTATCCCTGATCCTTAGCCATTGCAAGCAAATTCAATTTCTTAAAGGTAGGATTTTACAGGAAGAAGTTAAATGGAAAATTACAATTTTTATGATGACAAGGCATCAATATGTAGACAGTAAGAGTAGAACTACATAGATTTAAAGATGTGTGAGAAGAATTACATTACAAAAAAGCTTGGGTTTCAATTCCTGTCTTTTTGAAATAATTGGGGAAAAAAGTCTGTCTGATTACACTGGAAGAAGGATCAGGCCCTTAAATATGCTGCTATAACTCTTCTTAAGACTTCTAAAGCCTGTGCCATGTTCTCAAATCTTGTCTGTCTATCTCAGGAATGAGAAGTGTATGTTTTCATAGTGACTGAATGCATATTTCACTGATTTAAAAAGTGTTTTGAAAAGCTGTCTTTGTCACCTCTAGACTGATATATTTATATGCACTTCCCTTTCCAAATTCTGTTTAGATAGCTGTAAGAAAAAAAAAAAAATCTGTCTGCACTACTACAACGTGTTGTGAATCTAGACATAATTTTACTATTGTCATAACCTCAGGACTGTTTATTGAGAGGGTTGTGAAATACTTTTGTTTAAAGACTCAAACCTTGACATAAATTTAGGGAATGACTGAAATACTTAGGACAGAACAGACAACACCACAGCGAGAAAAGAAAAGACAACTATCCCACACTTAAAAACAAATTGTCTGGAATCATCTTCTTGCATATTCTTTTTTTATTATTATTATTATTATTATTTAAGGAAATAAATATTTATTTTTTTTCCTTTCAAACTGTATTTTAAACTTCCTTAAGAAGACCTACTGATTTTAATACCTGTTTGATAATGCAAAGTAAGGAAATTTAAAAAACATGTTTCATTCTGTATCAATAAACAAATGTTACTTCCAATCTACTCTCTTTGTTCAATGTATTGGACATCATGTCTATATGCGAAAGATGACAGAAGAAGGACCAAAAACAATGAACTCCACTGTTGTACATTTTCTTGGTAATGCAGTGTATTTATTGACAATTTAATTGCTTCAAAAGAAATGTGGTTTTCTAAAGTTTGCTGGTGAACATGAAGTGCTTCTCCACAGATAATCCCTGGAAACTGACAAAAAAACTGCACTTCGCTTGGGACCTTGATAGTAGGTACTATCAACACCTCAAGCTACCTCCACAAACCTAGTGCCTGGTATGTTCTAGGCTGTATTTCTCGCCCTGTAATTCTTTTTATGTGCGTATAAAATTTAGCACAAGGAGACCATGTGGCATATTTTCCTTTCTTCATGTATTAATTTGAAAAATGTAGAACTAACTTGTAAGAAGTTATGAAAAGGTCATATTACATTACCAAACAGATGACTTTCTGTTGGGTAGTAAAAGATTGTTTCAAGGAAAATGAAAATCATCCAGGGAAAAAAGCTAAGAGCATGTGTTCACAAGGCCTCTTTCTCGTCCCTTCCCCCCCCTTCCCCCCCGGCAGTATTCCACAAATAGAGGACTGACTACAACAGAAATAAATATAGCAAGCTTCTTTCTACATCCCTGTCTACTGCCATTCACACTCTGGGCTTTTTCCATGTCTGATATGCACAGTCTCACTTTTTTCCGTTATTCTCCCGTTCTCTTTTGTTGTTTAGATAACAGTGGAGAAGTTCCATTTCACATTCTGAGATATAATCAGCAATTATAAAAATATCCTTCTTTCTGCCACTAAGCTAAAGGGCAGAGGAACATGGTCTCAGCACCTTGGTCCTCACTTCAGAGTTTTGAGCTTTAGTAGCAGTAAGTATTCAAAGGTACAGGAAAATCTGTGGTTTATACAGCATCTGATCTTGTATTAGTACCAGTATAGCATATACTACTGTGAGTTTGAGCTTGTGCAAAAATACTTCAATATTATGATCCTTTCCAAATCAGTGATTGAAAGTTTTCAAAAGATTTAGAGAGATTTTGGTGGAGGAAACAAAATACATTAGAATGAGAACATATTTTACTGTTCTTAGAGACTTCCTCATTGGCAAGGATTCCTAAGGGGATAAAATCTGGTACTCCACTTTCTGTTTCTACCTCCTCTGGAGTTCATCAAACCAAACCGGATGTTTAAATCCAATAGACTGAGTTTTCTTTCTTCTCTACATTGCTCTCTCATGCTTCCTCCCCTCCCCCCTAACTTTCTTTTCTATTCTTTAATAAACAAAAGTAAAAAAAGTAAAAGCTACCCAATGAATTTTGACCATAATAACAGTATTTCTCAATCTTTAATCTTCTGTTGGGCACGTATGTGGTCAAGTCAGAGGTGAATTTTGCCACTATTAATGAAAGCAAGCTGAAGCCCATATCTTTTTTCTAAGCTAATTTTCAACATGTCTGAAGTGGTTTTGCAGTTATTTGTTCAACTGTCAATAGATTTATTTTTCTCTAGATAAACTGTACCTTATTGGGACTAAACAAGTATTAACACACACACACACACACACACACACACACTCACGGACATGTAAACACAAACACACACAAAAATAAAGGTATTTTTAAAGACAAAAAAAATTCCAGTTCAAAAAATCATTCCTTCTTCTTTCACCGTTTTGAATTTTGATAGGTGGTGTGAGATTAAAAAATAATAGATTTAAAAATACCACTTCAAAACAGAATACTTGTGGAATATTGTACCTTTCAAGAACAACATGTAACAAAAACCTTGAAATATTTTCTGCTGCTGAGAAATATGAAATACGCTCTTGCAACTGTCAAACAACTACACCATCTATGAACATCTATCGTTGATCTTCCAAGTCCTCAGTATTACCCCTAGTGGTCTAGCAGACCATCACATTTTGAAACATGAGTTTAATTCTACTTTCCCTGCTATTATATTGACAGAAGAACAATAAAAACTGTACTTGGAACCTGAAGTTGACCCCTCTGGTAGATTGAAAACATTTCCACTCAAAGCTGCCCCCATAGAGAAATAAAATGAAACCGAGGAAACATTAAAAAAAAACCCACAAAAAACAAACAAAAAACCCAAACAAAAAAAAACAAAAAAAAAACAAACAAAAAACACCAACCATATTTCTTCACATGTGCCAGACTTACTCTGACTTTCTGGAAAAAGCAATTAGTAATGCACTGAAATGTTTGTTGAGTTGCACTTTCTAATAAATATAACTTTCTACTACAGGCATTGTCACCTAAAACGGACCAGGCTATTACAGCAGAAGAAGGAAAGTTGCTTCTTCTGGCTTTTTTTTTTTTTTCCTTGTTTGTTTTTTTGTTTGATGGGAGGTTTTTGTTTTCTTTTTTGGTTGCTTTTTTTGTGGTTTGTTGTTGTATTGTTCTTTTGTGGGTATTTTTTTGTTTGTTTTTTCACTTGGTCCATACTTTATAACTCATCCCATGTTGCTCATCACCTTGGATTTTTTGGTGATGTAAGACCTAGTATTCAATGCAGGACTAGAAATCGTTGGGGAAAAGTACATAATATCTTGAATACAGGACATTTTTGATTAACTTCAGAATACCAGGATTCACAAAATTATTTTTCTAAATCTGCCTGATAAGTGTTTTAAAATAGTTATTTCAGCAGCTATGAATTAGGTCTCTAATTGTACTTTGATTTTAGATAATTTCTGTCTATTTATAGTTTTCAAATGTATCAATTGTTTAATATTATTTCATGTTTTACTCTACGTCACAGTCCAAGCCTAACAGAACATTTACCAATGTGAACATTTCAGTTTTTAATTTTTAAAAGAAAATTGATGGTACATTTCTGGGTTTTCAGATATGCTCAGTGACTAATTAGTTTTCAATTTGTTTGTGGCAGAGGTTTAAGATTTTTTTTTCTTTGAACAAGCAGGAAACAATTCAAGTCTTTTCTCTATTTAATACTTAGTTGAGTGCTCTGGTTGAACTGAGTTTTCCATTCCCTTTTCTAAAACATATAATTGTCAGTTATTTAAAAATTAGTCTAAAAATTTCTAGTTTTTCAACTGGATCTGAATTATTCCTTGTTACTGAAAGGATCAAGAAAATGCTCACCTGTGCTTCTGATCACTCTACCAATCATCCCAGGGCCTGAAGTCAATATATCTAATTTCAAATCCTATCAAAAGTGTAAAAATGAAGCTACTGATACTGAATGTTTACAAGAAAAAAAGAATTTCAGTGCTTTACCTTGACTTTCAGGTATTTCTGATGAAATGAAGTTCACACAACATACTAAGAGAATAAACTTCATTCACATTGCTGAATAGGCTTCATACAAAAGTATGTGAAATTTAGCAAACCATAATTTATGCCTAGGAATCACAGTTAACCAATCATTCAGTTAGTTTGTCTTTAATTATTGATTTAGTTGATATTTGCTATTTACATTTGATATTTTAATGTTATATAATATTCTATATTCTTTATTAGTGGCTAATACTGAAAATTCATTCTAAGAGAGTCAAACTGCAATGCAAATTTTGTCAAGACTTTGTTATATGAGATGAAAACTAAACCCCACACACACACACATGCAGACGTTGTTTTATGCTGGGATCCATAATGAAGGGTTGATGATATTAAGTTCTTTACTGCATTGGACAATAATTATTTTCTCTCTAGTGAGTTGCATAATTTTTCCAGTAACCTTACACGACTCTTGACCTTACCAAGATATTTTCCATACTTACATTAAAAATATTCATTTTTGCTTTACAGTGTTTATTCTAGAACCTTACTGTTCTCTTTTAATAGCAAAGGTAATTATATCTCTTGTACAAGATTTTGAAGCAATTTTAGCATTAAGTGCTGCTGAAACATATGGTCCAATGTTTATCTTGTCTTATGCAACATCAGTTTTATATAAAGCATGTTTTCCTGAAGCTGTTAATCTTATGAGACAATGCTCATTTTACAACTTTGTTTTTTCACTCCAACATTTTTGGAGTGGGAAGCCATTTTAACATGAATTTGCATAATGACTGGCAACCACTGTTACTTTGTTGCTTAGGAAATCATTAGATTGACACTTTAGGATCAATCCAGGACAGGAGCTTGGCCTTCTAGGTTGTCATTAATGCTGAGGAGTCTGCTGAAAACAAGGGGTGTGTTCTCAGCCCAAGTCAAACATGTGGGCTGTGTAACAGAACTGGTGGAAATCTTACCTCTTTTTTTCCAGAAACCTGAATAATTCCCTATAATTATAAAGAAAAAATGATAAAGGGCTAGTCATGTATTTCCTTCCAGTGGCTGAATTGCATTCATGCTTGCATTTCATTTTGTATTTGAAGTAGAAAAGTTTGTAAGAAAAAATCCTTAATTTTCTAGTCATTGCTAATCAGTGGTGAAATGGCAAAACTTTTTAAGCATGGACAAAAAAAAAAAAAAAAATGGCCAGAGCATGCCACTTTCTTATTCAAACTAACATGAAGACAGGTGGTTTTATTCAGGTGTTGGGGTTTTTAACTGTCAGTTATACACTGTATGAAGAAATCCAGTTTTGGAGATTATTTACAAGGCAAGGTTACAAATATAAGCTATCAATCAGTTTGCCATTTATACCATATTGTCACTAAATTTGTTAAACAATTTTAAAAGTATGAATTTATCTTTAATTTGGAGTACATTGTAGCATATATCAAAATTGTAATTATTTTTCTACAAGTCAAAATCAAAACCACACCATCTTTGGTAATATATATGTTCAGAGAGCAGCTATTGACTTTCCCAGAAATCTATAATTTGTTAAATATCAGTAAGTTTAGTTGAGCTGTTGTTTAAAAAAAAAAGGGAATATTAATCAAAAGATAAAACTAACCAGACTAATTTTTGCTTATTTGGATTGTGTTTTTAAAAAGCTGTAGTCATCTATTTTTTTTTTTTTTAAATTCTCTGTTTTGTCTCAAATTTCAAATACCGTTAGATTAATATTTGAAATAGTTCTTTCTTTTTTTCTCATATCTAAGGACTGTACAAATGCCAGATACAGCTTTGCTATTTAAATGTGGTCAGAGTTTATTACTCCATACATATTGATAGCAATAATTAATCATAATATTGAGCATCTTTGGGAGATTCCAAAGGAATCTAAAAAGCCCAATGAATAATATTCTTATCTTCTGTATATGGGAATTGGAGGCACAAAGGGGAAAAGAATTTTCCCAAAATCTCACAGTAAATCAGTAATAGAGTGATAAGTAGAACAAAGGTTTCCTGACTCATATCTCTTTTTTCACCAGAAGATGACCATGACCATGTAAGAAAACATGTTTGAAAAACACATATTTAAAATAAGTATTTTCTGCAAGCCAAATGTTTTGTTTAAAATTATGACATTTAAACAAGTAACAAACAAAATGTTTTCTTTTAGTGGATTCATTCACCATAAAAAATGGAAATAAAGGTAGGGAAAAAGATATGCTCACTTTTACAGATTGTCTTCTCAGTAATGATCATTCTGTAGATGTAAAACAAAAGGGGTCTCCTATATTTAGCCTTTAACTACTAACTGTGTTAGACTACATGACAAATGAAGTCAGGTGAATGACTACACATATGGCAAGATAAATTTATTCATGGGTAAGATATGAAATTCTGAAAGAATATATTTGAAAATGCAATTGTACTGTTTTTAACAATATTGCACCCACTCATTGCCTCAAACCTCATGCAGCAATGAATTTCTTTCTGCTTTCACTTGAGAGACATTTATAAGAAATATGGTGGCGCAAACATGTCTCAATTTTTCTTCAGAATTGGTCCTTTGGGATACAGAATTAAGTGCATCAAGTTTTATTGTTGATTTACTTCCAGAATTTCCCATGTAGTTTTCCCCTGGAGCCCAGATACTGACCCAAATTGAAAACCCTATAGTTCTATGGCTAAATTTTCTTTTTAAAAAATATTTTCTCCCATTAATATTTGACAAATTTTTTTTGGACCCAAATATAAGTGAAAATTTTTCTGAAGAATATTAAATTACTTGGAAGAATATGGAACAATTAAATAGGGAATTTTACTTTTTGGAAAAAACTGCTTGCCATGCAGTGGAAAAGATTTTACTCATTTGACTGGGCTTTTAAAAGCATATGGCTAAATAATATTGTTGCACGTCAGTAGTGGTGCTGCTTTCCCCCTTCTTCTTGTTCCATTGTAGTGCTGTGTATTCTCTTAATATATATATATATTTGATGTTTATTTCAGAAAGGTAAGTATAATCTTTTCACTTTTTAGTTATCTAGGAAAATTAGATTCTCATCTTCCTTGACCTTCCAAGACCTTATTAAGGAAAAAAAAAAAAAAAAAGTCTGAAAATAAAATTCAAGAAGTGAAACAGAAATGCTCTGTCATTTTTGGTTTTGTATGTTTCTTCCTATCTCAGTGCTGTTGATTTACCCTGCACTTGGCTTTTTGCAATACAGGAAAACATACCAAGTCATTTCAGAGAAACAAATGATAAAAGAAAAGAGGGAACACTTTGGTCTTGTAGATGTACAGTAGCACTGAACTTATGGCACCATATCTAACTTAGCCTGTGGCTACACTTGAACCATAATTAATAATAAATGAAATCACTGATGTAAGGAAATGTAATTGCAGCATCTTCTAATTTATGTAGAAGACATTTTAGTTGCTGGGCTAAATTTTCAAAAGTTCCTAAATATAAGACCAGAAAGAGCAGTCACCACTACCTGGATGTACTACAGACCCCTTGAGGGCCAATGCCATTTGCAGGGAGTTGCTAATCCCCTATCCCCTCAACGCTTTTGGACAAAGGACAAGGAGTCTACACCACCCACAGGAAAGGTTTCAACATGTTCCCTGTGACTCTTATTTTCCCACATGAGTTTTTTTCAGAACTGGCTATGGAAGAGGTCAGGAGTGACTTTTGCAACCACTGCCTCCCAAGGTGTGGCATCGCTCCCGCTGTCTGTAAATAGAACTGCACTAAAAGGGCAGATAGGACTTCATTTGTTTGAAAGTTTTGGTTACAGTGTTGCTGTTTGTTCTGTTCTGGTTTTGGTTATATATATTTGTAGTTAAGAACTGTTATTCTTTTCTATACATTTTCTTTATAAAGTCTCTTAATTTCAAAGGTAGCAGTGGTTTTTGGGAAAAGACCCTCTTCCTAGTCCAGACAGACATCTTAGTTTTCTTTTAAACTGAGACAATTGTAAAATGAATAAGCATGTTTGAAAGACATGCTTCCCATTCCAAGAAATAAAGCATTATTATTATTTGGAGGTGTTTTCTTGAATCCTGTGTTGGATGACATGCGTTCCACCATTAAGGTGCTGAAGCTAAATAAATCACCAGGCTTTCTGTGGAGGCTTTCCACAGGATTAAACTTGAATTATCTTCCTGAAAACACAGGAAACTTCTACGAGGAACTTTATACTACAAATCTAAAACTGAGGTGCATTCAAGGCATTTAACTTGAGTGAGCTGGATCTCACTCCTAAAATTTACTACTATGCTCATTTAAATAATATGCAAAAATCCTGAATCTTCACTATCCAACAACATAGAGAAAGCTGATAGGAAGTGATAAGTATACTCTGTTAGCACTCCTGCCCATTAGGCTAATCAAGATTTTAAACCAGAAATCCTTTCCTGCAGCAAATCACTAAACTCTCAATTTTTTTTTTTAATGAACACAAGAAGGATTAACACAGTTTAAACTAGACTATGACTATGTCTCAGACATTCCCAGACTGCAAATACAGTACTTACATAAAAAAAAACAAACAAACAAACAAAAAACAAAAAAAAAAAAAGCAAAACAAACAAAAAAAACCCAAAACACAAACAAAATAAAAAAATACAGAGGGGTAAACACAGGAGGTGGAAAAACAAAAGAGAAATTCCCGATTGGGCCATGTCAAAAATTTGCTGAGAGCCTCCTTCAAGGCAGGGGTTTAGCAAGTCATAGGATATCAGCTGTGAGGAATTAGAAGTTAAAGATTTTCCTGAAGCTACACCCTGACCATCATAATAAAATATATGGCTAGGAGCAGCTAAACATCGTGAAGCACCTATGAGAGATAGTTCAGTTGAGACATAGATGTTCTTAGAAACCATAAAAGTTTAATACAGTTGAAATTGACCTGAGCCCTATTTGCCTCATTTGCTCCATTTTGATGGTAAGGAGGTATGCATTCATCCTAAAGAAAGTTGAGTAGCTTGCCAGCCTTGGTTCTAGGTTTCTCAGTTTGGGCCAAAAGTTAAAGAAGTTGTTTAAGGAGGAAGTCCACAAAATTGTTCCTTCCCAGTAGGACGAACAAATGGAGAATCAGTCATGCCATTGAAGTGACATGATTGTGCAGGCCTTATTTACTCAGATAATATGTTTTTAGATGATAGCATGACAGCCTGATATAGACAGATGTAGTGAAAGCACCATGATCTTATCAAACTATTTGTATGAGACTTTATTTTTCACATGAAAATTATACCAAAACATAAAAATATTGCCTTTGCAAGTAGTGAGATATTTTGTCGCCAAGCCAAAAGGCCAAAATGGAAATTATGTGACCCTCCAGCACTTTCCCTTAGAGAAATGTGGCGTCAGAGTTCAGAATACCCTAATGACCTTTGAAACATTAGATGTTTTTACACTAATTGGACTTTCATTTATATACACTGCAGCTTTGTTTCATTCCACCACTCATCTAATAGAAATAGACTACACCTCTTTAAATAAATTGCAGAAGTTTAAGGAAAGGCATGCTACATTCTTTGTACATTTCTTTTCACTATGTAAATCACAATTATCATTCTATTTAGTTGACCTTGGTATCTGTAGGGTTATTCTAGAATGACCCTCTTCTTACCTCTCCTCCAAGGGCTGATGGCACCTCTTTCTGCTTTTTCTTTTTTTGTGCCTAGGGCACTTGCTGTGCTCTGCTCACCCACTGTGAGAAGTTTAAGCAAAACTGTTTAGAAAGTAAGATTCTCATTTTCGGTGTTATGCAAATTATATCAAAGTTATCAAACCTTGGATAACCTCAGCTTAAGTGCAAAGTCTCCCCTTTTCTGGGTGATTCATTAGTGGAGTCACAGAGGCCATGAGCTCTCCCTCTGCCCCAGGCAACCACCCACATTTGTCCATATGGAGAAAGTAGGTTTGTTTTATAGCTAGAGCAGTATAAACTTGACATTGTCTTTAACCACACTAAAAGGGAAGAGTTGATATTGAGTAACTACAATTTCTGACTAATCAGAAAGATGAATTTATGTTATGAAGAATGTCTTAGACAGCTCTCTGACTGTTAAAATGTCTCAAATCAGGTAATTTTTAAAATATTTTCTCCAGTCACAAGCTTGCAATGTTTGGTCAAGATGTCCAGTTTATCCAACTAGGATGACAGTTCCCTCACAAAATCCATTATGAGCACAAATAAGACACTAAGAGGAACTAGGGTTACCAGAATGGAGTGCAACCAGAAGCTGTAATGTTTTGTAAAGAATTATGGTCTATAATTGGAACAGAATGAATTAAAATGCTTTCTGATTTGACTCCTTCAATAGCAGTGGAGTTACACATATATAACATTATATGAAGGAAGCAGTTTGCCCTGTGTTTACATAAGTTGTACACATTTCCTCAATTGCATCTGAATTAAAGTCATTGGGTTTTTAATGAATAACCAAGTAGGAGATTTTCATTCAATGTCATCTTGTGCCATAGCGACTTAGGAATTTGTGAGGCTTTTTTAACTTGTCAAATTTACTGAAAAACTTTAACTATTTTGAGTTTTGCATACTTATTCTTTTACAGCTGAAAGGAGTTACTATCTATATTATTTTTCAGAGATACTTTCACAGCTCATAGTTCTTTATTCTTTATGGCCAAAGGATCTCAAAGTTATCAAAAACCAGAAGTGAGTTGCAGTTGCAGTATCCTCTAAGGTCATGTTTTATGACAAAAATCCTAGTAGAACAAAATATTACATTATTTTCCCTGAACAAGTTCAGGGAAAAGAAGTTCGGTTGCTTGTTGAGAAGAATGGTAGCCATGCCACAGTTATTGAAAAACTTGTCTTCACTCTGTTGCCCAGTAAATCAAGCAGTGGTAAGCAATCTAAAAAGAAAACCAAACAGTTTGTCCATGCACACTGAAAGTGCAGTGTAAGCACCAGGCTGGTAAATTCTAGTGTCATTAATCTTTTTCTACAGGACTCCCTGTCACCATCTCTGTGTTGGCAACACATATTCAAGTGTGCGTTGAGAATGAAGAGCCACTTTGCATTATTTTGAAATCTGTCTAGCTTTGTGGTTGTAAAAATTCTCTTTTCTATGCTGGAAAAGTCAAAACAACTGTATGATAACAAATCACCTATTTAACTAGTAGAATGCTTTTCACCCCTCCACCAACCAAAGTATTGTAGTTCCCTTTTTGCCTACCTCAAAAAATATGACTTTTTACAAACTTACATTAAAGTTTGGCAAGTCTTCAAGTAAAGCTTTATGAAAACAAAGGTACATCTGTTTTGTTTCCATATATTGTATGCATACTCTCTTGCATACCCTTTGGGTTCTAAATCTTTGTTTCCAGTTGCTGTCACCTAAAAGTAATACAAATTGAAGTGCTAATATCTAGATCTCTATTAGCAAATAACGTGATTATATATTAATTACAAAATGTAGCCTTTTCCTCAACCCTGCATTAGACTGTTTCAGTCTCCCCATTCAAGTGGACGGATAACGTAAATATCACAATAAAAAACACCAGCACAAGATGTGTTAAATCCTAGAATTATACCAAGTGGTGGAATATCTATATAGAGTACTAAATTTATTCCTTTGTAATGCTGTCAGAGCTTACAATGTTAAAAAAAAAAAAAAAATAAAAAAAATAATTGAAGACAATTCTTGGAATAAGTGAACCATAGGATAGAAATTATATTATGCTTATTTTTGGATAGGTACGCTGTGTACCACTGAGTCTTGAAGAAAAAAAGAATTATTAATATTATTATTACATACTAAAAAAAGTACATTAAAAATTAGAAACAAAGTAGCCAGATTTTGGAAAAATGAACGCTAATCATATCCTCATAAACTAAGTCCATTCAATCATTGAAGAAGGTAGAGGGGCTTTTCTGTTCTCAAGAGATATATTCCAGCTTTATTGTGAAAAAGGACTAATTACATGCATGACATCAGGTCTGTCCAATGCTGCAACAACACATTGTCCTAGAAACAGAAATATGTGATGGCAGTGGGTAAGTCCAAAAATTCTGAGCTTATGGAGAGACAGCACATCTGCCTTCAACCTGTCATCAGAGACACCATTGTACTACCAGTACAATGAATGAGTGAAATTAAGTTAATGAAAGACATTCAATAGGTAAAACTATATTCCAGAGAACATTAACAGAATCAGCATCAAATCCATGATCTCTCTTTTTTTTTTTTTTCCTGTTATTCTCTGTATCTGAATTTATACTATGCAAGGTTTCTATATAAATATATATAAATTATGTTTTCATAATGGCTGTGTGACAAAAATACTTAGTCTTTGAACCCTTAAAAACAAAATCAGGTCGTAATCTTCATGGAGGCTGTACTGTCTTTTATATCATTAATTAATGGACTTAAATTTGTAGAAATACAAACAAGAAAGAGAACATGGTTGGAATATGACATAGCAGTTAACCAAGCATTATCAAATTAAAACCTCATTTTGCCTGCATTACTAATCTCTCTAAATATTTTCTACAAAAATAACCATAATACTTTCTCTTTTTCAAAACTTTTATTTTGTTTAAAAATTATAAAATATTAATTCAGTAACAATGGATGTAAACATGTCCAAAAAATTCAGCCTATCATCATATAAATCAAATGAGACTTGTCAATTTCCTTTAGTTTTCTCTTCATTAAAAGCAATACAAATATTAACTATACAAAGATACTTTACACAGACATAACCTTGCAAAATTCTTATTTGATTTATATGGAAATATGACACATCTTCAGAGCAGTGCAAAACAGGAAGTACCAAGAGTCCATAGAGTTGAATAATGACAACTCTTTTTGTTAATCATCATGCAAACTTAAAAAGTGTAGCTAATGGGACAGGTTAGCCCTAGTCTGAAGTAAAACTCCCAACACAGGAGTGATCTTATGCAGTTCAGAACACTGAATCACAAAGAAGGCACCACAGAAGTCAAAGGGGAATTTTTAATTTTTCTTAACCACCACTGTAGTTAACATTGAAATTTAAAATTAAAATATATTTTTTTTTATTGAACTTTATCTAAAAAGTGATTGTTGTGCACTTTAATCTTCATTGCCTTAACATGGTAAAACAGGGAAAATAAAACGAACTGATTAGACCACATGTTATAAATGTATTGTTAGAGAAGGAAGACACATATCTTTGATTAGATGTAAGATAGTATTTCAAAATGTCATTCTTTAAGAAAAAAAAAGATGAAATAGCTGCAGTTAGAGAAATGCTTCAATGAGGGCAAGTTATAACAGTATATGGCACCTTTTTGTAGAACATAATTCCAAAGAATGAAGAAAATTTTTCTTTATTATTGCATTACTTTTTTACCCAAAAAGTATGAAAGAAAGTTAAATTAATATCTTGGATTGTAGACTGTATCACACCATTGGTAGAGCTGGATACCAAAGCCAAAGTGCGTGATAAAAACCAGTGCAGCCAAAATGCTATGTGTCTTTTAATGGCATACTTGTCTTGTAGCCAGGTTAAAAGTCTGTTCATACATTCATGTATGCTTTCCTCCTGTTGTAATGCATGCACACTGGTTTATTTAGTGTCTGGATGTGGAGGAAGAGCTGGTTCACTACTGAACCCCTGTACTATTGCAATATGTCCTCAATCACAACCCTTATTCAGTAATTTCTATTCCCTTGAAACCTGAAAAAGATGGCACTTTAGTATCCCAACACTTTTATCCCTCCTATATAAATCCATAGACTACTTTTTTGTTTGTTTGTTCTGTGTTCAAACTCTCCATAATGAGGCTGAATCACGGCATTTTGTGGGTAGTCGAAGTCCATAGTTAAGCTCTTACTGTACTAGCGATGGAGTCTGCCTCTAAATTAGTAAGAACCATGGACTAACACCTGAAAAGCTGAAGACCTAGCCTGGGTCCAGTCTGAACCTGCAGACCAGGACCTTTAGTTTAGTTCCCTACAAAATTAATCCAGTCTATACACTATATAAAGCAAATCAAAGTATGGAGAGTGGAAATTTGTTTCAAAAGTGCACTTCTGATCTGAAATGCTGCATTAAATGCTGATATTTCAACATGTTTGCATGTGAAATTCAATTAAAATTTAGAAAATGACATACCATGTAGTTTAAAATCAGATAAAATATTCCAGTTAAAACATATATTTAAATGCAACCAGGCAATTTAACATCTCATAGGTATTACAGCTGTGACTCCACACTACTCTGCCCTCTATATTGAGTCTATGGGTCATATATATAGACAGTATATGGACTTTATTCTCTGAGTAGTCCATATTTTTCATGCGACAGATTCTACATTGATTAAATTGACTCATTCAATATGGCAGCTTCTTCAGCTGATAAACCAGTCAGTAATAAATCAAGTCTAACAATGACAAATCATTCAAGTCATGGCAAATCCAACAAGAATTTTAAATTCTGTATGAGCCAATATAAAATGTTATTTCTTGGCTTTGTTTATATTCTGACAGTCAGTCTTTTTACATGGAAAACATAAACTTTTATAAAATGTATTTTAAAATGTCTATAAGAGCAAACTGCTATATCTATATTTTTAATTAGAGTTGATTTATTTCTTCTTGATTATTGACATGGATTTATCATTTTAAGGTGATAAACAGGGAAAACTGCTTACATCTTTCTTAAATAGGCAACAAGCTCAGACAATAAGACAAAGTAGCATAACTATTTGCTGGTTATGATCAGACTACATCCACCTTACAGAAATCAAATCTCTAAAATAAATGAATACTGCAAGATCAGTCTTCCAGAATGAATAATAGCATAGTTTAGAAAGATGTTAAGTTTAAAATGTAGCTAGGGGTACTGGAAGACAAAAAGCTCAAGGCAAATCTCTCAGTGTAATCTGGCAATGAAAACAGTAAATGTTGTTCCTAGACTGCATTACACAAAAAAGCTAACGCTAAATCAGCCAGAAAGCAGATTAGAAAACGGGGCTCCTACATGTCAAATGAGTTTTCCAACTACATGCTATTCTAAAACAAGACTCCTTGTTATTGGAATTAAATTCTGAGGCAGAGTACTGATGACTGAAGCCTCCAAGACTGTCAGACATTGAACCGAAAGGGTGTTTATCTACATTTCCACACTACTGAAATAAATGTTTAAATATTCATAAACTGTAGAATAATGTCAACAGAGAAAACAGAACATCTCTTACATGCTCAGACTGTGTACCTCATAACTTCTGATAAGTGGGAGCTGTGGCTTCATGTTTCCTCAGGCAGAAGTGACACTGCAGCTAGCTGATAACTTTTTCCTAACACATAGCTAAAAATAGGATGTAACATCTTGTACTGTGAATTCAATGCCTAATAAAGATAGTTATTATTTAATTTAAAATCTTTGGTATGCTCAAATTGCATAGGTAAATCGTTCTCAGACAACTAAATTATTTTTTTCCTAGTAAATTCAAAATATTTTTGATTACCTCTACTTGGAAGGTACTGTTGTCATTTAGCGTATGTGAGACCATGACAGGAAAACTGTCTTTTCCTAGAGATATTATATGACAGCACTCAGGGTGATCATTGTCCTTGGAAGAGATACATCTTGTGAGAAACTAAGAGAGGCTCCATCTACTTACATCATCAAAAATTATGACCCAGATTAATGATCTTTACACAATACATAGTGACGAGATACAGCATTGTCTGTGTTAAAAAAATTTCAGTGGCTGAAAGAGAAATAAGAAAAATAAAAGCAGAAATGACTGGAAATGTAAAAAAATCAACATTTTTTTTGCTATTTAGTATTGTAATAACTTTGAAAGGAACATGGCACATACTCTATGACCTGAAGATGTTGATTCAAAGTTTTTCTATTTCAGTGACAATTTAATGAACTTGCTATTACATTGCCTGGTGAAACTTTATGCCCTGTACTATGCAGGAAGTCTGTTTTGACAAAAATGGTTCTCCTGGCCTTAAAACGTGAAATCTAAACTTATTTCAAGATAACAAGGCAATAATATTCTTGCATGGCAAGAGGATTTGATTCTCATTTTATTGAAAGCTTTTCAGTGCTATGATTTTTTCCTTTTCTGTTATGGTAAATCCAGGTAATGTATCCTCCTTGCCATGCATTTAATGATAATGATTGTTAGCAGTATATACACAAGAAATGGCTGTGCTACCTATAATGTGAAAAATAATGAAAGACATTTTTTGTCCTAAAAGACTCAGTGTCTCTGAGGTTCATAGTTTTGAATGAGTTAAAATTCACTCAATTCACTGTCAACTTAATATATTAAATTAAAGAAATGTTTATCTATCCACCTGGGCAAAACAAAACAGTGTTTGCAAGCCTTTAATCCTCGATCCTTCAGAGTCAGTTTTTTATATGTTTTCTTGTTGTTTTCTTGTTTGTTTGTTTTTTTTTTTTAATAAAATCTAAATAGATATAAACTGAAGGTTCTTTAAGTACCATTCATAAGGTTCATATTGATAAGTGTCCTTTGTGGAAACTGAAGTTGATTTATCACCTGCTGAACACTGAAGAATGTATTATTTGCTAAGTGAAGAAAAAAAAAAAAAAAGAACAAGTCATTGTTTAAGGATGAAGATGAGCCATATCGCATCTATTTCACTTTCTGGAATAGACCTGTGCAATGCATACAATGATTTATTAACAGAAAGATCTTTAACCCACAAGGTAACTGCTGCTGAAAAACATTAAACTTATGAGTGAAAAAAAGTATCATTTTTACATTGTTTGATCACAGGTGAGAAGGCTGAAGGTCTACATGTCTGGACATAAACTGGAGGTGTGAATATATGATGCAGACTACCCTTTCACTTTAAAACAAAGGAACATGTGAGATTTTACTCAATTTTCAGCACAAACTGCATGTTCTCAGGAAGTTTTTCTTCTTTTCCCACTAAGATAGCTATTCTCTGGGAACAAATTCAATTGCTGGTTTATTTCCATCAGTCGTGAATATTTTTTGATAACTGTAAATGTTGACTCACAGCTGATGAAATCTCCAACTCAGCTAAATTGTATCTCATGCTATTTATTTATTAATCTTTCTCTTTCAATTATTAATGATCTTACAATTGCACAAAGCAAAACAATTTAAAAAGTGATGGAAGCTCTATGATCACGAGTATGACAAATAGTTGCACCAGTGAAATAAAACATCTCAGCAGGGCAGCACGATGACAAATGAACATTAATTTTGTTAATCAAAATCAAATCAAGTTGTAGGTTTGCCAATAGCTACCACCAATATACTGGGACAGAAGGAAAGAAGCAAATACTGCAGAACTGAAAAAACCTGTTTTATTTGATATGAATATATCTAATGGGCTATTAGAATATTTTTTAGAAATTACAACCTGGTTTTGACCTTATGAGACCACACTTCTCAATGCTTCAGATTCAATGCAGTTAATTAACTTTAGTGAGTCAGTTGCATAGTAAATGAATACAGATTAGACCTTTAAAAGGTATTCTTTAAGACTTCATTACACAATGCAAAGTACATCTGAAGTTAGTGGAATGTCCTGCAGAACCGAAGAGAGATAAAATTAAGACGTTTTTGCATAGATAAATTACTCTTTCAGTCTGCAAAATTTATAATGATATTCTTTATCTGTGACAATTTTTAACCTTCCTTCAGGCTTTTAATTGTAACTTTTTAAATTATAATTATAAACAGGATATTTGTGTCTATAAAAATGTATAGGGCATTTTCACAATTTTTTTTCTATTATATACTATAGTCAAAAGATTTTAAATAAATATGTAACAATTTATAAAATAGCATTGTCCCCTTTAAAAGAGAATAATCTCATTTCTGTTTGACAAGCCAAAGTACAATTTAGGAAACAATTTAATCTAAGGCTTTTTCAAGACCTGCAAGTCAGAGTTGTCAAATTATCCAACCATTCTCAGATAAATTTTACTTTTACTGATGTGCTTTCTCAAGGTGTTTGCCCATGCAAAGAAACCTTTAGCTCTGTATGGACAAGCTGTGCCATGGGGAACATCACACGACTATGCAAAGTATGTCAGGAAGAGTGAAAGAAATCTCAGTCACATAATAGTTTACAGAAGCAACCTTTTCAGTACTCAGTGGCTTATCAATATTTGCATTAGAAAAAAACCCAAACATCAGAAAAAAAACAAAACAAAACAAAACAAAACAAAACAAACTCTCCCCCAAGCAAAACCAAAATGATCATGGATAATAACCCATATTTTTAGTCCTTGACGCATCTGTAGATGTATAACATTTTGCCTCATCCTACATCAAGATCATCAATATTTAAGTTTTTTATAAGCATTTTTATTTATGCATTGAACCAACATAGCTTAAACATTTTGATAGAAGATTTAAAGTACTCTCCCTCCTTTACAAAGTCTTTTTAATCAAACTTGAACTACTTCAGAAAAATGAGTTTAATGTTGCACTGTCATCCTTTTTCAGATGAAGAAACACGTTCCACTGAAAAATGTATGTTTGCAGAGGAAAGAACAAGCTCTGAGTCTTTAATACCTTCTGGGCACTCTAAACATGGAGCTTTTTAATATAGATACGCAACTTGTCTCTCTTTGATACATTTTAAAAGAAACTGTCCAAGTGTTAACACAAGAGTGCTTCATTAAATGAGAGTAGGAGACATCCTCAAGACTGAGTCCTTCTGCAGTAAAGTCACTGCAAGACTTCCTACCATGTGCTGTGGATAGGATTTAAATGTATTCTAATCATAGAGCTAGTGAGACTTATCAACTGGGGAAGATTAGACACATGGGAATCTTGGACTCCAGCAAATCAGAAAGCTTAATTTCCACAGAGATTAGTGGTTGATTGACTTCTTAACAGAATTAAACTTCAGTGAGAACTCATATTTCCTTCAGCCTTTTCTCACCACCTCCAATACCTTTAGCTAATATCCCCACATTCCTAGCTTCCATATACATAAACTGTCTTTCTAGTGAATAAAGAGACAACATTAATTTGGGTAGGTGCTATGTGTCTTCACTGGACATTGTACCCTTATTGCTGATGAGCTGAATGAGCCCATGGGTTCTGAGACTGCAGCTTTAGGTATGTTGGGCTGCTTTTGTGTACCCTGTGCAGGCTCGTCACAGATGTCAGTCCTTTAGTCATTCAAGCAAAAGATTAATAGGGAAAATTGATAGATAAAAATAGGCTGCATGACTGTATAAACTACTTTTTTTTTAGATGAAAAGAACTAACTTTTGAGACACTTAAAGGGTTCTGGTACTTCCAAAGATAGCTAAGAGGCACAATTTGAGAACTGTGTTTTTACACAGAGTCTCATATAAGTCTCCACAAGGTCTTTTTTTAGGGTTTGTGACTCAGCTGCTTCTAGAATTGGGCTCTAAGGCTTTTATGGACAGTATGAAATTTCTCACTGATGTCAGTACTGCTTCACTTTCAGTTATATCAGTAACTGGGGAAAAACTAATACTTGGCAGTCCTCATTAATACTTGACTTCGTAAAGGCAGACTTTGCATTACTTAAAGGCCTGTTTTTTTTCCAGTACTGTCTTTCCAGAACTGAATGTCTTACTATGGAAAAATTTGGCAGCAATAGTCTGCATACTTGCCTGAAAAGAATAAAATTAATATTAGCAAATTCTAGGCTACTGAAACTTTGTGGGAATGAGACTGATCATAGAGTCACAGAATGTCTAAAGTTGGGAAAGACCTTAAGAATCATCAAGTCCAACCATCAACCTAGCACCACCCGCATGTTCACCATTGAACCGTGTCCTCAAATGCCATATCCATGCATAACTAGAATGAGGCAGGTATACACTTAAGGATCTTTATTTTACAGTGAGTTACTGATAAGATTTTTTTGACCAAATATAAATGCCTACAACATGGATTCACAGGAAACAACTGTGCATCATGCTGTTAGTCAGACGATTACACAAGTATGGTAGTAGTGCAATGATAATCACAGTTCTGTTAAATTTAGTGCAAAAGAGTCTGGATTACTTCTTTCATCCACAGCAGTAACAATAAAATCACAGACAGAAGGTATTTCCTGTACTGAATGAAAAACATTTAATCCTACTTTTAGGAGACTATTCATGAATATGTCTATACCTATATAGTTTCTTGGCAACATTTTAAAATAGAGAAACAAGCCTCCTAAACTTTATATGCTTCCTGAGATTTACAAGTCTATTCCATAATGTGAGCTTTTAAAGCCTTATTAAAGGAACATAGTTAAGGGAAAAATTTAATAGAATGAAAAAGAAAAAAAAAAAAAAAGTGGAAGAGGAAATCATAAGTGGACTGCTGAAACAGAAGCAGTCTGGTGAAGATGATCACCCTTCCAGGACCTTATGATTAGCAGAATAATTCTCATAGTGGCTGTGTTGGCTCTAGGGATTCCAAAATACATCCCTGTATATTTCCACCATGAAAGACAGCCTTAAAATACATGAAAGCAGACACATATATATAGAAGGGCGAGAACTTAATGCAATTTTTCTCAAATTGCCTGCAGTGTTTGCCTTCATAGTTTACCATGAGTCTTTTCTTGATTTACCATCAACCAGATAGTCGGTCATCTGGTAGAAAAAACATGGGGACATTAACAATAGATCAGGCCAGCTGTGTTTACCTGAGTCTGGAAAAATTCCAAATCCAGAGATTCTCCAACCTTCTTTTAACAGTGCTGCACCTTCTCCCCTGCAATCCTCAAGGACTTCTCTGATGTTCAGTTTGAACCTTCCAAGCTGTTGTGTCTATTACCCCTTGCTATATGATTTGCCATTTCTGAAAAAATTTTCTTCCACTAACTATTTTGTGGTGTTTTTGGTTTTTTTTTTGTTTTTTTGGGTTTTTTTAATTGTGGGTTTTGGTTTTGTTTTTTGTGTTTGATAAAGCCAAACTTTAAGTAGTTTTCCATGAGTTTCAAAATGGCTTATTCTCATACTTTGATTGCATGGTAGCTTTTGTCAGTGAAAAATACTGTGAAACATATATACAATGATCAGTACAAAAGCACTAAATCCAAACCAATCTACTATGTTATTCCCTAACCTTGGATCGAATAGCAAAGTGTGGCTACCTCTATAATAGCAAACTTTCTTAATGGTAAATACTGGGTGTTTCCATGTCATGGCATGAAAAACAATTTATTTGTGTTTTGGTTTTGTTTTTGTTTTGTTGTTGTTGTTTTGTTGTTTGGTTTTTTAAATTCATTTTTTTTTAATATACTTATGGCAGCCAGAAAGAGTGAATGGAGGATAAGTGTTCTATGTGTGAATTAATATTAACACTGGCTGTCAAGGTGTTCTTGTGAGATCAAGTATTTCAGAGGAAGAAGCAAGATTCTTGGGTTAGGAATCAGATGTTCTTTGTTCATTTTTCAGTTTTGTCATTGACTTGGAAGAAGTCACTCCATGACTCCACACTTCAGTTTCCCCACGGGTAAAATGCAGTTATTACTTGTGCTCTTTAAATTCAGGCCCTACATAACTCTCACAGCACCGAGAGATAAAACTCTCCAAGACTCTAATAGAGGCACAAAAGATGTTATACACTGAAAATTTGCACAATGTCAACAGCCAGCTCCATAATCCTCTTTTATTTTTATTTTTACCATTACATAAATAAACAACAATAATAACATTGCAATAACATTTGCAAGTACTGTGGGTGATTTTTAATGGGATTTTTTAATATAACTTCTCAGTCCCTAAGGAACAGAAAAACTCAGGTTTAGAAATGAAAAAATGTGTGTGCGCCATATACAGACAACATCAGAAGAAACTTAAATCCTTCTCAAGAGAGAAGAGCAACAATAGAAAACTTGCAAGCATTCTAAGAAAAAAAGATAAAATATTCCTTTCAAACATATAGGAGTTAACTGAGTGGGAAAAATTACCTCTTTGCATGACAAGGATCTTACCAATGAATTTCAAGAAGCCAGAGCTTGAAAACTATCCTCAATGGGTCTCCTTCCTCCTTTTCTTTAACACCAAAAGAAAATCAAACCAGGGTATTCCTTATCAACTGCGTGAAATGTGCATGCAGGGGAAGATTGCTAACAAGTCTCCTTATTTTAGTGGCTTTTGTGACTCGCTCCAAAAATGTGTGCTTAGGTCTAGAGATACATCTGGGATACAATTTTTTTTCTGAGGAGCATTTATAGGATGCTTTCAGTTTCTGAAGATGAACTTGAGGAAGGAATAATTCATGTCTTATGGAACAAGAAGTCTGATCCTGCACCTGAACTTTACATTAGATTTTGCAACTTCCACTTTTTGTCCTTTTCATTTTTATGGTAGCTGAATATAATTCCTCCCTTCCTCGAGTCTATAGTAAGTCCAAGTAATATTACTCAGGGTTAGTAGGACCAAAGAAGTTCATATAACACAGGCACAGCATTATTAGAACCAGTCATTTCTGAAGATCAGAAAAGATGTAAAAACGATGAGCATGTTCAGGAAATTAAACTAAGAAATTTAAAATAAATAACTGTGTGGATAAAATAATTGAAAATGTGACTATTAAGATATGAAGAAAATAATCTCATAAATTAAACTTATTGGAGAACAGAGACTAAAAGCAAACCAAGTACAAACAATATTAATGACATAAGATATGAAGAAAAAGAAGGCTAATGTAATAGAATTAACTGATAAAACTACAGAAACCCTAAAAAATTAGAAAAATGAAAGTTAATAAAATCATTTAAAACCTTACTTTAAAGGTAAGAAGTATTGTATACTTGGACAAGAATGACATTGTCATGACTATTTTTTTCCATTTACTGAGCACAGAGATATAAAAAAGAGAAAGTGTTAGAAACTGAATAGAAAAAACTAGAATAGTTTTATAACCAGCAATATTAAAGTAGACAGAATCATCGCAAGTGCTGCAGTACAACTGATGAGTGTGAAGGACTGTCATTCATTCCAATGATGAGTATGGAAAGATGAGTAAATCTTGCAGTCAAGTGTTGCTTTTTCAAAAGAATAGAGGACAAACCAAATAAACACATGATTTTGCCTATAAAGCAGAGGATGAACATGAAAGCAAACATATCTTCTGTGTTGTCAACATGGGCATTGAAATCACATAAGATTAATAGTCTCAGAGATTCCAGAGCCAGCTGAGAAAGAAAATCCATACATTCATTAAGGAATCTGTGTTAGCTCTTGGAATTCTATAAATTCATTGTGAAGCTTATGAAACTAATATTAAAAAAAAAAAAAAAAAAAAAGCCCCTCAAGGCTGTCAGTGTGTCATTCTTTAGGAAGAAAGAAAGGATCTTTAGTACCACATCTACTTGACTTTTTTGTAAATTGAATGCACTATATATGTAATTCCAGTGCAACAAAACAGGTTCAGAAACTCATCTTGAATAGTTATTTACTAAAAGAAATTGTAACATAAACTATTCAAGTGAAGACTCCACTTCTCGAATATGCAGATATCATCATAGGCTGATCAAATCTGTTAATTAGGTTGTGTGACACTTGTATCAGTAGAGTTAGTGTTAACCTGATTTCTTATTTATGTATAATGTGGTCTTCAAAGCATAACCTCTTAGAAAGAAAATATCTAGTTTTTGGATTACTCGCTTACAACACATTATCAAATAATGAAGTATGACAGCAGCTAACAAGTAACATTCAAACCTTATAATACAACTTTTTTGATCTGGCATCCACTAAAACAAATAGAAATATCAGGTGAATACAGGCAGACTTTACACACATTAAGGCTTTAATTGATATAGGGGTGCAGCTTCCTCAGTAGCTAAAGGGCTGTTGCTGCAAGCCTTTAAACGGCAAACCCTGTGCTGTATGTGTGCTGGATGAGTAGGGAGGTTGGTATTGGGCAGGTAGAGAGATGTAAGTACATCCTACCTACCCAAAGTTTTCCAATGTGTAACTGTTTCCACAAATAAATACTTCAAAAACATACAAACAAGTAGATGTAGGTGTTGTAATTCACACTTGCTGGAGGGAATTAATTATTAGTTAGAAAGCTATGCTGAATTTTGTTTCTATCTGAAAAACAAAAACAAAAACAAAAAAAACAAACAACAAAACCCACAAAAACAAACTGACTAAAAAACCACAAAACAAACTAGCAAAAATTTAAGACACTAATCCTAAGGAAAAAAAGTGGTATAATCCTGACATTATGCATATATTGTCTAGTCACCTTTTAGTATAGGTGTTTTTTTGCAGAGTACCAGGAATGTTTTGTGTTACATCAGCTTTTATATTTTAATTCGCTAGTGAGAGCAAGACAGGCAATGTTTAAGTAACAGATTCTATTTTCTAACTACATCAATTCAGTGAGTCAACTTTGGGGTTTTTCTCTAAGAGTACATGTTAAGGAATAAACACAATTAGCAAAAAAGAGAAAAAGTCTTTTTTATGTAGTGAAATAATACTGAAGTGCAGGTGATAACACAAACTGTGTCATGTGACCATCAAGCTTCAGTAATACCAGCATTCAAGGATGAAAAATCAATTCGTGTGAATGGTTCAGATTTCAGGCTTTTTAAAGAGCTCTGTGCTTGTATGTCTAGTCATTTAAAGACATTGCCAACAACACTCTGAAAAGCAGTGCTCATTCTCTAAACACAAAACCAAAAAATCCGCAAACCAAACAAAAAGAAAACAGCTCCTTTCCCCCTTCCCCTTGCCTGCCCCCCCCCCCCCACCCCCAGTCCCTGGGCAGGTCAGTTGTAAAGAAGAAGAGAAAAGGAGAAAAATCTATGAAAAAGAGTATCAGCCAGGAACTTTCCCATTACAGGTCATTACATGAAGTTTATGGGGAAATATTAACCCAGGATATTTTTACAATGTCTTTGCAGACTCTTTTATAAATTTCTTTATTTGTGGGTTTTTGTTTGTTTCTTTGGTTTTTTTGTAAAAACAATAATTCAACCACCTTACTGGAAGCAAATATTTAAGTGTCTTACTAGAAGCAAAAATTTGACTGCTCATGTCCTGGAGGTCCTGGAGGTTGTATGCCCTGGATTGATAGAAAGAGGGGACTATTTTCTTCCTGCTTTTTAACTTGAGTAGGAGCATATAGAAAAAAAAAAAGAGAGAAAAAAGAAAAGAAAAAGAAAAAAAAAGGCAAATTGGAATCTTCCATTTCTTCTTCTTCAAAATCTTTCTCATCAAATTTTAAAGCGCCGTGGATCCAGGTTTTATGGATTTTTTTTTTTTGTCCCTCAGGCAAAATTTTATTTTCATCTACTTTACTCTTAATTGTTAGTAAATGAAACTTAGATTCTGCCTTCATTATACTTCTAATGTTTTACATGACTTTTGATGAGAAAATATTTCCACAAGAAAATCCCTTGATTTGTGCTGAGGATCTGGATATTTCTTGATGAGAATTACTTGTAAAGCTGGCAAGTGTGCACAACTGTGATGATTTTCCTTTAAGTTCATGAGTCTAAAACTGTGGTCAGGTTTAAAGTCCCAAGCTGACTTTACAGTGGATTCAGGTATGGTGACAATTTTCACAGTCTCCTAGTCACAGAGAAAGAGACATTTGGAGAGAAAGAGAGTGAAGAGTTCCAACCTCATGTTCCCAAATCCAGTGTCCACATTTATACGCCAGTGGAAGACCTCCAACCGACATGATCAGAAGAGCAAATAAGTGGTTTGGTAATTTACTTCATGGGCACTGTGTTACCATAAAATTCTTTGCTTTTCAAAAATTCACGTCTGTTAAAGTCTGAAAGTGTGTGGGTTTGGAGAATTTTTCTTGGGGTTGGATTTGGTTTTTTGCTTGTCGTTTTGTTTTGGTGGGTTTTTTTGTTTTGTTTTGGCAGGGTTTTTTGTTTTGTTTTGGCTGGGTTTTTTGTTGTTCTGTTTTTTGGTGTTTTTTTTGGGGGGGGTGTTTTTGTTTGTTTGTTTTTTTGTGGTTTTTTTGGCTAGGTCTAATATAGCTACTGCTTTTGAAATTGTTGTGTTGCAGAACCCATGAGCATAGACTATATTAGACACAGAAGTACCATCAAGGTTTGCATGAGAGTGATCTGGCATGCCTGAGGCAATGAGGCATAAGTGGAAACAGAAACTTCAATTGCCTATATCACATCCCTGGGGTGTTGTGAGGCAAAGTACAGCTAAGCCGTGCCTCCAACACCTCAGATCTCAGGAGTATGCTATCCAATTATCTCATGGCAACCACCCCTCTAGGGCTCTCTCCCTGCTATTAGGAAGCACTTTGATGGTGTGTGGAAAAATATATTTTTGGAAGGGGAGGAAGAAGTTGTTTAGAAGAGAGAATTACTGTAATCAGTGCATTGTGTTGCTAAGTTGCAAAAGAGATACCAAACATTGTTCCAACTTTGTTGGCTTCTGTAGATGTTAAGAAAAAATGTTTCAGGGCCAACTTCCCTTCATTTCAGTGAAATCTGCAATAATTTTTCTTGTAGGAGACTAAAAATGATTAGGTGTCATAAGAAACTGAACAAGCCACTGTAGAGTAAGTTCATAAAGTGAGCTGTGTAACTGATTTAGAGCTCCCCAACTTTTCCTGTAGTCTCACTATGATGCAACTTGCTCCTCTCTCCGCAGTACAGTAGTTTCTGTACTATGCAAGATTTACTGCTGTAAGATGACATATTTTACCACACTAACAGCACTTCTTACCCTCATTTTAACATCAACAGTTATGGTCTTGCTGTGGCAGTGGGATAAAATTATGAAAGCCCACACACATTTCTGGCAAAGCATATGTGCAGGAACACTGATGCAGGGACAGAACAAGTTGGGACTAAAAGACATTATTATTGGAGCTCAGCCTCCCCTTAAATGTGAGAAGAAGCAGATGGTGAGAGCTGCTTGCTGCTTCTGCAAGGCTTCTGAGAAATGCCATGCTAAAATGCAGACTGCACCTGGACACCCATACAGACACAGGCCCGATTTGAAGGCAATGTCCCAGCCACTTTTCAGTGGTAGTCCCTAAGCACTTACTCTGTCAATCAGTGAAAAGTGTTTTCTTTCCCCACCACATGCAGGAGAGTTACTGGGAGATAAATTATGCCCTCAGCTGAGATGCTTTGGCAAAGTCCAGCATCCTGCCCTAAAGGCACTTCTACTGACAGTTTGATAAGATGCAGACTTTCAACTGAGGTAAGCTGAAGTAGAGACATTGCCTCGTTCAGGTCAACTCTGCTTTAGGAGGGCAGAGAGATGGAGCTGAAAGTAACTAAATCACCTTTAGAGATGATTCATCGTACATCATTAGCTATTGTTCTCAGTTGTGTAGCTAGGATAAACTTGAAAGATTATGGGAATGTTGTAAATTTTCACATTACCCATCTTTCTCCCCCCTACTTCTCTTAATGGTAATACAACCCACCTCTAGAAAGTCCAGATTTAAATCCAAATTTGGCACTGTTTTCACACTCTATCAATTTCCTTCTTTGTTGATATTCGGTAACACTGGATCTTCTTAATGCAATTTAGATAATTACTTTAGGGATGAAATCATTTAATATCCTGCCTATTTCTCCATTTAAGCATGGCTGGATACCCTCACATTGGCCCCTTATAAAACAAACACAAATCTCAGAGATACTGAACTTTAGAAAATATATAGTCAGCAGATTCAAACAGACCTTTTCCTGATTTGCTTCAGTATTTCTCTCTTCTTTTAAAGTCAATTGATCCTATGGGATCCAGTGACTACCTGTAAATTACATGCTGATGTAACACCCAGGAGTTTCTAAATCTGAAGAGAAATCTAAACTTTCTTTCCCCACAGCTACAGAATATGCAGGCTCAAATTCCTGCTCAGATTCAAATCCCTGTTAGAGCATGGGACAGCCATGAGGAAGAATGCAGGAGGCCCCTCGTTATCATGGAGCTAACTATGATATATGCTATGTAGAAGCTCTTGACATTCCTTTTTGTCATTTCCATGCTCAATAATAATTCATGACAAGATTTAGACTGGTACAAGTATATTGTCTGTCAAAGGCGCTTCAAGATTTTATTTGACTGTTAGTCAGCTTGCATTACTCCAGGCTGTTTGATACACAGAGCACAAAGTAGCTTAACACTGTTGCTATTAACGTTGAAACTGCACTGAAAACACTTCATTAAACAGCCTACTGCAGTGTAATTGTTTAATAATATTTTGATTAGGTTGTTTAGTAGACAATCCTTGTTGTAAAACATTTTCTTTCTGTCAAGTGACTCTCTGGGAAAAGGTAGTATCAAAATGCTCAGGAAGTATTATTTTTTTTAAAGATAGATTCAGAAAAGTTCAATTCTCTTTTTTTTTTATTTTTGGTTAGCTTTTATGTTGTTTTCCTCCACAGTATTTATGAAATCCATTAAACTTACATTGCTTGTAGAGAAGATCTATTCCAAATCATTAAGAAAAAAGTGCAAGCACAGACTTCTTCAAACACAGACAACAAATCATCCAGCTGAACTATTCAGCAATCTTGATCCAAATTCATTGTTCTTCTAATAATAATGTGTATAGCATTTTCCAATCTCTTCAGGCCTGGCAGATTCTCATAGACGTTATGGCCTTCTTCAGGTTCTTAAAATAGGACAGGGTTGGGGGTTTTCCTTTCAACAGATATTTGGATAGATTTTGCTATAACATTAATAGAGGTACCTGACAAGAGTTGCTATTGCTTGCAATTTCTCAGAAGTTACAAGTAAGATTATCCAAGCTTTGAACAAAATAATGTATAAGTTAATCAGAATAAACTTATTTTACAAGAAAGAACTGAAAATCTTGAGCTGGTCAGTACAACAAGGGATTTACAGGGATGTGACTGCCTCGTGTAAAGTAAACAAAAGATTAAAAACAGATAAACCAGGCTGGCATGGGAATGAGTGGATATACACCAGACAAAAATGGGCTGAGAATGAAAATATTCTTGAGCTTTAGTAAAGGATGGATTTGGGGTAGAAGTCCAATAAGTCCAGTACAGAAAAAAAATCCAAAAAAACAACCTGCCTTCCAAGAGTTAGAAATTTAAGGAGACATGGCGGTAAGTATAAGTATGACATGGTGGCTGTGACAACAAGACCATGAACTTAATGACCTAAAATGTTCTCATCTGCCCTATATTTCAACAAAAGTGAGACCAAAGCATGTTCAGGCAGTATTAACTGTGGAGCTACCAAGACTTTGCACATAAAGCCCTGGAATCAATTTTCAGGAAACAGTATTTTCCTAACACACTTATATATATTTTGTGTAGATCACAGATGGAATATATTCTGGATTACAGGTAGGAAGCTGGCATTGCTATGGTGATATGTCTGTTAAGAGACCTTTGAATTCTGTGAGTGACATTTGTCTCCTTTTAAGAAACACTAACTTCATAAACAGTGATTTAAAAATGAGTAAAAGTTTACTCTATGGTGTGGCTATAGATGATTAATAATATCCCTTTTATTAAATAAATACTCTCTAAACATTGCTGCGCTAGATTACTTCCTGCAGTATTTGGGGGACATCTTGAAATTAGTGAAGTGCCAAGAGACTCCCAGCTGTCCTCTCTCTGGCTCTAGCAGGGCTTCAGCTGCAAACTAGCCAGCTCCAACACTACACTGGCAGCAGGAAACTAGTAGGTATAGTTGGCTTTGATGTTTTATCTATCCAGTCATCTGATGTTGAATCTTCTGGAGCTGTGTGTTGGCACAGTCTAATGGAAAAGTCCCTAATATGATGTGACAGTGTGGCTGGTGTTAAAGGAGACATCCTTTTTCACTGCTCAAGGTACCTCAACAGTGACTGCCATTTATATTTGAAAAATGGAAATTCTAAGTGAAGCCATATACTAAGCTCATGGAAGAAATAAACACTGGATTTTAGTTCACAGAAAAATTTCACTGCAATATTTTACTTGCCAGCCACATAAAGCCACAGCAAGAGCTAGTTATAATTTTTTCTCCCTAAAGATGCCTGCAAAGAGAGTATACTCTTATTCAGTGTTGTTCCCATTTGCAACAGTTTTGATAGGAGATAAGGAAAATAAATTCTTTCATTGTTGCAGTTTTTCCTCTTCTGGATCAGATGAGGGCTGAGATGGCCAAATATGCTACTTCTCTGTAAAAAAGCAAGTGAGAGTGCTGATAGTTTATGAACCACCTGAAACAATATGTAATACAAACATCGTGTCATATTGTATCAATAGAAATTTTAAATTATTTTAAGTGGTAGCTCTTTGTGAGTTCTCAGATGCCATAAAATCCATGTAGCAAAAATATCTAGTCACAGTTAATGGGGAGGACAATATCTTCATCTTTACTTGATAAAGAGTCAGCTGGGGGAGAGGAAGTCTATAACTTATCAGGTTGCAGTCTATTTTGGGACATTTAAAAGCAATTGCATTTTACCAGGTGAAAACTTTATATGTAATGATATTCAGCTTTGACCACTCTGCTGTGCCACGTCTATTTTACTTCTAATTATGGTATTACTTTTTCTTTTTGCTGGCCTACCTGTGAGACCTTCCTCAGAAGTCTTAACATATATAAGAATTAATTTCACTTAATGCTGATAAATTTTACTACATTTGTCATCTGCATCATAAGCATATTCCTTCACACAAAACAATTCAGTCTAGTGCAACAGATAATAAATACATGCATCAAATGTTCTAAAAATGTTTAGATTTTCCTGGTGGGAAATTGAAAGACTAGGAAACATATTTGACTGAAATATATGTTTTTATATGTAAACATATCTATGAACATATATATTATTTCTTATATCTGTAGTGTATTTTAAATAAACATAAGGGACAATATTTAACCAAATGAATAAATAAAATATCATCTTTGCTTCTCCAAATTTATGGAAAATAGCATAATTTTAATAAATATAATAATTACTTAACTGATCTTTTTTTTTGCTGTAAAAAGCATCATAATTTAATGCCTTTGATAAAAGGAATTTAGAAAGACATACCATTTTGGATATCGAATTTGGATAGGGAGTGTGAGTACTTGTCTCCTTTGCTGTTTATTGAAAATATAAATTAAGTATCCTGTGTAAGATATAGGAAGTTAAATTTCACTCAGCTTAGATTTCCCAAAAGCATCATCAAATTTCCATGTTTAGACTCACTCCAAAATACATGTGTGCTCGTCCAAAAGGTTAAAAAATGAGCAGAAGGGAAGTGTACAATTTATGTTTTTTGTAATCCAGAAGAGAGAAGTCAAAAAGAATCAATGGATTTCTGCAAGTATGAAAAATGGTATTGAAAATGGTACTGAAAAGGTACCAGAAGGTACCACACATTGATAAGGAACAATTTGGCCAGGTACTAGAAAAATTGCTTCTTACTATGAAGATATTTAATCCTTGAGAAATGATTGCCAAGTAGTGCTGCAGAATTTCTGTTCTTGGATGATTTTTTAAGGAACAGGTTTCTCAACCATTTTTTAGCAATTACTTTTGCAATGAGATGGAAACATCGATCTCTTGTAGTTCCTTCCTGTTGAATATTGTATAAGTTTCTTCATCCTTATCTCGTACAGCTCTTTGCTTCTTCCCATGACTGATTTCTTCTCAGCTTAACTGGACTGCCCTTTAAAACAAGGAGTTTTATAAAAATGAAAAAAATATAAATAATCGTGTATAAAAATATATACCATGATGGAAAAAAATGTTAATGAATTTCAGTCAGAACTAATATTTGTAGAGTAATAATAGCATGCAGCTTCATATTTCTTCATTACTATCTTATTCTGTCTCTGTGATGTTAGTCTAAAACACAATCTTTTGACAAGCAGAGCAAAATGGTCTAATGTGCTTAGGCCAGCCTAGTGTATGTGCAACTGCCTCACAGTATTGACAGGAATTAACTATAACAAAATGTAACAGTGAAATTACATCAGAGATAGAATAAGTTGTTTGTTTTTTTGTTTTTTTGGTTTTTTTTAGATTCAAACTCTGATTTGGGAAGGTAAGTATTGATTTTTTAAAAAAAAATTATTATTATTTACGGTCAACTAATGAAATGTTAAGACCATTTAAAAAAAAAAATTACATGGTTTTGTATGCATATTATGTTAAATTACTTTTTTTAAGACATTACACATGAAATACACAATAATATAATATCACTAATAGATAAATTCATTCAATATTTAATAAAATAAAATTCCTTCCTTGTTTTCTTATTGGCCTTGGAGATGGGCACCCTTTAAGACACATGGTATCTGTTGGCAAAATCTTATAGGTGATATATTTTCGCCACTGAGCTTGCTCATAGTAACCCCCACCTATTTCACTCAATTTTAGAATTATTTTTGAGAAAAAATAAAGAAAAGATTATTGATTGGTTCTCCAAGGCAGGTTTCTGTCACATAGAGCTGAAATAGGCTTGGCTGTTACTCACCTACTGCAATAGTATATCCCACTGGTTTGAATAACTCAGCTGCAATACAGGAAAGCTGGACTCCTCCATCCAATTTAGAGATAGTATTTGACTGCAGATATATTTTATATCACTATTCTTTAAGGCATTCTGCAGGCTTGTGGGGAGTTTTTTTGGTTTGGGATGAGTTGATTTTTTTATAATTTTATTCTGAAAATTTAAATTTTGGTAATTTCAATTTGCATAACATACTGACGTTTTTACAGGAATGGTACTGACAACTTTCCTGTCTTCTATGAATATAGAGAACATAAAAATTCTGAGAACCACTAGATTGTTTTTGTGCTTACTTGCATGCCAATATTATTAAAGTAGCCTCCCAGCTAAGCTCATTCATCTAGTTTCACATTGTGTCTATGTCCTTGGAACAGCTAGGGTGGTACCTGGACTGCATTAGGATGAACTGAGCTTGGCATTCCATATAAGCCTTGATCATGAATGTTTTTCAGATACTGAGCTTTCATATACTATAAATTTTATCAGTAAATTTTGTGATGACAATGTAGCTGGCATTATGTTAACAGTGTTCTATAGACAATGTAGTTTGCATTTCTCTTTAAAGTGTTTTTGACTGCAATGTCAGTGCATAAATAAGAATGCATGTTTGTATGAATACTTGTCTGTCTCCTGGGACCAAGTAAATGTTGTGTTTCAGTTTCACTAAGCTGTGCATTATGAATGATTTTAAATAATGAGTGAAGAAAAAGATTAGTAGTCACCAATGAGTTATTAGACAATGAGATTTGATCTTCCTCAGACACACATTTCTAAGCACATATATAATGCCTATTTTCAGTTTGCAACGTCAAAAATTACAGCCCTGGTGTCTCTGAAATCAGTGAAAAAACTGTCATTAGTTTTTTATAGAGTTGTAGTATTAATATGTTACAACTTTGGAGTTTCTTTTGGAAAATAATATTTTTTAAAAAATCAAGGATAAATGTGTGCCTCTTGAGCAACGTAATCCTTAAACCAAAATGATCAGAAATGCATAGGTAACAAAGTGCCATGAGTACAAAGAATCTCTTCTAGAAAGCTATTCCGTCCCCAAAAGCTTATGAAGTCTGGACACAGATCATACTCTGGGAGAACCCCAGAGATGAAGGCCAAAATTTTAATCTTGCTCACTGTTTGGGAAAGGGGGAGCATCTTAAAAGTCATAAGACATGAAAACATAGCTAAAACCTACAAAAAGGCAGTAAATAGTGGCAGGACAAAAGAAAGTGAAGAATTATTAGCCTTCTGTGTCACCTTTTTCAAAAGATTATACCGAAAAAAATGAAATTCATAAATACTTTCCAGTACTTAAAAAAAATTAAACTATTTCCCAGTGCAAGGTTTTTTTTTTCCTTCCTTTTAAATTTTATGACATTCAGGTACTGGCCCTTTTGCCCATATGATACTTTTTTGTCTATTTTTGGGTTGGTTCAAGTACTTTTCACAGCTATGCAGTGGGGTTGTATAGGTTTTGTTATTGCACAGCTTTGCTTTTTCCCTCTCATTTTAATTTCTTTCTGTGTCTCAATGTCAATCCTACTACTCTTTTTGGTCTGTTTTATGGACTCTTCCTTTAGTTTGAATTGACTTATATGAATGCTACATTCCCTACAGTGTAAAAAGATTACACTAGTTTCCAATATCTATTTTTTCTACCAGCATTAAATCTTTCCCTTCTTAATGCCTCAATAATTGTTAATGTTTTATTTTAGCATGAACACAAGAGTATTCATCTCAGTATAGCAAAAGAGGACTCAGAAGAGACTAATATACATAGACAGTTTACAGCCTAATATTGATATCAAACTTTGATCTGTTGATCTACAACAGAAGTAGCCTGATTCTTAAAACCGGGTTTCTCACCTCATGAAAACTGATCTACTTCCAGTGAAATTAGCTTTTGTTCAATTGTATATTTTGCATTTTACTCACCAAGAAATGGGGAGGGTATGCAAAAAGTGTACTTTTTAATTTTGTTCTATAATTCTATTCACCCCTACATTTTTTGACTTAGTTTTTATCCTAATCTGGTTATACTGCTGTGTATACATAAAACACATATCTCATGTCATCATTTATGCAAAGAGCACTCACCTATTTTTCATTTTAAAGGGCACACAAGAATGCACACAAGAACATGCACTCCCCTGGTTCATAACATTTTTTTTTTTTTTTTTTTTTTTTTAAGAGTGGATATAGCCTTCTTTAGAGTTTTCAAATGGATTTGCAAGGTGAGAGACTTTTGGAAGCTTTCAGCCACTTGAGGTAAATTCTGATAGTAGTGATAGTGAACTTGGATGAGAAACACATTATAAAAAAAATCCCCTTAGTTTCCTTGTATTGGAAAACAATAGCAATAAATTCTGACATGTACATTCTATTGGATATCATTTCTCAATGCTTTCAGAGCTTCTCTACCTTTCTGCAGCAGCATCCAGCATGCAGGGCATTTTCCCTTGTGTTCATGAATGCCATGGCACTGCTCTCAAATTTCTCAGTGTCTACCTGGATCATCTCATAATCACAGGAATATGAGTTTGGAGGGGATCTCTCAATAATACATGCTGTCTGTTCTGTTTTGCACTCTGGACAGATCTCAAAGAGCAGGAGCTCTTTTAAGAAAAGCCATACTTTTAAGAAGGTAGGTGTCTCTAATGCCATCAACAGCTATTTGGTTAAAAAAGCCCCAGAAAACTCCAACCTTGAAATGCAGCTAATGTGGATGCAAAAACTTAATGTAAACTATTTTATTTAGTCGATCCGCTCTGTACATTCTTACACGTTCTACGTTCTTAGCCTCAATATATCTTCCATGTTCACTGAATTTCCTGTGCTGTCCGATGAAAGTGAAGTTTGTGGTGTTGCAAGATTTGGTTTTGAAGGCATTTTCTCAGCTTAATGGGGAGTTATTATCAAGCAAGGAAACAACAAAACATAAAGATGACACACTTCATAAAGAAAGACTTTCTGTGTAGATTTTGAGCATTTCCTTGTTCTAAAGGACAGCACACCTTAAGGAAAGGCAGATCTGAACATAGACTGTTTACTTTTCAAATCTACTTTTCTTTTAAATTATTTTAAGTCACATTGCTCTTTAAGAAGTTGGAGGATATCATATGATATGATTGTTCCTGCAGGGGAAAAAATACAGATGCTAAATAAAGGCTAAACATTGCATGATATTAGAAAAAGTGCCAAAAAAAAAAAAAAAAAAATCTGCCTAAAGAGAAAGACTATCTTGAAACCCCAGACTTAAAAGAGTGATCCTGTAAAGAATGTGTGGAAAAAGTAACAAACCAGAAAATATGACAAAATAAGACTTGTGATTCCCTTAAGCAGTCTTTGAAGATAAAAAGCACTCAGGAAAATGCCTCAGTTTTTCACCAAGCTAGAGGAGTAAGTACTAACAAATGAGACACACCTACCTGCACACAGCCCATGTTGTATCATTCTCACAGGTGGTAACAGCAGCAGAACACATTCAGCATGACATAGGGATTTCAGTTCATTTATTTATGTGCAATTTGCTATAGTTCATGACAGAACTTTATGCTCAGACTAAAATCATTGCTCAGACTAAATTCTGCATTCAGACTTTCCTTCATAACCTTCATAACTGAGGATTACAAATCCACTGTGGATCTTCCAGGCAGATTTTCAAGTTGAAGTCTGAGTCTTATCAAATTTAGTGGGTCCCCTGCTTTATGGGTCCCATGTTTGTGCTTTATGATTTGCCCTGTCCCTTTTTTGTCATAGTGCCAAGAAGCCAGGTGCAGAAATGTTTAGGCATCCACCACATATTGTGACTTGATCCCACATTCTCAGACACTGAGATATAGAATTATAATTCAAATATTGAAAAAAAAAAGGTCTCATTTATGTAAGACAAATGGCGTTCTCTTTTTTTCCCCTTGATTTTTATATAATTAGCTTAGTGATGAGAGAACAGTACTAGATGCTCAGTTTTCTCTGTTATTGAATCAGTGGACTCTTTTTCATGATGCCTTGACAGTTTAGCAGTAATGCACATTTTCACTGAGTAAGGACTGCAGAATTCAATCCGAATAAAGTAGGTAGGCAACGAAACTTAAGTGACAGATTTTGAAAAGAAGCCTGAAAGAGACAACAGATCAATTGGATCTGGACTTCAATTTCTCTTCTATTTGGGTCCTTAATTCCCCTAAATTGTTTCTGAAAAACCTAGTGTGATACATTTCCATGAACAGACATAGAAAAAGTTTATGTTGCTTTGACTACATTATAACTTACATAACAAAGAGACAAACTGAAGATAGATGAAGGAATTCTTCACTTGGATTTCTTACACACATTAGGGATTTCAAATTGTGTTACATTTCCATGGTCCACCTTATTTTGCTTTATGTTCGTATTTTTCCTTTTGATTTATTTTTTCTGTTGTTGTTTTTTTGTTTTTTTGCTCTCTTCTGATGATGACAAGTCTTTATTTAAAGTATTTTTCTTTCCCATGAAACTTTGCATCCAAAAATTTCCCTTTCTATAATCCTTTTTTTTTTCAGAATCAAGAAGGTTAAACAGTCTCTAAATTAAAGATAAAAACATCTCCACATAATTTAATGAAGTAAAAGGATATAACAAAGTCAGAATTTCTACATTAGGTTTGGCTTTCTTTTACTTATTGATGGCACTGAATCATTACAGGATTTACTTTAGACTATATTTCACAGGTGGTTATATTTCACAAAAGAAGTGAAAAAAGAACTAAGAAACAACAACAACAAAAAAAAAAAGAAGAAAAAAAAAAGAATTAGAAGACATAATTATAGATTAATAATTATGACCTCAGTGTTTGAAAAAAAAATAAAATTCAAGATTAATAAAGATATTGACAGTGGAAATACCCAATCACCGAGAATCAATTGTCAGGATGGAAATGGAGAGTATGCCCCCAGGAAGGGTAGCATATGGGATACAGTATTCTTCAAGTCCTGAATGAGTCACTGAACAATATTAATCCATTGAGGCAACAACATCTATAAGAATATTTGGTGTTGAAAAAAGAGGAACTCAGAGGTAATAAAACCCAAAAAAATGAAATAAAGACAACATTAAATGGAAATACTTTTCAAAAATTGCAAAGTATAAACAGGAAGCTGTTCTGATTACTTTAGATTTTTTAAGTTAATTTACTTGCTTTTCTAACATAGAATGCACAAGTCAGTAGAAAGGGCAAAAATAATTCACATCCTCTATCTATTATTCATGTGGCAAACTATCAAAAGAACATAGAAATTATTTTTTTTTCATGCTCCTTGATATTTCTGATACATCAGAGTTATTTTACCTTTTCCTAGGTTGAACTCACAGATTTTACATGTAAGAAAATAATTTGAAAAGCATTGTTTGGAAATGTGTGAACAAACAAGTAGTCTACGCAATCCCTGGAGCTAAACCTATATATGTCTTTCTTCAGAAGTGTACATCCTGAAAGAAGATAAAAAATTCTTTACAATAGCCCTGTTAGTCAAGTAAGGTTTACACTGGAGTGTCATATCTGTTTATTGAGTTTATTTATCACTTATGTACACTACATACAAGTTACAAAAGTGATGTATGAAGTTATACCTGAAAGGCAGAGAAATGAAATGGAAATCTAATTGTGGTCAGGTTTTGCCAGAACTCCACTAACCCTAACATCTCTGTGCAGCGGTTCTAAGCAGGTTCTAGCTTGCAGCTAAATAAAGGACAAGCTAAGAATCAAGAAAAAGGACATGAGACAGGACCTTCATTTCAGAGTCTGGATTCTAATTTCAAAAATGTCAAAGTAAATGGAAAGGAATTTTTATTTAAATAGAACCATGGCCTTGGCTAAAGATTTCATGAAGCAAAAGTAGGAGCAGAATGCCAAATAACCAGGCAAGGAGGACAATATAGAAAACAGAAACAAACAAACAACAAAAAACCAAATCTGGGAAAAAAAGAGGCCAAGAGTTCATATTACCAGAAGTTATTGCAATTTGCTACATACTTTTTCAACATTAGGTTATGATTTTGTCAAGAGCATTTAATGAGCTTTCTAGGAGACAATCTATAGATGTGTCAGGCCAGAGTAAATGACGAAAGTGACGTATGACATGAAGATCTGTATTTAATAACTCTGTGGTGTTGTTAGACATTCTCAAATACTGAGCACTTGGCTTGAAACACTGTACACTACAGTATAATACAAGCAAGAAAAATCAGACCACAAAGGTAATTTGGAATGGCTGACCACCTATAGAGAGTCACGAGGGGGCAGATATATTAAGTGCGTAGATATTTTGTCCTCTGTCAAAGACACTGGTACTCATTCACAGCAAGACACATCATGAGCACCTTTGCCCTGCTGTAAAATTAACAAGGGACTGCAGTCAGACAATGTACAGCTTAGCTCAGGGTTTGAAAATTCAGGTCAGTAAGAATCTTCAGCTAAGACTCAAAAGATGTGATCTAAAATAATAGCAGAAGAGAAACTAGAAGAAGTAGAAGCTATACTGGGATGCCAAAACTGAAAGAGAAAAGTTTTGTTTTCAGCATTTTCACTGTTTCTATGAGACTCTATTTAAAAGAAACATTTGACATTGACAAATGATATGACAAAGATATATCAGAAAAGCATGAACTATAGAACCTCTCAATATAAATATATCTAGTATATTTATAGAATATAGATATATATAAAATATATTAACACTGGTGAGTTGGTAATGAAACAAGAAAAGAAAAACTCAAATGAGTGAAGAGAGACAAAAAAAGATTTTGGTATACAGTTTACTAAAAAATTATCAGGAGTGTAAAACTATATGTTTGCAACCTATGTGATTTGGTCTGCACAAGTATCAGCTAAAGGGAGGATGGGTCAGTAGAAGGAAAACATTCATAAATAAGAATTGCAAGATTTACATATTGAAATTAAAATCTTCTGAACAATGAGATCCTTATACTACTGTATTCATTTTCATCAGGTGTATGGAAAATTCCCATTTCTTGATATACGTATTTTTAGAGTGAACTTAAGTAATTCCAGCTGAAGGACAAATGAAAAATAACTAACAAGCTTTATTCCACTTGTAATATCTGGGGTCAGAAATAACTCTCACTGCTCCATAATTTAATTAGAGATCTCTAAAATTATACAGGTGTAAGTGAAATAATGAATCTTACACTTTCCACTGGGATGCACATGAACTAACTTTGGTTCCATCCTCCTGTCCAGGAACAGGACTGTGATAAACTGAGAGTTGAAAAATTTGTTATAAAATTCTGAGGATGCCTCACTACTGGATGATTGAATCTAAGGCAGCATTTTTTTGTCAGTCAGGTATATTGTCTTCAGGTCATTCACCTGGATGAGAAGGCATCACTGATGTTGGTGTTTAATAGCAGATGTAAGTAAAGTGTACTAAATCAAATAAATTTTCTATTTAGTGATTTACAGTTGTATGGAGGAGCTGACAAAGGTTGTTAAACTCTAAAGAAAATTAAGTGTCATGGATCAATGGGATCAATCACAAGCACTTACAGTTTCAGAGGATTTCTGACTAAGCAGTCATCAGATTCATGACGGGCTTATTCTCATTGAAAAGTGCTGATTTCCAAGTGAAATTTAATATCATCTCTCAAATGAGACAGATTCTTGTGACTGAAAACAGAGCTAAGTGGAGCTCTGGAGAGTAATTGATTAAATAAAATGATTTCTGAATAAAAAGGTCAGGTATACAAACACTGTTTGAAAATTAAGAACAATTTTGAAAATAATATTTTGAAATTATTTGTCCATTTATAAGTTTAGCCTATTCCTTATTTTTAAGCAAAATCAAAACTTTTTTTTTTTCGGCTAATTTTTTTTTTCTTTTTTTCTTTTTTCTTTTTTTTTTTTCATTAACTTTGTAGCATTCTCTCAAGGCAATAAAGAATTATGCACAATACTTTTGAACTTCTCCAAAATTATTAAACATAAAAGCTTCTCACTTTCTTTTCAGATCCATAACGCATGTTTACTTTTCTTAAATTATTAGGGGTATTTTTCACAAGAGAGAAACTTACAGAAAGCAACCAATTATCAAATGACAAGTTTTGTGCCTGACAAAAGATTACAGTTCTCTGGGAGAAGAACTGCCAAATGTCTATGGCTATACAATAACAAAAACATTTGGATATGTTCAGGTGCTACAATAAAAATAAAAGTTGTTTGATAAAAACTTTTCTTACTACAGATCACTTTTCTTCAGCTCAGTAATTGAAGGTCTATTGCTAGAGCAAATACAGTGTTTCAGCACTTGATCTCAAAAGCTATTCCGAAATTGATTTTGTCTATATTAAACAACACAGGGATTATTTAATTGGTTTCAGAGACAGTCAGGCCCTACCAAGTCAGTTTGTCTTCACTGACAGAACAAGGTAGAGTTATACAGAGCCACTAAAAAATAATTACAACATTGCTGCAATTTATTTTTTTTCATTTAGTTTGGGGACTTTTATTAATTGGGAAATGAAAGGAGGATAATGCAGCAGAAGATGAAAGCCCTTTCATCATGGGTTACAGAAAATATTAGTGGTGGATGCAGGTACTGCTGGCATTTTGGCTCTTTTCCTCTGTGAGTGAACTAAAAATTTCTTCTAATGTCAGGACTTTAATGGGATTTTGAGGGTACGCTAGAAATTTAGAATTAAATTCACCAGGTAATTAGATTTCCACTGAAAGCAAAATAAAGATAGCTGACATTGTTCAGTCAGATGTAACTAACTCACACTGAGAAAACTAATCACGCTGCAAGATTTTGAAGTCTGAGAAAGTGTCCCAGTTTATATATGTGATATATGGATTCAGTCGGAAACTCCCAATCACACAGGAAGTCTTGGTATTTTTTCTACTTTGTGATGCTGGCATCACAGTATGCCAGCAGCTGGATTGTGGATGAGATTTAAAGTTTTAGTTCTACATTCAAAGAATAATACAATAAGAGCAGTAATAGATGCAGACTGATTTACCACTGCACAACAAATCATTCTGTTTATGCTGAACACTGCAAGCACAAAATAAGTAGAAAATAAACTGATGAAAAACAAGGACAAACCCCAATCCCTGTATTTTTAATTGTGGAGTTTTTTTGTTGTTTGGGTTTTTTTGTTTGTTTTTTTGTTTGGGGTTTTTTTTTTACTTCTTAGAAACTGCATTTCTTCAGAACAAATACAAACAAGTTTTCATTTTGTATGACATGAAAGACAAAACTGTGAATAATCTGATTAGATGAATATTCAGAAACTTGTTGAGCTTTAATTTACAAATGTGGATTTGCTTGAGAAACACGAGACACTAAACACCTGCAAAAATGAATCATTGTGCTGTGTGTGTATTTGCAGATAGTTATTTGACATGTTGCCTCATTGAGATACAAATAAGACAGATAACCTAATTAGATTTTTTTTTCACACATAGTAATAAAAGCTGTGCTTTTTCCTTTGCACCTGGCTTTGAATTGGTGCAATTGCATTCAAATCATGTTTCCAAGTTTTGCCTTGTAACCACGAGGACTAGAACTTTAACTTTTACATAAAAGCTTGAATTAACAGCTAATTTATTGACTACAGAATATACATTAAAAAAATAGGAAAGGGTTTAAAAATAGCAAAGAAAAAAAAAAAGACCAGACACAAAAATGAGAACCTACACGAAACCTGTGAAAGAAATAAAACACAAAGTGCAACTGTTTTACTCTGTTAGAATGCATGAGGCACTTCATGACTGTAAATCCACTAGAAAAGGAGGAGGGATGCAGACAGGTAGTGTAGCCTCACCAAGGTTTCCATTGTTTAATCTTAGTAAATTATTGCTAAAATAGTTCTTATCATTGGTTACTATTTTTATAGCTGAGTGCTTTAAATCCTATGAAGAAAGTGGCCAAACTACACCATAAAGCAAGTTGGTTTGCAGAACCACAATGTCCCTCTGGGCAAATTAGCCTGTCAGAAGCAAGCTGGGATGATTTAGACAACCTGGTATAGCCATGCAGACTTTAGTGATTCTCACGGAGGGCTTGTACATGGAGGACACCATAATAAAGGGATGCCTAATGAGGCGGCTGAACAACGTTCATCTCAATGTCTTTGTGGGTGTGTCTGCATAAATCCTTTAGTCTGAATTAAGACTGTTCTGAAGTGAATCTCACAGTTGTTTCCACTTGCCATTCTTTGGTTCAAATTGTTTTTAAAAATTTAAATAATTGCAGCCTTTGTTACTTATTTATACCATTTTCTATGTCTCATTGTATTTTGGTTTGTAGCTCTACTGTATTTTGCCACACCATAGTAAAAGAATCTTTCATAATCTTTGCTACAGATTAAATTTAGATTCTTGTTTAATTGTTACCAGTAGTCTAATATAAGCAAAACTTTTCTCTGAGTTCAGTGCTGTGGTTCACCAAGGCTAGTTTGTCCTTCTGTTGCTGTAAGTCACTGGCAGTTTCTGTTGATCTCTTGGTAGATCACCAGTCCTTCCAGTGAGCAGAGACTGAGACATATTCTAATGATTCCTCACTGAAAAGAGTTTCTTTCAGTGAATCGTTCTCTAACTAATAACTGTGGTAACAATAGATTAAAAATAGTAGTGACATGTTTTAAGAAATTATTTTTAAATGTGTTTTCAGAACATATTACATTCTGGATTTTCAGCAAAGCAAAAACCTCAGTTCAGATATTCAGAAGGGGGAGTAAAACTTTTTTTCTCTTAGTCAGAAGTCAGATAATAATTGCAATCATCCAAAATTTATCTGGTTGTTTTCCCAGAGGTACTGAGCTCTACCTGCAAGAGGCCATACTAACAACCTTACTATGAGGTGACCTAAACCGGATTGCTTTCAGTCTCTTGTTGCTATTTCTTCACAACAAGTCAGAAAAAAATTATTTAGGCTGAACGTCGTTCATTCTTGAACTTTCAGCTGGAAGGGGTTTAATTTACTCAGAGAAAAAAATGTAGGAAACAAACGAGACTTTGTGAGATGAACTTTATTTTATATTTTCTTATTATTGCTGTTCTTTTATTCATCTTCTAAGCCAAGAAAAGTAATTTATTTATTTAAAATTTATTCCTAACCTCAATTCTGAACTCTCTTCTCTGAGCTCTACTGCCCTTTGCTTAGGTCTTATCTTTCCACAGTGCCCTACTGGGGGAGTGTAACACAAGGAGACTCTGACATTTTCACCATTGTTCTGTGACACATAAGTATTTGTAATATCCATAACAGAATATTTTGTTGCCCATGGCATACTGTGAATCTAGGGGTTATTTTGTGCTGTCAGTTGCTCTTTATTTCTTAAATCCATGATGTGCAGGAGATCCCCAGAAACTATTGCTCTTCTAAAACTCTGTTAGTGGAAAAGCGCTTACAACAAACTGAACAGCAAAATACTATATTAGCTCCAAGTATGCACACCAGGGTTCCTTGAGCAATCAAACTTGCTGAAATTAAAGGTCAAGAGATCAGGACTGTAACTTTAAGCAGCCCCACGGAAGGCAACAATCTTCCACCTTTGTTGTATTGTGCAAGCTGTCCATGATCATAGAAAAACAGCTATCAGATCACAGGATCTTTTCAGAGCTAGAAGCACCTGCCATTAAGAACAAAAGAATTCACAAAGCCCTCCTTTCATAAGGGAGGCTAGCTGGTAGGTCAGTGTGCTACTCTTTGGTAAATATGTGCACAATAATCTCAGCAGAAGACAATATTATGGATACTGAAATTTTGTGTTGAATTATTTTCCTTCATTCAGATTGTTAGAGAAGAATGTAGCAAATTAATTTATTGAAAAAAATAAAATCCAGATCATTGAAAGAATTTTAATTTTCTTAAAACAAACATTTATTAGAGGGTAGTCACTGAACTAAAAATAATGACAGAGAAAAGTAAAAGGCAAGAAGTTGTATTAGCTGTCAATTTGGAATCAGGAATGAAAAAGTGAAAATATGCCCAAAATATGTGTTGTGACTTTCTTAATCCTGTCTGATTATAGAGTATTCACACTGGCTTCTAATGAGGGATAGGTAGGCATGAATATGCACAGCCTGCCTAACACTACTAAGAATAATCAACACAAGTTGTTGAGACCTTTAGGCTAAATTCATGCTATATGTATTCAGTTAATTCTCAAAGCAGCACATACTCTGCTCAGTGTTATATTGTTGTCTATATTAGCATTTTAATTTTAATCAGAACTGCAGTTTTCACTCAGTTCTCATGATAATCCTACTTACCGCGTGTTATTGCACATATAAATTAGCACGGGCTCAGAGATCACAACCCAGGTTCATTTCTGATGAAATTAAACTAGAAGATGTGATCCATGAGTGCACCTAAATGCTCTCTGTCTGCTAATAGACATCAGTCCCTGGAAATGGACTAGAGTAAAATGAAATTAAATCCACCTAAGTGTGTACAGTATATCTATCAATTCTCCAGCATTAACTGCTTTGTTCAACATTTGCTCCTGTTTTACTGCTAATGTAGACGCAACGTTTGCATTCACTATTCCTTCATGCAGTCTGCAGCGTCCAATGTTTTTTTCTTACAAACTAATGGCAGGTGAGGCTCAGACTATTTACAGATATCGTCAGCTTTGCCGCATGATGAAATCAGGTCTCATTTGTTTATCCACCTGTGTGAGAGACCGAAATGTTAATGGTTAATGACTCAAATAATCAGCCATTTGCAAAAGCAACAGGGTGCTTTGCTGAGGCCATCTTTGCACCCTGCAAAGGGGAAGAGATTTTTTGTGTGTGGTGGCAAAACCTCTTATCCACATAAGAGGGGGGGGTGCACACACACCAGAGGGTGACCACACAAACCCACCTTTGTTTAACAACAACCTGTTTTTTGAAACAGATGTGTGAGAAGACCTATAAGAAACAGGTCCTGCCAAGGTGGGATAATGCTTTTTACCATGCTAATGTCCTCCCTTGCACAACTGTCTCAAGTGTAAAACTCCCCAGGAGGGAGGTATTGGGACATTCACAGGGAGGCCTGAAGGTATTCATCCCTTCTGATAAAGCATAACCAACTCAGCTACACTGGCATGAGAAACAGTGGTCATGTCTTAGAAGGGGTCATAAATCATCAAAAAGCTTCACAAGTGACTCCAGACTCAATTCTGGGGCCTTCCACCAGACAATCTGCAGTTTTTCAACCAACAGAGTAAAACATCCACCCCCCCCCAGGGGAGGTACCTGGGCATTCCTTCCTGAACCTGTAGTACATTCACCCATTGAGCTGTGTGTTTCGTGGGCTTCCCTCACCTCCGATGGATCATGACTGTGACCACCACTTTGACAAATGGACATTGAAATTGCAACAAGAAAGCCTCATTGCTGGGTTCACAGCTGGTGATATCTTTCCACTCCAGTGTCTACTCTTATCCTTTCTGTCTCTGTATTTCTTTTCCTTATATATTTTCTTAAGTGACATGTTTATACTTTTATATTGTCGCATTTGTAGATAATAACCAAAATGGTTACATATCTTCTTTCTGTTGCAATGAAATTGTTCTAAAATAAACCTGCCATATATACACATATACACAGATATACATATATACACACACTTACATATATATACGCATACATACACATATATATGTACATATATATATATATGCATGCATATATATGTATATAAACACCAGTCGTTCAGTGTTGTTTCACTCTAATGTGCTCCAAGGGATTTGTGAACAAGAACCTCAGTTACCCTTGCCTTCAGGGCTGGGTCACAACAAGGTGATATTAGGCATATCATAGCACTCAATATAAATAAATATATATAAATAAATGGAAAAGACAGTTGTGCACCTGGCTTAACATCACAAATAACACAAGCTGAATCACATACCGAAAAAGCTTTGCAGATCCAGGATTTCTCCCCTCATGTTCTCCAAAACACTGAAAAAATTTCTTAAATTTAAGCTTATCTACAGTATTTGAAATTATGTATGACAATGGGTCATGTCTGTGCTTGAAATGTAATGTAGAGAACTTCTAGTTTGTGGTGAAGCATTTAAATTTTATATGGTATGCTCTGAAGAATATATGGTACACAAAGCCTCCATGATATTGTCATAATATTATTTTGTTTTGCACAGAGTATTGTGATCTAACTGAATATTCAAACCCACCTGAAAAAAGATTGTATTAGACACTTAGTTTTGAAGGAGATGACTGAATCACAAACTATGCAGGAATAACCAATACAAGTACTAGAGCACACAGTATAAGACTTGATGTATTAAGAAGGTTCTTTAGAGCTCTATGTGGCACGTGGTAATTGAAGAATTATGCAATGTACTGTTAAGGTCAAAGGTGTGAACTGCAGGTTGATTTCATATGGCAGGCTTTCCCAGCACTGAAACAATGCAAGCCCTGTTTATATATCCTACAAACATATATAAAGCCAGTGTTTGTTAAGTGACACCTGAGCAGTTCTAGTATCAAGCGAAATTTAGTACAAAGGTGTTCAGTGGCAAATTATTCCCATGTGTCCATTGCCCCAGTAGATCTGATTTTCATCCTTTCAGCTATCTATCATAGTGTCTGCCCATGCAAGACTGTAGACTAAGTCAGTGTGTAGTCACCAAAAAATGCTGGTAAATGGAGCTTACTAGTGTAAGAAATAGAAGGTTTTCTTGCTTTCAGTGACTGGACTGAAAGAAACGCAGACTATTTTTGCATTCTTTTTTATTTATCACTACAGAACTGCTATATTCAACTTGACTTAGTACTCTCATTTCTCCTTCTAGCCCTACTCTCACAGAAAAGACAAGGATATTACTTCAGACCATATGGGAGTCACTACCACTGTTCTTTTCATTTCTTAAAGTTCACTTTACAAACAGTAGTGTAATTTTAAAGAATTTTCCAGGATGTTATTTGAGGTATTATACTTCTTCATGTGGACTTGTGCTTTTGAAATGTATGCAGCTCCTAGGAGAATAAGGAAGAGAAGAGATTAACTAATTCTCCTGTAAATGCCCATTTCTTTTGAAAAACCAGGTTCAATATCTTCACCTGAGAATAAGTGTCAGTCCTGCCCTTATCTTTGTTTCCCACTCCTAGTCTGTTACAGCAGCTCTGTTAATATTCCCAGCATCTCTCTGATACTTCTCTGCAAAAGCAGAGAAAAGGACATGGTAAAATGGTGAGAACAGAGATAACATAATCAAAACCCAGTACACGAAAACAAAATAAAATGGAAGCCATGAAGGCAAAAAACCAAAGTAGTACTCTACCTACCAAACCTACACCCCATCATTGTCATAAGGAAAAAAATACCCATAAGAGAGCTGACTGGTTGAAATACAACTGGTTTTTCATTTGCCAAAAATATTTATTATTTTAGCTAACAAATAAACTAACTCATGATGTTATAGTGTTTCTTCAGATTAGAATGTGTGTTTAATCTTTATAGGGAAAGGATCAGTGTGTGGTTTAGTTTAGGTGAAGGATGCATCATTGAAGAAAACCTTATTGCCACCAATTTCCATGTTTTTTCCCGTGGTTTTTTTGCCGTGTTTCAGTTGTCAACACAGTGTTTCACAGTCCAGGCTATTTTCAGCAGATTCTGCCTTGGACTAGAAATGTGTCTGGTGCGGACAACACTTGATGCTTCTTTTCCGTTATTCACTAATGTAGACATCAGTGATAAAACTCTCATATTACATCTGAGAAAAATGACCTAACAGATTCACAGCTTTAACTATGTCAAAAAAATGGCTGAGTCAGTTTTTTTGAGCTCTTTTTCTCTTTCTTACCTTCTGGAAAATAAAATCTGCCAGTAAGTACCAAAATGGCAAAGTCAGTTTAAGAGAATATTTTGTTAGAAAATTTAATATAAAGACTTATAATAGAAGCTATTTTTCCATCTCAGTTGCACCTGTTACCATTCTGACATAGTCTAGTAGCATTTTCATTTGGTGTGTAGCATTTGCAAAGTGTTTGCTCATTCAGGAAAAAAGAGGAAATTCATAGCAGGCTTAGAAATGTGTACAAATGAATGCAGAGAATATAAGTTATTTGGTGGCATGTGGCAAGACTTTATTATGAAAATAAGCCAATCAGAAAAAAAACTTATGATATGTACATACTATATAATAAATGCATCCAAACTTGAGAGCATTAAAACCAATTACATAACTTCTTATATACCCTGAGAACCCAGTTTTTACACTATCAATCTAAGGACTTGTGAAAAAAGTTGCCTAAACTTCACATGAAGGAGTTGTAGCAAAGTTAATTTCTGCAAGCTAGACACCTACGAAGGCCAATTCATAACAAATGCAATTTTTTTTTTTTTAATAATTCATTTTTATTTTCATTACCCTCCACTCTATAAACTGTTGTAAGTACAGTACACCTGTATTTATACTATTCAGCCATGCAACTTATAAAGTTAATGTAATTATCAATTTTTTTTTTTTTTTTTTTAATGTAGGATAAACTTGAAACCCAAAATTGAAGATAGTTCTGATTACACTCACAGAAAAAACTAACATTCAGACTGTCAATAAGGCTTCAGAATCTTTAATATTTGGAGCAGAAAGGACCTATATTGCCTGCACTGTTTGAACCATATCTTTCAGCTATAATTAACACCATACTTTATTTTCACCCCACACAGTTTTCTGTGGCAAAGGAAATGGTCTCATAAACCATTCAGTGTCTGTGTCTATCTAATTAGGTTTCGGGTCAAAATGACAATGAAGTCCTATTTCACAATGATGGTTGTTTTTGTTTATCTGGTTGGGCTTTTTTTTTTGTTTGTTTGTTTGGGGGTTTATCTTTGTTTGGGTTTTGGTTTTCTGTTTGTTGTTTTTTTTTTTTTAAAGGATGACTAGAGAAACTTTTCCTATGTGCAAAGCCATAGGCCTTGCCCATTGTAAATATATGTATTCCTTGGGTACCTCTTGATGACACAGACAAAAAAAAAAACCTGTATATGCCAATAATGATGATATTGACTGAGTCTATAAATATTATTGGAAAATATTCCAAAAGATAACAGGACAACTAAGGACACAATTTTAGGTAATATTTCCAAGATCAAAAGAAAATAACACTATAGAGTAAATGCATATGTGTATTTTCTTTGTTTAGATAATAGTACTTTGTATATACAACAGTCGAAGATTGCAGGCATACTGGTAAAAAAGAATAAAGTGATACTTTATAATAAATAGGACTGTGAAGTGATCTGCTTTTCATACCTACCTTTCACATGCACTTCTGCCATAACCTTGGGCAAAACATATTCCGTCTACAATTGTCTCAGTTTTTCTAGCCATAAAATAGAAATGATAGTTCCTCACCTCATTGGAATGAGGTCATGGTCATCTTGGTCCTGTTTGTTGCATGGTTTTCAGAAGACTGACAGCTATATAACTCAAATGATATTTCAATAAGGGGAACATGATATAATTTCCCTGTGTGCATCTAACTGTGGATGAGAAAAATCACTGTATTCTCTACACCTTTACTCCATAATTTCTCTTGTTCCGTTTCCATTTGAATGAAGCCTCTGTTATTATTTTCTGTTAATCCCATTAGCAGATGAAAAGTTCAGGATATATTAACCTCAAATAAGATACAATAAAAGTATGACTCTTTCCATTGTTTGTTTCTCTAGTAAATCTTTCTATGAAATATTATTTTTTTTTTCCTAAATTTCTCAGTTGGCAACATAATTACTTGGCATAAGAAAATGTGATTCAAATACTCAAACCTTGCTTAATTAACCTGTCAATTGCTTTTGCATGCTGTCTGATTGGCTGTCTCATAGAAACAGTGGATTTAATAGAATTTAAATATTTTTCATTATGCAAAAGATGAATTGGTACATGTCTACCCATCAAGAATTTTCCAAGAACATATACTAGGATAAGCAGTCTACTACAGAATTCTACCCCGCAGTTATTCACAAATTTATAGCAACTTCTTCAATTCATTATGCATTTTTCACCCTGTGAGTGAAGGACAAGATATTCAAGTTGGTGCATAACGCTTCACTGTTTTCATTCTCAACTCCCTTTTCAAGCTTAGGTCAACATCAGTCAAAGACATAAGTACTGCCAACCTATGTATGCAAGCAGAGCTCTCTGTTATGATATTTTGAACCTCAATACAAGTATCAAAAAATATGTTTAAGGTTTCTCTATTCACACAGTACTCCTCTTATGAAGAGAGAGGAGTAGAGTAAGGAAACTGTGAGAGAACCTAAAAGTTCTATGGTTTTTGAGATTTGTTTTCAAGCGTTTGAATTTTCTTGTGTAAGCTGGGGAGAACCTAGACTCCATTTCAACAACATGAATGATGTAGGTCCCTGAAAAAGATATATATTGGACAATGCAATGCTAACCACTGCAATACATAAAAATTTGCAAGGATCTTACAAAATCCTGACGGCCACATTCTCACATATTCTGAAAAAAAAAGCCAAAAATAAATAAAAATGAGAGCATTAAAGAAGCTATTTTAATAAAGTAAATAATTGAAAGCCTGTTTTAAACAAACATAGAAAATTGTTTTAAAATGTTTATGACATTACAAGTCTTTTAAGAAAGGGTAAAGTGCTTGTTAAAGTAAGATCATTTGAGTTACTGTGCAAACTGAAGGAAGAAAATAGATGAAACACTAGTTAGTAAGACGTCTGGAATATTTCTTCATACAAAGTTAGGAAGACCAAAGATAACTTTTTCAAACTGTGTAGTCCTGGTGTGTAAAACAGGCATCAGCCACGACACCTTAAGCTTTGTACATTTATATAGGAATGTCATACAGCAACAACAAAACTGATCAAAACAATTTCTGTTTGCTTTTTCTTGACATCTGCATTCTCATATGTGAAAACAGCACTAAGTCATGAGTTTAAAATACAACTATCTACTTCAAATGTAAATATGAGCACATTCCAGACTTAGAGCTGTAAATTTTTTTACCTCTTGTTTTGGGGAAATAGGCTAATAGATCTCTCTTCTAAATTTACCTAAGCTGTCAATATTTTTGTCACAAATGTCTGACTAACAAGAAACGTAAGAGCACAATGGTATTTTGGAATATTTTATTGCCTCAGGCAAAAGAGTTAAGTTTGATATTGCAGCCCAAAAGTGAAAACATTATGCAGAGACTTTTCTTTGTGATTTGAGCCAAGTTAGCGTAAAAATCTCCATCATAAGCGTTTAGTACACATTGGATCAAATTTTTTTGGGGGAGTTGGAGACTCTTTCTTCAGTAAAAATGATCAATGAATTGTACTTATTTTTATATTCTTGCACACAGAATTACTCTAGTATCACATCAAATGTCATTTGAATAGATATGGCAATAGGTTAAAGTCCACCTACTGCTTTACATAAACCATAGTAAATAGAATTTGTGCTGTGAATATAGGCAAAGAAAGCCTGTGTGTGAAAAGCATTCACAGTATAGAGAATTGTTATATGTCTTCTACATAATTTTTCGTCTAAATATATACAATTTAGGAAATTTATAAAGTTACACTTGTAGACCTAGTGTCATTCCTATGTCTGTAATTAGAAAGAAACTAAAGGTTGTAAAAGAAAGGAAATCTAAACAGATGTAAAAAAATATGCATATTTGAAAAGAGCAGACATTTGAAAGGAAGGAAATTTATATAACAGTCCTCACTCCACAACTCTGGATCAACAGGATAGATATAATCTTCTCAAAAGCCATACTGGAATATTTGTCTAGAGACATGCAGAAAGGTTTTTTTCTGACCTAAAACTGTGTTCAAACCAGCTAAAAATTCTGTGAAGTGTTCATGTCTCCCCTAATTGTTTTTGGTTTTTTGGGGTTTTTTTAGGTATTAATGTGAAAGTCTTAATTAATAAGGCAGGCTTCCAGCATGTTTTTATTTATAGCTGTTAAACATTCTCTATGATTTGTCATTAATTTCAAGAAAACTGGGAATTTGAAAGCTTAAATAGTTCAGTGGAAGAACTATATAAAAGTATTTATGCTGAGAAAGCTAGATAACATATGAAGTAACAGAGAATGTAGTCAAGAATAAGTATGTTGTATTATTTAGAAACATGTTCATTTCCATAGAAGTACAAGTAGTTTTCATTATACAGGTATTTAATAATAGTTTTTAGTCTGATTAAATGTCTTTGGAGGGAGGGGGGACAAGGATTTCTGAAAATATATATTATCATAATAGGGAATAGTGACTTAGACATGATTCAAAACAAAGTGTTTGCTTACAAGTACATTATATATCTAAGAAAAAAGTACCTTTTTGACTGCTATTTTACCTAAAGACATTTCTCAGGTGTACAGTATAAAAATAACAGCTATTTAAATAGCAGAAGAAAAATATGTGGCATATGAACTATGGCTTTTTTCATTTCACGCTCTTTTCAATTTTTGTACCAGGTTTGCTTGCTTGTTTGGTTTTCCCTCTCAGATCTGGCATACAACAGACCTCTGTGATCTTTGCTCAAATAAAGGTGGAAAAAGAACTGAAACAAAAGAAGTGAGGACAGAGTTGTTTGTGGACCATTCAACACAGCTGCTGCAAACATTATGCACTTGCATTATGCTGTGCCCTTTTACATAAAAGAAAATTACATTTGCCACCATTTGGAGCTGTTCTGATTTGTTATTCATACACAAATTATTTTAATCTTGTTAGCTTTATTCATTTGGTTTTTGGGTAGCTTTGTTTCTTGTCAACAACTCCTTAAGGACTTCAATTTTTTTCAGCTAAAACATATTGTCTAAGATTTTTCTGGCTGTAAAAAGAAATGTGTCTCTTAAACTTAATGTAAAATATGAATACTAAATTGCCTCTGTATCATCATGTTCTGATTACCATAGACTGATCTTAAGGTGACACATTTCAGTCTGCTGGTCAATATATTATGCCAAATTTTTTGACTTCTTAAATTTTATTTGGAAGTAAAATTCTACTACCCTTACTGAGAATGGGTCAGATTCCTACTCTGTAATGTCTATTAATATGAAATTGTATGGTTTAATATAATATCACTTAGCCATGGGGGATAATCAGTTGAAAATGACCTCAGTGCCTGTCTCATTGTGACTAACGAGTTACTGTTACTCTTAGATAGACACCCTTAGGGTAGACAAAGTAGACTACGTAAGAATAAAGGATTTATATTATCTTAGTTTAAACAGTGAAGGAATCATTACATGAAAAATGTGTCCACTCTGAAATTCAAGATCGAAAGAAGATATGAAGAGCCATGAGGAAACAGAAATTTGATAATACAGAGGTCTTTAGACTAGTAAACAACACTACAAATAGAACAGATTTTGGATAAAAATGATATTAGAAGTACCAAGAGTTGTTACCTATTAGAATATTTCTGGATGAAATTATTCAATTAAAGCTGTTCTGGTTTGATACTTTTTTTTCTAGTGAAAAGAACAACTTCTATAGGAATTAGTTATCCTAAGTCTATCCAATGATCTATGCAATCCTATCAGATGATTTTAACTGTCCCTTTTCTTGAACTATAAATTAACTTAGTTTTTTAAACGTCAAATATGTTTTCCTGCTTAGCTGTTTGGGCTCATATTCATTTTATCTAAGAAACTCTTGAAGTGTACAGAGCATCTCTTTTTCACATACACAAGGAAAATTCTGTCTAAAATTTTATAAGTCTTTTGTACTTGGGTGGCGAAGCTGATTTGCACAAGCATGAAAGCTTCAATGTGTTTTAAGTACATGTGCAAAGAACACCTCTCTTGTGAGTGCCCCCCTTTTAAGACTTCCAGAGTTTCTGCCAGATTCATGTTGGTCTCCGCCAGTTCAAATTCCTGGACACTAAACAACCTGGAACCTAGGGAAATCAGAAATAGAGTAATTAGTGTTAAAACCAGTAGCCCACTATGCAAAGGAACATAATTTTCAGGTATAATTAAGATTCCAATTGTTTTGCATTGCTTTTGTAATCATTGCAGGCATGAACAGCCAAAATTCATCAATTCAATTTTTTCTGAATTCTAGACTCCTTCACTTAAGTAGCTAAAATGATCCTCCCTTCCTCCCTCCCTCCCTCCCTTCCTTCCTTCCTTCCTTCCTTCCTTCCTTCCTTTCTCCCTCCCTCCCTCCCTCCCTTCCAAATTCCAAATTCCTTCCGAATTCCAAATTCCTTCCTTCTGAATTCCAAATTCCTTCCTTCTGAATTCCTTCCTTCCTTCCTTCGATTCAAATGACAAAAAGTCAAAGTGGTTTCCTTCTGTTCTGTGCCAAAGCCGAAACTTCGATGTTAGGAAGTGGTAATATCACTGAGCTTTTGACTGCCTGCTTCAGGCTAAACTTGCATCTTCTTCCAATGTTTTACTTGGTTGCATTTCAAATGAAGCCCAGTTCAACAATACTTTTAAGAACTCAAAACAGAAATGCAAATGAATGATGAAATATATTAATAAAACTGCCACCTTTGAAAATATATCAGAGGGATACAACATACCTTGCTTCTTTTCTCTCTCTTTCAACCTGGCAAGCAGCATTGCAGTGGCCATTTACCCACCAGGAAGAAACAAAGTATCCTAAAAACTGCTCCTGCTGTCACTTATCGCTCATAATGTCTGACTGAAGCAATATTATCCATCAGCACTATCTTTGCCAGGAGAAGAGTGTTTGGTGGATGATGATGCAGATGACAAATTTTATGAACATTTAGACACAAATTGAAAATCAGGCCTGGTAGCAGCGTTCTATGAAAACATTAGGTCACATTTGAATAAGAACATATGGTCTATAAGGGGCATGTTTTGCTTTAACAATGTAGAAGGAGTAAACTGACTGGTAAAGGAATTAGTCAGTGTTTTAAGTTCCATTCCATACATATAGTGGGCCTTACTTTCAACTTCAACTCTTTCTTTAACTTGGTATTTATTTCATTCACAAATGTGTAAAATTGGATGGTAATTTCAACATAGTTTTGACAGCCTTGCAGCTGTAAGTTTAATTTATATTCCATACATAAAAGTTTTCCAAAGGAAAATTATTCAAAGGAATAGATTTCACTATATATTTATCTCCTTATTGTTGGTGTTAATAGAATTTTCTACTCTTCCAATATTATTTGGACACAAAAAATCATACTAGATTTCTTATGGGACTTCCAAAGGTGGTGTGATTTTGGTTTTGTTTTGTTTATTGGGTTTGGGAGGTTCTTTTGTGGTTTTGTTTCTTTGTTTGGGTGTTTTGGGGTTTTTTGGTCTTTTTTTTTTTTCCCCAATAGTTTGTGCTTAGGCCTTTGTTTTAAGCTTCTAGAATATATGACATAACTGTTGTCTTCTCAGTAACATCTTTATACTTTTTGCATACAAATAGGAAATAACAAATCTTTTGTTTGGGTCACAGAAAATAATTCTGTAATGAGTGAAAAAATTACATTTGAGAAAACCTAGATAGTTTCCAACCTTGTTTCCATTATCTTTTCTATCCTTTTTCCATATGACAAATCTCAAAGAATATATACCCAAAAGAAACATTATTTCATCTCTAACATTTTGGGAATGACCTTTAAATAATATGTGAAGTGTCATGCAATATCTATGTAGAGTTTTAGTTTAAACATAATGAACAGTGGTAGAACATGAAACACTGCTAATGTTTTTACAACGTATCTGTCATACCTCAATTGACATTTTCAATCAAATCCCTTGAGGGTACTTACTTCTAGAAACAGCAGCCAAAGCATGCACATTTTTAATCAAAAGGTTTCTGTAATGGCTAACCAATAATTCCTTCTGTCACTTTGCACTGATATTTCTTTGGAGGAATGCACCATATGTGCACTCTCTAAACACAACAAAGATACTGTACAAGATGGTGTGTAACTACAAGGAGAGAAAAAATGTAAACTGTAAAAAATGTAAAGTATAAGTGTCAAAGCAGAGCACTGGTTCTTTGAAATCAAACTACTGTCAAAGTAGGCTCCCCATCTGTAGCCAACTTTCAACGTTTCTTTGTATTTCATTTGCTATTAAGAATTTTGCATCAGTTATGTCTACTAGAAGATCTAGGAATCGATTTCAATATGACTCGTATTATGCATTTATTTTGATAAAAAATACTCATAATGGAGGAAAAGCAAACCCATGACAAAGCTATGAGACTGCATATTTTTTTCAAATCGATACCACTAAGAATTTACTATAAAATTTCTATTTGGAAGGAATATAGATTTATGAATTTGTCTTGAAGATCATTGAAATGGATAACAAACAGAGATTAAAAACAGATTTAAACAAAAATATTAGTGACAGAAGTCCAACCAACTAGTAATTCTTTTTTGCCAAGATTATCCTAATGAGAAGCAAAGATTAATAGGGCAAGTTCTTTTGCCAACCAGCCAGCCTATGAATAGGTATGTGACTATAAGTAATAGTAAAAAAATAGTGCCCAAAGAGATATCATTGCATTTAAGTTCATAAAAAATATGGTCATAATATGCCATGAAGTAACAATGTCCACTGCAAAGTGACTTTATGCTGTCACTAAAGAACGTGTGTCAAATGTGTAAGAACTGTCAGATTAGAAAACAGCAAATTTACAGAGTGTTGGGAAAGCATTCAGAGCTAGCTCTTCAAACACTCTAATTCCATTGAAGCTGGCAGTTAGTCATCTATGTGTCTGAGGATCTGAACCAGTCTCTCCTGAATTCTTTTTTTCTTTCCCTCCCCACCCCCTACCCCAGGTTTATTTGGCTAATGTGCTGGAGATGAGTATGATTTTGATTTACATAGTGCTGTGATGATATTTTTCCTGGCTTTTAAAATGTGTTTCTTTTCAGATAACTCCTACTTTTCATTGTGTTTTTAACTTTTCCTGGTCACTTTATTACCAATTTCAAAGAACTATCCATGAATTAAAAATCTATTTTCTGAATAAATTAGGATGCATAATTTATATACATACACTCATTGCTGTGTATATAGAGAATTTTATATTGCTCGTATGCATTACTTAACATCTATTTGCACTGAATTTTATCTAGCATTTCACTGCCCAGATTACTTGTATGGGTTTCCTCTCACAGCTGGGAAAAAGTAAATTATCAGGCCCAAGTTCATTATCTAAGATTTCCCTATAAACAGTAAAGTAGGTGATTCATCTTTTTGTAAGCTTAAATTGATGGATCAGCTTCCTAATGTATATATTTCTTTCCAAACTCTGTATTGGAATCTTAAATGCCAAGTTTAGTCTGGATATCAAACTTCCAGACAGCTAAACTTAGGTAAGATTAATTTCATCCTTAGTATCACAAGGTCTTTCAACTATTCATTCTACGCACATTTATCTTACTCTATTAAAAATCATTTAATAATAGTTCAATCAGAAACCTCTGTGACCTCAGTGTCCATCATCTTTACAAGACTGTTTGTGAATCTACTGCAGAGCACAAGGTGTTGGTGGGACCCCACTGGTAGACCATTTTTACAGTGAAAAATTGAAATTATTCTTATTTGATTTTTCTTAGCTTTTAACAGCTTTTAACAAGACTGACTAGAAGATCTTCCCTTCTATCCCACCATAGTTTCTTTAAGAACATTTTTGTAAATTTTCACAATTAATACATTTTTGAACTCTAAACACACATCACTTAGACTGACCTTATTAGTGTCATCTCTGACTATCATAAATAATCTTAAAAAAGTTATGATACATTATTTCCTCCTGAAAGAGACATGGTTCCTTCTATATTTCTTGCTTATCCATTTCCACATTTCCTTCATTGAGTAGCAGGTGGAAGAGATCAACACCTCCCTCTGGACTTCTCCTCCTCAAGAAGATGTAGAAAGCAAGAGACACCCCTTCCAGCACTTTAACCAGTTTTGTTGCCCTGCTCGGGATTTAATCGAAGACCTTCAGACCTTTCTTAAATTGTAGGGCCCAGAACTGTACACAATGCTCAAGGTAAGACTGAATCAATGCTGAATACACTGAGTTAACCACCTCATTTGATCACTTGGTGATGCTGTGTTTGATGCACCCCAGGAAGAGGATTGACCTCTGGGCTGCCAGGGAATACTGCTGCCTTATACTGAGCCTGCTGTTGCACAGCACCCCCAGATTCCTTTCTCTAGGGTTACTCTCTAGCCGCTCATCTCCCAGTTTATATTTGTGCCTGATGTCACTCTGTCCTAGATGCACAGTCTGTCATCCAGCTTTTTAGGAATATTCTGGCCCAAGTTGTACCAGCTGTGTGATGCTCCCAGTCAATTTCTGGCAAGCTCAAGTCTTCCACAAGGACTTAACTTAGAAGTGTCCCTTAGTTCCTCAAAGAATAATTCATTTGCATCATCATCTGCCAGTTCAGTATCAACAGCAAACTTGTTAATGGTGTATTCAACTCGTGCATCCAGATTGTTGATAAATATATTGAATAGGACTGGCCCTAAAGTTGACTCACTGTCCAGAAGGATGATGTGGGGAACAGTATCAAAAACTTTACTAAAAATGCAGAGAAACTACATTCATCACCTTCTGTTCATGCACTGACTGAGTGACCTTATCATAACAGGATAACAAATTAGTTGCGCAGGACTTTCCTTTCATGAACCCTGTGTTGACTGTGTCTAATGACTTCATACTTCTTTAAATGCCTTTCAGCATGCATCAATATAATCTTTTAATGCCTCAGTATAGTTTCACCACAATTTTCCCAGACTAACAGGTCATAGTTCTCCTGTGTCTTGCCTCCCCAATAACACTGGCCAGCTTTCAGTCAGAAGGGAGTGTCTTTTGTCAGATAATAGAGAGGGGTCCTGCTATAACATCTGCTGCCTTCTTCAGTACTCTGGCATGCATTCCCTCAGGCTCTATGGTCTTGTTAGAAATAGAGTTCAGGTTTTGGTGAAACCAGTTGCATGGGTAAAGGGCAGAGGGGGGAGGAGGGTATAGTTAAGTTTCTGGCAGTTGGAACTTGGCGTGGTTTTAACATGTTTTTTGCACCTCTTTTGGGAGGTGGGGGTCTTGGGCAGGTAGGCAGATCACGTCAGGCTGTGAGCTTCCTAGTACTGGCCAATAGGAACAGAAGAAGGGACCCCCCCAGCCAGGATAGGATATAAAAACCTGTCTTTCTCGCTGGCCTGTCTCTGTCTGCTAGGCCAGAGGGACACATCAATTCAGATGAATTTGATAAATAAAAAGTTTAGTTTTGCTTCGATGACTTTGTCCCCTTCTGAATTTTATTGGTAAGTGTGAGCATTTATCACAGTCTTATGAACATTCAGCTAATACAGGTGGTCCCTTACCATTTCAGTCATCTCAAATGAAAAGTTACTGATACCACACTTACCACTCCAACTCAAGGGGACAGAGTGTATCGCTATTATTAAAAACGGAGGCTAGAACTTCATTGGATATCTCAGATTTCTCTTAATCATGTTAGTCAGATGACTGTCTTCAGTAAGTATCAGTCCACTGTTTTCTTTATTTCTCCTCTTTCTATTAGTGTACTTTAAAAAGCCCTTCTTGTTATCTGAAACAACACTGGCCAGCTTCAACTCTAACTGACATTTGCCTTTTTGTGTGTTCTCTCTGCATAAATGAACCACAGCTCTGTACTCCACCTTCAAAGAATCAGTTCCTGAGATCATGAGATTTATTTTTGCCTTTTGAGCTTCGTGAGAAGTTCCCTATTCAGCCAAAGTGGTCTTTGTCTGACTTATAGCACAGTACAATTTCTGAAAGATGGTTCATATATATTACTTATCAATTTGGAAAATAAGTATTTTGTTATGGGCGGGAAAGTTCCTTTCTTTTAATGCATGGTCATACTTTACAGTTTCCTTTTCTTCCTAATGGATCAAGAACATGCCTTATTCTACTTCATGAATTCCCTTGGATCTCTGAGCATGAGTTTACCTTTTTAAATTTTGTCACATTTACTGAGGATCAATTATATTTGAGGATACTGTGAGTAGTCTGTGCCTTTGAGAAAAAGTGCTGAACTCCTCATTGCTTGGAGCACACAGGATACAGTTTTAAAGTGTGGCAGGGTACCTGCTCTGAAGGAGAAACAGGAAAGGAAACAATGTGGATATACATTTATTTAATGATGAAATTGATAAAGAGACCTTGAAGATACAGATTATAAGCTACTTTCGACCTTTGAATGTTTTTTTTAATTGGAAAAAACACTAGAGAAGTTAACATATATGATACAGTTTGATAAATTTGATAGCCTAAAATTACAGATTATTGTATTACTCAGGAAGTTTGTTTTCTGTATTTTCTCCTAATTGCTACTACAACCAGACGTTAGAATCCAAGAAATCTATGTTAAGCTAAACTTTGCTCTTTCATCTAAACGTTTTACAGAATGTGATTGCTTTAGTTTTAAAATTAAGTGGTAATTTCTATGGAGTTTTAAAATATTAAAAATAAGCAATTATAGAGTTTGACTTTATTTCATTAGTGATAAATCCTTCTTTTCATTTTTTGTAACTACTGCATCTTTAGGAGAAAAGTATGATGGTACCTAACAGTTAAGAGCACGTTCTTCCACAATAGGAAAGAGACAAGACAATTTTGCCTACATATACATGTGAGAAATAATAGCACAGTGAATAAGTAAGCAACAAAAATAGGTAACCATTTTTCTGAAAATTATGAAATAGGAACACCTGTGAGAAGCTAATCTGATATTAATTTATAAAGAAGAAAGACAGGATCTGTTAAACACAGTTTATTCCATTAAGTAATGGAACACATATTAAAAAAAAATAACGACCTTGAAAATGTCAGGATAACAAGAAGAATAGGTTTATAAAGAAAGAATATGAGTAAGGGAACTTGAAGGGGAAGGGGGGAGCTTTCATTTTTGTTTGTTAATTACTCAATAAAATTATAAAATTGCTGTGATACAATGCGTTAAACTTGAAAACAGTCCTGAGGAGAATTTCAGAACAGATGAGAAATTTTTGTGATATTTTAAACTAAACTAGCCAATGCATTTACTGTAGGGAAATAATTCTAAATTAGTGAGAGAATAAATTAAATGACCCAATTGCAGATGTTCTTCTATGAAAGAAAATGTTGTGTATTAAGGGCTTAACTGAACTCCCATTGCAATCAATGGAGAGAGTCCAGATGGAGAAGACTTAAATAATCACTTCTCAGTCTTCTGGTAAAATAGTCTTTAAGTAATACATACTCCAATTTAAAACAGATTGGAAAGTTTCAGAATTGTGTTTTAATTCTCAGTTAAAAAGGTAATAAAGAAAATACCTGTGTATTGGTCTGTATTAATTTTTGTGTACATAGAACATTTTATAGCTCCTAAAAACATGTAGACAAACATGTATGTGTGGCTTCCCAGACTTTCAATGTCATGGCATTTCTAGGTCCATTTTGCCATAGAACCATCTCAAGAACAACTATTGTTTCTAACAAGAAGTGCAAGAAAAAAAAGATTGTCAAGAGTGAAATAAAGCCTTCAGTGTAGGAGTAAGATGTTAAGCTGAATAACACCTGTGAAATGGATACTGCAAACAAATAATGGAATAAGAAGAAAAAAATTCGTAAAAACTAAGTTTTAAAAAAGAATACTCTTTTGAGAGCTGGAGTTCTTTTCTTGTTTTTAAATTTTTAGAAAATACTTTGATTTTTGAACTTCAGGACAAGTTCATATAACGTGCTTGATGATTTCCTTGGTTATAGAATTTTATATGTGACCAGAAAATTCTTATATGAGGAACTCTGTTCAAACTAATGGCTGAAACAAAGAAGGAAAAGGCCCTCAAAACTAAAAGATTTATTTGTTTTTTTAGTGTAAAGAATACAAGACTACATTCAAGTAGCATTTGTACTTAAAACGTTAAATTGAGGGTCAGTTTTATTACCCAAATTTAGCTTTTGATATAAAGAAACGTGACTTGAAAGCATCCTTGCTGGTTTTAAGCTGCCACAACATGCACCATTCAGACGAGACAGAAACAGAAGTGTCCACCTTTGAAATTCATCTAACCACAGTCAATCCATGGTTCATATACAACATGTGTGAAAGATGAATGCTGTGGATTCCTCTTCCATTTAGCTCTCTGCTGGCAACAAATTTGTCAGAGGCAGTTGGTCTACTTTAAAGTTTTACCTTCTCTTCAGAAAATAAATTAGGAGTATTAAAACTTCATATGCCACTGAAGCACTGTTGAACTCTGCTGCTAGGCAGGAGGTAGGGGAAAGAATTATGTATTCAATGCTGACATTTCTGCTAAAGCCTGCAGTAGGTCTTGGACAAGTCATTAAAGCAGTTTGTACTAGGAAATAGACTTTATGAGGTTTAAAATACATTTATTCTATTTTCATATTATTTTTAGTGAATTAAGACTACATTATGTAGTCTTTTCTTAAAAAACAGAGTGATGAAACATGCTGAGTATTATATCCCTTGATACTGATGGTAAACTCTGAATTGATTTCAATACTATGTCATCAGATCCTAGTTTTTTCTCAATGGGGGAAAAGAAAGAATAGTCATTATAATTACTTAGAACAATTATTTCTCTAGAAAAACTTTCACTTTTTTTTTTTTTTAATTTGAACTTCTGTTAAGTAAAACTTATTCCAATTAGATTAGAATGTGTGATCTACATTTCCATAATTCACCATTAGCAATCTAATTATATGCAAACACATTAACACCACACAAAATATGAATTATAGCAGCATAAATCACATTCTATCAGGTGTTATGGCTTTGTTGTCCCTTTCCCAGTCATATTCATCACTACTTCCATGTAAGAAAGCATTATGGAAAATATGAAAAATACAGTAGTAGCAACACTAAAAGTGAATAAAGAAACATCAAAAAAGACCACAAACACAATCAGAACTATTTTATATTTCATGTACAGTGAATATTAAGAAAAGCATGGTCACTTAAGGGTTAAGGGTAAAGTGCAAACTATTCTTCAGCAAAATATACAGTTAAGAGAGTGTTTGTTCTCATTAAAAGATTAGTACTAATAGCTTTTGCCCTTAGGAGACACTTTTAAATGGAAATGAGTAATGTCATTTTCCAAAATCTAACCATACTCCTTTATAAATCCTAAGATATTGGATAAACCCAATCAATAAGGGTAATTCTACTCTAGAACTTAATTTGAATATACAAAAATTTGAGTACCAGAAAATTAAATAAAGATGTCAGTATTTAGAAACTTTGATTGCCAAAAATAGAAAAATTGAAAATAAAAATCATATGTACCTTCTTTAAAACTCTTAGACAACAGATCAGTAATTACCAGGTTAGAACCACTTTGCACTGTGTGTGTGTGCATGGGAAAGGGATGAGTTGAACCTCACGCAGGTGGCATGGTGTCGTACCCCTCATGGCAGCCCATGGAGTCCACATGGAACAGCCCCAGAGCCAGTCACAAACAGCATGGGAAAACTATACCACACCACACCTCCTGGAGCCCCAACCCAGCCTCAGATTAGCAGGGACAGTGAGAACACTGCCCCTCGCCATGGTCTGGCCTGGCCTGGCCTGGCCTGGAACCCCAGAGTGGCCAGTGGGTCAGATGCCCTGCCTGGGGGGATAGCCACTGGGACCAGAGCAGATAAAACCAAAGTCATATGTTTGCCACATGGACATGTAAGAGGTGGTCTTCCACAAGGTTTTAGTGGTCTCTCCCTCTTTCTCCATCTCTCTTCTTGCTCCCTCTGTTTCTCTTTCTTTGCTCCTTTCTTGATGCTTTGAGTAGCTTGGAGCTGGAGGGGTTGGATTTTGACTTAAGTTTTGTGGATAGATTGGAGCTTGATTTAAGTGTTGAGGATTTATACATGCTGGGTTGGTATTGTGCTGGGACATTTCGTCTAGCTTATCTAGTGCCCTTTTTGAACCTCTGCCAAGTTCCCTTATTTTCTCCCCTATACTAATAAAGATGCCTCTTGGAAACAAGTCCATGGCTTATTGTCTTAATGCTATCTATAGGTATTAAAGAACCCTAAATATAAAAGTAAAATTCCCAGCTAAGCCTGTGAGCCCATAGCTCCGGAGCTAGAGTGTTACAAAAAACAAACAGAAAAAGCAACCACAACGAAAACCAACCAGCCAACCAACTAAATAAACAAACCAGTAAGAGGAAACAACTTGAATATGAAGCTTCTGAGTTTACAGTGCTGCAAACAATATTCTAACTATTTCTGATCTCACTGTAATTTCAAACAACTTTCTTAGTGGCAGATATATTTTAAAAATACTACCTCTGGGAGCATGGAGATGATTGAAAGTATGGAAGTGTCTGGAAATATTTATTTACACAAGTGATAACTATAGCTGTCATATTTCTTTAAAATGATTCTTACAAATACTTACAAGTATGAAAAATGACTCCGTAATGCATGCTTTGGTGTGTAAAAGTGTTCATGTGGACAAGTGTCAAAACATCTGACAAGCCATAGTTTGACCACAACAATCCCTTGGACAGAAGTCTGTACCCCAGGAAACAGACATTTTGAATGGCACTTGGAGTTTCTTTGCTGACTTAGTAGAAATTACTTTTGCTCAGTGACAGAGAATATACATGAGGAAAGGTATTTGAAATATTTCAGTAAAAGTTTAATGCTTAAAAAGAACAGAGGAGTTATATGTTTTGTTGATAAGCAAATAATTAAGAAGCTGGTTGTAAGACTGCAGTTGTATCATATAGATAAGGAGATGCTGATATGTGACAAAAATATGCTTAATTATTAATAATATATGGACTGCTTTATGCTAACTAAAAGTATCAATGGGAGAGTAAAGACACAATGTGTGTTTTGCAGTTGATAGTTGTGAGCTATTTGATACCATGTTCGAATACTGGAGGTCAGATTTCAAGGACAGCATTAAGAGGAACTTCCAAAACTGCCTTCAAGTAATGTGCTTATATGCAAATAAGAGCCAATTAAAGAAGGCAAATATTTTTTTCTCCAGTTCATAGTCACAATTTATTCCTTCCCTCAATAAGTGCTTCATTAATCCTACCTTCATCAGAAAAACAGAAATCAATATTCTTCCAGAGCTCGATAGTGGAACATGCCACATGAGCTAGGGAATAACCATGTTTGCCATAATTTATACTCCAGTGAAGTCACTAGACACTTTCTAATAATTTCACTGGGTTGAAACATTAGCAACGAAAGGAGGGCTAGTTTTATATCCCCCGTTTATTGGATGTAGGGTTGTGAGACACTGAAATGGTTTATGGCTTAAACATTATTAAAATCACTGAAGGAATTTTGTTCAGTATAGCAAATGGCAAAGAAGCAATGATCACCAAAGCTGGCTCCTCTCTGAATATGCCTACTAATTTGGACTGTGACAGGAATTTGAGATAAGACAAAGGTGGCGCTAGTGTCCAATTATCCCAGGAGAAGAATGTATCCACAAGTGTGAAAGATTGGACTACTAATGGTTCAGACAATCAAGGTGCAAGCTGACAATGAGCAAAGAACTGCCCAGGTGCTGAGGGTGTGCACACCCGACACCTTGTGCTACAGGCTGAGTGTTGAACAAGATACTGAGAGAGGCAAATCCTGTGAGGTGGGGTAGGTTTCTTTGTCCTTATACAAATCAGTCAGTTGTGATAACTCCTCTCCAGGGACAATTCACATATAGCCCAAAGATTTTGATCTCTGTTGATGGGCTATAACTGAGTCTATTGCACTGACACAACAGGCACAGTAACATCTTAGAAGGTGTCAAGACTCCTGAAATGTCCCATGATCCAGTATTACATCATCCATTGTAAAACTCTCTGCCCCAGGGGAGATATTGGGGCTGTTCCTGCCTAACCTGAGCCAAATAAAAGATGGCACATGCTTCGCTCAACACACAGTCTTCCCTCACCAATGCACTTCTTCCCTCACCACAGAGGACTTACCACCACAGACTTCTTTTACCACACAGGAGTTCCTTCACCACCACAGGCTTTTTCCGTTACCACAAGTTTCCCTTGACAGATCTAGACTGCAACCATCACTTTGTCAGGACTGGGTCTCTCACCACTAAAAGACCACAAGAAGAGGATCAATAGGATGCCTTTAGAATCCACATAGTGGTGCTTTCCTTTCCCCTGCTCAATCTGTTTCTCTGTCACAGTCTTTGTCTCCTCCTATGTCTCTTTTTCCTTTTTATTTCTATCTCTTGCTACCTCACATTTAGTGTTAAATAAAATCCAAGTACTATTGACTTTGGCATATAATTTCATTTGCACCTTAGTTGGGCAGAGGCATTTCTCTAATAATTTTAAAGAAGCTGATCATACCAAGAGGGGAAACATAGTGAGAAAAGATGAGGAAACGGCAGAGGTTATTTTATGTGAAACTAGCTGCATTGAACTTAAGATGAGTTGCCACATAAATAAATACAACTATCTTCAATATTCTTTCTGAACTTCTTCTCCTTGAAATCACCCTGACAACTGGAATTCTACTTGACATCAGATACTACAGCATAAGTCAATTAAAAACCTAAATAAATAAAAAATCAGTATTAGCATACCACTTCCCAAAGGATCTCACTTATTCTATAAGTGACAAAAAATTTAAGAGCTGTTTATTGGTGCTGACCCTCAGGTGTTTTTCAGCAATGTTTGCTACTTATGTATAAATGTAAATCTTTATTTGTGAAAAAATATAGCCAGCTATAAGAGTTTTTTGCGGTTTTCCATTGCTAGGGTTGTTGTGGACTGTTTATTCCAAGGAAGGAAATTGCTTCCACTAAACAAGGAATTTAAATAAAGGAGCACACATTTCTGATGTTTGCATATTGCAACAAGTAAGGTCTGAATGGAAAACTATGCAAGCTCTATGTAAAGTAAGATTCAATGTATTTTCAACAAAATATTAAAAAAGGACCAACAGATCTGTGATCTTTAATAAATAATACCTTTTTTGTGGCTTTCAACTCCTTTTTCTATACAAGTGGAGAAAGAGTTTACTCCCCTTTCTATTTTGAAATGTGTCTCCTAATGATAAATGAATATGGCAATGGCACATAGGGGTTTCTGATTATACAATTTGTCTTCAGTGCCACTACATATAATTTCCTGTTGTAATCTTCTCCACCTTTTTTCTGTTATATCAAAACTGCTAGGATATAAAGAAGTGTTTTTTTTCTTTGCAATGGCTTGAAGATATAAGTAAAATGAAATGCAGCGAGTACTTAAGATTTGATAAAACATTGCTAATTTAAGTTTTCCAACATGTTTACTATTCAGCTCTGCACATACAAAGCTCAGGTGGGAAGAATGAAACTGAATGGAGTGCAACAAAGAAAATCTTCAATTATAGATATATACACTACACAGACTTACAATGAAAACATCAGCTCCATAGATAAGAATCATTAAAAGTCCTGAAACACCTATGTACTATTAATTTCTGATAATAATGTTTTATTTATTTAATTTTATTGGAGGTAACAGCCACTGAGAAAAATGTGTTTTAAGCTAAAAGTTCAAGAACTTTAAATCTTGACAACTTTGTACCAGACATTAAAAGTAGAAGCATGCAACACTGACAAGTGTACTTAATGTGGAATGTCAAAAGTTATTTGATTAGATTTTATTATTTAGTTTGAAGTGTTTCATTTACTTAAGAATTATATATTTTAATATATAATTCTATTTTATTTTATTTCATTTTATTTTATACTTAATCCTATTTTTTTAGTTTTGTGTTGAAAATGTTATAGATGATCTAATGATGTCCTGGAAAATATCTTCTGGTGCAACAGTATTACCTCTCATGATGCTCTTAGTTTAATTCTCAAACCATTGGTGCTCTAGCTTTGGCTGCATATTTTTCCATTTCTTGAAGTAAGCCTTTCCTCTCTGGTCTTTTGTCACAGGGAAATTTAACTGGTGTGACTAGAAGGACCAAACCATAAGAGTCAGTGACACTCAGCTTAAAACTTAATAAGCAGGATGCACAGCTAACTATTAGCACCCAGAGTACCTCTAGGAAAGGGGACACTTGCTCGATCCTTCACGAAGATTCCCCTACTCCTTCATCTAGCAACTCCACCTCAACTATACCATAACAAATTTCTGGATGCTCCATTCCACCTCTGAGGAGCTATATTCCAACTGCATGTTATTTTCTGCATAGATTGTCATCATAAACCACTGATGGCCCTGTAAATCATGAAGCTGGGGACAATCCCTTTGACTTTCACCATATATGAGGCCAGTTAATGGCTTTCACTGGCCTCTGCTTTCCTTTTTTACAGTGTATCTGGGTTATGTGATGGGTGAAGCCAGTGCAGCAAAAGTTCCACAACAAAGTTCCTCTATCACTTCTTTGTTTTCCAGATCTGAGCAGGTCAATCAGTCAGAAGAAGGAAAACATAGTAGGGGTCACCACTCTTTGACCTGTGCTTTTGGATAGGCTTCATCTACAGCTTTTCTACGTGTATGTGATTCAGAAACACCAAGCCTAAGAGAAATATTAACAAGCTGAGAGATGAGATTAAAAGTGCATCCTAATATAGATCTAATTAAAAGGCAGATTTACATACACATCCCCTCTACGTCCAGAAGCTCCAGAAAGATTGTATTGCTAGCATTACTGAGCACAGAACTTGATGTCATGGACACTGTAATAATTTCTTATCAGCCTGCTGCGACATATCAGTCATTGCCAGTTTGAGATAGTCAGTAATTATGTTAGAAGTTGAAACTGTCACAGATTGCTGCCAACAAACAATGTACAAATTAAAATAGAGTTATTATTCAGCATATTGCTCAGTACAAATTTTCCACTATAATCCATTGACTAGAAGTGGCAGCTGTTACAGCCTTCAAAGTAAACAAAAAAATCCAGCTATTTGGAGATGCATAGGCCTGCCACCTCCTGGAGACCTTCTCTGAACAACAGCTGAAACACTTGACAATTCATTACAAGACCAAATGAATTCTGAGAGACTTTCTCTTTCATATTCATAGAATCATAGAGTCATTAAGGTTGGAAAAACCCTCTGAGTCCAGCCATTAACTTAATAGTGCCAAGTTCACCACTAAAACATGTTCCTAAGTGTCATATCTACACATCTTTTAAATACCTTCAGGGATAGTGACAATATCTACCCTGGGCAGCCCATTCTAATATTTGGCAACCCATTCAGTGAAGAAATTTTTCTTTATATCCAATCTAGCAGGTCTTAGAGTTATGACTCTGAAAACAGTATATGAAATACTTTTCTTTGTGTAAGAAAATCAAACTTTAACACCATTTGAATGATCATTCATGCAGAACTCATGTTTCAGAAATTAAGACAGAAATAGCAGGGTCATTGTAACGTTCCCTGAACTGTTATTCCAATAAAAAGACACTTAAAAAAAGGAAAAAGTTCCAAACTCAAAAACCCAACTACACTAACAAAGTATAATGCTTTCAAAAACCCTCAAGAGAATTGGCAACTAAATGCACAGTAAGAAGACATTTTATGCTTGAGATTCAGAGAACAGATAAACAGAAACCTCCTGGAGGCTGTTCACTCTTTTGCCTACAACTTCATTTGTAGACTTGAGTCAATTAAACTTTCCATGTCTCCATTTGCACTTGTTTAGGAGAGGGAGAATAACATCCATTGGCCTCAGAGCAGTGTGTGAGAACTGATACAGAAGACCTTGGACTGTCTCAGATGAAAAGTAATGTTTAAATGATAGTGTGATCCTCCAATCTCTCTTACCGTGATGTTACAGTGATGTTACACCACCAGCTTCCTAGAAAAAAAATGAAAAGATTGTGTTGGGTGGTTTTTTCCTGGATTTGTATGTGTTTTGTTTTGGATTTTTTCTGTTTGTTTTAAGGATCTCTATGATTTCATTAGATATAACAGCTTTTCTTCTTGTTTCCTCTTCAGCATAATTTGCCTAATTGTGGACAAACTAAACATTCTTCTAATTGGATTTTTAATTGTAGGCTCTGCATGTATGTGTCTGTGCTCATGCCCAGAACACAGTGAAGTGACTGACTCTTGCTATGTATGTATGTCTCTGTGTGTCAGTGTTATATTTCTGGTCTGTCTGGATGTTTTCTCACAGTCTCATCATCATCACAGTAAGTAAAATAGTGTTAAAAGTCAAGATACAGAAATAGAAACTGAGTGCACAATGTTAGATTACCTCAGAGAGTCCATTTGTTATATACTGTTTGCTCATATGGGTGCATTCAGTAAATTTATAACCATTTCAGGGGAGACAAGTACATGATATGACCTTGAAAATACATTAAAAAAAAACAAAAACAAAACAAAACAAAAAAAACATTCCTTAGTTGTGGCTTTAGTTGGCAAAGCATATACATTGAGATATATGTGTATAATGTGATTGTTTAATTTTGTTATTGATTATTATCCAGAGAGGTAGTTTCTTAAGATTTACTGTGGCAGCCCCAGTGTGATTCTAAACACATCTATCTGGATCCTGAGTTCTCTAATGTGCCCTGGGGCATTACTGTGGTATACCTGGCCTTGTAATAAACACTCACATAACATTAGAGGAAACTGCCTACTTAACATTTAATTTTAGTATATTCTGGTTAAACTAAGTTAGTGAGGCTGGATTAGAATTTGACCCCAATTATGTCATCTGAAAAAGCAGGATTTTGCTGAGCAAAGGGAGTTACAGACATATGCACTCACCACTAAAGCAGAGCTGCATTTTTCTGTCATCAGAACTCAAATTTGCTCCATGTTTTGTGCAGTAATTTGACAAACTCTTACCTGACATGGACATAAACAAAATTCATTTGAGATTCTGACACTTATTAATTTCAAAGTAGTGTTTTGAAAGAAATTCATCTAATTATTATTAAATTAATCAAAATGTCATCAATGATCCATGACTTCTCTTTCAGTATATATACGTATGCATCCATCTAAGGACCTGCCTTATACAGCAATAAATGAGACAAAACGTTATATCTATATATGTATTCATGCAAATATACATGTATTATATAAAGGTCACTAGAGTGATGGATCCATGCTGCTTGTCCATTAATGTAGCAAATTACTTAAATGACTTAATCTGATTTTCTCATCACCCATCTCCATGTGATTATACTACAGATAAATTACGGGAAACATTGCAGATTAAGCATAGTAAGAGTATGAAGTGTTGCATGCTTTGTAATTAGTACTAATATTTCAGTAATTCTGCGCAACAAATCATCTGTTGATAAAATAAAACCTTACAGATCTACTTAACCCACATGCCACACTTGCTATTTCTGCACGGATATATATGTACACACCCAAGTACTTAAATGGGCATCGCTGGATAATGTTTTATGACATACAGTAAGTTCACACCAAGTTTCACTGAGACTCATAAACATCCTTTAGAAGACTCTAGGAAAAGGAAAAAAAAAAAAAAGCACTAAACAAAATGAAAGTGAATTGATTCTGTGCTTTGAATTCCTATCACAGAACTGCTGGTTGTACTTTAACCTTGGAATAGGTATTGATTGACATTTACCACAGGGGACTTCATTACTTTACACTAGTATATCTGAATGCAAAATGATGCTTTTCAAATGCAGGCAGACACTATCTTCTATGCAGATATACAGTCATGCATTTATCTATGGCATACTGGGGCACTCATATTGACCTGATCCCCAGGTTGCCCAGAGTGGGTAGCTCTAGAGCATGTACTGTTTTTTGTTAGGAATATTCTTCTTGATTTTCTTTTTCATGGAATCTAGGATATAGGTAAAACAGGAGTAGATGAGGTCACTTTAGGAGTTTTCCCTGCATGTATCTCAGATGATGCATAGATTGAATGCAAAATTGCTTTTAGGTTTTCTGGCCTAGGCTTGGTGCTGAAACTATCTTCCTCCCTGTACTCTTCTGCTTCACTAAGGTCAGGTGAGGTACTCAATCTATTTAATATATTCTTCAGTCAATGAACAAGCTTAAGGAACTTCAGTGTTTGAATCAATCTTCTTTCCATTAAAAAGGACATTGGTTTCACTATGAAGGTATTTATTAACCTCTGAATAGTTCTTCCCCTCCAAAAGAGGGAGGTGATTGTGAGAATAAAGCTTTTTGCTTTGAAGTTTTATAAGATAACATAGGGGTGACAAGATTTTTTTTTTTTTTTTAATATCTATTTGTAAATATTTGAAGTACCTTTGTCCTGAAAAAAAGTCATTATCTTCTATTGAAAGATAAGAATGCAACTGATACTGAAGTAAACAAGAGGGAAGCTAAAACCTTGCCTCAGGATTTCTTATGCAGGTATGCTATTTACACTAAAATATGTTTTAGTGTATTCAAAAGACTAATTTCGTACCAGAACTTGTATGTGACTCATTTCAGTTGGGAAAAAAAAAAAAATTTAAAAAAAAAAAAAGTTGCAATCAAGTCTTTAAGACTTCTTATATAAAAAGACTAAGTCAGGACAAAATACTTCTAAGATCATGATCATAGACTATAGATATTAAATTTATCACTGAAGGAACCATGGCAAAATTCTACAGTAATCTAATTCAAACTTTTTTTTCAACCTGAGGTTACTGAAACAACCCAGATAAATGTCTGAATGATCTACATATCCTTTCTGTAGCAAGCCAGAATGTAGAAGACTGCCATACAGAAACTGTTTTCTGTTAATCCTTCACATTTTAAACTCACTTTTAAATTTCACTTCATCCTCCTCCATTTATGGCTACTGTAAGGATGCCGCTCTTCAAAACTACCTATAGCTGCAATCCCATATGAACACCTTTATAATCTGGTCCTAAAGGGATAAATTTTTCAGGGAAGAAGAGTCAAACAAAACAAAAACAAACAACCAAAAAAAAAAAAAAAAAGGCTTGGCTTTTTCTTTTTTTTTAATGAATAAAAAAAAGAAAGATCTTTTTCATTCCAGTTGCAGTTATTTTGTGCATTAATTAAGAAATGAAATGAAATTTAACACACTAAGTCTATGTAACACACAGCAGTTGAATTCCTTCTGGTGAGTCAAACAGTCTGTTTCAATGCTTTCAACCACTTTCTCTGTCTACTGGGAATTTCCAGGTATACCACGAAAATTCTCTGAAGTAATCTCCTTCACCCAGGTGAACTTTCCTCTTGTCTTGGAAGAGTTGATTGTACTTCAAAAAATAGTAAGGACATTTTTCCTTAGTGATTTTACACGTGACAATATATTCTTGGCATTCACATATAAATGCAATCTAAAGAAGTGGCTTGCAAGTCCCAATGATAATCACTCAGTAGCTGAGTGTCTTATGTTTTGCCTAATGTTCCACCATATCATCTAATACGTGGCCTAATAGTGCTGCAGTACTCCTTGAGAAGGCACTGGCCAGGACATAAGTTGGGAGAGTTCCATCGAATGTAAATATACTTTGTGTACTAAATTAAGATTCCTTAACTGCATAGTCAAGGAAAATTTCACAAGAGATACTGTATATATACCCAAGAATACCTAAGGATCAATCACCCTAGTATTCAGCCATGTCAATTTAGTTCCCTTCTATGGAACTTTCTCAATCATAGAAACAAAGAATAGTTTTGATTGAAATGTACATTAAAGATCACCTAGTTCCAACCCACCTTTTACCAGACCAGGATGCTCAGAGCCCATTCCAGATGGTCTTGAACACTTCCAGGGATGAGGCATCCACAGCTTCTCTGGGCTACATGTTTCTTTGCCTCACCATTCTTACAGTAAAGAATTTCTTCCTAATATCCTCTTCCATTTCAGATTTGCTTGCTTCTGCAATTCTATGCTATCTGAACCATAGTTAAACTAGCTCTTAAGTTTAGGCACTTAGAAGTTTAGTATTAGATCCTAGGGATACTTGTGTGTATTATCAGGCTAGAGTTGTTATTGATTCAGTGTACACAACATAGTAGCATTTGTTGAAGTATATTGACAAGATTCTTTGGTGTAAATCTGTATTGTCAAAAAGCTACAGGTCAAATGACGTATTCCTCTGAATGGGTCAGTGAAGGTGACATGACCTTTCAATGAAATCTGCAGAGAACTTTTTTTGCAGTGAGGATCGCAACATTTAGCTGTTGTTATTATATATAACAGATATATAGCACTAGTACAGTGTAAAAATTATGCATTACTCTTCACTTTATTAAAAGAAAACAAACTTCTGAACAAAATATCATGGAGTCTCTCCCCCTGGCATACACACACTAGTGCATGCATGCACACATGCACACACACACAGACACACACACACACACGTGTGTGTGCGTGTTTCTATCTTGCTTTCAGTAACCTTCTCATTGGGAAAAAAAAAAGACACATTCAAAAGGTAAATGTGTTAATCTGAATCATGATTGTGCACATCAAGATTACTAAAGGGTTCCAAGCTGATTGATTTTTCTATGCTTTTTCTTACATTCAGAAACTACAATAGTCTATTTATTTATTTATTTATTTATTTTGGCAAACTTACAGAAATTAACATGAATACACACTTATTTCTAATTCCTGTCCTCATAGTTACTTAGCACTCAAATGTTACCTAAATGTGCAATGTTGTATGAATAAAACTTATGTGTTTTTCTGTAATTATTTGTCTCTGTAGTTATTTGGTGGAATACTTAATAGCCAATTAGAAATCTATTTCTCTGACAGTTAAAATCTATAATTCATCAGATGTAATATGATAATTGCCCATTTATAATCTCAAACATTACACATCATTGCATTGAGGAAATGATTCAGAATTGTTTTCCAATTATAAATAAACTTAATTGCTTGGAAAACATACTGTCTCTTACAATCTCATAGAAGCTGGCACTAGGAGCTAAGATGACACTACTTAAAGTTTTGTAGCTCATAATTTAGCAGTTTAAATGCACAGTTAAAACTTTATAGATATACATCAAGGCCAATGGTGCTATTCATGCCCTGCAGATGCTGCATTTGAAGCTTAAATCAGGGATACGATGATGATCAGACAGAAACAATGATTCGCCTTGGGCCACAGTTTTCAATTCACTGACAGCCATGGAATTTCTTACTCTACAATCTTCAGCAGACTAGAGGGACAGTAAGAAGCAGTTAATACATTCTTGTTTTCATTGGTCATGCTCTAGACACTTATTAGTCACCGGAAAAGTATTTGATTGTTCTCACCCTCCGGAGACTCATGTCTTATATCACCGAACCACAGAATTAATTAGGTTAAAAAGACCTCTGAGATCATCAAGTCCAATATATGACCAAACACCACCATGTCAAATAAACCACAGCACTGAGTGTCATGTCCAGTCTTTCCTTAGACACCTCCAGGGATGCTGATTCCACCACCTCCCTGGGCAACCCATACCAATGTCTAATCTCTCTGTCTGTGAAGAAATTCTTCCTAATGTCCAACCAAACCCCTGCCCTCGTGTAGTTTAAGACCATGTCCTCTTGCCCTATTGTTGGTTGCCTGGGGAAAGAGGTGAATCCCCACTTGGCTACAACTTCCTCTCAGGTAGCTATAGAGAGTGATAAGGTCAACCCTGAGCCTCTTCTTCCCCAGGCTAAACAACCCCAGCTCCCTCAGCTGCTCTTCTAAGACACAAACTCCAGACCCTTCACCAGCTTTGTTGCCCTTCTTGGACCACCTCAGTGATCCAGAATCTTAATGTTCTTCCTGAATTGGGGGGCCTGGATTTACAGACAGTACTCAAGGTGAGGCCAAACCAGTGCCAAGTATAGGGGAAGAATCCCTGTCCTACTGAAAGAATTTCCTAGTTCTGCTGGCCACACTATTCCTGACACAGACCAGGATGCCATGGACCTTCTTGGCCCCCTGGGCACACTGCTGGCTCATGTTCAGCTGCTGTCAGCCAGTACTTCCAAATCCTATTATGCTGGGCTGCTTTCCAACCACTCTCCTCCCAGCCTGTGGTGTTGCATGGGTTTGTTGAAGCCAAAGTGCAGGACCCAGCATTTGGTCTTGTAGAACCTCATGCTGTTGGTCTTGACCCCTCTATCCATCCTATTCAGGTCCCTCTACAGAGCCTTCCTACCCTGCCCCAAATCAACACTCTGACCCAACTTCATGTCGTCCACGAATTTGCTTAGACTCAGTGACCTTATCCAGACCATCAAATAGAGACGTTAAACAGGACTGGGCCCAACACCAATCCCTGGAGGTCACCACAAGTGACCAGCTGTCAACTGGGTGCAGCAATACTCACCACCACTCTCTCAACAAAACGTGTATAAAGAAGCTCTGGAAAATGAGATCTCTATCAAGGTTTGCCTTGCTAAAGTAAAAATGTGTGCTACAGGAGCGATACAAAACTGATACTTATAAAAAAAGTTGAGGGATAAGATTAAAAACATTACTTTTTCTCTCTGCATTTTATATAATAATTTGAAACTCATATCATGACATCTTGATATCCCAGACCAGGTGGCCAGTTTGCTAGGTCCTAATATTTATATGATGAATATGTATTAAGTTTGTTTGTTGAAAAGGCAGAAGCCCTGACAATGTTGAAATATGTCACAGACATCCTTCTCTTTCATCTCCTTTTGAAGAATGAAAAGCAGACTGCTCTGACTGATGAAGATGTCATCAAAATATGACTCTTACTTCCTCTATTAAGTGCCTGAAGTCTGGAACTGTCAAAAGACCTCATGGAAAATCAGCTAAAACCTGTTAAACCAGACTATTTGCAAGTACAATCACAAACCAATTCCAAACACAACAATCTCTCAATCTGAAGAACTTTTGATTTCTCAGAGGTATAGCTGAAAGAAATACTGATGTACAGGCACAATGGCAGTCTTGCAAAGGATTGTCTACCCTGTTCTTAAAACTCTTCAGTGGCAGAAGCTCTATGGTGAGTCATTCCTTAACTAAATCTGACATACCCCACAGATGAGATCATAAACTATCCAAAATAAGCGTGTGAAGCATATATATGAGAAGCTCCATAAAAAAAGAGTGAGTTCTGTATCCTTTCAAAATTTGTCAAGTAATTCTCTTTTTTAAAAGATGAATTTCTCTTCAGTCTCTTTCAGTGACCTCAGCTTCAACTTCACATGGTATCTGTAAATAAAAACATTCAGAATCATAGAATCACTCAGGTTGGAAAAGACCTCTATGATCATTGAGTCCAACTAAGCTATGTCCCTAAGTGCCATGTCTACACACAGTTAAATACTCCAGGGATGGTGGTTCCATCACTTTTGTGGGCAGCCTGTTCCAGTGCTTGACAACTCTTTTTTTCCTAACATCCAATCTAAACCTTCACTGGTGCACCTTTGAGACCATTTCTTCTTGGTCTATCACTTGTTATTCGGGAGACCAACCCCCATCTGGGTACAATCTTCTTTCAGGTAGTTGCAGGAGCAATAAGGTCTTCCCTGAGACTCCTTTTCTCCAGGCTAAACAACTCCAGCTCCCTCAGCTGCTCCTCATAAGACTTGTATTTAAGGCAGTCTACTTTTGTTCCATCTGAAGAGAGAGAAACTGGTTATTAACTAGTCAGAAGTAACAGTCCTTTTACCTCAGATAACCCTGAGGGATCAAAAAAAGAGACATAAGTATAGTTATCTTGTAAAATGTAGCAACATCTCACAGTATACTGCTAGATTTGCCACTTTTTGTGTAATCACTCTGATGTTTCAATATAAAATACTTGTTTGTGAGACTTTTTTTCAGTCTTCTCTAAAAGAAACTCTGTAAGTCATCATAGCTGGTGCGACTGTGAAAATTTACTTACAACTTCAGAGCAGAAAGGTTACAATGAGATCACTATGCAAAAGCATGTCGTACAGATGAGACAGGTAGGAATAGATACCCTTTGTTAAAAAACCTGCATATTGAACACGAATAGTGTGCTCTGACATTTAGCAAAATGTTTCTTCTCAACCATGCATATTTAACATAGCTCAATCTCATGAATATATAATTTACTATTTTCCAGTGATAATAGCAGAATGGAGAACATAAAGTATTCAAAGGAGCAGAAATGTAAAAGGTAAGGTTGCAATCTCAGATACATGTCTTTAGCAGCTACAACACCATACATAAAAATTATTTTGCAATGTAGATGGATTAAACACAGTGTAATTTACCTATAAAGATTATGCAGGTGTAGGGTATTGCTTGTTTGACAAAGGTGATGTACAGAATAAATTATGCACTCTTTAAATACAGAAACAGTCTTTTCAGTATCATACCTTGTAGAATGGGAAGATTCTACAGAGTGGAAAAGAGAGTCTTGGTTAGTATTTGCCCATGGTATGGTTTAGGAGAACATTACTTTTCTGCTTGCTCTCTGTAAATTCTGTACTTAAGCCAAAACTTATTTAAGATTAATAATAATAATTTATCAAAACTTCCTTCTTGATTGATATTTTTAATGTCCCTTTAAAAAAAATTGTTTGATTTTTGTTAGATTGTTTGGTTTGATTAGGCTTAGAGTTTCTTTGGAGTTTGTTCTCTTTATTCTTGCAGCCTGTGATTTGGCAAGATAGTCTCTTGAGAAACATTAAGATAGCCAAACCAATGTATATAGAGCTTGTTTTGCCTATTATGTCTTGTTTAGGGACATTAATGTAATTTTTCTTGGTATTGTTTTGATGAATTTGAAGCTGAATTTATTTTAAAATTGATTGACTGTTTCTTGTTTTCTTAGTTTACCTGCATCTGTATTTCTGCTAGCTGCTTTTTTTCTTATGCAGTCAGGGTCAGGGTCAGAGTGAATAGAATAGAATAGAATAGAATAGAATAGAATAGAATAGAATAGAATAGAATAGAATAGAATAGAATAAAGGGATCTACGATGATCATCTAGTCCAACTGCCTGGATGGGCCAATTCAAGGCTTACAAAAAGTTAAAGCATGTTGTTAAGCACATTGTCTAAATGCCTCTTAAGCACTGACAGGCTTGGTGCCTCAACCATCTCTCTGGGAAGCCTGTTGCAGTGTTTAATCACCCTCTCAGTAAAGAAATGCTTCCTAATGTCCTGCGTCACCTTTTGTGGCACAGCTTTGTACCATTGCCACCTGTCCCATCTCTGAATAACAGGCAGAAGAGATCAGTACCTTGCTTTTCACTGCCTTGGGAAGGTGAGTAGAGAAGGCTTTTACTTGTCTTGCTGCTTTTACATACAACTGTACAGAATGCCATATAAAAACTCAGCAGATTTTTACAGATTTAAAATACCAGAAAATTCCTAACATATGCTACATTCAATTCTATGCAAGGAGAAAGCACAAGAGCTGTGCACAATTTCAGTTTCTCTTAACAGTGTCAGAAAAGGCTGAGCTAGGATTTCATAAAACAAATTGACCTTGTGCTGTCCTCTGCATCAGGGTGAACTTCACCCTATAGTAATAATGACAGTAGTAACAACAGCAATTGCAAACAGTGCTATTGGACTGCAACCAGCCTGGACAATTTCAGGGCAGCTACTATACAGCTCAAATCACTGAGCAAGCAGATGTTTAGCAGGCTACTATTATATCTTTCAGTTATTGACAAAGAAAATCTCCTGGGCACCACCAGTGCACCCTATCACTGTAGTAAAGCTGCTTAAAACCTAAGCTATCATGAAAAATTACTAAAAAGAAAAAAAAAAAAAAGACTTAAACAAAAAACTCAAAACCAAACCAGCAGGGAACAGGCTATTATGGTGCAACTCATATTGGTCAGTGTTACAGAGTTCTTCAGGGTACGTAGTGGCAATAGAAAGGTCTAAACAGGGGTTGAAATACCATTTCAGAAAAGCCATTTGATTTGTTCTTGCTAAGGATTTGTAAAAAGCTGGCATGGTTATATTGGTTGGCCTAGCTTGTACTGGGGAAAGACTGTGACAATGTGTCAACATTTTTTTTGTTGGCTTTTGGTTTGCTGTGCAAACAGCTAATATATATAGGGAGTGGGTAAAATGGTAGATTGATATGCATGGAGTACACAGTTATTTACAATGCAAATATTTTTCTTCCTTTAAAGGAAAATAAAGAAATATTGTGAAACAAAATCCATTGACTTGCTCAGTGATGTGCAGGCAAACACATCTTTCAGAATGAGTCCCTTTGTATAAACAATTTTTGTCTCTGCCTCTGCACATATGTTTACACATATTATATGTGTGTGTATATGAACGTAAATTCAAAGCACATTAAACGCTGCCTGTTTGTATTTTAGTATTTCATAGGGAAATCCTCTAGGACTATGACTATATGACAATAGGAAGCTATACAAAGCAAAATGGTATAAAATAAAATGCTCAGAGACAGATCAGTCACTAACCATATAAAAAAGAAAATAAAAATGCTGACTTACAAAAATGTTAGTTATTGGAGTTAGGACACAGGATGGTTGTGAAGGACTCTTGTTTGGTAACATTAAGAACACAGTAGTTAATATAGGCATTTGGTTTTGGTCTTAATTTCGATATTTTTTTAATAATCAAGATTATTTCTAAATGCTTTTTGAGGACATAATTTTTATTCTGACATCATTGTTTATTTTTACAAAGTGATAGGTATTTGTAATACTTCAAATGGGCTATCTGCAAACAAACACTCTGGCCTTGATTGATTTGCAGCAAAAAAAATATCACATTTCTATTACATAGAAATATGTGGAAGTGCAGTGTATAGTGATTACTGTCATACTGATGTGGATCAGCATGTGAAAATTGAATTTAAAATTATGAAAATTGCTATTCATTTTTAAAATGATACACTTTTCATAAATGTCATGCTATTTTTAAGTGAATTAATTTTCATATAAAGGATAAGAGATATTCTTAGAGCAAAGAAAAAATTAAAATTAAAATCAAACAAAAAAAAAAGAGAAAACTCTTTTTGTAATGAAATAACATTATTATATTGTTTACATTTTGCTTAATTGAAAGCAAATGTAAAATGAAATTAAGAGTCTGTTGGCAACATGTTCAAATGGAAATTCAGCAGCAACTGTCAGAAGAGTTTTTTCTTCTGTATAAGTGTGACATGTCCTCCCATGGTACATATTGAGCTCTGTCAGGAGAGGTGAGTCTACAGTAAATTTTTCTGGCATGAGTGTTAGCTGGGAGTGAGATTTTTTTCCTTCCATTCCTTGCTGACATAGCCGTGTTCACATAGCATTATAGCATAGGCCTGGCTTTATTCACGACACGTAAATCTAAAAGCATGCATAAGTCTTTGCAAGGTTGATGTCTTTGATTTTATGACCCCTAAAACCATGTCAATCTTTTCAATAATGTTTTGTTTATAGACAGTTCATTAGCTTTGGTTCCTGAGTGAGTCTCTAAAGGACTGAAGAAATAAAAATTATAATTAAAAATAATATGTATTTGCAAAGTGTGTGCAACTTGAAGGAATTTATGAAGCTGAGAAAAGAGTCTTATAAAAATCTGGAGGAGAAGAAGATTTTATAATCTACAAAATCCAATAGATACACCCATACAAGATGCCCACACAATTTGTACCAGTGTAAATAAAATATTTTTCTACTTTAATAAATTCCTAGGGCACTATGTTGCAAAAAGCTTCCTGTTCCTTTTATTTTTAAAGTAGTCTCCCCCTCTTAATTACTGTATTTAGGCAGTCACGTACCACATATAACAGTTGTAGCCGATGAAGTCATGGAATGCTTTAAATCAGACCAGGCAAGAAGGATTTAAAAAGGAGAGTATTATTTTTATTGGAGTTTTCTTTGTATCATTATACAAGAAAAAAAAAGTAAGAATAAATAAGAGAAATTAAGGAAGTCTGAGAATCCACCTTATTTAATGAAAGCACTGTGATTATTTTTTGTAGAGTTTGTATTTCTTGGATTAAATATGTTTATTTAGTAACTTAAAATACAAGAAATAGACAAAACATGTTTTAATTTTCAGGACTTCTTCTTAAACAAAGAATTAAATCCAAAAATATAACAACAATCAAGGTAATTTAAAAATCAATCATAACATTATGATGCCTTTCCACTAGGATCTGGATATTTTCACTTGTTGTGAAGTACTGTAGATGTGTCATTTAATTATGCTTCTTACATTTCAAGGAAGGATTTTGCTAAACTGTGATCCTTGGAATATGTCCAAATCAGTATCTGCACTTTTTTTGACTTTGAAATAATATCTGATGAGTAACACAGGAGTTTTGGATTGGTTCGGTTTTTTGTTTGTTTGTTTGTTTGTTTGTTTGTTTGTTTTTTGCTGTTTGAGTGGAGGTTTGTTGTGGGTTTTATTGTTGTTGTGGTTTTTGTTTTGTTTTGTTTTGTTTTTAATTTTATTTTATTTATTTTTTTAAGCAAACAAGCAAATAAACCCCTTAAAGCTCAAGGATATCAGTTTTGCCAGAACACCTTTAATGTTTAAAGATATAGTTACATACTTCAAGTCAAACATCAGCAATAACTTTTTCGTGTGTGCTGGGACAATATATGGAAGGTACTGAAGGTTATAACCAAAATGTGAAACAGAAATAACAAACATACATAGGAAAGGAGACATAAAAACTATTTTGAATTATGATTTTATGCAGAATGAAATGAAATGACAAATTCACTGCCTGTTCTTCTTTTAAGGCATAGAATAAAGAGGCTAAATTGTGATACACATTCTGTATAACAATCAAACATTATAAGAACTTGATGTCATTTACTCCAGTCTTGCTTACTAGATTTGACATGGATCAAAGTCTTTACCTGTTTTAGAGAGCTGCTCATAATTTAATGTGCTGTAAATCAAATTGAAGTGAGATCTATATTTACTTCCATACTTACAATGCAACCTAGTGCTAGCCTCAGTTTTTCATAGATGAATTTTTTCGTAGGAAATATTCTTTCATAATATCCTAGTTTGATCAGATATGATGGAGCACACCATTTTTTTTAAAAACATATTGCTTAAAATTTTGTAATATTGTATATAAAAATGTGTAGCTACATTATTTCCAGTGGCACATAGGCTTGAGGAAAATCTACTTCCATGATCACCTTCCAGTGAAGTAGTTCTATTGATAATCCTTTGGGATCTCAGATTGTCACTTTTCTCACACATCAAGGCACATTATGCTGATCATGGTGTGAGATGGATGCCTGGAGGATCACTTGTTCTTGTGGGCCAAAGGCAGCATCCATTAATATCCTTTTGCTCCAGAGTGCCCGAGAAATGGTCAGTTATTTCTGCAGGAAACCTCCTCAACAAGTTTCCTTGCATCAGGGACATGCACATTCATTAAGCCCACCTTGGTTAGCCCTCTCCAGCACAGAGTGACATCTTGTAGCCCAGATGTGACTGCTAAGTTCAGCTTCTGACAAATTGTGAGGTTCAGATGAGAAGCAGTGTTTTGGTTATGTTAATTCACACCTGTCAGTCTGGATAATGAACTAATGTGGAAATCACTGGCAGAAGAAGTAAAAATAAAAATTAATTTTCACCAGAATGTAGTAGCTGGACAAAAAAAGGAGACAGTCTCGGTCTGAACACTTTACAGTCTAAGATTATTACTTTTTAGGTAAATAAGATTAAAAATCTCCTTTAATTATTCATTTTCATAAAAGTTTCTGCTTAATTTTTCTGTGATTAAAGGTGATAATTAATTAAGGCAACATCAACAAATTTCTGAATGCAGAAGTAGTCCCAAGCCATAGTTAGAGAAATGGCTGCATGTGTCCCTTAAACTTCATACCTATACATCGCATTTATTTCTGTACAGGGTTCTGGTGGACTTATAGCATGCGACAGAATATCAGCAGTACAGATTTCATGATCCATCATCAAAATATGTAAATAATGCAGGTCTTAATATAACATAACATAAAATTTAATAACTTATTAATATCTCTGGTTTACTGAAGGGGCTTGCCTTGATCCCTGTTCACCCCTGGAGACAAAAAATTCCATCATTGAAAGCCTTATGTGCTCCATATTAATAAACTGAAATTTCTTAGCATTCCCAGGAGCTTTACAGTGAAATGTTATACGTAGTCAGAGTGCCAGTAAAACAACATTTTAAAGGTATGTATGTTTTTTTAAGAACAGTTTATGGGTATTTCTTATAGTATCTGCTACAAACAATTCCATAGATTATGAGCAAACAATAACATTACCTCTACCTTTGCCTTCAGTAATTTTTTGTTTTATTAAATGCACACTTTGTAGTTTAGTTGCCTAGACAGAAAGGAGGTTGATATGTCACCAACGATTTGCTAATTCAACGATTTTGTAGTTGAATGAAGTTACCATTTGCCCTAGTATACATGTTGCAAGGGGAAGCATCCCATTCCAAGCTGAGGCTTCAGTGTTCAAAAATGTTAATGCTCTAGCTACTAGTGCTGCTGTGATAATAAATAATAAATCATGACAAATGAAAAAATAATAATAAAAAAATAGTCCTGTTGCATTTAGCTATAGAAGTGCTCTTTTCTTACAAACTAATAAAAGCACATTAACAAACAAACAAACAAACAACAAAAAAAAATCAAGCAAACATCCAGGAGATTGTAATTTTTTTCCCACTTGTATTTATTTCTATTTTCTGAAGTTTCAGGTTTTTATATATTGTTTGTTTTGTTTTGTTTTGTTTTGTTATGTTAGGGGGGGTTTGTTTTCCAGTTTGTTTGTTGTTTTTTTTTCTTTTTAATGGGCAGGATATAAAATGGGAGTACCGCAGAACAAAGGGTGCAAATTCTTCTGTTAAGCAGTGAGATGGGTCAGATGAACAATTTATAACAAATAATGTCAATACTACAATTTAAATGGATATAGAGAAATCATAAATTTTAGTGGGAAAACACTGAAAAACATGAGCTGTAGGTAAACTTATCATATTCAGAATATCTACAAAGTAATGGGACACTTATGTGGTTAACTGAATAATATTGTCTATCCGGGTGACTGGTGGTGTCAGGATGAAACAAATGACGGAAGACACAGCATCTGCTGCTGAGAGTCAGTTTAAAACCTGAGAGGTATCATCATAGACAGTTTGCTGTAACTGTAAGATTACATTTTACTGTCCCTTTTGGCAAAGGGTATTGGTGAATTCAGAGCAGATTTTCTGAGAGCTGTTCAGATCCTCATAAGGCAGACTAGAAAGTTCAGGTGACCACAGCTTGCAAAAGTTCTTTTTTTTTTTTTTTTTTTTTGAGTGTTTGGACATAGTTTGTTATAGAATATTCAGACAATACAGTGAACTTACAGATAATGTGTTGTGCAATAGTCAAGGTAGTTTCTGATCTTCTGCTCACAAGAGAAAAATTTCCTAAATTAAAAAAAAAAAAGATATAGTCTTTCCAGTAAAAGTATAACTGGTAAAAATTAGCCATAAATCCAGTTTTAATTATCAATTAAAAATTAAGCCATTTTTTGGTGCAATATTTTGATATTTTAATTCCCATTTACCTTTAATTTCTAAAAGAAAAAATAAAAGAAAGAAAAGGCTTCTTAAAAGATTGAGAGAATATCAGTAGGAAGAGTTCCTTTAATTTCAAATATCAAATAGATAGCTAGTTCAAGCACTCTTCCACAGCAGTCCCCTAGTGGCTGGTGCTCCCCAGGACTTCTCTATGTCTTGCCTTCTCTTCCAGTGTACAGCACAAATATTTCTGCACTTGCAGGGTGAATTAGACCTGCCTGAAAAAAACAATCCAAAGCCAAAGAGGTTATTTTTCAGGGTAATCATTTACCCTGTCATTTCCACTGTGGGTAAGCAAGCCTGTGAACAACAAAGCAAGTAAAAAAAAAAAAAATAATAAAAAAAAAAAAATAAATGCCAGGGTCAGAGCAAGCACTTTCTTCACTTCTAACAGAAAACTAGCTTCTAACAAGGCCTAAGTAATATTAATTTTTGTCAGGTATCAAGGCAGCTCCTTTGCATCAGAATTTGTTCATGCTTCTCTTGAAAAAGTGTAGTGTTCTTCCTTGTTTTCTGGTGCCTTGAGGCTCCGGCCACCAAAGAAGCAAGCAGTAGAGCTGACATTCTGTCTTCACACGAAGCAGAACATTCCTATGTCATAAACTGGAAATTTGACTTCTGTCATTGCAATGTAGTGAATAGTAAATGAATGTGGGCCAGAAACACATTTATATTAACCCTGACGGGTTTTCAGGAAAAAGTTTAGAAGAAGAGTTGGATGTTTTCGTTTGGTTTTGTTTGGTTTCGTTTGGTTTGTTTTTCTGCCCTAGTCTGACACATTTTTATTCAGTCTTCTGCATTCAAACAGAAATCCAGACACATAACAAGGCCAAAAAATCAAAGCCTTGCCTAGAAGAATGGGTGATGGAGAAATGAGCAGGAGAGCTGCCTTCAAATCTTCTATGCAGTTTTCATTTTTGCAGGTTTTGGATATCAAAAAGGCATTGCTGGCAACTTTTGGCTTTTTGTCACTTTGGCTACTTTCAAGATGGACACTGGCTGTGTTTTCTTTGTTGAATCAAGGTTTACAATTTATTTTTAGATCAGCTAGTGTAATTGAGAAAAGACTGAGCTTTGAGGCCATTGCCATCTGAAAGAGGTAGTAAACTTCAGTCTAAACACAGGCTGACAACATTTGTTCTGAGTTTAACTTAATTATGTGAGTTTGGGTTTCCTTAGTGCTTCACTAAGCTTTTGACAACTTGTGAAGTAGTATGTGAGTACTGCTGAGACTGAGAACAAGATGTTGTTTTATAAATATACTTGGCAGAGAAAAAGAGGAATTCATAGTGGAAATTAGCTTGTAAAGACTCAAGAACCAGGATATGTGAAGTAAACTGGGTTTTCACAAGCTCATTCAAGTAAATTTATGCATCATATAAGCCTCAGGGAAGACTAAATTTTTCCATTCACCCGTCATTCATTCTCCTACTCCCATATCAGCTTCCAAACCCCATTCTTCCCTCAGGGAAAGCACTACTTACTCTCATTTAGCTGGGGAAAAATGGCATCAGATCCTACACAAATCCAAAAATGCAGTATCATGACATTAAGGTCTCTGACTCACCATAAGCTTAGCCAGCTCTTGGCTATAGGTATGCTTCTCTGTTAAAACAGAGGGATAATAAAGGAGAAAGGTAAGCTTTTGCTTGTGGCCCAAGGGCACACAGTAAAGAACTTAAAGCTCTTATATTGATCAAGAATGACTGCAACATCTTGGAGATCTTCCTCTAGGATGTTCCCATGGTCACAAAACTAAATAAGGAGAGTCTATGTTCTAGCAAAGTAAATTCCAATAGATACATATATATTAAAAAAAAAAAAAATTAATCACGATGAGAGTTGTAAAACAGGTTCCTTAGAAGGACAGGGAAACAGACCTGAGCAACCTGAGCTTTAACTTCAGAATTATCCTTCTTTAGAGCATATGTGCCAGGGACCAGCAAGATCAGACACTGCCTGGAGCCTGGAGCTGAAATATGCAGAAATCTACAGCAGAGATGCACAGGTACAGCTGTCTTACTCCTTAAGAGGAGATGAATTAAGAAACACACATTGGTCCTTTGAAATGTCGTAATGGTACCTGTTCTCTTTTAAAATGAGTTGGGTGGGTTTGTGGTTTTTTTTTGTTTGTTTGTTTGTTTGTTTGTTAATTTGTGTTTTTTTTGTTTGGTTGGTTGTTTTTTAAACATTGATACCAATTTGGAATTGCTTAACCTGTAATGGGTCAAAAGTTTTCAGGATCTCTTCTTCTTTCTGATTTTTTCAACCTTTCCTTTTTGACACAAAATTTTTACAGAGAATTTTTCAACACTTTTTGAGATTTTTTTACTGTTGTTTCATGAATTGTCAAAATGAAAGCAACTCCTAAAAAGTTCTAAAACTTGAAACAATAGGTGTAGAAGGAGGTTATTCTGATATACTTTAACATTTTTAAATTTATCTGTTTTCTATTTTCCCTTGAAATTCAGAGAGTAAAACCCCATGACAAGTGTGAAAGAACTCCATTCTCTGGTGGCTTTTATAAGAATCACTATAAAAGTTTTATATAAATTCACCAACACTCAAGACTTTGAAGATTCAGTGGGGAAGGTTGCTGGGCTATCTTGTCTAGACCATGCTTTTGCCATGAATGGTTGGACCAGAGCACCCCTGAGGTCCCATTCCAACATGGTATTCTATGACTCTATGATTCAATGATTGAAAATCACTATGCTTCTTACAACAAATACTTTCACCCTGGGAGACTGTTATAAAATCCCTGGGATGTATTTCTCCTTTCTCTCCAGACACACAATCTTCTATTTTTAAAATAAGTTAAACCAAATTGTCCAGGTTTTGTATTCTTTCTTCAGTGGTCCCCCATGCTCTATTGAAGTTATACTCTCCTTTGACTGATTTTAGTTTTTTCCAGCAACACATGAACTTGGAAGTAGTTCTATTGCTACACTATTTGGACAGAGATAATTATACCTTACTTCATTTTCTGCTTGCAACACACTTCTTAGCATGTCAGAAAATACTATTTGTTCAAGAGTGGTCACATATTTGGACACACTTCCAGTCCTCTATAACTCAGATTTTCATTTTTCCCAGCCTCATTATTATTGTTAATATATATTTTGATTTTTTTTTTTTCTTAATGTGGGTAGTTTTTCTACCATATTGGATTTAATCTTAAAGACTTCTGACCATTTCATTGGTTTATTGGCATCATTTTAAATCCACAACCTGTCTTCCAAATGGTTTGGAGCACTTACTGTTGGGTGTCAAGGCTGATAAGTCACCTAAGTTGTTAATGAAACCATTAAAAACAGGACATAAGACAGATCTCTGCAGGGCCACCCACATCAAGCATCCTCCTAGTTTCTTGACAGCAAACTGTTGATAGCTGCTGTTTAAGCTTGATGTTTTCAACCTGATCTGAATCTGCCTGTTGATATTTTAATCCATACCATATGACACTATCTGAAAGCTAGGAAAATACAGAACTCCATTAAAAGATATTTGTAAATTGCAAATAGACCAGTTGCCCATCCTTTAGAAATATGTTTCTATTGTGCTGGCTGGAAAGAAAAAGATACTGAGCAATCTATGTGAATGAAATGTCCTGTTGTAACAGGACATTTTCACCCGTATTGTCTTCCATCTTTGTCTTCTGCACAGATACTGCATAGCAATATGCTTACTCTTCACATGCCAGTCAGCTGTTTTATTATAATTGTCATCACTCATACAACTTTCAGAAAGTGTTAACAACTATCAGCCACTTTTTTCCATTTCCATACCCCAGGCAAATACACATTAAACACTTGTTCCATTATTAATTCAGTTTGTTTGGAATATAGATAATTTTAAACTGAAATGGGAATAATCTCTACAATATTCTGTTTTCATATTCATGTTTCCTGTTATTATGAGCAACTGAAATGCAGGATATACAGAAAATAAATCAAATTATTGGGGTTTTTTTCCATATCAAAATAAAAATAATCTTTAAAACCTTCTTCGGTAACTAGAATTTTTTCTTTCAACTGTGCTTCGGTTTACTTGTCCTAATTTTCTATGAAAATTAATCCAAAATATTTTTTACAACTCCGGAAAAATGTTTATATCCTACTTATATCATCATAACAATTATTTTTTAAAAAATAAGGAAACAAACTCTATTATTTCATAAAGCTGAAGAAGTGAAAAACAATGAACATATTGTTTGGTGCCTTATACAAGTTTAGACCTGTCTGGCCTTGAAGATGATAAAGACTTTGAACTTAGTATGATGTTTCATGAATAGAGACATATATTTTATACAGGAAAATACTGTTTCCTAGGTGGCATACTGCAGTATTCTGCAACTCCTGAGGTAGTGAAGCACTGGAACAGGTTGCCCAAAAGGGCTGTGGATGGCCCATCCCTGGAAGGGGTCAAGGCAAGACTGAACAGGGCTCTGAACAACCTGGCCTAGTGAAAGGTATCCCTGCCCATGGCAGGGGCGTTGGAACCAGAGGATCTTTAAGGCCCCTTCCAACCCAAACTGTTCTGTGATTCTGTGATTCATGGCACTGTGCTGCATTGGTGTTGCTCAGACCAGAGATGATGCAATTGGGAATAACAGAAGACATGAGACATCAGAGAGGAAAAATGTCTTAACCTTACCAAAAATGAAATGGGAGGGATCCCACTGTTATTGTTGCATTGATGGCTTGTTGATATTTATTTGAATATTTCTACTGGAGGGGCCTCACAAGAATTCATGCTGCCCTAGGAAACCTGAGGACAGTAAGAGCTGTATGTATACAGTAATGGTCTATGGGTGTGTAAGCTTTTCATGGGAAAAGCAAATGCTTCCTCAAAATAAAAATAAGTATCCTTTGCAGAGAACAACGCACCAGAAACCCTCACCAACCAACTCTAACTGAATCATGGAGGTTTATTTTAAACTCCAGACTTTAGGGGTGGAGGTGGGTGAGTGGAAATTGCTGATCACTTTTAATATATTCTTGTGTCACTAGTATGATAATTTTATCAACCTAATGACAGTTTCACAAGTCATATCATAATATGTCTCTGCAAGAGAAAAGGCATATTTCAATATGTGCTATTGAATTGCCAAATTTTATCTCACGTTTTTAAAACCTAAATTGATAATAAAATTTGACAGTCTCATTGAAGAAGTAATTTTCTGTTTAAATTTTGCAAATTAATTTCATGATATGTTAAGAGTTTGTTTGTCACACATGTTTAGTACAACTCATTAATCTGATATGACATTCAGTAACTTGAAAGAAATGTGATATTGGACTGTATTGATCTGATACCCTATCAGAGATTTCATAATTTCTTTGGAATATCTGCTTGAGTTAATACCATCGGATTTTTTTTCAATTTCTCTTTTTCTTTTTTTTTTTTTGAATATGGATGGTAATTTTTGCTCCTGCTTTGTACAGAAGTAATCATATATTACCCTTTTAAGGAAAGAAAATTTTCAGGGAAAAAAAAAAACAACTGTAGAATATTTTAAAAACAGAATGATACAACAAAAATCAAAATGTTTGATGTTATCTTTTCCCCCAGAAAATACTCCCAAATGATTGATTTAAATATAAAATCTGAGGAGATATTAAAATACAAAACTTGAGGACTAGATGGACCTTTGAAAAACTTTCCAGTGATGAATTTTCTGATTGTGCCATTCCAGGAGAATTATACAAGAAAGTGTTGACCCACTGAGTATAAGATCTTTTTAATTTTATTTTATTTTATTTTTAAATAGTGGTTAGATGATTGTGGTTATTTTTTTGAGATGCACAATGAGATGATCATCACTTCAAGTATTGACAGTCTGATTGCTTTCATCTTCAAGCTGCAACAAATTCTATGACTGCCTGGAGCCATATTGATTTAAATTTGTCTATCACAATGGATGAGGTTACCTCCACAGAGTAAATCTTCACTCAGTGTTCAACCAGAAAGAAGACACAAATTAACACCCGGTTCTCAGCTGGGTCATTCTCTGTGCTCAGTTCATTTTGGTTGACTTTTGAATATCTATCCATGCACATGAAATTGGCAAATCATTGTTCAGTACAGCAAAAGCAATGGCTGCAAAGAGTGGCTCACTGGATACCTGTCAGGATAATGGAAAGTCGAGTAAGTGTAAACTAGAAGAAATAACAAGGTTATTTTCCTCCCATGCATAAAAGCCAGTACTTCAAAATAAAGATTTTAAATATCTCTCTTTGACAACTTATACCAAACTGCTGCTGTTTTCATTACTACATTTTTTTGCAATCCTTAATCAGTAAAATGGAAAACAATCACTCTGATGTTGTAATATCAACCATCCAGAAACCTTCATCAAATTTTGGCAACTTTTAGTGGACACTTTACATAGAAGAGTCAAGAAGTAAGTACCTAAATCAACAAAGTCTAAATAGTTCCTAAGTCCACTAACATTAATACAGGAAATGTTTTCTAAAGTCTTTTAGAAAAATTCCAAGATGACACATCCTAGCTCCTGAAAACATGCAAAATTTTGAAACAATTTTATACAGGAGGCTTGTTACATGCTATGTGGACAGTGCATTTTTACTTCTGTAGAGAATTTATAAATTAACAATTTCTGTTCTACTTAGCTATGGAAAAACATTACAAAGATTTCAAGAAGTTTAATTGGGACTTTAAATCAAAAGCAGAGTGGTATCCAACCCAGATTACAGAGTGATCAAAAAAACACATATAGAAAACTATTTATTTACAGTATTTCTCAGTAATAAGGACATTTAAATGTTATAACACATGACAATTGAACATTCATTAAAATTCCCTGCTGTGATTCTACACTACTTTTTATTCAAGGTAACAGTATTTGAAATTAATGTGATATGAAATTATGTTAAGGTCATGCTTCAACTTGCTTTGGATTTTGTTTCATTTGTTTGTTTGTTTGTTTTTGTTTTGTTTTGTTTTTTTTGTAGTTGTGGGCTTTTTTGGTTGGTTCTAGTTTTGTTTTTGTTTTTGTTTTGACAGGAGGTAATATATGGATAAATAAAATAACTATGAATTCTGTCTTGAATCACATAATATTTTTCAGAGTTGTACATTCATGCTATCTGTGTGGTTTTAGTGAGCTATTAAAATTTTAATTCATATCACATTTCCTAGTTATGCTATTAAAAGTTTAGTGTCCACAAACAGATCTCTACTTCTCTGGAGTCATCTTGGTTATTACCTGATATTAAAGCTTTGTCTGATATAACTCAATAATTTCAGCTTTTTCTATAGTGCTAAGAAGGGATAGGCAACTCCTAAGAGAATTTTTTTCCATTTCAAAATGCCTGTCCAACAGAAATGAGATGTTTCAGTCTCTGGAGATATACACCTCTTTCCATTAACTACAGAAGTAGCATAGAATACTATCTTAGACTAAACTTGTAGGTAGCTAAGGTTAGGTGAGATCAATCTCATATCCTTCCCCAGTGCCAGAATACTGAGAGCATTATGAGGTGTGCTAGCAGCCCCTCTGTTAGTCAGTAAATATTCTGTTCTACAGAATCAGCCAACATCTGTATTAAATCATAATGCGTGATCAAATAGGAGGTTTAAGGGAGCTATGTTCCACAGTCTAACACCTTATTTCTTGCAAGTTTAAATTTTCTGGATTTATCCTTATCATGTGGAAGGAAAGTGAGAGATGAGATATCTGGACCTGGAAGAAGAAGAAGAAGGAAAAGAAAGGAAACAACAACAAACACGTGAAGAATAGAAACTGCTGTAAACCTAGATTCTGGAGACACACTTTAGGAATGATATCTTGTGGAGTTGCTTCTGTGGTTCCATTTGCACTTCTTTATAGTTATGCTTTGTTCAAGATGACTTTTTTCTTTCCTTCATCCATTGCATTCCAACATTAAATACCAGTAGATGTCTCTCTGTTTGCATTTCTAAATGTGGATTTTTTCTACCTGATATTTTGGGGACATAACGGTTGAATCTGGGGGGAAAAAAAAAATTATATTCTACGAATATATATAGGGAAACATGACTAAACCTAACTCATTCAGATAAATATAGAGGGTCCTATGTTCAAACTGTGTTTTTTTCGGTAGCTCAATTTACCAAATAACCTGCTCCTGCCAAAAAACCCATGTGTTCCCTTTCCTTCGTTTTCCTCTGCCTACCCCTGTTGCTGCTTCTAGTAGTATGGTCGCAGTTTCATGTAAATCTTGGTATGCACTGTATTTTCCAGTTCACCATCTCGAAGCAGCAAGTTATTTGTAGCTCTCCTCATTATGCTGGAAATTATTTGCATTAGTTCATGGCTTGTGTAAGAAATAGCTGGGGGCACAATGTTTACAGTGAAAACATGCATCTGGGAGTGACAGTGACTAGGGTTTCCCTCTTTCAGTAGAGGTGAACACTTACTTTAGTTACCTCAACAAGCTGATTGGAAATGCAACTGCAAGTTGTGGTTTAAGATCAGTTTAGTACAATCCAAGAACATCCTGCTGCATATTCACAGCACTTCCCTTGTGCCAGTATTTATGGTTATGCAGCCTAAAACTATGACAGCAAATAGTAAATGACTACTTTTCTATTTTAGTATCTGTATAGTTCTCCAGAGGGTATAAAACATGAGTAAGGTAACCTAGAATTTATGCCTTGTACTTGTAAATGTGGCTTATTTGATTCACAAAGCTCCTAAAACTGGGGCAGAAATACTGGAAGCATACTTGTAAGATTTGAACAGTGTTTACAAGACATGTATCAGTGTGATGACAACATAAAAGGTCCCTGTGGTACTGTAAACATTCAGTGATGCCACAATATTAGGACACTAGACAGCTTTGCTATTTACAGTTCTGGTTTAGCAGAGTATAAGACTGAAGAACATGGAGGATCTTAATACTAGTGTCATACATAGCTGGGATTTACACATTTTCTGAAAAATATTTAGTTGCTGTTCCTCCCAATGTAACTTTCTTCTCAACAGTTCTATCTTTCTTAAGAATTTCTTTTAAAAAAACTCCAACACTTGAATATATGAAATGTATGAAATGCAGTAACAATAATTCACCCTTTATTTATATGCTTACTTTTCTGCTGATTTTCTTCAGCAAAAGTCTGACTAATGAAACCTAAATTCTGTATGTATGTAATCAAAATATAGCAGCTTGGGCTGTATGAAGAACATGTATAACAAGGTCTGGTGTATAACAATGATTGACTTGAAAACATGGCTGACTTTCACCTTATCTATGTGTGTACCAGCATGTCTGAGACTTTATTGCCTTGTTGAAACAGAAATGAAACACTAATTTAATCATAAAATCATGTTGGGATTTGTCTCACCTAACTATTGTTAGCAGGTCTATGGCTTCATCTCAGCTCCCGCCCTCTGCTATTGGTGCTAAAGACAAGTGGGATGAATCATCCTCTTTTGTGTCTTAAGTAAAAAAAGTTGGACTGGCTTTCAGATCACGCTTTGCTTATCTAGGAAAAGCAGAGTAAGGTTAATCCCTTGTCTCTAATGAACTGTCTTCAAGTGAATGGTGTATTTATTAGTTTTATGTTACCAGGTAAGTTTTCGGGGTATACTGGGAAATACTAATTCTCAGTGCATCTGGACAGACGGTAACACTTCTTACTGATTTAAGCCACCAGGTGAAGTCTTCATGTTTCTGTTACGGTAAAAGGAGACAGTATTTCAGCAGTAATCTAGGAGTAGACTGATGGAAGGGTATCTTGCATTTCTCTCCTGTTAACATATCTCAGGTTTTTGCTGTTCTGGACGACATACAATGCAGGACATGCAAAGTTTCTTCTTGCACTTTATCCTAGATGCAAACAAAACATGGATGCACTAGAGAACGAAATGTTCCATACTTGGTGGTATTTAATATGTCACAACTATCTACTGAGTTTGTTGAAATGTCACTTTCAGCTGATAGCTCAGCAATATGTGAAAGGTTCTCAAAGGTTAAAACTTTAGACTACATTTACCTCTGGCTTTTTCAGGAGAGAGATTTGTACTTAAACTTCTGAAAATCTGAAAAGCAAGATATATTCTATCCGTTTTGCAAATGTACTCAACTTTTAGATCAGCAGTACGTTGTAGTAGCTGCGTAATGGGATTTATGGAATGCTGCCTCTGCAGTTTATGAGCCGAGGCTTTTAAAAGGTGGGTAATAATGAGTGGTTTCAATTACATATATTAAAAAATCAATGTCAACACTTTTAAAAGAAAATAAAACATTGCTCAAGTCACAAATGTGTTATGCAGGTTAAGTACGATTGCTTCATACTGAAACACCTGTGGGGCGAATCCCTTTTACAAACAAAAGTGAAGAGCATAAAAAACATCATAGATAATCACTGCCTAGTTGAAATAGCAATTATAAAAAGTACCAGTAATTTCTCTGCATTCAAACAATTTATTTTGAATGTACTCCACCTAATTCTTTTAACATAAAGGAAGAGAAAATACCTAATATTCTGCATTAACACCTGGGAAAATGTGAAAGCTCACTGATTCCACAGTGGTTTCTTAAGGAAAATACTTTAGGTACTGCTGTCAGGATTTCTTCACCAGAAGTGACTTTTCTAACTCACTTATATCAGAGTTGAAGTTCCATGAAGCACGCTGTCATCAACAGCCAGCACACCTTATCATACTCATAAGTCAGAGGGGACTATCCATTGCAGTGTGTGACTACAGCACTGTCACCCTCTGGGTAATCACAGCCTCTCTTTAGATGCTTGTGCCACAAATCACTCAGGAATGGCAGCTCTTTTGTGAGCAGAGATGTACACATCCACACACAGAGCTGCACTCCCCTCGGCTCCCTGTCTGCAGCCACAGGGGCCTGGGAGGACTGATCGGCTACAGTCTTCACATCTAAATCATAAAGACTGAAAGAAACAAATGCTGAGTGAGCTTCCACATGCCAAAGTGGGGCCTTTTTATCTTCTTACAACATGTAAATGCAAATTATTTGTTTAAAGAAGCAGAAAACACATTCACAAAAAGAAAAGAATAATGATTTTCCCCTCTGCCTTTCCACAAACACAACTGTTTTTTACATTTATTTTTAAGGCATCTTCAAGACTCTAATCAATATGCAGAACCTAAAGATTAATGAAATGTACCTCTCAGTGATAATTTTTTGACAGGATATGCTCAACAGGCAGATTAAAATTCCTACTCTATAAAAAATGTGTTAATACCAAAAGCTTTTGTTTAGTTTTCTCTGTTCCCCATTGCAATAAAAAGATAGAATTAACCATAAACTATTCTATTTCTTTTGTAGATTATATAATTATTACAGAATGTGTTGAGGAAAAATAAAAATAATATAAGGTATCTTTGGAAGTTATTTTCAAGTTATTTAGTCCTACATACCTACATTCCTATTCAGACATTAATATACTAAAAATGTAGTTATCTTATATATATATTATATGTGTTATTCCTTTAGCAAAAGAAACCCTTTAACTGATGTAATGACATTAACAATGTCTACCTTCTCAAGGAGAGGGATGGGGTGAAAGGGAAAATAAAGATTAAAATATCTTTTCAATACCTGTGAGTTTTTGAGTTTAATTGAACCAGAGTCTGGTGATTCTGTATGAATGAAGTAAAATTTCAGTGACTAACTGATTGCCTGTAAATTACATTTCATTGTCTTTTTCACTTTCCATATGAAAGATGAATAACTATGAATTTGCAGAATTATGAATCTCAAATTAAAAAATCTAACCTCCAGTCTATGTGTAATAGGATATTTGCTTGACAAATGACATCAAGAGAAATATATTTAATATTTTTTGTACTAGGGAGAACTTTTTAAATTTCTTGAGAAATCAACATGCTTTCTTTGGTGTTTTAGAACTCCTATTTGTGCACAGATTTTGTTTACCTGTAGGAAAAAGTTCCAAAATGTTTATCATCTATATTTAACTTGATTCATTCTTTAAAATAGTCATTCTATCTTTATACAACATTAATTACTGTTATTAAAAATTTATAGCACAGTCTATAGGAGTATCTTCTTCAATTTTAAAAAATTAAGGATATTTAGAAATTTCCAAGAAGAAAAGCATGTTAAACTGAAGACCAAATAGTTATGTAGGGAGGAGAGAATAAAAAGAACAAACCTTGCTGTGATTATCAACAGTATAGCAACTGTAGGACCTGTAATAATTATACTCTTTAGAAAGCTTTTTCTTCTTTCAAGTAAAGTTTTCTAGTGACAGAGAATTCACTACAAAGCCATCTCAACAGAAGGTTCTTCTATTATCTGTTCCTCATGCAAGTATTCAAGCTGTGATACTCTTTCTGATAAGGCTGAAATCTTGAGCCTCTCAACAAATGCATGTTTGCAGTAAATCAATGTGCTAATTGTTCTTTTCTGAATGCTTTTCTGTTTGCTGTACAATCACAAACTAAACAAGTTAAGGCACTATACAGATGGCACTAGTGCGCTGATAACAATGGTAACATCTTGTTACTTCTTGATACTTCTCTGCTCAGAGGACTATAGATCTCTATATAGATCTGTAGCTTCTAGGTTGTACTGCAAATCTGTATTCAGTGGATAATCTGCTATAAACGTTTCAAACTCCTTTCCAGTGCCCAGGCTGACTTCCCCACATGGGTCATATTTTCTATATTCTTTGTTCCTGAAACTGTAGCTGCATTTAGCTGTACATGTATACCGTGCATTTAAGCCCAACTTTACCAAGTGGTCCAGACTATATTGTAGCAGTAGGTAATCCTTTATACTATTCATCATTCCTCTGAAAACTCCATTATATTCATCCTTCGTGATAACTGATAAAACTGTCAAGCAGTCTCAGGTCAGAAATCAATTCCTGAAGGATTTCACTGCAACATGGCTTCTTGTTCTGATTCCATATTTTGCTGTTAGATTTGGAAGCCTGTCAGTTTTTCAGATTTCAGTGCATTTCATGTGTCATGTGAATTTTGTGTCACTCTTCTACAGGACTTGTCATGCTACTTATTCATGTGAAAATATTGTAATTTTTATTGCACCTCACTAGAGCTTAAATGAAACTTGAGTTCTACATTTTTGGAGTTTTCATAGCTTTCTTTTAACACTTTTGTAATCTGCTAATGTTTTTTAAAAGGTTAGAGATGAGGGTGAAAGTGAATATCATACAGTGCACTATGAAAATAATATTTTACTGAGAACTTTTAGGGAATTGTCATCCAGCCATTTAAAAAAAAAAAAAAAAAAAAAAAAAAAAGGACAAAAAAAAGGTACTTGTCTGGCCTCTTCTTTTTCAAGCTTCACAATCAAGCAAGCATGGATGGAAGGAACATGTTCCTTTTACTTTTTCTGCATTTTCGCACTGCACAGTCCAAGATATCCAGGGAAACTGCCTTCACTTGTTTTCTATGAATATTCATAATACAGAAGCTCTGGGATGTTTCTTTGACTCATGCCAAAACACAGTCATTTCTTTAGTTTAAATAATTACTTTCTCTAGTTATTCTGGGACACTCCTGCTCAGAGAGCAGAGAGTTGTCTCTGTGCTCCCTTGTGTCAGAAGGACTCAGAAGAACATTTCTCAGATCGTGAAAGCCTGATTTTTCTTCCCCCTTCCTTAGTTTCACATCAATATTTCTTAACTTCTCTCATATTGTGTTCTATTTGCTTGCTCTCATCTTTTATAGTTGTAGAAGCATAAGACTATAATGGGGGAGGTCGGCAAATATATTGCCATTCAACTTATTCAATAAATATATGTGCTGACATCTTACTGTCGTCACAGGGACTCAAGTACACTCTTATGTTATGTAAGTGCTTAAACGTTTGCAGAATTGAGGCCTTTTTTTCCCCAATTCAATGGCATTTTTTCTCCGAAAGAATCAGTACTGCAACTGGTTTTCCAATAAACTTAGCTGAAATGAAATTATTCTGTTTACCTTATTTTTCAAGGACAAAGGTTAATTTTAATTGTATTTTATTGTATACACTTTGTGGGAAAGCCAAGATTAAGCAATATGCCAGCTCAGGGCAAACAATGAAAAATTCCAAACACAAAAGAAATTGTTACTTGCTCTTTGTTCCCCATCAAATCAATAGAAGAGAAAAATGTTTCAAATGTGGGTGGAAGGAAAGGAAATATTTCCTCTTCTGTGGATAAGATCTATTATCTCATTTGCTTTTTGATATTGCCAGTATAGGCTATAAACTTACATACTGTTTGTATATTTATTTTAATTTAAAAACCAATTTCACATACAATTTAGCATTGGGATATAACATAATTACATTTTGTTCTTACATCTACAAAATGCATGTCCACATATTGACTGTTATTTATTGGTATAGAGCAGTATAGGAAATTTTTGCTTCTAGTGTTTAATTTAAGGCTGTGGTGAAAATCTTCCTTCTTATGAAACCACTGAAAAGGGGATAAAAGCCTCATCACTTTCCATTGGTTCTAATATTTTGGAAAGTGTCTAGTACAAAACTGACCCATGAGTAGCCTGGTTTCTGTAAAGACATGAACAGAGATTGCAGTGGTTAAGTGATGGGTAATACCTTTTCTGAATCAAGAGGATTTAAATATTGACAATCCATTTTTAGATGTAAGAATGTAAATTTAATAAAAAATAGTCACTTTAAAAATAAATACCGTGGTCTCATGGGCATTTTTGTTGTTGTTGTTTCAGGAGTTAGCAGTGTCCCACAGTTCTTCTCAGCTGAAGATTTCTTTCCCAAAATAGTTTGTTCAGTTCCACTGCAGCAGCCAGACATAACTCAACTGGAATCTGTTCTTCCCGGTATTTCTGAAGGGCCAAGGGAAGAATACATTTCAAAAATTTTATTCTGACTAACTAAGGTTGTCTGGTCACCTAAAAAACTGTTATAGTACCAAGTGGTTTTATATTTTATATATTGATTGATTTATTAATTATTTACTTACTTATATTTAGGTGTTACACCAGACCCACTTTCAGAATTAAGGCCTATTCCTTAACTATTTCCATTTTGGACTTGCTAACATTTCTATTTAAACTGTTACTTTACTTCCCTTTTATAATATGTTGGAAACTAAAACCAGCCCTTGGCGATAATTATATAAATTAAAGTCAAAGTAAAGGATAAAGTCATAGAGGAAAAACATGCAAAAAAGTTATGGATGGTTTACTGCAAATAGTTTATTAAACATGAGCTAGAAGATCTCACCCTGTCTAAAACTCAGACTTCTTTTAATTCGGGATCCTAAGGAGACTTTTTTTTTTTAAACCTTACATGAATGCAGATACCCAATCCCAAGAGGGATTTAGTGGAGTTAGACATCTACTACAAGTTATGCCTTCAACATTTACTGTTTTATGTGGATATGAGGTGTAGAGAGAACCTTAATTAAGGGCTTCAGTTTTGACTATATGTAGAGATAATGTACTGGTTTATTTATCTGGGGAGTGCAAAAATGAACTGCAAACCAGTTATCTTGGTTGAATGTGAAAGAAGTGAAACACATACTTCACAGACTCATGCAGTAATAAGAAAACTGACACATTCTCTTTGTATTTTATGCCTTGTATAAAGCAAGAAAAAATATGTATGTACTTTTTCTATCTCTGTCAGCTTTATGACATCCTGCTTCTTGTTTTTGATAGTTAATACAACAGTTGTTTGGACAAATATTTTATGATGTAATATTGTAAATGTTTATAACTATTTAGGAAAAAAACCCTCTATAAATTTGAGCCCTGCAGGCTATCAGGTCTGCAAAGAAACTCAATATTAAGGTGATGGTATCCAGACAGGAATTTAGTTATCAAGTTTTCTTGATTATGGTATTTTCAGAAAGGGCAATAAATCCCTGGAGACTCCTGAAACACATGGGAGGTGATAGGTTTTCCTGTTTTGCTGCAGTTTTCTCAATGTACTCTGTGGTTAATAATCAAGGAGCAAAGTTACGTAGTTCAGTTCCTTATAATGCCAATGTATTTTCTGCTTTTCAGAAAAAACAATAAAGCTGCCCAAAAAAATTGAAAGTCTCTTTCATTAAGAAATTCAAAATATCACCATTTCTTTATTGTTTTGTGAGTTCTATACTTTAATAGGAATTTAAAAATTTATTTATTAACGTCTTCAGAATTTACTTTACTAAGACAGTGTTTGAAACTCTCCACTTTCCAACCTGTCTCTAATATTAATAAATATATCAGAAAAGCAATTTTGTAATTTTTTCAGCTTTTCTCAAGGAAAGATTATGCTAAGAAAAAAAAAAAAAAACACAAAAAAAAAAACCAACCAAAAAGCCCACCACATTAAAAAAAAAAAAAAAAAAATCTTATTTGTGATAAAAAGACATTTAATGTCAACCAAGAGCTTTAAAGGAAAATTTCCAACTCTACTCATGTCTGATTATGAGTTTTCATTTTGATAGAAAAAGAAAAAGCATTGATAAAGTAATGCTAAGAGCAAGTGTTTCAAAAACTTAAGCTTTATCTTCTTTTTAACCTGGAAATCTCCAATTTTTTGTATAAACAATCTCCATGTGACACTCCAGTTTCAGATACTGCTTCTAACATAGTTCCATGAATAAATTATATAAACCTCAGAGTAGTATGACTCACAAGTAGAGAGTTCCATTTCTCTCCTAGAGGCAGCAGTTCTGGTCTGTCCTAGCACTTTGCAACATGCGAACACTCTATGTGCAGGCAGAGTTTGCACAGATCACTACTATGAATTTTTACACTGTGCTATATAGATTTTTGTCATCCAAGTTTTTATAGGGGTGAATTTTTGTTAAAACAAGGCTGCTGTCATAAATGGGGATTTCCAACAATTTGGAACGTTTTTGGTATATTTTGATGAGATGAAATGTTTTAATGTGCTTCTAAATAGTACCACACTATATTTATCACAAGCTATCAGCCCACTTCAATTGTTACTTTAAACAGCATTTGAAACAAGATTTGCTGTTTAAGGGTGCAAGTTTTTCTCTGTGAAAAGGGCCAGTTGGTCTTCAAATTAACCTTTATGTGTGTAATGTGTAAAAATTACTCTGGGTGCCTGTTTCCCTCCTCCACAGAGAAGGCAAAGAAAGTGAAGAATATATCTTGAGACACATTTTTATTTCATATTCACATGTGAAATTCTACTAAGACACCTTGCATATGTATAACCAAGTGATCTTTCTGTGATCCCTGCCCTCTGCCTATAATGGGTGCAGAGGGACTTACATGAGTAAATTCTATGCTTGACTTCTTTTAAAAGTGAACATAAAAAGTAGCAGTAAATGGAAGCCCACAGGGTACTTTCCACATTGTACTATAAGAATGTTTCATTGCATACTACTCATGAAAATTGAACTTGATATGAGCTATAATTATGACAAAGGTAAGTGAGAGTGTGACTCTCACTTTGAGTACTCTTCCCCTTTGTCCTTTTTCTGTGCTTTTAGTCACCTTTAATAGCTAGGGAGATGTTTCATGCCAAAGGTTTTCACATATGGTAGAAACTAACTAATTAGTTAATAATATATGAATCTTGCCCTACATTAAGAGTGCAATCACGGGATGGGAAACCAGAAATACTGAGGATGCTAAAGGTTTATTTGAGACTTCCATCCTAGCAATGTTCAGCAACTCTCACATTTTCAAATATTTTATCAGACTCATATCACAGTTTATAAACTACCCTGATGGTCTAGAATTTATCAGTTTCCTAATCATCTATGCACAAGTTGTTGCTTTAGTTAGTGAGAATAACATGAAAATAAAACAGCTTTATTTCTATTTCAACATTAACATTTTTTCAACCCTAGCTCAGTCAGATTTAATAATTTTATCGCTTAGACTAGAAGGAAAGAGCCTGGACATTATACTTTTCAGATGCATTTTGAAAATGCAGTATTTTGGCAGTAGTTGAAGATTCTTAATTTGGGAAATCTAGGCAGACAGTTTCAATTACTACAACATTGCAGTTTCAAATGTCTACTAAGATGGTAAAGGATAATATTAATATAATTGCAGGCAACTTTGGTTTTTTACACAGTTTCAAATAGAGCTTTGTAACCCTGTGTGACCAAGTTGGAGTATCTGCAGGATATGATGTAGTATGGGGCCATTGCTGGCCTCTACTTTGTAGAACTTGGGAGAAGATCACTAGTATTTCAATATAAGAATAAAAATTGTCTAAGTTACAGGCCTCTAGTTTGTTTCTTTGTTTGTTTGCTTTTAAAAGTAAATAAATTTATACCTGTTATGGCTATGAAGAAAGCCTGAAATTATAACTGAGGCAATAATGCTTCCTCCCAGTTTACTGGAAACGTGAAACAATAACTCATGTGAGACAAATATACTCCCTTCAAAACCCACAACACTTCAGACAGCAGTCCCTGTTCAGAGACACTTTACATTCCATAAGCTGTCTAACAAAAGCAGTACTGAAATCTGGTTAGGCCAGCACATTTGAGGACATCTCTGAGGTAAATTGACTTTCTGAATTCTGTGTATTTTTATCTCAACTATTTCTGGAACACCAGCTAGTTTATTTAAACATAAGATGTCTTTATTCCATATATTCAAGAGTGACACAGGATATGTGGTTAGCAATGTTGATCACTATGAATACTGTAAATATTTTCACTGTACTTATATAAAGTAGAAAAGAAAAAGTCAGTATTAAGAAATACCACTCATTTAACTCTGAACAACCGTTTACTTTGGAGTCTTTCATATTATTATGTGTCATTTGTGTTATAATTTTCATGATAACAGGAAGCTGCATACATCTGAAACATATTTAGATGTAGCTTAAAAAATAGTAATTATTTCCAGCATTTGCATTTCTCAACATGATTCTAGGCAGTCATCCTTAGAAAAAAGTAACTAGGCTATCCAAACACACCCTCTAATTTTTTCATGCTGGAAAGTGGTCAGAAGTCACATAACTCCTTAGGAGACAGTGCCAGTATGAAAGTATGTCTTCCCTCCATAAATATTGGGAAATCAAGCAGCATAAAAAGAAGGGTAGGTGTCTATCCTTGGCTAACAGAACAAATAGAAGTCACTAGACACCTCCATCCACTAGCTGAAAACATGTTCACATAATAGAAGAGATGATGAAGATGCTTATGGGCTCACAAAACTTCCAAGCTGGAACAGGACTGTATAAAAGTACCTGAGGAGTACAAGGAATAGATTGCTTTCTGGTACTTAGTCTCCAGCTAAATGTGATTTAGACTGAGTAGAGTTCTATATGCACACCCAGAAGTCTTGATTTAACTGTTTACCAGTATATGATAAAGCTGAGGGTCTTGCATATAACACAAAACATAAATTGAAACTGGTTTCACTTGTGATGGTCTGCAGCTGGGCAGAAATAGTCCATAGCATGTTCCGTAGCTATGCCATGGCACAGAAGTTGTCTCCTACTTCATGAATCCATCAGGTTCTTCACTACATAGTGTTTGCTATGAGGTGACAGAGAAAGGCTTTCATAATATAATGAATAAATCTGTGAAATACAGCACTAACTGTGAGACAATATCAAGCAAGAATAAGCTGCATGAATCTTATTTATTATGACACCTGAAAGGCTTTGTATTAGGACGATGAAACACTCTAGTGCATTAGAAAAAGATTGAGGAAGATAGCAGAAACTGTACACAAATCTTGGCTGAGGAGGAATAATAAGCACAGGCATGTGAGTGAGAAACCGCAACAGAAAAGGAGTGTAACTGGATTTCAGTCACTTGTTGTCAGTTTCACTTTAGAGTTTGGTAAGTAAAGAAGAAACTAGTGAAATAGTGAAACAGGTTATACTGTTCATACAGTATCAGTGGTCCTGAGTATCCTGCATCTAGCTAGTGTATTTATGATCTGAATGCTGATGGTTAAATTTCTATATGACATTCTCCAAAAAATCTTGCATAACTGACCAAATGTAATTTTACTCAATTAGATACTGCCATAATCAAAAAGATACTCCCAATGCTTTCACTCCCTTTTTGTGAAGGTGGTATGCTGGGCAAATGTTGCATGTTTTCCTATGCAGTGATCAGCTTCTGTTCCATTTCTTTGTCCATATAATTACATGGAACTGACAGGAGATCTTCAGCTTCCATTAAATCAATAAAATTACAGGACTGTTTAAAATTCACATAGGCCCAGAACCTCAAAGATTCTGAGCTGCCTTCTGGATATAGTCTGTGTATTTCTGAATTGTAACTGTAGAACTGATGCTTGTATGACCTGACACAAGATCCTTCATTCTATTTGTCATTTTCTTTCCTAGAACTTGTAGAGATAACCTGGTCTTCAAAAGAAACAGTGTTCCCCTGGGCAGCATAAATTACAAACTGATAAAAATAAAGCAACAGCAGAAGTAATTTGTGTTTGTTCAGCATTTGACATTAGTGAGGTTTTCGTGGAAGATGTAGACTCAGTTTAACACTAGCTTCTTCTTCAAAGATAGGTATTTGCAACCATAGCCACAGCTTCAAAAGTCAACAATTATCTAGAAAATCCCAAGATTAGAAAAGCTTAGTTCTGGATTTTTGGTTTAACTTAATTAATCAAGTAATATTTGACTAGGTTTAATACACCCTTCATATTATATGTTCCTATTTACTGTAACTTTCATAAAAAGGAGAAATAAGGACAATCCATCACAAAATATCTAAGACAATTAAAAATATAGATATTTTTTGAAATATGCATGATGAAATTTGGACTTAATGTCTTGGATTTTTTGGAAGGAAAAATATATCCGTAGTTGGGCAGGTTCATAACATTCTCTAGTGGGCTTTAGACACGGCAGTGCAGATGTATTTCTTAGTCAGGAAATCCTGGATGCTACATGCATCCAGGCCAGGAGATGTATAAGGAGAATAATTATTTGACATATATACTGACATATGATTTTTTTTTCCTAAAAATCTGATATGGTTCATTTTTGGAAAAAAAAAAAATACTGGGCTAGGGAAGTCTTTTGTCTGCTTTAGTACACAAGATGTCATACAATCATTTTTATATCTACATCCATATATCTGAATAAAGTAAATTAACTTTTGAAATCTAACTATTAATACTAGTTTTCAGTAAAATTCTTCAAGTGGACATAGTTCCTTAATATTTGAATTTTAAAAGCATGTAATGTAGCAAAACAATATAAATACCAAACAACCTTTTCCAACTACTATCAAAATCGAATTGCGACAAAGAACCATTCATATCATGAAAAACAAAAGAAAAAAATCAAACATCATAGAATTATTTGAGCTGTAAGAAACGGAAAGGGAAAAGCAGAGAAGGGAAACGCTGAAAAAAAAAAAAATTCTGGAAAATCCAAACTATTTTCAAAATTATATCAGACAGAATGATGGTCCTGTTTTTCATGAGAAAGAAATATTCTGATTAAAAATGCTGGAGTGAACTTTTCTTCAGAGTAGAGTGCAACCATGTGACTAGTACTAACTCATTTGCTACCCATAGAACTTGCTTCTAAAACTCATAGTGCAAATAAAAATAAATTTTGGTGGAGAAAAGTGATGTCTTGTTCAGGAGTAGTCTAATAAAAAGACTGAAGAAAATAGATGTGTGTGGAAATATTTAATACAAATTAACGTTAAATAGCACAAAACAAAAAAACAAAGACTTTACTTCACCAGACATTTAAATTAATCCCATCCTTACTGAGGAGGCATATAGATGATTAATTACACTGTGGCTGCTTTGACTCGGTGATGTACAATATATGGTCCTGGAAATCATAATTGTGAAGTATGCCAAAGCTTGATATGCTGGTACTTCAGCAAAGTGACCCATGAGCTGAACTCAGTTTACTACAATGAATAAAAAATGCAACAACTGTATTTGCCAAATAGGAGCTCTTTCAATGTAAGATATGCAATAAACAAAACCTCAGAGAAATTACTTAACCTGCTTCATATAATCACAGAGAATACTTCACAAAAATCTTTAGAGAACATATATTTAATATTATATTACCTTTCTGTTTCTCAGAATCTTCAGATTTGAATTGCAAAAAATTATGTAAACCTTGGTAAGCCTGAAGGTGTAATATTTAAATCCACACTCTATGTATAAGAACGATGAAGAGACTGAAGATATCTGAGCACGGTCTGCAGTCCTTAATCATGTGGAACATATTCTGAGATCAATAAAATTAGGCAAGATGTATTGCACTGAAGTTACTTGTCATTAATGTCAGGTGATAGTGATAAAGAATCTTATATTAATTGGCCATGTGCCCATGCAAAAATCTGACTCTCTCAACAGTCTGAATATTTTCATACATAATTAAGCACACACAGATGCTTTCAAAGAACCACGGTGAAAATCAAAAATTAAACCATAATTTCATTAAAGTCAGCTGTAAAATTCCTGTAGCTTCAACTGCACTGAGATCCACCCTCGGATCTGCAGCTTCCATGGAGCACTCTGTTTTTGGTTTATAAACAAAATCAAACATTTCTTTGAAACTCAGAATATGAGGGAGTTCTTTCTCTTAAGCAAATGAAAATACAGATCCTACTAAACAAAGCAGTTTTGTAACATGATAAGTATAGGAACGAAGCTCTTTTAAAGAAAATATTATGCATAAAGGTTGTCCTAAAGATGGAGAAATGAACCCAGTCAATTTGAGGAAATTAGAAAAACATTAAGCAACCAGATATAAATATTAGGCCAACACTCAACTGCTTAGCTCTTGATTTACTCATGGTAGCTCTTTTCAACCCAGCTTTCACCTGTTTCTAATTGATGATACCACAAGGTCTACAAAGTTTCTAACAACTTCCAAAATTTTTGTTAAATAAGAAATTGTAGTCTATGTTCTGGTTTAATAAAAGCAGAATTATAAGAAGAAGGGCAATTAAGGTTTTTGGCAGTTATTGTTAAAAGCTATTTTTGCCTTCTGTAATACTTTTCTTTGTATTCAAATAATTTATCTTTTTTTTTTTTCCCTTTTGCTTTCAAAATCAAAACATTGCTTAATAATTTATAAAGTAGCTAAATTTGTATGTAGTATCTTTTTGCAATATAATATCATCAGAGAGCACTGGTAACAAAATTTAGTTGGAAAAGGGTGAGAACAAAAGCAAGGAAATAATAAAGTCATTAAATATTTATTTTTTTTAATTTTTCTGAAATGACTTGAGAATGCAGGTGAAATTTATTATCAACTGAGACTACTGGATACAGTGAAGAGATGCTCTCTTCTGCCTAATAATTCTAAGGTGTGACTATGCTGTCAAAGTTTAAACCTGCAGAATCCATTTCAGAACACAGATTTTAATCTCCCTGTTAATTGAGAGGCCAGGCCACCCACTGCTCTGAATCAGAGCTGCTGCAGAACCTTTGATTTGGGCTATTCTGCTTTGCGTTTAAATATTCTTATATTTTCTGAGAGAGACTCCAGAAGCAAACAGGAATCAGTTCCCATATTGAAAATTCTCTTTTGAAAGGGAGGGAAAAACTGAGTACCAGGTTTCATTTTGTACATGTTTTGTTTTGAAAAAGATTATAAATAGCATCAAAAAAGGAAAAGGCACAGATCTCAGGTACTTTCTTACTCAGGACTCCCTGTGGAAAGTTCCAGTTTAAACTGGTTGGGTGTATATGGATGTTGAATTTTTATCTTCTACATGCTGATGAGTGCATCACAGTCCACACAATATTTAAAATAAAAAGAATAGGTAACTTACTAAATTATTTGGCTCCTCAGAAATAAAGAAATCAGTTATTTGCACTGTCCTACTCATAATATCTTTGAGTGTTTCAGTTTCTGAACAAAACCCAGCAGCCTTATGCTTTTATTATACTTTTTTTTTTTTTTTTTTTTTTTTTGGAGATGGATAGTAGATGACAAGATACTAAGCCATCATAACACAAACTGGTGAGATTTATTGATTCAGCTCAAAGCTGTGGGAGTTTCCATACATCAGAGCTTTCAAGTAGTAGTGCACTCATCCTATATTATATCCATTAAGGATTTTTTTAATCATTAAAAATCCAATAAAATATTTATAACTCTGTTACAAACCCCTGATGGTCAGATTAATGCAATTCTAAGGACTTTGATTATCTTATACAAAGTTTTACAGATATATCTTCTTTTATTTCTTTCTTTTGTTTTTGTCAATCCAGTGAGTTTTGATTTTAGAGTTATCAGAATTTTCAGGCTACCTGTAATATGAGGCTCCCTAACAATTGTCTCAAATGTCCATCTTTCTCTAGCAAAGTGAAGTTTAAATCCCCCTGGGAGTTACTTGAATATTCTTTTGTGAATTCAGAAATAATTAGATGATCTCTTATAATGAAGCAATTTATATTAATAAAAGTCACAACCTATCTAATGAAGGTTGAAGGTGGATTCCCTGCTCCCTTGTTACCACATCATAATGCAACATCTTTGTGCTTCTGGGAAAGCAATTGGAAAATATTCTCAGGAGATGTCTGTACTACTGAGAGGTACTGAACATGAGAAAGCACAACTACAGGATTAATGCATGTAATTTCACAACAGTTACAATATTTTAGTGTACAGTCAGGAATCTTCTTTCAAAGAGATATATTTTTTGTTAAAGCATTGTTTTTAAGCTATTTAAACACTACATCTCCCCACAACAACAAAAAATTAGCTACCGATAAAAGTAGGAATATTTCCAGGCAATTTCATCTCTTAATGCCTGAACTACCATGGTATTCATATTTACTGTTGCCAATAGAGATGTCTTTTATATACAGCTTTTCAAGGCATCCACAGGATCATGAAAATCTCCGGCATTCTGGAGATTTTTTAGTTAAAGCCTTTATTTCTTCTTCATTGTATAAAATTAAAATACGAATTTATGTCATTTTTGCAAACCTTATAAATTATTATTATTATAGTTATTATTGTTGCACTTATTTATTGAATAGATATGATAAATTTTAGGAAATGTAGTAACTAAAAATCACTTGTACATAAGCATTTGTGTAGTAGAGAAAAAACCTTTTATATAGTACCTGTGTACCTTTATCTCAGAGCATCTACACACATGAAAGTCACATTCGTTTCACTGCATCTTTCTCTAAACCCATTTACCTAAGCTTACATAAAGAAAGGCAGCGGATGCTCTTCAGTTCATAAACTTGGTTTCAATGCATGTTTGACATATTAGGGCTACAGGCGAAGGATGAAACCTTTCATCAGGCCTAAGGTTAGAACTGAGCAAGACATGGAAAACTACTGGACATAGCAAAACATGTGTGAGTGCGAACAAAAGTTACAAATCTTGTCATGAATCACAACCAGATTCACAGATGATTAAGGCAGGTGTTGACTAAGAAGCAATCAAACTTCACTGGAAAACTGGAAGGAAATGGCAGCTTCTGGGGAATAGAGTCTTAACAGGCCAATAACAGCTGACTAGTCATAGCAGCACTAGCACAATCTAGGTAACAGTATCAGAAATAATATATTCAGGTTTAGTGTATCCCAGTGGTCACCAGTGGAGAAAAATTAATTAGGGAATGATGTTTATTGGGACAAAGACATAGTAAGACAGAGAAAGGGGAGAACCAAGGTGTTGAAAAGAGGGCCAAGAAATAAGAAAGGCATCAACAGAGTGTCCAGATGTGTGTCTGATGTTGCTTGGTGGTACCAGTCAGGCAGCCATGTGCAGTTCACTGCAGCAGAAGCAGGGCAAGAAAATGGACCTGTTTCCAGATCACCAGTATCAGGTCTGCATCCCTGGTCATGAAGACCAGCAGGGAATGAGGTGGGTGCTCCCCCTGGCTGTGAAGGAATGTTTGACTGGGGAAATTGAGCAGTCTGGCATCACCATTTCTTGCCTGATCCAGAAATGATGGCATCAACCCTACTGTCACTTTATAAAAAATTAATCCATCTTGTAATAAAAAATATTTTTAAAGTGATAGATTTTCACAAGCCTAAGTTGTGGAGCCTTGGTAGGTATGTTAGTTTGAAGATTATATGTGTAAAACACCAAGAGGCAATTGAAGATTTGCGATGCTACTGCAGTGTGGATTTGTCATTTCTCCTCTTAAAATTTTTTCCTGCCATGATACAATTAAGACATTGAGAGGGCATGGGTTTTGTTCATGTGTGAATTGGATGATTGGGTTTTTTTGTGGATTTTTTGTTTTGTTTATTTTTAATGCAGTAGGAAACTGGCAGCAGGAAAAGATCTAGTGTGATGCTCAAGTAGTTAAGGACCAACTCACAGAGTTACCAGTGTTATATAGCCCAATCTATGCATGAGAGTCTAGTAGTTTCAAACTAAGCATTAGGTCAGTTTAGCAGAGTTGGTACTGATATTCAAGAACCTTCTGGATGCAACCTTTTGCAATGTGGTCTAGGATGATCCTGCCTGAGCAAAGAGGTGGGTCCCTTCCAACCTTACCTATGCTGTGATTCTGTGATAGAATCTTCCCAGCTTTGTGTGTAGTTATAAGCTGAAGTTTAAATTTGGTCCAGGATCCTACTTCAGCTTGGAAAGATGAATTTGACATGACTGCAGTTTTGGGTTCTAGTGTAATTCACAAACTTGTCACAGCCAAGAAACAAACTAATTAGAAGTACCCTGTAGTGGTTAAAGTTTCTGGTTCTGGGTATGGTTTGTATAGAAGGCTTCTTGTCCTTAAGGAAAGGAATTAATGAGGAACAAATGTTTTGTATTAAGTTTCAATTACAGTACTGTAAATTAAATTTAAAATATTGCACAAAGTCTAAAACTCAAAATAATTTCCTTTTCTATATTTGGAATGGATCTTGACATTCCTTTGTTTTTTCTCCTTGAGATGCATTTCTCAGTTTGACCTACAGTTTACATATTAAAAATAAAGTATGACAGATCTGCGATACAAATCCTGAATTCTCATATAGTTGTAGGAGGAAAAAAAAAAAAAAAAAAGCATGGTAAGAAGTTTAAACTTCCACTCTTTGTGGTATATGCATTTGCTAAATAAAATTATTTTTTTAAAAACTGCTTTGAAAAAACATTTTCTTTCATAGCTTAAAATATAACATTAATTTTAAATTCACATTAGAAAGAAAATTAATGTTCTATGCCTAATCTGAAATACAAAATGGCAGGCACTAGCACATCAGAAAAAGAAATTTCTTAGCATTAGCAAGGGAATAATGAAAATTGTATAAAGCACAGGATCTTGTTCAGCTGCAGAGAATAATCCCCTGTTACAATAATTCACTCTGTGGTTAAGTTGAGCCCATAAATTAAGGACTTGCTTAAACTCTGTAAGATAGCCACTAAGACAGAGTTGTATATCTGATAAAAACACTTAAAGAATAAAAGGTCAGGTTTAAAAAAAGGTGGGTGCAAATTATTTTAATAAATTTTTCATCTGCTAAATATACACAAATAATTTTCTAAACATTAAAGATTGCTAGCAAATATGTGTTCTGGACATATAACTGAGCAAAATTCTAAGGTGGTTGTAAACATTCAATAATCACTTCCATGATGTAATTCACAAGAACTGCATTTTATATGTCTTTTATTGATCACAGTGTAGGAACACCCATGGGGTCTCATTGTTTGAGGGAAAAACCGTGGCATCACATAGAAAATACTGTGTATTGGAAGTACAAAACTCTCAGATTTGCTAATTGTGGAGTTGTTTTAACTGAGAGTAGAGGGAAATATCTTGAAGAAAAATAATTACAATTTTTTAAACAGCTCGGTTAAAATCTTCATAATTCTTTGTTCTGAACTTCATATAAACACTGTCTGAAAGTACTAGCTGGTTTAGTGGAGTTTGATTTATTAATTTCCAGTAGTGTGGACGTCCTTATATGGCTTCCACAAATAACATTTCAAGTCTTTTAAATACCACTTCATTTGCATTCAAAGGTTATTGTTCTCTGAAATTATGGTGGCACTCCTGTATGGGATATTTCAGTGTGGAGAGTCATTTTTACATAAGGAGAAATAAGAGGGATTAATGAGCTGGAGTGTAGGGAAAGGTAAAGGTAAATGAAACCTTTCACCTTTGGAGCACTGGTGAGGACTGTGACCCTACTCAGCATGGCAAGAATATTTGTCATTGTTCGGAGGTGTAATTCTCTTGAACTGTGTCCCTGCATGTGTCTCTCACTGCTTTGGAAGGTTCCAGAAGTGATTACATCCCTAGGTGAGCCACAGTATCAAGTGCATACTCTCAGGCCATTGCAATGTTGACTAAAGCACCATTTCTTCATTGGAGCTGATTGCTGCTTTCTTTTTCAGCCTATGTTGCATTACTGGAGTGCTTCATAGAGAGACTGACTCCTGCTCCATCCAAAACAGAACAAAGAAGACTTTGGTCAAAGACTGAGGCACTTTGATTGTGTCCATATATTATACTTTTACATAATTTGTGGTTTGGTTTTTTGGGGGGAGTTTGGTTGATTGGTTAGTTGGTTGTTTTGTTGTTTCTTTTTTTTATAATACTATGCACTGCACCTCTAGAGCTCTTGCTGTTTAAGAAGTGCTTAATATCTTGTTTACTAAAGTCCCCAAATGCTTTGGCATATCCTTCCCCCTTCATTTTTCCCTTCAAAACATTTGGAGGAAATAGACAAATACTAACAGGAACCTTTTCAGCATGCACTATCTCGTTCAAAGTGCAGAGGTAAAAATTTTCAGGAATAACAGATGACTGTAAGATGAACTTTACTATTTAGTTTTCTAGCACCATGGGGCAATAATTGCAGCAATAATAGATAAACCATATTGAAATCTACTGAAGAAGAAGAAAAATAGTTTCATAACATAAAGCCATGTCCATATTTTAACAAAATTTAAACAAAATATTCTAATATTTTCACAAAGTTACAGATTGATTCCTAAAGAATAATGTAGAACAAAGACTAAATCCATAGTGCTGAGAAGAAAGGAAAAAAGTATCAGTGGCCAAGAAACTAGTAGCAAAAAGTTGCTGAAACAATGATTCTGTGAAGCAAACCATCAGCTAATGCTCATAGTTACCCTAAAGCAGTAAGGAGTAAATACAACCTTGTGCTGATATACCTATTCCCCACTCCCTTTGTTATCACCGCCAATAACACTCAAAAATGTCCAAATAAATATGGAAAATGGAAGTAAAAGAATCAATTTTTGACATAAGAGATGTAGTTCTCCCCCTTTCCCTTTTTACTAAGTGACAGTTCAAGCCTACATGATACAGGATTGAATAGATTTGAGGGGATATGATAGTTCCTGAGAAGCGCTGTAATTTCAATAAAACTTAGTACAGAGACAGCTTTGAATAAAAACTTAGAGGAACTAGATTTGTCCAGGAAGATTCTGAAGAACCACCATCAGCATCTCTTTGGGAAAAGGATCTTGCATTCTATGATTCTATGATGATTCTGTGAACTAAAATGTATGTCAAGCTATTTGTATACCTTGTGCAGGAAAATGCACTTGCTTGAAGAACTCAGAGACAAGTATTAATTGAAGGATGGGCACAACTTTAAGGAATTAGCTTATTTCAACTCTAGAACTCTTTGATATGTGCTTTCTATATATATTTATGTGTTTGATATATGATAGCATGAATGTTCATAGAAATTACTATTCATATGAGAGATTTTCCAATGAAGAGATTTTTTTATTCTGTATTCCCCTATAATATTTCTTATAGTAATCTACATTTTGTGTGTATAAAGGACATAACTAACTAGCATAATGCAAGCTATTAAAGTTACAGTCAGACTGCTATTTGAAATTCAAAGTACACCCGTTACTTTCAAAAAGAAATTACATATTTATGATTATATGAAATACAAATAATAATGCATAATTTATTTACCTAATACCATTACATGAGAATTCTCCATTGCAAATTCAAAAGCAATTTTCTTGATTAAAATAACTTCCAGCCCAAAAAAAATTCTCCCTGGAAAAAAAATGAATTTTGAATAACAAAACCTGGTGAGTATTATGAAAGGATTAAATAGCAGAAAGTTTTCATAATTATTGCTATAAAATTATTCACTCAGTACAAATGAACGAACATTTAGATTATGTCAATTTGCTACATATTTTTTCCTTCTCACATCCTTTCTAGTAAGAACATTATTTAGAGAAAAGCTTTTAGTCTGTTATCTTTTTTTTTTTTTAATTTTTTTTTCTCATCTGAAGCAACTATAAGAACTCAAAGGGGAAAAAAAAATCTTATGTTTAAGTAACACATATTCAAAAGTTTTCTCTAAGTAGTTCTCCTGGTCACATACTCTCAAGAACATATCATATAGCACTTGCATGTTATACAAAATAACACTAAAATGCCTTTGATTTTGAAACAATTCAAATTAATTTAAAAAAATCTTCCCTGAAGAATCCTCAAGGTGCAAGATGCATCATCTTTTTGGGACTGAGATTTGGCACATAGTAAGGTATTAAAAAGAATTCTTTCTTTTCATTTCCTTTCCTTTTTTTTTTTTTTTTTTCCAAACGTTTTCTTTAAAATGAGTACCTCTTTTGATCAAAATATATATTGAAGTATAAATGAATGATGTGATAGAAAATGCCTATTTCTCATTAGAATTTGAAATGTTAAAAAAAAAAAATGTTATTAATCTTGTGAATTGGAATATGTGAAGCCCTTTTGGCTTGCTATTGCCTTTCACAAGTAAAAATTAAACATAAACCAATGTTCACCATAAAGAATGAGGCAAAGAATTCAATACTCTTCTCAAAGGGTGATCCTCCTTTTTACTTCTCTTGTCTGGAATTGCACAGGATTAGTATCATCACTGGTAAATGTAAGACCTTTACAGACAAAGATCTAAAATCATGAAATACTGAGTAAAGCAGTTCATGAATTATGAATCTGAAAAAAAATGAGAATGATGCATGTCAAGACATCCAGACTACTCTCTAAAAAAGCACGAAAAGATAAGTAATGGTATTATAACTCAAGAAACTGCTTTTGTGTGATGAGGAAACGACCTTTACTATCTGGAAGAAAGACCTCAGTAATAAAAATGGTCTGTTGTAGGAACACTGGCAAAACAGAACACAGATCTGTAAAGGTTCAACAGCAGACTTTGTGTAAATGTATGTCATATTGCCATGGATTTGGCCCATTTTTCTTTTGCCATCTGAGAAGAACCCATGATTTTAAAAAAAAATTGGACCTGGAACTTAAATTGCTGCAGTGTACATAGACACATAGTAGGTTGTGGGGGGTTTTGGTTTTTTTTTAATCCTTTAGTCTTGGTAAAGAGTCATGTTTTTTGGCATTCTGGTGTCAGCAGAAAAAGTAGGGAGAAATGTGGAATGAACTATCTGCCAGATAAAACAGGAATATTTAAAATGTCCCTAGTAGAAATCATGCAGACGTTTTGAGATTTTTTTCCTTTGTTTTGTTTTTTTTTTTTATTTTTCTTTTTTTTTTTTTTGTTGTTTATTTTCATAGTTTAGAAAAAAAATCTGCTGACGTTGGCATTATCAGGCAGCCAGCCTCAACTGCTGTTTATTCAGTCACAGTAAAACATACGTTTAGTACTGGTGTTTGTATCTCCTTTTTCCCAGTTCATACATCTTTCTATGCTAAAGCTCCACACTGTCTTGATAAGCCAGGCAATCAGGATGTGCAGCCGTGTGGCTGAACTGTCTCCTTCCCCTCATTTTGTGGTCCATTTTAATCGAATGATCTGAAGCAAAAAAAAAAGTGAAAAGCTCTCACTGTTTTCTAACCTTTCCTAAGAGATGACCTTTCCATTAGATATGGTATAGTGACCTACACTGTTGGAAGCCTTTTAAAGACAGTTGGTTTGCCATTTCCCAAATGGATTTGTTTGTCTGGAAACCGAATCATTAGCAGTCTGTGAGTCGGTTCTTTGCTGCTCCTATCAAAAGCATTGAGGCTCTTTACATGTTGGAAGTTGGCCAGCAATATTTAGTGCTGTGTACAAGTTCCGTTTCAGAGCTCAAACCTGAATTCTTTACAGTGAGATTACTGATATCTCAACTACTCAGTCTCTGTGGGAGTGAGACTCTGGTACATTCCAGGAAAGGAAAGAAGGGTGAACTAAATTGAGATTAACCATCTCAGTTCAGGAGAAACTTGACTTCTATGGTATAACCACTGTTGCTTAAAGATGTCTCTTTTAACTGTTTAAGGCTAAATATATAGGTATTTGTGAAGAAAATTTTCTTGTTTTTTGCTTTGTATTCTTTTAGTTTTCTTAAACTCTGGACTCATTGAGTCACCTTCCCTGGAGGTATTTAAAAGATGTGGAGATGTGACACTTGGGGATATGGTTTAGTGGTGGGCTTGGCAGTGAGGACAAAAAAAAAAAAACAAAAGAAGTGAATGATAACTAATCTAGGTTCTGTTTTATTTCATGGCCTCCAGACAGAAAAAAATGCCTCCTGGACTCTACAGTGCTGTAGTCAATGGCTGGCAAAGAGTATCTGCATCAGGTTAAAGCCAATAAAGAGCTTATTTCTGCAATGTAATCCTCTGATGACCATTGTCTTTTACATTTCCTGTAGAGTACAAAATGCCTGGAAGAGAAAAGACGGCTTGGCAAAATGTGGATCTAGTCTCTGCAAAAGATTGCTATTTACATCTCTAAAGCAACCACATATTTAATGTTTATCTTGACGGAGATACATATATATATATATATTTCAATGTAAGTCATTGTACATATATATGAAACTGTTAAGTCTTTAGCCTTAAAACAAAAAAAATAGAGTGGGCCAGAGATCATCTGTAGTGATACAGATTTTTGAGGAGGGATCAGTTGATCACTTTTAATTATGAATCATGACCTAGCATCAGGTAAAGTAGTAGGCAACAAGTTCAGATAGAAGAAAAGCAAGTATTTCTTGACAGTCTGTAGTTAGGCTGTTAAGATGTTTGGCTTGAGAGGTGGGTGTGCTGAAAGCCTGCAGGAGCTCAAGGGGCAACTGGAGAAACTGCATGGAAAGTAGAAAGGACTGCACAATTGAAAAATACAATCATTGTTTCAGGATGTAATGGAGATGCCAGTTCTTAGAGCTAGGGAGGATATTGTGAAGAGCTATCACTGTGTACTGGTGTGGGGATATGTTTTATATATACACATTTAATTTGGTCCTGGCCTCTCTTTTCACCACTGTTGGCAGAATATTCATGTTGTTTGTTTTGACTTATCCATTATAGACAGTTTTATAACATTTAGTTTATCCTTAACAAAAAATAGTTTATTGTGTGAAAAAGCAATGGCTGACATTCCACACATTGCCTCATAATAAGTGTTTGTGTCCAATAGTGTATCTCCAGGGCGTAAATCAATTAGTTAAATCGTGTTTTTCATGTTCTAAAGTATTTTGCCTTTTCAAAAAAAACCACAGAATTAATTGACCTCATTTATTCTCCATGTGACAGTGCTCAGAGCTTCAACTTTTGTTTCAATGAAGTGCAATTCATAGTGAGCTGAAGCCATTTCCTGATTTGTATATTCTTAGCAAAACTATGTAAATAGAACATCATATAATGAAAGTCTAGAGGTAAAAGAAACAACAACAACAACAAAACCCACATAAAACAAAACACCTTTGGGGTCACTTATTTGGGTCAGTTTTCCTTATTTAATTTCTTCATCGAAGAAAACAGTTTTAACAGAAATTTTAATGGTTTGTTCTAATAAGACCATCTAAAATACTCAGGGGAAAAATAATAAAACCAAAAACCTGGAAAAATTTTGAAATCAGAGCAGATAACTATAAAAAAATTCTTTTCTTCTTTCCTCAAAACAAAGTGATCATCTATTTTCTAATATACCACAGTGTGATAACTCCTGATATGTTCTGACTATCTCACAATTGCTTTTGCTGTTATCCACTTTGATTAGAATATGAATATTAGTGATTTGAATTTTTCATAAGTTGCACAGATGTGCATGACAGAAAGTCAGATGAAAATTTTTGATAACAAGATTTTTAATTTATTTATTTGGGCTCAAATCTCACTTCCCAAACTGAAATGATTGTACCCACACAAGAGTTTTGTCTGTATCAAATTTCAGTCATTTTAGCATAATTCTCCTGATTAGAAATATCTGCTCTAGAAAGAAACGGCACATCAGTAACTGTGACATTCCTAACCCATCAACAGTAGCATGAATCATAAGATATACTACTGTCAGCACTAATTTAATATTTATGAAGTTACATGATTAAGGATCACCACAGACTCCTATCTCATTATCCCAGCCATTAGCAACTTTAAAAAACGTAGTGCAAGAACATCTATCTCAGTGACTTGAGTTTACAGAAAGTTCTATTCAGTAAGTTAGTGAAGTCTTTAGGGTGCTTTTTCATACCTTGGTTTGTACCTCACATCATCTTGTAGAAGTGTCATCACAATATTAGAAAAAGTTTGAGAAGCGTACTTATGCGTTAAATTTGTTAATTTCTTTCTGATACTAAAATAAACAAATCTAATAGGTAGGAACTTCAAATCACACAAAAATACAAAATCATAAGATTCACAAGCTCTGTGAGATGCTTTCAAGTAGTGTAAAAGGCTTACAATAGTAAAGTTCATAGTAGATTATACTCAAGAACAGGTCCAAAACTGATTGTCTGACTGTTTGTCTCATCTACCAGAAGGTATTCAGGCATGACAATGTATGCATTCTTGAATACAGTACATGGTTTAAAAAAAAATCAGGTATTTTTTTCCATGGAAACTTCTAGCATCATGTGCTTTTGACTGAGTTTTAGAAAATTGGGGTGGGGGGAGGATTAGGGTTAGAGGAGGGGTGTTTTTTTTAGCAAGAAATGCTCAAAATTTCTTTGAACCTGAAACATCCTGTGTAAAAAAGAGAGGAAATCAAACTACAGTCAAATGTTCAACATGTGCTCTACACTTTTGGCAATGTGAACATCCACATCCAAAAAGAAGGTGAAAAAACAGCTGGTACAAATCCAAATATGTCATCCATAGGTATAATGCACGTCAGTAAATTACCTGCAGGTATATGCCTCGTTCTGCCATTACCCCACCAGATGTGGAATGCATCAAAGAGGATGCAAAGATTAACACTAATGGATAGATTAACACTAATGGATAGAGATGTAGGCTTCAAGAAAGACAAAATATTCAGCATTTTGTTGCCTGAGGTCTAGCTTCTTACTAAATACTCTTGCTATCTAGAGTTTATTTTTCCCTTAATGTGTTTTACTTTTTTCCAGCTTAAAAGCTTCATCTTTAACTTGTTTGTCTGAAGAAGTTATCTCAGTTTTCTCAAAACTAAGGTAGCTCATATTAACCCACTTATGATTCTTTCCCATAAACATACTGTGTACAAATGATACTCATGGCCAAAGTAAACCCATGCTTTCAGAAGTATTCATCAGGGCTCTCACATAGGTAAGAAGTAACTACATATAAATTCTGAATTTTGATTTTTTGCACTCACTTTGGTGTTGAAGAAATGTTTATGCGAGTAATCTTATTACATTCAAAACCTGGTCTTTTAGGAAAAGTTGTTATTCTGTCATAACTTAAGCACTTATGCAATTTTTGTGTCTTTGGTTGACCATGCATAATAACATTTATTGGTTTTAAAATAAGAGAGAACCATATAATCCAATTTTTTTGTAACATGAAATTTGAACAGCAGCTTTCACCAGCTATGACAAAGGCTTTTGGGCAAAATTTCATCCTTCAGAACAGTTCATTGGATGTGACAGGATGTATGAAAAGCAAGAGAAGAAAACAAATGCTACTAATTCAAACTGAACAAAACCATTTTTATTTTTTTTTATAACAGTGAGATAGGAAATAGTAGATGGTCTCTCGTACTTGTTGGAACACTAACCTAGGTTTTAAGATATCTACCTATAGTTCCTCTTCTACAGTTTTGTCTCAACTATGGGCAACATACCATTTTGCCTGTGACTCAATTGCCCAGATGTAAAGTGGGAGGGAAAGAAAAAGTAATAAATTTCATTTACAGATAAAAGCGCAATTCTATGAACAAATCCATTAAAACTAAGGGGCACAAATACATAGTCTGTCATAATTATGATACATTTCCAGACAGAAAACGTTCCATAGAACTGTGTAGGCAACAAACACAGAGTAGCAACATGTTAAATTTGTCACAGGATCTTATATTAATATGTCAAATCATATTCATGGCAAATGTCTAGTAAGGCCATCTTCAGTGCACTTTGATTAGAACTGATTAGATGTATAAAGAGGTATACCTGCTCCCAAACATTTGGTGCTTTTTTTCTTTTTTTATTCAAACTCCTGCTTCTTCTAGTAAATCATGAACTGTTTCTGTCCATACACATCCAAGCCATCTGAATAATAAAGCCTCAGTTTCTTCACTTCAGTGGATAAGTGATCCATCTTCCTAGAGCTTGTCTTCAGAAAGTTTTTGATAATATTCAATCTATTTTTTACTCTCGGTTTCTGTTGATCACTTTTTATAATAATCTCTAAGGTCTGCTCAAGCCAATTATTCTCCATGCTTGATTTCTGCCTGTTCAATTTTCATAGCTTTTTTTTTTTCTCTCTCTGTACTACTACCTACATTGTTCCCGCAGCACACAGATAATATGAAAGTACCATAAATGATGCTTCTCTATTGTTTCTGCCTGTCAAAGCTTCCTACCAAAAAATTCTCCATCAGCCTCCTGTCAGAAGTTCTCACTAAGGCTTCCTGCTGCATTTTCCTGTCAGAAGATCCTTTCGATGTTCATCTGAATGGGGCTACATGCCAAACAAGCACATGCAACCTCTTTAGAACACCATAAAATTGAGAAGAAACTTTGGAAAATTAGGAAGAAAGAGAGAGACGACTGGTTATTGCAACCAAAGATATGTCCCTACCTCTGCCTCATCTTTTTTTCACTCAGTTTTTTTTTGCTACTGCCTACCTGCTGCCGGGACTGAAACTCTGCCAGCCTGGGGAGAACCAAAACCCACTATGTTACAGGTGTCAGTTATATCTTATCCATCTATCTTATCTTATCTACCCTTACCATATTTTTGAGGGCCAAAAAGGTGCTGACCTGCCTCTGCTCAGTCCGAGATGGCCTGCAACACACCTCATGAATGATGAACCCACACCTCCTGGCTGCATTTCAGAGAACTAAAGCAGCTAAGACACCTTGCAGCCAAAGAGATAACATCAAAAACCAGCAGAGACAGAGAGAAAGAAAAGGTAGAAACTGCTTTTCTCCCCAACTCCCACACTAACCTTGCAAAAGGTAGTTTTGGTGGTAAGCTTTTCTTTGCTTCTAAAAGTAGTCTTAGCTTTTTCCAACCTTTTCTTATTTCTTTTCTTTGCATCTCTTAGCAATTAATAAGATCACTTTTTGGTATCAACAGACAACTTGTGTGAGTTTTAATTTTGCTCAGGGAAAATATTCAAATTTGAAGTTCTTTCTGCAATATTTAAGCATACTGTCTCAGTTACACGGTTAAAAATTTTCAGTTCCATCCTTATATGTAACGTACTCTATATTTATTACTTTAGCTCCTTTAAATATATCAATATATAGTTCTTAATTTAAGTACTGCCATTCATTAAATTCCAATAATTAGAGAAGTTAAGTGCAATTATCTCTGATTACAATAATGAAGACAGAAATGATAAAATATTTTTTAAAATAAATTATTTAATGTATCTAACCTTTCTACCAGTTGTCACAGATAACTTTGCAATGCTTTACTCAAAATCAATTCTTAGGAGTATGATTTCTTTCTTGCTCAGAAATCTGTTAGTTTTTGTTAAATATTAACTCTTCTTTAAAAGTAGCAAATTGTCTTTCTCTAATACTTTGGGTATGCTGTAACACAAATTATAAATAGTCACAATGAACTGTAATGTTTTCTGTGGGCCAATTCAGCCTCATTCCTGGGAACTGTCTTCAGCTACTAAAATTTTGTTTGTTTTAATGATAAAGATATTGGCAAATGAAGAAGTGGACTTAAACCACAAAATTGTTCCTTGGGTCACCGAATAGCTAAAAGCTCAAAAATTCTCATACTTATTCAAGTTGAGATGGTATTTTAAAACTGTAGAGCATTAAGGAGGCTGGAATATAGGTTTTCAAATAACAGTGTCACTGGTGATGAAAACACTTTCCAAAAAGATAAATGTTTGGTGTCTCTGCTATTTTTCTTATTATCATTTATTTTGGCACACAAAGTTCTTTAATCTTGAAAGCATTTGCAAACAGAAAGAATGGGAAGAGACTGCGACATAAACACCAAGTTTCTGATTATTATGAGAGTTCAAGAATGAATATTGTATTCATTTTAATGACCTGCAAAGAAAATTAAATATCTGTTGCAGTCAGCTTTCTACACAGCTGAAGACTAGATTTGTATTAAAAACAAACAAACAAACAAAACAAAATCACTGCTTTGACTCTAATCTTATTTCAAATACTCATCTCAGTATCATATTCACAATCCAAAGTTTTGTTTTCCATTCCAGACACAACTCTTTATAAATATGTAATCTAAAATTAATCTGAATCTTTATTAGATTTTCCACAAAATTCTTTATCCTCTAAAGAAAGGCACACTATGTGGAAAAAACTACCGCAAACATTGTGATATATATGTGTTCAGATTTGTTTTAACTGCAGTCTTTAGACTGGCTGTTAGTATAAGTAATTAAACTGCTTGTCGAACAATATATTTCATGACACCCATGTCTCATGAATCAGGTTAATTGTGGTGTTCATAGCAGGCAGGACAGGATATTACTTATGCTTTTTAAATTGTCCGTTTATCAAACTCTGGTGTTTCACAAAAGAAAGGCAATATATAAGGTCACATCTAAAAAATCAGAGACAAGACGGAGTAAATTTGGTCTATTCCAGAACATTTTAAATGAATCCATTCACTTAATTCTCTCAGTTTAAATTCAGATCTGACCTGCTGTGTTAGCTAGCCATGGCAACCAGCAATATCTTAAAATCCTAAATGTATTGGGAGTATCTGACATCAACATGTTTATTCTGTGTCTGAAAAAGGCATCACAGTTGCAGGGTTTTAAGCAGAGTACAGCAAATAGAATTGTTCATCAGGGGGGAAAAAATGTCCCAGGGGAAACAATGGAATTTGAGAATGAATGAACATTGGCTTTACCCTCATCCAAACATACTGAAGCATGAAAGATCTTTAAGGAAATATGTTTAACTTCTCTATGTAGAGGGTGGAGAGCCAATGAGGGTTGATTAATAAAAATAATAAAAGCTTCTTCTCTGTCTCCAAATGAAATAGAAATTAGTGTCAGAGAGTTTGGTTATATTCATAAACAGCATTTTATATGCCATGTTTTAGTCTTGGAGGAGTTAATGATCACAATGTTATACATGGCATCCTTATCTTTTAAGAAGGTAAGATCAACACCAGTGTTTTCTTTGAGAACACTGGCATCACAATGATTTACACAAGCAGACTCTAAATCAAAGAACAAATGGACTTGTATAACACAATTTCAGTTAGAAGGAAAATTTATAAGTCATCTAGTCCAGTCTCCTGCCCAAAGTAGTAATTTCAAAGTCAGATCAGGTTGCTGAGACTTGTGTCTAGACAAGTTTTAAGCATTTCCAAAGGTTAAGATTCTGTAACCCTGCTACAGGGTTTAGCTACTCTATTTGCAATTTTTTTTTTTCTTAGCTGGTTGGAATTTCTGTTGCTGAAACTTTGAGTTGTGTCCTATTGTTATGTTTGAAAGGAACCTTTCTTCTGCACAATCATTCCTTTATACATGACATAAATTCAGTGGTGTTTTCCTAGAGAGTTTCTTTTCTAGACTAAACAGAAACCATTTTCTTCACCTCTCCACACACCCTGTGCACTAGCACAGGGTTTATCTTGGTGGTCCTCCTCTGGACTCCCTCCAGTTTGTCCATCATATTTTTTGTTTTAGGAGGACCCAGATTGGATACAGCACTCCAAATACAGGGGTTAAATCACTTTTCTTCTCCTGATGGATAGGCATTTTCTCATTCAGATAATAGAAACATAGAGAATGCTTTGGCTTGGAAGAGAACCTTAAAGATCATTTCCCTGACCCATGGCCAGGATACCTTTCACTAGACCAGGTTGCTCAGATCCCCATCTGACCTGACCTTGAACACTTCCAGAGATGAGGCAGCTTCTCTGGACAACTTGTTCCAGTGTCTCACCACCCTCACAATAAAGAATTTCTTCTTAATATCTATACCTACCACCATTCAATTTAAACTTATTACCCCTTGTCCTATCACTACATGTCTTTGTAAATAGTCTTGCCTCATCTTTTCTGTAAGTTCCCTTCAGGTACTGGGAGGCCACTATTTGGTCACCCCAAAGCCTTCACTTTTCCAGGCTGAACAATCCAAATTCTCTCAGCCTTTCCTCACAGAACTAGTGCTCCCTCCCTCTGAACAACTTTGTGACTTGACTCTGGACTCACTTCAAGAGGATGTCCAAGATCAGTGTCCTTCCTATGTTGGGGACACCAGAGCTGGATGCAGTACCTGAGGTGAGGTCTCACAAGAGCAGAGTAGATGGGCAGAACCCATCTACTGTCCACACTTCTTTGGATGCAGCTCAGGATACAATTGGCTTTCTGGGCTGCAAGTGTACCTTGCCAGGTCATGTCCAGCCTCTCATCCACTGTAAAGTGGATTTAAGCCACACTCAATCTGTTCATCCCCCATCCTGTGCTGATACTAGGGTTTGCTCTGACACAGGTGTGGGATCTTGCACTTGGTGTTGTGGTGTTGTTAAACCACATGAAATTCCCATGGGCCTAATTCTCAAGCCTGTCTTAGTCCCTCTGGAAGGCACCCCATCCTTCAGGTGTGTTAACAGCACCACTCAGTTGGGTGCTGCAAATTTCCTAAGGGTGCACTTGATCCCTGTATCTATGTCATTAATGAAGATATCAAAAAACACTGGTCCCATTATGGACCCCTGAGGGATCACTGATCACTGACGCCCATTGGGAGTCTGAGCAATCGACCACTACTCTCTAGATGCAACCATCCAACCGATTCCTAAACCATTTAAAAATTCCCCTATTAAATCCATCCCACTCCAATTTGGAGAGAAGGATGTTGAGGGGACTGTGTCAAAAACTTTAAGTCCAGAAAACTGACATCTGTAGCCCTTCCCTTGTCCACTGATGTAGCCACTCCATCACAGAGGGCTTCTAGGTTGGTCAGGCAGGATTTTTGCCTGGTGAAGCTGTGCTGGCTGTCTTGAATCACTTCCTTGTCCTCCATATATCTTAGCATAGCTTCTAGGAAGATCAACCCAGGCACAGAGGTGAGGCTGACATGTCAGTAGTAGACAGGGGTAACCCTTTATTCTCTTCCTAAAGATGGGTACTGTGTTTCCCTTTTACCGCTCACCCAGGACTTCTTCTGGCTGCTGTGACTTTTCAAAATCAGCCAATTCCTCCAGGACCCTGGGATTCATTTTGTCATGTCCCACAGACTTATGCACATTCAGTTTCCTCAGCTGGTCATGAACCTGGTCTGGTCGTCACTTCCAGTGGGAGGGACTTTTCTCTCCCAGGACTCATTTTGTCCATCCACTCAAGAGGTGTGGGAAGAAAGGTAGCCATTGAAGACTGAGGCAAAAGAGTTCTCAAGTAGCTCAGCCTTCTCCTCATCCATTGTTACCTGTTCACTAACCCTGCTTATTGGGGTGTGGGGGGGATACAGCTTATTAGAACTTTCTTTTCTCATTAACCTAGCTGTAGAAGCTCTGCCTGTTATTCTCTTCATCCCTTGCCATGTTCAGTTCCAGTTTTGCCTTGGCCTTCCTCACCTGCTCCCTACACAATTGTACTTTATATTTTTCTCAGGTTACCTGTCCTAGTTTCCACTCCCTATAAATTTTATTTTTGGCCTTTAGTTTGACCAGCAGTTCCCTACTCAGCCATGCCTTCCCTGATTTCTTGCCCCTGGGAATCACTAACTCTTGTACTCTATGGAAGAATTCTTGAAAGATCTGCCAGCTCTGTTCCACTCCCTTGTCCCTGAGGGAAGTCTCCCAGGGGATCCCACTGACAATCTCCCTGAAGAGCTGGAAGTCTGCCTTCCTAAAGTTCAAGAGCCTGACTTTACTCTTTACGCAACCTATGTTCAGCTCAGGATGAGATTCACTGCTTCTATCACTATGCATATATACCTGCATCATTCCTTCACAGACCAGTGAATGTTTATTGAATATTTGCTTTAAAAACACTGGAAAGAATACCAGGTAGTGTGACATACTGAAAACTTTGTGGTTTATGTACTATGATCCTTTAACATTTATTTGGTATAATTTGATGTTCAAGTGGGTTTGCTTTGGTTTTCTTTTTTTCTTTTTTTTTTTCCCTAAAAAATAATGAGCAGTAAAACTATTTTAAAACTTAGTAACAGTATTTACATTGATCAAACTAACGTGGGATATCCCATGCAGATTTAATTTTAACTTCGAGAAAATGAAATTTTCTTGCATATGATCAAATTGTATAAAAGGCATTTATTGTACAACATCAATAACTGAAAACATCTGCTTTTAGCAGAGCAGTTGTACCTTTGAAGGACCTAGTATGATCATGAAACACAGTAATGAGGCAGTGGCAGCACAATGAGGTCTTGCTACAATGAAGGAGCTAAAAAAATGAGAGCTAAAAACTTAAAATATAAAGAGAATGTAGGAGTAGGAGGCAGAATTCGACAAGGTGGCATGAGTAATTTTATTTAAAAATCAGAGGCAAATAATTTTAATAGTTATTATCACATTTGGGTAAAAGAGATTTAGTTATTGAATATTGTCCTGTCCATTTTCCACTTTGTCTTATTTCGTCAGATTTCTAGGTAGGGGCTTAAGACACCACTGTATTAAGGCTTCCTAAATTTTGAACCTGGGCATTACTGCAAATGTCCCTCTAAGAATTCTGAAGAGCTGATCTTTCTTTGGCAACAAGACACACTAAGTGACTGCTTTGGGACCTTCCACACTTCTGCTTTTTTAATTTTTTTTTTTTTAATTTTTTTTTTTTTTCTGTGGATAATGTGTATCACAGCAAAGAAAGATTTTTCTTCCCCAAATATGTGTTCACATGTTTTCATGGCTACGAATAGAGAGTAGAGCTGTCTGAAAACAGAAACCATCGGTGTGGTATGGATGTGGAGAGGCGATCCTTTTGCTTTTGTACAGTGTTTAACTTGACCCAAGACAGTAATTCTATTTTCTTAACCTTCTGTAGCAGAAAGTCTATGGAGCAGTAAAAAACCAAAATGCACCACAAAAGATGCACACACTGACTTTACTCAGGGACCCATATATTAGTTCAATACATGCAAGCTAAAGAATTCTGCTAACACATTTCACCTACTTTGTTGTTATATAAAAAAAATTAATCACATCCCATTCCCACCTCCCCTAAAGTCATTCAACACCAGTTAACTGACTGGAAAGAATGACATTAGTACCAGTCTATTTAAACTGACTTAGTGCTGCTCTGATCAGACAAACTTACAGTGATGGAAAGAGAAGACTTGCCTTGTTCATTGAAGTCATTATAGCTACAGTGCTAGTTTCAGACATAACAGTCCTGGCATTCATCAGCCCAAGTCCGAGTTTCGAAACAGGTAGTTTACAAAACCAATGGACATTTATTCAAGTAAAAGTAACTCTTCCAATGAGTTATGTTTAGTAATACCTAAACATATTAGACAGATGATTACGAATGTTCTAAGCAGGCTATAAGCTTACAGGCTTTATGGGTAAAACAGTCTGTGAGTGGCATATCTCATGCTATCAGATGCATGAAACAATTTACAGGAGTAACATTTTACCTTTAATTAACTCTTTAATTACATTGCTAATTAGTTGTAAAATACAGCATAGATTAAAACCACAGTATTCATTCATTATCTTAAAGCCGTTTTTTCCCTTCAGTATTTTCTGAGGAAATAATTTTTATGTTAGCTGTTCTTTTTAGTGTCACATAAACATTATAAAGCTAATTTGTTCACTGTAGATGATCACTATTATGCCTATTGGAAGTATATTACAGGGAGAGGCAGTTATGACCCCTTTTATGATCTAAATTTGGCTACTCCAAATCAAGAAACCAACAACGCTGAGTTGTACAAGGACCCACTTCATGTAATACACCACCTACAGAATGACCTCCTGTCCTCAATGCCTTAACTGACTGCCTGGTGAAGTCTGTCTGATACTGAAGTCATGAGGTATTAGTATTGTCAGCTGCTACTTGTAGATTTGATAACTAAGCAGCTAAATTTTAGATGCTCAGCAAGGCCTTATTTAAACTCAATGAGTGAAGCCAAGGTACAGGTTACTTCTAATCCTATTGGAATAAGCAGCATAGTAGCACAAAAAGGCTGTGCAAACTCTTTTGTAGAGAAGTCAAAAAATAATGTTTACCAATGATTGAGCCCATTCTTCAGTTCTTTCTCAGACACAGAAAATCAGGGATCATTTTTTAGACAATTGGATCATGTATCATAACATATCATACCATACATAAATTCTGTGATATTCACCTTTTGCTATGATTTTACGATTCTCATAAAAACATCAATTGCACCATATATTGCTCACCTTATTTCTTCCAGCATAGCTCAAAACTCAAGTAAAAAATATTTAAATTTTGTATCAGATACTCTACTATAACATCTTTCAGTGATGTTAAAACTATGTTAGTATTACATGTTTTCTGGAAAATCATGGAATATATGACGTGCCAATTTAATTTGTCTGGATGGTTCATCCTTGAATAGTCATTAGTTTCTTCTGCCTTAATGTTAATCATTAAACAAAGATCTGAAATACTCAAAAATGTATTTAATATCATTGCTTGGAATAACTATATGAGCCACAGTGTAATAATGTTGGCCTTACAATGATAATCTGTGCTATTTGTAAGATCCGTCCAAGTTTCTTTAATGATAACATTATCTGTAGTTAATATTTTTTTATTCATTCTCTTAGGATTAGATCTGTAGGGATAAGCAGTACTAGAAAATATTATAAATTTTGTCAGTAATTGTAAGAGAGCAGAATTTCATAAATTCCATTCTGTGTGAAGCTCTTCTGTGCCTGTGTATTTGAAAAGGGATACACATTTAAAGGAAATGGTGAGCCTTAGTTAAAGTTCAGAAATTGAACAAAAAAATAAACAAATAAAAAAAACTCTCCAAATGTTTCCTACAACAGTAGTGCTACTGGAAAGTTCTAGACATTTCCTGTCCAAATAAGATGTAAATGTTGAAAAGAAGAGTAAATATTTGAGCCTTGACATTTAATTTTTGAGACTATAGAGGTCATTTTCATTTCTTCTTTAAATGAGTTCCATGTACAAAGAGAAAATTCTGAATTCAGTTTCTACTCTGCCTAGACTCATCCTCACACGTTAAAATTCCATATTTCCTAAATCACTGCCTGGAAAAGTCGTATTGTTCTGTGGCAGGCAATCACTGAAGTAGCCTAAGGCCATACTGACAGAGCTTTGAAGATTAAAAGTGTAACATTGAACTGGATGTAAATGGAAGAGGGGAGACAGTTTAGCATACAGAGTACTGTCACACTGAACCTTTGAAAAAAAATTGTGATATGTATGTTAGAAGTGTGGCTAATGCACTAAGACAAGCTTATGTGTTGCTGTTCCAGGAGCACAGCAAGAGTTGTCCAATATGAGCATTCAGATAACTACATCTAAATCAGCACAGGAAAGCTCTGTCTCCTTCCTTCTGCATGAAACACAATTCTGTATCTTGCTTGAGATGTATCATACTAAACTGGTACAATTGTGCCATTCACTTAAGCGTTGGACTCTATGATCCTTGTGGGTCCCTTCCAAATCAGAATATTCTGTGATATATAATAAGGTTATTAATGCCCCTGTGATAATTTAATACAATAACCATTGTCATTTAGAAAGTGCCTCATCCTGTGATGCAGAAATGTGACCGTGGAATACAAAATTATAGAATTTAGCAAAGATAATTAAAACAAGACAAACAAGCAAAAAAGCCCATGACAGACCTGTTTTGGATATATTTTGGAGTTTTTTCAATCTTGCTCAAAACTCTTAAATACTGAAAAACACAGAAACCATTTCGCTGGCCACACTAAGCAATGATTTGCCACAGCAGACTCACATGCTACATTGACAGGGAGAAAGAACTATTAACTGTGGATCCAGACACTGCAGACACATTTTGCACACAATAGCAGGTATAGATCCATATTTGGTCTGACTTTTCAGATTTCTTCAGTCCCTAAAAATTATTTTTCTGGGAGTGACCCAAAATCTGTCAAAGAATCTTTGGTATCAATGGTAAAATAAGTTTTCTGAGAAGTGATCAGAGAATATATTATGGGCAGCTTTGCTGGAACAGAAAGAAATTTTTGTTCATAAGCGGGAAAAGTTCTACAGCGCCTAAAGTGGACTCCAGAATGTGATGGTTGACTGTATGTGGACAATCTCATGTGAAGCTTGATATGAAATTATTTACATTCCAAAATTCCCTGTGATATTGAACACGGTTCTTACAAGAAATGCAAGTTTCTGGCACCATAAAGAAAATTTTCCATTTAAAATTTAAATTTTAAATTTAAATTTAATTTGCCATTTAAAATAATAGTCTAATATCAGAACCTTGTGATCAAGGCAAAATAAAATCAACTGACATGGTGGTGAACAATACTGAAATTTAAGTTCTTACAGAGCACATTGTTTCTCCTTTTCAGTTTTTTCTGCACTTTACACAGTTTATTCAAAAAAAGAACTATATTCCCTGATTTTTCCTTTTGAGTTTATGGGCAAATGATACTTTCATGGGTTTGCCTTTAGGGTTTCTTTCCCCTTTCTGAACAACAAACTGTCTTAGGTGATCATTTTATTGCTTTCTTTCTAAATTGCAGTGAAAGGAATCAAAAAGTTGTTGGTCCTCACATATGGTACATCAGCAGCTGCACAGGGTTATGCTGACCTAAGAACAGCTTACGACATATCATTTCAGTGCAAATAGATGCAACAAATAACAGCACAAAGATCATTAATATTACCATAATTTCAAATGTTAAATAAACTTTTCCAAAATTTTCTTTATGGAGTAACATTATAGATGTAGGATAATATGTCTTCATTCTGCTGAAATGCTATAACTTCAAGGGTATAGAACCTGATTCTGATAGATGCTGAGTGTCAGTCAGCCTGCTGGGTTTGTGGATGCTTAGCACCTTTCCAAGGGATCCCTAGGACTTCATAGGATCAGTCCATAGCAGTACTGCTGCAGTAAGCTCTTGCAGCTTCTGTCATACAGGCAGTAGCAAAATGTGATAAAGTGTGTTTAGATGAAATATAGCAACCTAGTCAGCTGTTAATACTGGCAGTGGTGAGTCAATTTGAAGAAAGAGCTGAAAGGACTCTAGCTCTAAAATTGAAAAAGTTTTGAATCAATATACGTAAATGAGAACACAGCAGACTTACAGAGGAACAGACTTTCCAGTTTTATGAAAAATAGAGGAATTGTGTTGTCAAGATTACTCTGTTTAGTTGGCCCTGCAAAGTCTTCCAGTGTTTTAAAAACTATTTGTCCTCTTTAGGGGAGATGTGCAAAATAGCACCAGCTAACATTTTCATTTTCACTGTATTTCTTTTCTTTATGCTTGACTGCTCTATACAATGTCATTCCCTGTAATACTGAACAATCTAGTTTGCAATTTTAAAAGTATCATTCATGATAAATAAGTGTATCTGTCTGTCAGATTTCAGAAAGAAACACAAATGTGCTGTGTTTTCCACGAGAGAACTATACAACTGAAAAACTCCCCAAAGTAATTTCCTCCCAGGTCCATCATGTACTCATATTTAAAAGGCTTTTTGGCCTGGATGACCAAAATTAGAAATTCTGCATAATACATATAAAAATAAATTTAATAGAACAGTGGTATGAACTTTGTAGCAAAAACACAGCGTATCTGATTTCACATGCTAATTGTCTTCTTCTAACTTAACTTCCAAATCTCCTTGACCCAAATATGCAGAGCACAGTGCCCAGGAGTAACTTCCTGATGTATGCCTGATGTATACATGCCTAGGATGTATATGAATTGCAATACACCTTCTTTCTACTAATAAACAGCTGAAAGCAGAAAAACAAGCTGAGATGCTTGGTTTACAAAATGAAAACAAAGAAATACACTTGAGAATTTGTCCAGAATTACATGACTGTCCAAGGTTCACTCGGATGGTTGTAGCAATGTTAACTGCTGAAAACCTAGGTTCCTGAATGCTAGTGAAAGGTTTTAGCCACAGGTTCGCCTTCAGCAAAGACCAAATCTTTACAATAAAAGAGTTAAAACCCATTGGATTGTTTGTCTGACAGCTGTTATATAACCTTAGACACAGAATTTTATTGGCAGCTGAAACCAAATCTAAAGTTATCTGGGAAAGAAAGATGAGAAAAATTCCATTATATAAAATAAGGCCCTCCTGTTGGCCATGTTTTTGTTACAAGTATTATTCTTTAACTTTCCAGTGATGGGAAAAGCATACGTGTCTTTCTATATATGTCAGATTTAAGGGCTTCCTCCAGATCATTTTATCTCTCTTTTTGTAAAAGAATTAAATTCTACAGAAGAAAAAATATTTGATCTGAACAGTCCAAGGGGGTTTGGATAATTAATGAATAACAGATTTTGTTTTGGGTGTGATGACTATATTTTCTCCTCCTAACTATATCACATCCCAACAAAAAATAAGCATTTTAAGGATAATAATTATTTGTAAAACCTTTGTTCAAAACTGCCTAGCTTGATATCATTGCTTGTAGCAATTCTTGTCTCAATTCCTTAAAAATATGATGAAAAATACTGATGGGATTTAATAGATGTCAGAAGGTCACATGTCACTTGGCTACCAAAGATTCAATGAGTAAACCAACATCTGAGTATATTTGTAATAAAATGTACTTCATGTGCATAAAATATGGAACTTGAACTATAGCTGGAGAAAAATTTTTCTACATCAGGAATCTTATCCCAAACAAAAATCTTCACATTCAGGGAACAGCTTAGATTTAGTATAAATATTAATAAAAATAAAAAAATTCTGAGGCTTTTAATAACAGAGAAACCTTAGAAACTTGGCTGCAGCTGACCATGTCCTTCCAGGATTAAAAAATGTATTAACACTAAGAAAAAAGAAATCAATAATCTGTATGTATCAATATCATCTTGTTACTTCTATTATCATATCTTCAATGTCTCCTGCATTCTCCCCTACAGTTATCTTATTTTTGCTTGTGATAGTGCAGCATTCTCTGTGCTTTCAGAGGACCAACTTTCCTTAGATTCCCATGTATTTTAGGGGAAAATTTTGAGATAAGTTGTGAAATTGCAAACTGTTTTCCAGTTCTGATCTGACAAAGCAGTGTGAAAAACAAGGATCAGAATTCTATAATGCAGAGACTAAAATTGTGCTATGTTTTAATGATTTATAAGTTTTGGAGTATGGGTGACTGCATTTCTGAGCTCAGTCCTTTGTCCTTGTCCTGCTTAACCTCTCCAACTCACATACAGTACTGTTTCACTTTGTGTATGTTATGTGATCCCACCAGTTACCAGCTTCATAATGTAAACCACTGTTAGGGATTTTATTTGTATTTCATATGGCAGCTCTTGGGATTGTGCTAAAGCTCTTCAGGAAAAAAAAATAAATGCAGAAAAACAACAAACTACCAAACCCAAAACAGACAAACAAACCAAACAAAGCCTATCCACATTTCTGAATATGGCTAGGGAGATTCTTGGAAAGATGACTAGTCCTCCTTTTATAAGCTGAAATACATTGGAGTGCACAGCATCGATTGTCAAACATTTTCTTACTCTATCTTATGCCACTTCGAATATGTAATATGTGAAAATTTTTAGCTGTTTTTAAAATTCATCTTGGGCACATCACCAAAAACAGTATTAATAACAAATAATGCCAGAGAATCTGTTTTTAATGTGAAAGGATGAGAAAAATAGAGGTACAGATAGAATTGATAGGTGTAAAAGTGTGTAATATGTAAGGTTTGTTAGAATATCACTGGTGCAGAGAAAAGAAACAGAAACCGCACTATCATGTCCCTGCTACTTACTGATCTGGTCAATAAACCAATCTAATTACCAAACCACTGCTCGACACTGCTTGAGGAGAGACCATTTTGTCTGTGCCAGGAGCAGTCTAGTGTGTATGGAGTATGGACAATGGACTCAGAAAATCTTTGAGCAGGTGATTTGAACAGCACATGCAGAAGAACAAACATTTTTCTGCATGTCTTTTAGCCTTTTTTTTTTTTTTTTAGTCCTCCCACTTGTCAGTTTCATTGAATGTCTCTAGCTCTTGCACTCTATAATCCCTTAAAATTCTCTTTGTGATGCAGCAAACAGGCAGGATTTTATGTCTCAGAATCACCACTAGTCACCACTAGGCATTCCTCTCTGCATCTGTGTAAAGTGTATTCGTTCAACTGCTGTTTGATTAGTAGAACCTGGAGGTTTATGTAGATATAAGATATACAGAGCTGACATTTCTGGCAGACCCTAATGCTACTTCCTTTTCTTTCCTTTCTCTATTGTTCCTTTCTATGGAATGAAGCTGATGCTTATGATGTTCATTTTGCAAGTAGAAGCTGCAGAAACTCAACTGCTAAACTTCTTATGAATGTTTCAGTCTCTGTAGGCATCATTATTTATACTTCCAGATGAATACATGATATTCTTGAATTCTACAGCATGAAAGCGGTCAAGTACAAAATTTTTGAAAGTGCAAAGACTTCCTTTTAGGTACTGGTGTATTGTGAAAGCCAAGTGACAGATACATCTTTTCCAGAGCTATCTTTCTCCTGCAAACACAGAGAGGTTTCCACTGTGTAATAAAAATAAGGAGAAGAGAGGAAATTTCAGTTTGCAACAGTAAATAAAAAGCATAAAATGAAAAGTAAAATTATTGCAGTCTGAAGCTTTTTAGAAGATACTGTAAACAATAATGAACAATGAAAGCATGTACACTGATACATAAATGTCTGACAGAGCAATCTTAAGAAGCTATTTGGGCTTCAGACTGACCTGCAATAAAATGAAGGCACTCAATTTAAGGAATGTTGAAGATGTTCTGATATGAGTAAATGAAGAGGATCAAATTCAGAGTCACAAAAAAACCCAGCAAAAACATCCTTGTTATATGTTGGAACAGAATATCAAACCTTTTTTTTTTTTTTTTTTACTAAAACTAAGTATTATTCTGACTTCTTACTTCTGAGTATTTTTAAACCACATCTTACACTACATTCATCCTATATGGTGTTTTATCAGTTTATGTTACCCTTACACCCCATATGAGTCTCATTTACAGTAAACGCTGTTGTCAAGTGTAAAGAAGTGTTATCGTTTAGGAAATGCAATAGAAAGGTTATTTTAAATTGCCAAAATAGAATACAAAGTGAATAAACAAGAGCACATTAAAATTGCTTCATTTGTAAGTGGGAGCAACCTTTTTATCAAGAAATAATATAAAAGATAGAGCTAATAATCTTCTGTCATCATAAATTATATGGAGCATCTGTTGGTTCTGGGAATCAGGGTGACAGAGTTATCCCTTTCTTTACAATATGACACATATAATACCTTGAGTAACTGGTAACAAAGCATTAGCCAAATAGTTCTTCAGGGAAAAAAGGGGACTTATTTTCACACTGGTTTTGTGTGGTTTTTCTTGGATTAAGAAATGCAAAGCTCTTTAAGCCACTTTGGGGCTTCTTACGGTTTTCCAAGAATCTGTTGCCTTCACAGACAACAGCAGCTTTGGAATATCTCTATACTCTTCTTTCTACAGCTTTGTAAGAAAAATACTGGCAATCTGGATTCCTACACCCATGACAAAGACTGGTTTGTTACCTCTCGTGAGATTCAGCTCCAGGGATTTTGCAGTAGCTGATGGCCACTGGGAATACTTTGGGTATCTAAAAAGAACCTCAATGTAAGTAAGTATTAAAATTGTAATACAAAAATTATTTCATGTGTTAGAATTCAGGTTTGAAAACTTAATGTTCCTTCATTTCTACCTATAATATGCACATTAGAGTGTCAAGATTATATGCTGAGTGCTAATGCTCCTGTCTGGAAAATTCCTGTTTGATGATGAATTTTCTCATTATGCTTTTCCTCCATGAACAGCAGTAAATTTGGCAAAAACATATATTTACAGCCCTGAAGAATTTATTTGGCAGGTTCCTTTTGTTTTTTACAATTACTCTCTCTCTTAGATGTCAAATATTTTTCTGCCTTCTTTCCCTCTGTGATTCTGTATGTGACAGAGACATCTATTTTCTAAATTCAGATTAATATTGTATCCTGTCTGTAGATATGAAGTTGTCTGTAATTGCTCTTACTGAAATTATTGATTATTAACAGCATTATCCTTTAATGCCTGATAGATTTTTTTTTCCCCTTTAAAAAAAACCACTATGCCTCACCTCAAATGTTAAGACTATAAATATTGGACTACCTGATTTAGATGATTCTGGCAATCTGAGGTCTGGAAGCCAAGTTGCACAGAAACTCCTTTCTACACCATTCTTTCTCTACTGCCTTGCGCCAGGAACAGTAGAGAAGTGAAATGTCCAAATGCATCCCAGAGCACCTTGGTGAAACATTCGAGGTGTCCTCATGACAGGGACACCCACCGAAGGTTTGCTATCACATCTTTATTCACCCACTTGTATTTCCTGTTGATGGCAAAAAGCAATTAAGCAAACCTGACATTCAGTTCACAGCCTTATATTGGAATCAGACAAACCTGTTTAAGGAATATTTGTCTTCAAATCTATGATCTATTTATTTTGGTTTTAGGTGAAGCTTACTGTAATACACAATATCATAGGTGTCATCTTATGGCTAGCTCTTTGGCTATATCTTTTTCCATCTCTCTCAAAGACTCCACAAGGGGATAGTATGAATTAAATTTTATATTTTTGATTCAACAGAGATTACAGAGAAATAAAAAGTAGTAATAACCATCGTTTTGAATATAATTTCAAAATAAACATGTGCCTTTGAATTAGCACAGCAGAAACCTTACTCTGCACCATAATAACTGGATAGTCATTATCATGACGTATTCTGGACAGTGCATTTTCTTGGGTTTGCCTTTTATGATCCCCTTTACTTACAAGAGTGATGTTGTTTGTTCCTGGCAATGATAACTACCATACACTGTGGTATGTAAACCCAGTTATTATTCTCTATTAATACTGATTTCAGAAAGGTAGAGTTGTGCTGTTATACCTTGAGGCAAAAATGCATGTTCCCTGAACTGGTTTTGTAAAACTTTTCACTGAAACTAAAATAACAGTTTATGCATTAGTGCTCTGAAACATGATTTTTCATGTCATAATTCATATATATTTATAGTAAAATAGAAAACTATGTAGGTTCATGTAGTAAAACAGGTCTATGGATTCATATTTTATCTTGCAAGTTTGAGTAAAAACCAATTTTGAAAATGAAACATCTGGTCTTCATGCCTATTTTGGGACAATTTCAATGTCAGAACTTTGTTTTCTACAAGCTTTTATTAAATCAGCTAAAGAAGAGTCAAAGTGTCTTGTAACACAAACACACTACAGAGCTTCAGATAGGAAAAGACCTGCTACCTAGAATCCTGGTCATCCTAAGGGAAAGCAAATTTATGTAAGTGAAATTCAAATTAATGTATTTAATTTTCTCTTCACAATTTGAATTGTTTAGATTTTAAATAAATCCATTTTCACCTGTTTCTAAACATTTTTAAAGGGTGTTGTATCTAATGACAGGCTAAATCACTGCATAATAAGACTGAGTAACATTCACCAGTACGGCAGTACTAAAATAGTATGTCCTTGATAGACTTTAATATCCATCACTTTCAATGCTTTATACACAGTCATGATTGAATTTCTCTCTTAACTCAGTTAACTACAAGTTCCCAATACGGTTGATGTAGAATCTGCTGAATCATATCCATAATAAATCAAAATATAAATCCTTATAGCTATGTAAATACAGGAAAGTCCATTCACAGTCCCACAGGAACTGACATAAGCAAAGTCATTGTGAGTAAGGTAAGTAATGAATTTGTATCAATCTAGCTATTACTGCAAAGTAAACACTTTTCTGGTTCATTTTCTGACATCAAATGTGAGGCATAGCAATTTACTCACTTTGGCTGCTGGGTGTTCTGCTGCACCTTTGCCACGGAGTAAAAGGATGTATACTATATTATAGCTTGTATACATGCATAATAGTACATATTATAAAAGAGCGACTGGCATAATGTAAATCCACACTTACCTCTCTATAATCTCTGTGACAAATGGACCTCAAAGTTAATAGAAGTGTCCCTGATTTATTTGCTATAATGTTGTTACAAAGGTTAATATTGTTTTTCAGTCAATTAGGTCCTGGTAGCAGCTTTAGTAAAATTCTCCCATGGTATATAATTTTAGCAAAGTCGAATTGGCCCAATATCTTACATTATTCCTAAAATACTTCTGCCACTGTTTTCCTTCCTGCCTGTGTCCCTACCAAGAGGTTCTCAGGTGTGGACATTGACAAAGGCAAGGAGTGGGCATCATGGCTGCTCCAGGAGCCGGGTCTTGAGTATTCTGATGGAGATAGATGGAGAAAGACAAACTGGCTGAGCATCAGCATCATTTCTGATACCACGTCCTTTGAATCTATGTTCCAGGTTTGCCAGTTGTATAGTTCAATTTTTCTTATATACAATTGTACCAAATTCTTTGGAATTGTGTTTATTTCTGGCACAAATTAGTTAACGACTCCTGAGGGAAAAGTTAAGCACACTTTGCTGAACCTCCATTTCAGTGGAAGATCTAACTCAAACTGCAGTCCACAATTTCCTTTAAATCAGGACTGAGAAGTGCAATCTTGGTGTTAAGTCAGTAATGAATTACATCTTGTCTTTCAGATGAAGCCTGGATTTCACACATGGTAGCAGTTTTAAACTTACAGTATTTCTTAAAATTATTTTCATTTCCTGTTTGTCTCTTTGTTACCTCATTCTCTGGGCTTTGTATTTTTGTGTCATTAGGGGATGACTTTCAGAACCTCTTCTCTCTTGGGTTTAAGGAAAGTTTTTCAAGGTTTTTGCACATACCGTAGCAGTGTCAGTTAATATATCATCCTTCCCCTGCCACAGGAAGAAGCAGAGAATTGGCTCTGCAATGGAATTCAGTCAAATCGTGTCTAGCTAACAAGTCTCACAGTTCCATGTACTCCCCTGTCTTCTGGCAGAGATGACAAAATTCCTGGGATCCAAACACACAGAAAAATGTTAGCAGAACTAGAGGGATCTCAGAGGGAAAAGAAATCCTAACATGTTTAGTCTAGGATTGATATCTTGTTATATTTGAAAAGAGATCAGAAAATAAAAGAATGAAAATACAAAAGTAAAGACCTGTACACATATTGTAAAAAATGAAAAAGATTCAACAATAGAAGGGAGAAAATATAACTTTTTCCATATATAGTCTTACATTGACTGCAGTATAATATGAAGTTAACCTTACTGTAGCACACTCTGAATGCCTGAGATAATAAAAAAGAAATTTTGTTACTATGATACCTTTATGACTGACAAAAACATTCAACTTATTTTCTTTTTTTCTGCCAAAATATTTGTAAATTTTATCCCTTATAAAGCCTGAGATTTCTGTGGACTTGGGTCTTGTCATTTTGTTTACTTGCTTGTTTTTTCTTTATTTTTTTTAGTTCAGTGTATTGTTAATGTAGAGATTTCCAGACTACTTAGACTTATTTCCCCTTTTATATAAGATTTCAATATATAGCTGGAGAATAAATTATCAAAATTTATAGCCTCCCAGAGACGAAAAATATTTTAAATATATCTGAAAAAACAACTACTGTACTTTTTTTTTTTCCCCAATAAATATTCAGAGCACTGGAATAGACTACACCAGAAGAAATTAATGGCAGGAAATTTGTTTCTTTTACAATGGGTTCCTTTCCTTTATTATGCATTAAGGACTTTCTATGGTAATAGCTAATACAGCATCTTTCCATATGATTACACATTATCTGCATCTGGGCACGTACACATAACACGTTCTGAATGTAGTGACTGTTTTTGTGACTCATCTGAGCAATGCAGTCTGAATTCCCATGAAGTTGTTCACTGATCAGTGCTTAGTCCATGCAAATCAAAGTAAGTCACAAGAACATGATGTTGCTGCATCTTCATGCCAGAATGCTCTGCTGAGCCTTGGCTTGTTTACTCCTGAATTCCCTTCAAAGCGGAGACTCGACTGTTTAAACAATTGAAGACCATAATATATAATTAATGTGTTTTCTAATTAAGTATGTTGTAACGTTTCAATTAAGAGTATAGAAAATAATTAATTATAATGTTAAATACTTAATCTGAGCATATCAATTAACAAAATGTCCCTTCTCTAATTTAAAAATTGTGCTTTGCTCAATTTCAGAATAGCTATACATTTTTAGTAGGAAGTTTTGGTTTTTTTCAAGGCAAAGCTTTTTTTCCAAGACAGGAACCTGTTACGTTTGCCAATATAGATAAAATATTTTGAGTCTAACTAATTTTATGCACATACAAACCAGTATAATATTTTTACTTAAAAAGCCACATTATTTTCTTAATTTTTTGAATTATTATTTCAAGGATATTTACTTCTTTTATTAAGTTACAGGATTTAGGTATATGTTCAATGTATTTCATTTCCTCTAGCTAACAAGAGGTAAAATAGTATTAAAGTCCCTGGAATTAAACTATCAATTCCAGTTTGATTTTAGCCTTTGAAGGAATGTTTTGAGTCTCAGCTGTAAACATTGTATGTCACTGGAGATAACACAGAGCCACAACAGTTCAGCAGGAGCGGGGTGGAAGACACATTACAATATTTGGATTTCTTTAAGAGGTGCTACTTGAAATTCATTGCTGGCTTTTTTTCCCCCTCTGCTTTAGTGTTTCTAGTGAGGTATTCCAATACTCAAGAATGAGTTCGTCACACTCTGCATAAAGTCATACACAGAAACGTAGGATGGATGGCACTGTTTGAAGTCACCGTCTGTCTCTACAAAAATAAGCTTGGCATTTTCCACTCATTGCATTCAAAACTAGCAAACACTTCCTGCAATGCATTATAACACTGGTAAAGTCTAGAAACAGATTCTTTGGATTACTGTGGTGATAGTGCTGACTAAAAAATAGAGGCTAGAAGCATATTTTAACAACACTGAAAAAGGAGAGAAATAAATCAAAATTGGTGTCTGAAATAAGAATTGTATACCATATTTAGGTACTCCAATGAAAGTCATCTTGAATATTACACATTACATTTTCTTTATGTTTAAAGAAAGCCAGGAGAAGTCCAAATTTTGTAAGCTCTGCAATGTCTAAACCCCATGAATTTGAAGTTTCTGCGCAAGATTCTTCCAGATGAGTCTAAACCTGATGGTTTTAATCCTGAATAGAAAGAATGCAACAAAATAGAATAAAAAATTGTTGATTACTCAGCTTGTGAACCACTGAAAACGCAGTTTGAACAGTTGTGTTATCATCTACTTCTTAAATGGATCTGTGAAATATTATGCAAAAAGTTTCCTGAAAGAAAAACATAAGCTAGGCCTTCATTTATTCTCTGAAAGAGTTACGATTTGCTTATTACTGTAAGTAAAATATAGGCAGATTGTTTATCTGAGGAGTGTCATGCATTATTTCAAGGCACAAAGTCTAACAGTATTAATTATAAATGTCACTTTAAATTAATAATAGGACTAACAATAAAGGTAAACAAACCAAGTATTTAATATGTTTTTGTATTTCAATGAAGTAGAATACATCAGTACCGAGCTTGCTGGCTTTCATTGTTATTTAACATTGACTAAGGTTATATACGTTATAACTGTTATGAAACTAATACAATTATATCATAGTTCTAGTGCAACCACAGTGCCTATATTTGGAGGATAATTTAAGTGACAGTTTGTTTGCACATTATGAATACTACAGCCCTCCTTTTATGTCATTCTAATTTACTATAGAAAAGCCTTCATGTGTAATAAGTATTCAAATGCACATGGGATTTCTCTTCATATCATATACATCTTATTTTCCAGGGCTTAATACTGAACAGTGTATCACAAAACATAACTCAGTATGCTTGGTTTCCTCTACAAGGTTCCCTTTAACTTTTCACTGCATGACTGGTTGGAATGTGCAAATTATAGCTTGCAGCAGAGTATTCTGAGAGAATAATATTTGCCTTAGGAGCAGTGTGGTCACATTGCATTTCCAAGGCAGATTGCAACATTGTACTACCTGCCCTGACAGAGTTCATTTGTCACCAGAAGTTATGCTATGGTAGAGGTCAGAGCCATAGAAGTTCCCTGTTTTATAAAGAGGTGACACAATTCTTTAACTGCACTTAAATGAAGTGCTGAAATTATTTTCTTGGTGTTTTATGTTAACTTCAAGGATAATTAATATGTTCAACATCTAAAGATAGTAATTCATATTCATCTAATTATTTGAAGACATAAACCAAGGTTCAATTAATCAACTTGAAAAGTTCCATACAGAAGAATCGTTCCTGTCCACTGCTTGATTTTTGTGTCTTGCTGTCAAGTATTTCTTGTAAGCTGCTGTCAGAGACCCGTTATTGAGCCAAATAGATGGATGAGTGGCCCTTCACTCTGTAATGTTTGTAATAATTTAAGGATATGATTCCTTTCATATAAAGTCAATGACTAGATTTATGTGTCAAACTTAAGCTAATTGTCTAGGTTCCTTCTGTAGTGCCTAAAGCTAAGATCCTTGGAAGGTAAATTGCAAACTCCCAAAAGGCAACTCATCACCACTGCCTTTGATATCTGTTCTGGGATAGACAGAAACACCCTCTGTAAGAATGTCTCTTCACTGTCCACACAAAAAGCTAAGACAACATTTTATTTCTGATGGCCAAATTTACATAAAAGCAATCTCAGACTTAATCAATTACTAAATATAAATCTATCACTTGAAGAAGGAAGTACTTCACAGTAATGAATACAAGTTCTCACAAGGACATTGAGTACAAACAAAACCCAGCTGGGCTGAGGTCCTTCTCAGTTCTCACATATATGAAATTTGTATTGCATACAAGTCAGTAATGTCTATTTCAAGATTTTTAAAATACATTGGTTATCTGCAATGCAGAGAGGTATATGGTGAGATTTTTTCTTTTAAAAAAAAGATACATTCAGTCATTAAAAACCTAATGAGAACATACTTATATCTTCAGTCTTGTAAATATCCTTATATAGTGGACCCTCAACAGAAATATTAGAAACTGATGAAGTAGTATCTTTTTAAAAGGTCTGAGAGAATACTAATCTACCCTCATACGCGTCCATAGGCCTTTGGATTCCCTACGATAATGGGAACGGTGACCATCTGGAAGATAGTTACAAGGAGAATTTGGTGACTTTATCATTATCAGGCCATTCAGCATGCATTGTAAAGTCACTAACAAATCTCTTTAGATTTCTTAGTGATCTCAACATTCAAGTGTTCTTACGGATCAGCTTGTGGTTCAATTGCAGTACATTTGTTTAAATGGCAGCAGCTTGTGCTCAGATTGTCTCTAGACAACAAATCCATTTGCCATCTTTTGGTTGCTCTACTACTTAGCTTTAGTTTTTTGTTTGTCTGTTTGTTTGCAGACTACTGGATTTTAGAGGTGTTCTTGTGCCTGTTCCTTTTTTTTTTTAAATGGAGCAGTTCCCACGAAGTCTCTAGTCTTTACAACAAAAACATTGTTAATGGAGATTTAACATGACTTTTACATGCCATGTAAAAGCCTCTGGGTTTAGTCACTTTTTTCATGAAATTGGAAAAGAATATGAAGGCAGGAGGTTAATTTCTGACTTAAGGGAAGCAACATTTTTTTTTCTTTGACACCACTGTCAAAAGTCATTATAAACATATTTAATTCTTAGGAGTTTAGCACTTTCAACTGTTACTTTCTACCAGGTTTAATCTCCTAGAAGAAAATAATCAATGAGTAACATTTTACAGGCTCCCCAAAATGTGGCACATGCTACACATTTTATGCTGTCAGGAAGGTTTTCTTTAGATTCAGATTTTTATTTCATATCAGATAAGATCCTCTTGAAGAGGAAAAAGAAATAACTATTTTTTTCCAGTTTCTGTATTCTGAGAACACAGAATTCTTTTTTGCAACTCATTCTTTTTTAATTTGTGTCCTACATTTTGTATATATAATTTCACACTCTACACATTCTTTTGTGTGTAATCTTGCCTTTCTTGCTGGATGGCATATAATATGATCATAGTTGTGTTTTATTGCCATACGGAAAAAAAATGGGGAAAAGCAGAGAGGACAGATGAGGTTTTTTTCTCTCCTTAAGACCCTGCACCCAGTTGCTAGTCTACTCTCACTAAGAAATTATTAAATTCTCAGACTAACCTAGTTTTTTGTCTCATTTTGTTATATGAGTTGGGTTCCACCTGGCACACCAACCACTAAGCAATTAACCTTGTAAGTCCCTTGTTTTTGTGCTAACAAAACCGTAATTACTTGTACCCTTAAGCCCTTACACACCCACACCTCCGGCATTAGCATATGGTCACTCTCTTACCCATTTCAGGGGATATTCCAGAAAACTTTACAGTTCCATCTAAAACTTTTTTTTTTTTAATAGAATGTGATTTTAAAGCATGATTTAGTGTGCAATTTATTTTTAATTTCAAGTTACTTAAAAATATTTTTTCCACTATGCTCAAGTAACCTGTGTGTCATAAATTGAAAAGCTTGACATTCTGTAGAATATTAAGTACTTCATTATTCAGCAGTGCATGCAGTACTTTTGCTAAATACACCTAGTATCATGAAATCTTACATGTTTCTGTGGAGAATCTGCAGCAAACTGTCACTGAGATGATAAGACAGTTTAGCAGCAGCAACAAATCCTTTGAAAGTAAGTTGGACTTTTAAATAAAGTCAGCTAACATTTCTGGAAAGATTTTATTTCTTTTTCCTTCACTTCAGTATGAGCCATTGTGCTTAAATGGTTGTGATTTGACTACTTATTGCTGTAAATACACTACGTATATACTATGTGTGAACCTACACTGATACACACTGAAATTGAAATAGTTTTTCATTTTTCTTTAAAACTGTCAGACTAAATACTGGCATAACTGTTGTCTCAGGAAATAACAGCAGCAGCAACAGTATATATATATATATATATATATATATATATATAAAGTAAATAATAAAGAAAAAAAAAAGATGCAAAGTGTGTAAACCACATCAATGGTGGTGGGTTATTGCCACAAGAGGGAGTGAATCACAAAGACAATGATCTTATGATCCTCCTTCGATAGCCCAGTTTCCAGGATTCAACTGGAGGACAGAGAACAAAAGTATTCAAGCCAGTCATAACAGCACATATTAGAGAAATGACAACTGAGATAGTCTGGTCAGTACCACTGAGGGGTTTTATATGGTCATCAACACTTACTATTACATTAGAAATTAAATTAGATGATGGCTTCTTTGTTACCAGCTTCCTCTACTCTAAGAACTCTGAGAAGTTATTGCAACGTTTGAAAATGATTATCTACAGTGAATTATTCAACTACTAAATCAAAAAAATAAGTGGACTGTCAGATTTGTAAAAGACCCTCTACAGTGAAGAGCAGACGGCAGCTATCCAATTATCTGCTCCCCTGGTTGCCTAACTGATCTATGAAATCAAATTAAACACCAATCTGCAGATTTAATACTAATATTTCAATGCTAAAGAACTGGACCAAATCTACTGAAACAATGAGGAATACCTAAGTCCTCTTTTGGTTTTCAAATGGAAGCTAGGAAGTCTTGAGTGGTTAAAACCTATAATCAGTTATTCTGTTCTCTAGAATTGAGTGCTATTAACCTGTATTCTCATTCTTTCTGCTAAATTCACAGCCACGTTCACTCTATCCCATCTGCACAAATAAGCAACCAATGAAGCATACCAAAGAGGATAGTTAACAGTCCCTCTTGTTTTTGTGCAAGCTGTTTTGAGTTTTATTCTCTTACTGTTGTTGGCTTTGCTTCTGGTTTTTTTTTTTTTCCTTAACTTAAGATAGTCAGTCATCTGCAGGGACAGACATTGCAACAGTGAGGAAACTGAGAACTGTAATTGTTCTCTCATCATTCCCCTTTTTTTTTTTCTCTCTGTTCCCTTCTTCCTTTAATTCTGCTTTATGTGTGTTCTACCAAAAACAACAACTAAGCATTTTTAGCAGCAACCACAGTCAAGGTGAAATACTTAGGAATTCTCTGTTCCAGTTTTCCAGAAACATGACAGAACAATACTTATTTAACAAATCCTCAATATACTTATATTTAGGACTGTTCTACAGCTTGTGAGTCACACGGATTAATAAAAGCACTTGTCAACATCATTTGTCAATAAAATACAAATTTTAATCAAAGTAATCAAAACCTTTGCACAAGACCTAGTGTTTGTTGGTACAAAATGCCTATCTTCTGAAAGCAAAATTATTTATTAATTTTGACAAATTTATTGATTTAAATTTGTTCATTGTAAAAAAATATTTTGTTTTCTTTTTGATTATGTTTTCCAATATGTAAACTAATAAAATCAGTTTTAAAAGTAAAATTATCAATTATTAAAAAAAAAAAAGCTTTCAACACATGGACATAATGAGTGTCATTGCTGAGAAAGAGGCAGAAAGGAGGTCGAAATGGATATCAACTCTCCATGGATTACACATCTACCTTAGCCAAGCAACTGTGGTATCTAAAATATACAGCTCAGTTACTGGGATGCTGATCTCCTTCAAAATGTTCTCTGAGAAGTAAAACAAGGAAGTAAATCTGACCTGTGTTATTTCTGTAAATAATTCTTCACATCCCCTTTGTTGAAGGTAGACTTGTGTTGTGTTCTGCACAGGTGCTGCCAGAAAGAAAATGCTTTTAACTGTGATATTAAAATATGATTATTTTTATTTAAAACTTTGAGTTTCAAATGTGCAAAACACTCATGCCTACAAGTGAACCAACTACACTGAGGTTCTTCTCTTATTTGTTTTGTTTTGCTTTTTCAAATATGTCTATTTTGCCATGGTGTTTATTTAGAAATTAAAACACTAAGTACTGCATGACTGAAATAGCCAATGGCTTGAAGACATAACCATTACTCAGCTCAGTTATCACTTTTAACTGTGATGCCCATATACAATATAAAGGATCCATATTTAATCTCAGTTTCATTCCCCTGTTGCTTACCTGTTGTCATCTGTTGTCCCCAATAGCCAGGTCTTTCTGCAAGAAGGGCATGGATTGTATGTGTCTGGAAAAGGAATATATTTTTGTGGATGACTTAATAATATACAGCATAAATATAGCAGGACTGTTGAAATTTTACTGTGAATAAATCTGCTTTTCCTTTTTCCCAAAAATATTCTTTGAAAGATATAGATTTTCCCTATGATCTTAAGGGGAAAAAAAAAAAAAATCCATCATACTCTGCTGCTAATATTCTAATATTCTTCTGAGTTTTTAACCTGATGTGAATACAGTTGGTTATTAAACCCTTTGAGACAGAACCTCCAGAGTAATAGACTACATCTTGTCTTTCTTTTCCAATCTATTTGGTAACTGCAAATTGCTGCTACTCCATGTCACCTCCTCTATTTGAGATTATTTTGAGTTCTAATTGATAGATTATCCTGGGATGTGATGCCTTAAGGATTGAGGAAAAAAACCTTCAGGCAACTTTTAGTGGGAGATAAAATAAGTGAGCAGGAGCTTTAATGAGCCTCCAGGCTCCAGGAATACATTTACACAGGATTCCCCCCTTTGACCTGAGTTTCAAGATTTTATAATAATGCCCATCCAATCCCATTCCGTTATTTCCCCCAGCCCTGCCCTGTTCCACCCCCGGCACACCCCGTCGGGAATTGGGTCTGGGGGCTCGGGACCCTTCCTTCATCGTCGTTGTCTTCTTCACAGCA
>JAWWEW010000112.1:76718932-76732018 GCA_035583185.1 Anabacerthia variegaticeps | reverse complement strand
TATTTTACTAGTACACTGGATCTGCAATAATTTCTAACATCTATACAATTGAAAAATCAAAAATCAGAGAAACCCTTAGGCATCAGATGGTCTCCCCTGATTTTTATTATGTGTCTTCTTACACCTTGTGACCAGTGAATTGGCAGCTGATCTGAATCACATACCTTTGAATATATGTTGTTACACTACATGCCGTTGGTGGGAAGCTGTGGCAAACTTCCACATGGAGGTCTTAAGCACAGAGCTTCTGTCAAATAAAAGTGCAATGCCTACAGCGCCACAGTAGTAAAGTGTGCCCTACAATTCTCTGACTTTTTAATCTTTTTATATTTTTCTTTCCCTGTATTAGTCATGAGCAATAGACTTAAAACAATATATATATATGTATAATATATAAATTATATATATGCGGTATATCTACTTCTGCAACATCATATAAAAAGAGGGGAAAGAAATCATTATTAGTTATTATGGTGATTCTATTTTTTCCCAAATAAAACCATTTGCATAGGGTCCGTAATTACATTCAGATACAACTCTTTGAAAGTAATTTTGTATCTTTTAAAAGACTTTTCATATTGGTCTAGGAATAAAAACATAATTATTTAATGCTGTAAATCAGGATTTAAAGCCAAAACCAAGGCTCTTCCATACAATTGTTTTAATTATTCATAGATTTAGTAACTGTTACTATAAGTGCTCTGGGTTTAGGCTAACACCATAGCAAAAGTTTCCTTGTTTAATGCCAAGTGAACCCCCAATGTGCCTGCTCCTCTTCTTAAACAGAGTAACCATCAAAAAGGTTATGGTACAGACTTGAGACTCCTCCATGTGGAAGGCTACTAATTTAGTTGTACAGTATAAATGGGGATAATATTTTCTGACGTTATTTTTCATGAAAAACAACAAAAGTAAAAAATTATAGTTTATGTGAATTTATGGAACCTTAGATTCTATTATAAGAAAAAATATATCTGTATATATTTAAAGATAGACTGAAAAAAAATTAAATAAATTTGGAACAATCATAATTAATCATTTAGCAGAGGCAAACATTTTCACGTTCTAATAGATGCTTGGATAAATATACATCAAATTAAAATTTAAATTTAAGTTGTATGTAGTCTCTGTTAAAGTTAGAGGAAAAGCTTCCAATTTATTTCAGAGAGGCTTAGACTGCATTCTTGATGACCATTTGGACATCAGAAATCTCTTATTAAGATAATCATTTTGAGATCCATGAGAGACATTTTTCAGAACTGAGCTTTGACATAATAATAATTTATCATATTTTTATATTTGCATAAAGTGGCATGTATTCTCTGTGTATATATATATTTACATATTTATGTGTACACAGAGTTAAATGCTTATATGTAATTAGATGATGCCATAACAATATGTTATTATCATGCATTTGGGACAACCTAATTGATGATGAATCGGTGTTACTCATGGATTCATAAGTACAGTAAGTTCCTGTTTCAGAGCAGGAAAGACTATGGTCTCAAGACATTTCACAGGTGTCAAATAAGAGTTATAAACCTTTTATTTAAGGTGGGAATGGAGAATTCCATACACCACTGGATAAGGTTATTTAACTTCACAATGAGAAAATCTACATCTTATATATTTTTAAAAAAAAAAATCCACAAACAAACTAAAAGAAACCAACTCAAATGAACAAAAACAATCACAGGATCTTATTTTCCTTTTCAGTAAAGCTAATAATCCTAAAGAATAAACGTGAAAGGGAACCTGCTCTTCCCATAGGTACACTTTGATCATTCTGAAGTACCTCACAGACTTATTTGTGGTAAGTAAAGTAGGTAGTTTGTCTCATTGCATTGTGGTTTATTTGTATTTTGAATTATATATAAGTCTGTTGATCTCTTTTTAACTTTTCAGGAACATATTTAAACTACAGCTTATCTCAATGGTTATCAATAAAACCTTTCCGACATTTGCAGAGGCTTCTTTTTTTTCTTTATATTGATGTTCTATTTCTATTTCCCACTACTGAGAAAGCCATCTACTTCAGTATAATGAGTACAGTTTTCCAGCTTTTGGAAGGATTGGTAAAATTGTTAACAATATAAATATAACTCTTCCTTTTAATAAGGATGTTGAATGTCAAAGGCTGAAAACTCTTAGAATACACATACAGTGAAAAATACCTTATTCCTCTCTAGAAGAAGTTCTCAAGTTGTAATCAAGCTTTTCTTATTTTAGTCAGCCACTGTGTATTGTACCTTGTACCTAAAATTCAATGTTCAAGCCCTAGACTTTAGGCAACTCCACATTTCTTGGTTGAGACTTCTAACATTCCACTTCACTGAGCAGCTGCAATCATCCATCACAAAAATAATAAAGGGAAGACAGGAGAGGGCTCGAAAACACAGGAGGTGATCAAAGATACATGATATATGAAATTTACCACAGGAGACTTCAGTGTGCACCATGCCTGTCAACACCATATATATGTTCAGCACAATAGCTGTATTAAGATGCGTATGTAGTCTCTGAGATTTAGAATCTTTTCTAAACACAAAGTTGTATGTTTATCTCCTAATTGTCCTACTCATATATAGCATACAGTTTATAACAGAAGTATGAGTAGTTTTCTTGAGCTATATATAAACAAAGAAGCAAATTGTAAAGAGAGAAAGGAGGTTTTTTGATACAGACAGAGGCTGGCAAGTCTGATGTGAAGTATCTGAATCTGTCATTCTGTCATTCAGACTGCTGTTGGGGAACCTGAGAAGAGTGGATTTGAAGAACTGATAAGAAATGGAAAATTCGGAATTATTTTTATTTATTTGTCATTTTCAGAATGCAAATTACCGTACCACCTTCTAGAAGCACAGATAGGACTTCATGTCACAAAGCACTCCCTGAATAAGCTTTTCAACTCAGCACTAATGATTCCAGTGAATTACATGTCCTAAGTAAATTAATGCCTACAATTCATACTTGCTGGATTCTGATGTCCCATTATATATCATTCCTCAAAAAAAATTCAAAAAAACCTGCTAATATGAAACTCAGAAATGGCAGTGCTAAGTTTTTAATCAGTTCCATTTCCTTCTCTCCTATAAACTCTCAATTTTTTTTTTTTATTTAAAATAAAACACCATTTATGGACAGATACATGACATTTTTCAGGAAGCCCATTTAATTTTGAGTCTTCTAAATTGGTTGTAGAGCTCTATGGAAAAGATATAACATGATACTATTAAGGTTTAATTCACACCAAAACCAAAAAGGATATATGCCAGGCTGTTGAAATCAACATTATTTATGGATATCTGATTTCCCCATATTTTTTGACATTTTGTTTTTAAAATATTAATTATTTAAAGAATGCAAATTACAGAAAAATAGTAGTTAATATGTTAACTAGATGATTGGTGCCTAAATAACATTGTCAGTGATGGTATATCAGCAGCAGCCACTATGAATTGAGAATAATTGTTTATGCTGCTCATAAACCTATCATAAAAGGCAATAAAAACATAAAAACAAGGGATTGCTTAAATAATTTCCAAAAACTTTAAAGCTAAGTTAAGAAATTTAACTAAGACATTTAGTATAGGAATCACCTAGCAAAACAATAGATTGACCATGACCTAGGGTCAATAACATGTCTTTCTTTTTAAAAAAACCCCAGCCTACTGTAATCTAGGTATCAATTTGGCCACCACAGCTTTAGAGTCTATGCAGCATATGTAAATCCCATACTTATGATCTATGAAGATAAAAGTATGTTCTTCAGTGCCCTCAAGAAGTGCAGTAGTGCAGTGTTCTTCATTACTTACTTACTTTCAAGAATCAGAAAATTTGGGAATAAGGATAAATTTTTGTCCACATCTGGATGATGTGAACATTGAAGGGTTTTTTTTAAAAGGCTTATTTAAAAAATAACCCTGAACTGTTTTTCATCAACCACTTAGCTGGTTGATGCCTGGCTAGTGCCAGTCTGTGGCATTTACCACTTCAGGCACCTGAGGACTGAAATAATTTGTTTAGCTCAAGCCATATCACCCCAAAAAGGAGTATGTGGGTGAATGTTAACAACTTGTGACATGATACAGATTAATATAGAAGATTTATTGCATTCCTACAACCTTAAATACTCCAATGTATAAAACATAAAATTGTACCAGATGGCTTGTGTAGTTGCCCATGTGAATAAACTGAATTATGAGTTAAGTACTGACATAGCTGGCACTCCAGACACTCACTAGATAAAAACCTTCATCTACCTGTAACCACTGTCAAAGTCCCTGCTGAACTCAGTAAACCCAGTTTCTTACATAAGTGAATACCTCTCCAAGAGTTCTCTGAATGATTATCGAGTACTGAAAGTCCAAGCTTCAGTCTCTTCCTAGAAACAGCGGTCAGAGCACTCCAGGACCAAGTCTTTCACATAAGATTCAATGAACAACACCCTCATTCCCAAGAGAAGTTTGAGATCTCTGTGAAAAAACTCCCAGTGTAAATTGAAATTTGTGTCACTTTGACTTCCAAAGAATGGACAAAGTAAAAATGAAAAGAAATTCCCTTGTGTTTTTCCATGACTTAACCTGTGATCAGAAGCAGTTTTTGACAGTAAACACTGTTTTTCATTAGCAATCTAATGGATAGAGAGCAGAAGTAGATGATGATCACAATTCAATCTGTTCATAATATAATTCTGTATCCGTGTGTCTGATGTGATTCTTGACTGTAACCCAACTATTATCAATAAGATTAGTATAGTTCCTTCCAAATGGGCCAATGTTTAATAAGTAGAAGGATATTTTATGGCTAAAAGAAAATTCAGAACCAAAGTTTCTTTTTCATTTTGCTATCCCTCTCCAAAGAACATGCAGAGAGGTTTTTTTCTCTTGTCAGTATAGAGACTCCTTGCATTCCTCTTCTGGGTAATCTCTGCTTACTTTCAGTAGGGACTAGCATTTGACAAGCAGCAGCTTCTGGAAACAAATAAAGAATAAACCAACTGGAGATGGGAACAACCCCCGAGCCAGATCTTCTGCCAAGGCATAATTACACTGGTTAGCACACTGTTTAAGAATCTGGTGACTAGTGCCTGCTTATATGAAATCATTCAAAACAACAGAGAGATTTTGAGGAGACCTTTTCAATGCACAAGCCACCAGTCCAACATATGTTTTCTAGTGATTCCTAGATATAATTTATTTTTAGCAATATCCATTCAGAGTTCTATGTTGCCTCATCATTCTCCACTTCCCTGGTTCAGCCATGCCAGGAAAGTAGGGCCATATCATATGTAATGGCTACTTGGGAAGACAAATGCCATTCCTACAAATACTCCATTCCTTCCCCTTCCCTCCTCCTCCTCCCTCCCAAATACTCCTTTCCTTCCCCTTCCCTCCTCCCTCCCAAATACTCCTTTCCTTCCTTTCCTTTCTTTTCTTCCCTTCCCCTTCCCTCCTCCTCCCTTCCTTACCTCCCCTTCCTTTCCCTCCCCTTGCTTTTTATGCTGATCATGATTCCATATGGTATGGAATGTCCCTTTGGTCAGTTGGGGTCAACTGTGTCCCCTCCCACTTCCTAGTGCACCCCCAATTTCCTTGCTGGTGGGGTGGGGTGAGAGGCAGAAAATCCCTTCACTCTGTGCAAATGCCGCTCAGCAATAATGAACATCCCTGTGCTATCAACAGTGTTTTCAGCACAAATTGAAAACAAAGGCCATACCACATGCTATGAAGGAAACTATCCTGGTCAAAACCTGTACATCTTGACACAACGTGAATGTAATCCAAGAAACTTACTTTCAATTAATGGGCCTACAGGTGGTCATTACCTTCAACTCTGCTGAGAAATGAACCAGAGTAAGGCTTGAAAAAAGCTGTGCTCCTGACCCTTACATTCAGATCTTTAAACCAGAGAGGTAAATCATCCAGGTAATGAATTTTTAAATAATACACAGAGTGAATTCCACATATTCTTGTTCAGGTTTTTTGGCAATAGGATTTGATGTAATTCAAAATATTAGAAGACATGTACAGAAAAATGTGGAAAATAACCATGAAAATGAATGGCTCAAAGTTCTTTTGAGATGGAAACAAGTGAAAAGGGGACATATTTTGACTTCAGTACAAACTGAAAGTCAGTGCACTCACCTTAGACTGATGCACATTTTCACTGGAGAGCACGAAGGAGATGAAAACCTGGAACTGGAGATCACTGCAGTAACTGCTCACAGATGGCCTTCTCCAGTTACTAGGGTCACAGCCTTGTCATCATGTGAAATCTATCCTCTGCTCTTTAAGAACCATTCTGAGTTCTTTGACCTCTCTCCTTACCTGCAGCAAGGAGTAGCTTCTAAGCTTCTACAGAGGAAAAGCCAAAAAAGAAGAAAAGCAGCAAAACCCTTGGGTTAAAGAATACATACAGCCCAGGGCAAAGGGATGCCTCTTGCATATCTCCAGTACTTATTTTTAAAGAGGACATAGTTTAAATTTTATAAAAATGGAGATGTTTATTTCTTTTTTACTGAGATCACAAACATGCACTATCAGAAGGCAAGGGAAGGCAAGGGAAGAGAACTCGTGTTAGTTTCTGAAGAACTTTGCAGAATCTGAATTACCAGTTATCAATTTTAGCTACTTGCACACAGCTTGGTAAAATCTTCTGCTCTATTTATTTAACAATTACTTTCTTGTATAATATTTGCCTATAAGATTGTTATGGAGTGGAATGACATATTTCATTGGCATTTTGTCTTGATGAAGGTGTGTTTCAGTTCTCTTCAGACTGTCCCCTCCTTCCAAAACACCTACACACGTATTCACACGCTCATTCTGAAAGAGGAAATTTAACTAAATACACAAGTTGTATTTCATCTCAACAAAGGAGTGAAGGAAAAAAAGAGTATTATTTCACAAAAGGAAGAAAAACTCAATTTACATTTTAAAGATATTATTATCCTTGTGTTTGTTACAAGTTTAGGCTAAAACTGTGAGCACCAATTTTGACATTCAGAAGGCTGAGAATCAGAGCAGCCTTCCTGTGAAAATTACAGACACAAAACCAACTAAGGTTTGGATGAGTTGTCAAAACACAAACTCTTGACGCAATTTGAAGTAACTGAATGTGAACACATAAATTTAGGTGGCCTGATCTTGAGTTAAATTTTATCTTTGTGGATGTCTACAGGTTTGACAGAAGCTCATTGTAGACACTTAGGCTGTGATTCAATTGTGTGTGATGACCACACACAGGCATATAGTCTCATTTGAAATTTCTCAGGGTATCTGAGACATCTCCAGAGAAGGGACAGATATGAAATAAGAGCTGTGGGAGACTAGACACTTTCTGGAAGAGGAACTGCAGGTATCCCAAATGCCACTGGATATCTGTGTCTGGGCAACGGGACTAATTCTGCTGCTCCCTGAAGTCTCTCTCTGATGAACAGCTGATGACTGAGGGTAAGCTTTACCGCAAATATGCAATGCTTTCAATACCCAAGTCATTTACTTAATTTAATTTAACCAATTAGATACTCTGCAAAAGTTCTATAATCTCAAATTATACCAGGCCTGTGAACTCAATGAGTGAGGTCGCCACTCATAAAAATTATTAAGTCCTAAATTCAGATCCAAATGTCTACAGCATCCACATGTGTCCAGTCCAAAGTTTTGCTCTGGTCACAGACAAAGCAAGCTGAGTCAGACAGAAATACTGGATCTGAACTGAAACTTTCCAAACTCTAAAGGTAGGTGAACTTCAGGTTTGCTGTCAGTTTGATATCTTTTGTTCTAAAAATCAGTGTAGGTGGGTGGAGGTGTTTGCACAGAGAGGCAGGAACCAGAGGAGACTAGCACAGCAAACACAGGGCATGTCTGCACTAAGTAATGTCCTGATGATGTAGCACCCACTGGCAATCTCTCAGCTATTTGCTGCTGGGCAGATGCACCAACTTGCTCAAAGACAGCACAGAGATCCTTGCACAACACTCCACTGTGTGAGGCAGACATGCCCCTTGGGGAATATTTTGAGCAGATATAAATAGCTTTTGTGATGGCTGGTGAAGTCTGTATCCAAGAAATTTTGTGCTTTAATGCCTAAATTGTTAAAACACAGAAAAGGTAGGATAAACACTCTTTCTATGCTTTCAGCTTTTTTTTTTTTTTTCTGCACTGTGAGGTGAAGATGAAGGGGTATCTGTACTCAGACAACTCAAGAAGGATTTTTTGAGAAGATATGCATTTACTAACCTAGAAATCTTCCCTGCAAATCAACTTTAGAACTGGAAATCTGGATGTTTGATAAGTCATTATCTTGCAATATATCCTGTAATTTCTCTGTTACTGTTTTGACTATTGTGTGCATTATTGAAGTAAAACTCTTCCATTGGAGTTTATTAAATGTATTGGAGCATCTACTCCTTTTTAAATATATACACTTATTTGAAATGGGTGACTGAATTTGCACAATTGAAAACTGAATTTTAGGCACCAAAGAAAAAGAAAACACCTGTTTCAAAGGCACTAGCTCCCATAAACTTATTATATAATAGGTTGTAATTAAATTTATATTTTATATATTTGAATGTTATTTTCTTTTTTACAGCTTCAATTATTACACATTTTATATTGGAAATATATGGAAACATTCAAAATCAGTGCTTACCATCAGAATGTATCAGTGTGTTAAAACCAAGAAAGGCCATACAGATTCTTAAGTCACTGATGAAATTTTTTGCACAAAAACTAATGTTGGTGGTTGAAATTATTTATTCATTTGATAAAACACTTCTTTACCCACAGTACTTTGTTATGGTATTGGTTCTGCCAGCAGTGCTACCAAATCAGATCTTAACATTAAGACAATACTTGTTGAAATATTTATATGGAGATATTTCAGCTGACTTTCTGCTACTCTGCTAATTTCAGTTATACTATTTAGGGAAAACAAATAGCATGATGACAGAAATGCTCTTCTCTTTTGTGTTAAGAAGTAGAATTTTTGACAGAGACATGGTGGTAATTTATCTGATTTAGACAAGGAAAGTCAGCAAGACAACTCTTGATAAGAAAGAATTCCTGGTCAATTATTGAGGGAGAAGGGGAAAAGATCTGTTACCTGGAAAGTAAGTGTTAAGGAAAAAGTACTATTCCACTTAATAAATAAAATATTTTGGTAAGAAAAAGAATATTCAGGTGAATTCCATGTGCCCAAAATATATCATCACTTTATTGGCCTTTGTTGTTTGTTCCCTTTTTACTAAAGGATGTCGTTTCCTACTTAAAGGATAACAATGTTTTTAGATTTCAAAAAAGAAAAATATTAAGTCCCCATTTAATAACATCTACAACCATCAGCACAGGCACTGCCTGTACCACTAATGAGTCTCTAAAGTGGAAAATAAAAGTTTAAATAGTACCAGTGATTCCCTAACATATGCCAAGAAAATTGAGTTTAATAAGAGTGTTCTGATGTATTACTAACACAAGACAACGCAAAATTAGTCATATGAAGTTAAGTAAGGAAGTCTTTTCTTGATGCTATTTCTTTCCTTCTATCAAGCTTTGGGTTTGTCATCTTCTGAAACAGTTCCTAAATGTTAAGGCCATCACTTTTAGAATCCAATACAAGGTACTAATGACCATGTTCAGTCTATTACGCGATAAATTCCTTTTGATTTATTTATTAAATGCAAAAGATTGACCTGAAAGGTGTGTGAATCTGAGCCATGGCTTTAAGTTAACCTGAATCCAGGTTTTACCAGAACTTTATATTTTATCCTATTTTCTTCTTGGTCAGAAAATTCATGTTGCAGGTGCAGACTGTGGTTCAGTTGGCTTCTCCATTTAATTTTGCAGGAGGTCTCTTAATTTTTCAATAAATTTGTGTTTACATAGTATCTTCCAGTGATAAAACCACATTTTTATCCATCAGAGCAAAACCCAGCAATTTAACTTGAAAGAAAATAAGACTTTTTGATGTGTAACTCAGGAAGAAGTTGTTATTTCATCTTCTCATTCCTATTCCAGTTATAGAAGACTATAAGTGGCTTTGGTTTGTACACAAAATGATGCTTCATTATCAATTAGACATTTAAATTATTTTGACCAAAAAAAATACCCACCTAGTCTTAGCGATTGTTACAACTTGTTTCTCAGGATGATGTGACTTTTCTCATTATGTTATGGATTTATTGGTTTATTAATACTAATTACCTGCTACATTGCACTACAGAAGCTTGAAAAATTAACCATGTCTCAATTTAAGTTTCTTTGGAAATACCAGAAAAATGTATTAAAGTTTGCAAATTATCTAATTTTATATATTCTGATTATTAGAATAACTGTGATACCATTTTTTTAGTACTTATGGACACTCCAAAAAAATACAAATGTACTTGTCTCCTTACTTTTTTATAACTTCATTGTTCTACTTCATTTTCCCAACCTGTAAAATAAAGAATAATAAAATTCAGTTCCATTTTAACGGATTATCTATATGAGGCAGGAATTCCATTAAATAGTAAATATTACCCTTGGTAATTTTAGCAAAGAATAATACCTTTCACACTTTTTCTACCTATTATTGTCAATTTTCTTTTCATTTTCACTTATATCAGTTTTTTTTATAACAGTCTCCAGGTGCTCTAAATTGCAGTCCTCACATACTAAAGTGAGAACAGTATTTGCAAATAGTAAAGACAATGCAGTGTGGGTCTTTAGTATCTTAAGAAATCAAGGACAGACAAAAGTGAGATGAGAAAAATCTTCATTATTCTCATTTTATGAACGAAAAGCTGAATTCAAGAGGGCTAAATTATTAGCTCAACAGTCACAATATTTTGAATAAAAAGCAGAAAAATGGTGTTTTCAAAGCCACCTTTAAAAATGACAGATATCTCTATTGTCCCACTGTGAAAGATATTTTCCAGAAATAGCCCAAACTTTCTCATCTCAGTAATTCTCTCTTAAAACACAGATAAAAGATTCTTCTTTTTATAAAGCACCAAAATTATCCATGATAAAAAAAAACAACAACAACAAAACCAGATATCTTATATGAACCAGAATAAATATTTTTATTACTATTATTTCAGTAGCCAACTGAGGAAAAATAAGAGAATAAAGAAACTGAGGCTACCACCTGCTGAATAGGCAGTGCCTTAACCCCATGTAATCTCCCATTTAGTAGAGGATTTATACTGATTGCAGTGACAGAGATGCTGAATGGATATCATACAGTAGAGGAGGAAAAGAAGATCTCAGAAGAACCTTGTAAAAACCCGAAGGGATCTTCATATGTCCTGATCTTGAGTTTACTGTTCCCTCACTGCTTTCATTGTGGCTAAATCTCGTTAGCAAATTAAATAATACCTGGAAGTATTCCCTGGCTTTGGAATCTTATTAATACCTGGTCATTTGGCCCATTATCTTCTGAAATGATATCTAGTCTACTTTCATCTTGGGACAGCTAGATCTTTCAAACTGTTTCCAGTCACCTTTCAGAAGGTAGCACAAAATAGGGACATTCACCAACAGGCAGTTTGCACATGCTCATTTGTCAAGTTTGATAGTGTGAATACAGTCAGGCTGTGCCACTGAATTTCTGGGCCACAAAATCAAATATTAATAAAATTATCACCAGTGTAGTTTTATTATGAAATTAAGATTCTATTAAATTTTCCCCCTATTTAACCTAGCTCTAATTTGAGGATTTATCACTTTCTGTGAATACAGTTTGAGTGACTCTTGCTTCTTTCTCCCTGTGAATCACCATTTTCCTTGCGTGTAACAGCAATATCAGGAAATCAGGAAAGTTATTTTTTGTTGTTGTTGTTATTTCTACTTCTCTTGCAATGTTTGTCTTCCTAAATCTGTGTTGAGCTTTCTTAATATTACATTGTGCTTTGAACATTCTATTCTTTCATAACCAATAGTATGTATCCATCATTCAGTTATTCCTCTGACTGTGACAACTAAAAAGAGTAGCAAATACTTTGTTTATGTTTAGAATTTACCATTTCAGGAAAATGCAGTAAAAGTTTTGATGAAGAAATTAAAGTAATCCAACGGTTGAATGGTAGCGGAAAAACACAATATTTTATAATTTGTTTCTATTTAAGTAAATAGTTCTTACATCATAGGGAGTTTCAAGCACATAAATGCTAATAGACTTGAAATATGTGGTGGAAACTCAGATTTTAAGTATTTAGTAATTTAGATAGATTTATGTAATTAATTTATTTTAAAATAAGCTATAAATGTTTGCCTCAGGATAACAATTATGTGTTCCAGAGAGGGGAAAAAAAAAAAATTAAAATATTGTTGTGTCTCTAAGAATTCCTAAATTTTTTTATTTTGTTGGACTTTACCATCCACTGAGCATGACTTTGTAGTGTATTTAAGACCTTGTTCTTAGCTTTGCTTCATCTTGGATGAATGGAAAATCAGATGAACCATGAGCTGTTAGAATGAGAGGTCAATGTGAGCTTACGATTGATCATTTCCAGTGAAATAACTCTAACAATTCATCTGGTATAGTAAATATGGTGTCTGGACATACTTAGTTGTCAAGGATTTTGGAGTACAGCTGAAAGAGAGGAAAGAGAAAGCCATTTGACCTTCTGAAAACCTTAGTAGACTGAGCAGCCTCTTTTGGGACCTGAAAACAATCAGCTCTCTGCTTTACTCTTTTGGTTCTTGGACTGTAATTTTCAACTGTTCTTTGGTTTAAACCAAAGATTGTTTGCTATTAAATCAGGACTCCATAGTCTTTCTCTGGCCTCTGCTAGTGGCAATAAATAAATTGAATCACCAGTTTCATGGAATCTCATTAATTCTTTCCTGTGGAAAAGGAACAGATAAAAACACATCCATTTTACATAAAAGGCCCCAGACAGTAGTTTATATACTTTATATATGTATAATGGAATCCTGGAGTCCTTTATATTTGCATACAATAATATAAGTTTGTAACTTGGAGGGGAGGAGAGGGGAGGGGAGGAAGGCAGGAAGAGAAAGAAAGAAAGAAAAGAAAGAAAGAAAGAAAGAAAGAAAGAAAGAAAGAAAGAAAGAAAGAAAGAAAGAAAGA
>JAWWEW010000112.1:76705863-76718553 GCA_035583185.1 Anabacerthia variegaticeps | reverse complement strand
GTAGGAGCATTTCTGCTGTAAATATTGAATTATGACAAGTTCTAGAAGAATTTGTATAGCCAAGATATCTATGAACCATACCCATAAGGATTATATTCTATACAGTCTGAAAGCATTAGCACCAGAAAAATTCCACTTTGATTTAAAATGAAAATATTAGTTGGCCTATAGTAGGGTGACTGACCTAAATCAAATGTAATTGTATGCACTTAATGCAGTTTGAATCTAAATTATCTATGCTATAATGCTCCAAAAGGCATTAAGGAAAAAAAAAAAAAAAAAAAAGCTTGAGTTTCTTTCTATAACATTTTAAATCTGCAATTTGCATGTAAACCGTTGTTGAAAATTGTATTAGACAAATGAATAATTAAGAAAGAACAGGGTGGAAAAGAATAGTTGTCTTCTTGTGATCTCATGTGGGTGTTTTTAAATTAGGCTGAAACATTGCCATGGGTGACCTTCTGAAATGGCTAGTTGGTATTTTCCTATTCCCCTTTTATTTGCTGTTGTGGTTGTTGTTTTATTGCATAATAGTTCACAAGCATGGTAGGGAATTGACTGAAATTATTATCAATACAAACCTGAGATTTTTAATTTTAAAATGTTGTCACTAATGAGATAATTTATTTTTATTTTTTGAGACAGTTGGTCTGTGTGCATGAAAAGTGCTACAACACATTAATATTTGAACAACAAAGGCACCGAGAAAATCTTAGTGGATCAATTTAGGTATGAAAAGGCTATTTGTGTGGCAGATATTTAGTGTCTTCCAAAAGTCAGAAGCCCTGGGACTAGGCCAGAATGGCTATATTTGTAGTTTCTGAATTCTTACTACTATCTACCATTCCTTTGGGGTTTTTTGTTTTTTTTTGTTTTGTTTTGGTTTTGTTTTTTTTTAGCTCTTTATACTATGATTAGATACTTTCTCTTTTAAGTAGGTATATATAGAGAAAGTTTTAAAATGTAGACATATAGAAAAGTGCACATAAATCTTTATTCGTCTGAATTAACAGATACTTTCATGCATACACAAACCAAAATTTGGAGAGGAACTGAGGTCTTTCTCCTTACTGGAAAATTTAAAAAATATATTCATCACCTCAGAACTTACTTAAGGCTTTGCAGTCATCTCAAGACAGAAATATTGTCTCTTACTTGAAGAAATATTGCTGAACTCAAAAATTAAAATCCATATAATAAGTCAGATAACAAGACTAAGTAAAAATCAGGATGACTCTTAAATATAAGTGTCAGTAATCTTGCAGTAGTGAAATGAGTTGCATTTATTGCATGGCTGAATTAAATAAAAATGTCTCCTTCAGTGCTTAAAATGGAAGTTTAGCTTCTTAAGAAAAAAAAATGCGTCTCATTAACTAGCAAAATTGAAGGAACCATCAAGTTATGTTTATTGTTTTGAAGAAAAGTGTTCCTGACTACAGAAGATACTGGAATACACCCATCAGCTTTCATAATACCAATTGCATAACACGTTTGTTATTTAATTGAGAATATTTGATACATTGTATTAAAACCACAAAGCATCATGTTAAAAAAAAAAAAAAAGTATTTCAAAACATAATTATAGCTTTAAACGACATTTGGAATTTTTAAAATGTGAAATCCAAGCTGATGTAGAACACCCACACACATCTTTTCATACATATTTTAAGTGTTAAAAAAGGGCCAGTGCAGTCCTTTGTTCCAGTGTTAGTTTCATCCTAATTTATTTACATTGTTCTTGTCCTAGTTTCCTTTCCATTCCTATATACAGGGGCAAATTCAATTAATAGGTGGAAAGTATTTTCATTATAGTCTGGTAGCACTAACAGGCATTTTGTGTGGCTTATGTGACTCTCCTATCTAAAGCAGAGAGATTTTGTTGTGATAGCGCTAGTCAAAACAGGAGGGAATGAAGGAGGATAGGTCTATGAGGCAAACAGCACGGCAACGTCAGGTGAGACACTGTGACATGGAAGCCTGTGTCTGTGCGCCCGGGCAAGGGTGAACAGGAGGAAACCCAGCAGAGGTGAGAGGGAGTCAAGCTCTGATACCACTGTCTGCTCAGCCCACTTCCTACAAGAGGAAATTTGCTTCCGGCTTTTCCGTCTCTGGTTCACATAGTAACATTGAAGATAATTAACATAAGTCAGTTTAAAATATATTTACTGGGTAATACTAGTGAGGCAGATTTTATCATTTTAGTCTAACTCTTACCAGAATAAATTCTTATTCAGATTAAGTTTGAGGAACCATGGAAACTACAGAAGTCTTACACTATGCCAGCGCAAACATTTACCCTTGCTGAAAAAGGTTATGTGTATACATTATCTTGTTTCTTACTGGAAGTGGTAAGACTAATTATGGGATCCAAAAATTGTAATCATTGGTCTGCTCATGATTCCTTTCTCGTAGGAGCAATAGATCACAAGTGTCTAACTCTGTTTGTATGAGGCATTCAAATTACGTAGCGAGACTGAGGCTGTACTGAACACCACACCTACCACGATATCATTAATAATCATTCACATTGTGGTTGCGAATGACAGGATTGCCAAGAAAAATAGTTAAGTAAATAGCATTATCTCTTGGCCTATAAAGTAATCAGATAATTTCTCAAGATTTTTAAACAATCCATTAATGTAAGCCATTACTTAGCAGTTATTTGACTACATGTAACCATTGCTTAATTTCAGCACAACGTAAAGAGTGGGGGGTGCTGTGCTGCCTCACTGCCAGATGTCAGTCACTGTGTATTTTAATCAGTACTTCATACACATTAGCACCAGTTGTAATAAACAGTTTCAGTCACCTATCTGCACAGCTGCCTTTTAGAAACCGCAAATCAGAATACCATCTTTGCAGAGCCTTCATATGCTAAAACACCCATATACATATGTCTATACATACAGGTATGTGTTTATGTATGTGCATTTTTGAAAGCCCTATTTCCATATCTCTGCACTGTGGAGAAACGGAGGAGCTGTATTAATGAAGCTTCCAAGTTGGGGAGGGGAGACAGAGTAGAAAGGGAAAAAGAAGTTAAAATGTATAGTTGAAGGATAAATGTCAAGTGATGAGAATAGGAAAGGATAAAGAGGCAAGTCACAGTACATATGATTTACTAGGTTATCATCACGAATCCTGAAACCAGACTTGCACTTCAATCAGCCTGCATAACTGAAGGAATCACTTCAGACTGATAACTTTCATTCAGAGCAAGCCTGTTCAGAATCTTAGACTCAGTGAAATATCTGTCTTGCATGCACATTATTGTTCATAAAGAAGCAGCAATGGTTTAAAACAGGCTTTACTTTTTTCCTTCGAATTTTCTTTAAGATACTTTACATTCTTTCTTTCAATAGACTTCAATATGGAGACCTAGCGGAGAGGGATTATCATAGTTTAACAAAGTGAAAAACTAATTGAATCATTAACTACCCTTTCAGATTCAAATGTCTTCCTCTCACTTGCACTCTTGTTTATACTTCTGCTTTAGTCTTGCAGATCTCTCTTTAGTTAACCTTGTTTGTAAAACTCCTTAGATTGTAGCTCTACCCTGAAGAGGTCATGTGAAAATGCACATCAAAATGTGAGTGAATGTCAAGGCTTTCTATGTTATTGGTCATACATTTTTTTTTTCCAGTAAGACTTTTTTCTTGGTGATTGGACACACAACAACAACAACAACAACAACAACAACAACAACAACAACAACAACAGTGTGATTTTGTGACTCAACTCTATTTATAGAACTTTTTGTTTAATACCGCTTTCAACTTCCAATGAATAATAGACGTTGTTGAACAAAATGTATGAGTAAACACAATATAAGTATCAAACAAATAATGACTATGATTTTGCAATTTAAAAATGTTTTGCAATTTAAAAATTTAAAAAAGTTTCTGCAAAGAGTGGCCTGAATTTAAGTGTCTGACAATAATTTTTGTTTCAATTATCTGTTCTTCTGCCTGAATATCCTGTTAAATCTCACACTGTAAATCTCATTCTGGTCAAGTGATACTTTAGATTGGAAAGTAAAAATTAACTGGTTCTTCAATGTGACCACAGCTGAATGAATTAGCAGATGAACAAACTTCACAGCAACTATTAGCTCCACAGTTATCAATTAAAATAACATAGTTACGAACCATAGGACATTTACCAGTTTAGGGTTAGCAGCAAACACTTGTGTAAGGTGAATGTGTATTTGAACATACAAAGGCAGAAACTATGGTGCAATTCCTCTCAAAAATGCAGTGTGATTTTCTTCCAGGAGTAATCAATACTACTAGGAGAACCAAATATTGATTGCATCTTTGTATTTGCCTATGTACAGAATATATTTATATATATATATTTAAAATTTTGCTTTCTTAACTGTTCTTTCCTACATGAAAGAGACAGAAACTACAGACATAAGAAGATCAGTGCCAGAACAGCATACCCATTCACACATAGGAGTCCATATTTTAATCCAGCTGACTCATTTTTATTCTCTTTTGTAACCTTTCCGGCAGATCAAAGGCAATCTGCAAGTATAAGTAAAATGTACCACACACTAAAACTTCACTGAGAAAAAACCTAAGCAAACAAAATTCATGTATATTCAAGTAAACTTTCAGTCTTCTTTTGTATAGGAACAATTTTTTGGAAAAAAAATAATTTTTTTTTTAAATAAAACAATACATTTATCAGTTTAGAAAGCTGAGAAGGGGCAAAAACACACCTGAGGCTACTGCAGCCCCCTGAAAATTCACTTCCCCTCTGACAAACCACCAGACTCTCTTCAACTCTCCTTCCAAGCCTGCCTAGAAAGTAACCTACAACATAACCTGCTTCCTGTTGTTCCCATATCCTCCTTCAACACAACTGACCACCCTCAATACTCTAGAGGTCCTGCTGCTGTATTTTTTTTTCATATTGCAATCACCAGTACAGAAGGAAAAGGCTTCACTTTAGCCAAGGGGAACATTCATTAAAGATGAAGAGCAGTTTGATCACTCTTTCAAGTGTAATAATCTTCCTTTAACACAGAATAACAAGCGTCACAACAAGTGTCATTCGTGCATATGAGGATAGATATGCTGAGGTGTAGCTACACATAACCAGCATTTTGGGGCAGGGAGCTACCTCATTCATGATCTGCAGATCTCAGGCTTATTGTTGACATTGAAGCTATGCTGGAACAGGTATTTTTGGTCAGTAAAATCATTAATTATTCCTGATGGGGCAGCTAAAAATGGCTCCTTTCGCCCCATAATCTCCTGTCTTCCTCCCTCTTGGGAACTGTATCATCCATGTGCAGCTTGTACACACATACACATATACACACATGGTCTGTTTCTCTCTCTCACACACTCCCCATGTGGACTCCAGAGGTTCCCCAAGCACAGTATTAACTTCTATTTGTTGGTTCAGCAGTACAGGCTAAGTCAATGCAACAGCTATGAGAAGCTGATTACCAAAGCCTATTTTCTTGTAAGAATTTAGTCCTCACTATAAGCACTATATCCATGGACATTTTGACATCTCACACATGATTTCCAGTTACTTCTTGTTTCTGTAGTAGGATAACAACAGTTAAAATAACAGTTTTTTTGGTTTTTGGTTGTTTTTTGTTGGTTTTTTTTTTAATATATCACAGACAGATTCAGATCTATGTAACAGTAAAGAAGTATGGAAATTTATCTATCTATCTATCTATCTATCTACCTACCTACCTACCTACCTACCTACCTATCTATCTAATCTATCTTTCCATCCACATCTGCATCACAAATTTCAATTTCTAAAGAACAAAGGATCAGGTATAATGTCTGTAATTTTGACTTAAAGAGATTTTTCTTGGTACTTTTCATTTGATATTTTTTAAGCTGAACTCATGATCTCTTAAATAAATCATAAAAGATAAGAAGTAAAGAGGTTTTATGTCATGGGCTAATTAATATGATATGAATGGCATTTAATAGGTTCTTATCAACTAATTATACGGGATTTTCAATATTCTTATAAAATTCAGCAGTATCAGCAGTAGGCAGCTACTTTAACATGAGAAAAATGGCCTTTTCCCAGTGAACAATTAATCCTAAAATAAAATGAAAAGTTTGTGAAGCCTGTAACAGCTTATTCATAATGCTGCTTAAAAGTTTAAAAGTCCTTGTCACTTGATAACCTACAAGGTTTAAATTTGCTGTGTGCTTTTAATACGCAGTTCTTCTGGCATTTACATATTGTTTTTTAATCCTCATATCACACTTGGAGTGGGAAAATAAATTTTAAAAGGGAAATAATCTTTATGTTACTTTGATACAGCAGAGCAAGTGGGAATTATGACTGGGCCAATGAAGCAGTTACATGAAAACTGTAAGCTGCGTGTCCTCTCCATGCTTCAGAGGTATTTTCAGGGTAACATGTAAATCTCTCTGGCTTGATTCTCATGCATTACATTTTGTGCTTGAGGATGGGTAAATGCAGAGAATTTGGGAAGTAACAGAAAGTAACAGTCCAGTTCATCTGACTTTCATTTCCTTGCAGTGACTTCCACTTGCAGTTAAAAACATAGAAGTTGAAAGCAAATAAATGAAGTAAAAATTTACAAGAAAATCAGATTTTTTTTCTCCAAGATGTCCTTGAGGCAAAATCCATTTTTCATTGCAGACCAACTTAAAGGAATGAAATAATCATAACAAAAAAGGTCATCATAGCTGTCAAATTGGGTATAGCCAACATAATAAATGTTTTTTAGCTTCCCTTTAACACATAGAATCACAGAAGGGCTTAGATAGGAAGCCATCTTCCAATCTAAGAACTATCTTAGAGATCATCTAGTTCCAATCTAGTTGCCATGGACAGGGACACATTCCACTCTACCAGATTGCTCAAAGCCACATCCAGCTTGGCCTTGAACACAACCAGGGTTGGGGCATCCACAGCTTCTTTGGGCAACTTGTTCCAGTGCCTCATCACCCTCACAGTAGAGAATTTCTTCCTAATATTTAGTCTAAACCTACCTTCTTTCAGTTTAAAGTCATTCTGTTCATCCTATCACTACATGCCCTTGTGAAAAGTCTCTCTCCATCTTTCTCGTAGGCTCTCTTCAGGTACTGGAAGGCCATAATTAGGTCAACCCAAAGCCTTTTCTTTTCCAGGCTGAACAAACCCAATTCTCTCAGCCTTTCCTCATAGAAGGGGTTCTCCCTTGCTCTGATTAGCTTGGTGACCCTCCTCCATACTAACTCCAAGAGGTCAATATCCTTCCTGTGTTACGACCCCAAAGCTGAATGCAGTACTTGAGGTGGGATTTCACCAGAGTAGAGCAGAGGGGCAGAGTCACCTTCCTCAATCTGCTGACCATGCTTCTTTTCATGCGTCTCAGGATACAATTGGTTTTCTGGACTGCAATGGCACATTGATGGGTCATGTCCATCTTCTCATCCCCCACCGCCCCCAACTACTTCTCATTAGGTCTGCTCTGCCTGTTCATCTTCCATCCTGTATTGGTACCCTGACCTAAAGTGCAGCACCTTGCACTTGGTCTTGTTAAGCCTCATAAGATTCCCATAGGTCCACTCCTTGAGCTTGTCCAGACCCCTCCAGAAGTCATCCCACCCCTCAGGTGTGTCAGTTGCACCGCTTGGTTTGGTGTTGTCTGCAAACCTCCTGAGAGTAGACTCAATTCCTTTATCTATGTCATTAATGAAGATAATAACTAACACTGGTTTCAATACAGACTCCTGAGGGACACATCTAGCAGAAAAGAAAAGAAGAGTAGTCTCATTGCATAGTCTGAGTAGACATCTGTTGCACACTCTGAAGATAATTTTACATGCTTTATTTGCATACCAAATTCTCCTTTTTCCTAGAAAGTCCATGAAGTTGAAAATATGGGAAAATTATTTTGAAAGCGATGTATTTCAAAGAAGTCTTTCCTAAAATGATTCATCATTAGTTATGTTACCATACCGATATGTTAAAATGTCTGTCTATGAATCTTTCCTACAAAGTGTTGTGTGAGGGGGAAAAAAGTTATTTAGGTCATTCTTATTACTATCATCTAAACCACAATAATGCCTTGAATAGCATCAAACCATTCTTCCTAACTGCATGCAAACAAATAACAAGGAAATTCTCCCCACTGCAAAGAACTTGCAATCTCATTATAAGACGATAGACACCAGATGGATACAACAAACAGATGGGGGAAGAATAAGGTAGCAATGAGATGATTATAATCAGCATGATAAGCAGTGATGCATACCAGCAAACCGGCTGTGCATGCATGTAAAATTAACATAAATACTATTTATGCGATATTAACTAATTCAGATTGACTGATATTGTCAGTTTAGAACAACAAGTAATGAAGTTTAGAACAACAAGTTCAGTCAGTGAGAACTTGATGACCCCCAGGTATCACTGGGGAGAAGTACTATAGATGCCTGATGATACTTTCAGTCAGTAACTGGTTTGCTGAATTTTTGTGAAGTGATCATTTCCACGTTACTGGGAATTAAAAGGTGAGGAAGGAAGTTCATGTCAGAAAAGCTCATCCTTCTGTTTGATGTGGTTTTCTTTCCAAATAAAAGTAAGGAAAATGAGCACAGGATATGTCTTGGATAGAATATACTCTGAATGAGGAAGCAGTCTGAAAGGCTTCATTGCTAAACATCTGAGGCCATTTCATTTACTGTTAGAACAGAATTTCAAAAGACAATTCAAGTCATAATGGCAAAACTACTTTAGAAAACACTGGAACAGTCTTGGAAGGTATTTGATAGATGTTCTTTCTATCTCAAAAAAAAAAAAAAAAGAAAAGAGAGAGAGAGACTGAAACACTTTAAAAATATCTTCTAACTTTTAGGACCTGCACTTCCACAAATATTCAGATGGCAAATACTAGTGGAAAAGTATGTTTGTATCTAACTCTTTTTGTTGTTGCAAAGAAAAATGTCTAAAGGTGAAAATACAATTTTAAATTTAATTTAAATGTATATAAAGCAGGTAATTCTGCATACTCATTTGTTTTTTGTGTGTTAAGCAAAAAACTGTCAGGAACATTGAGCTGCAGCCACCTCTGGCCTCACGACAGTTTTTTCTATCACAGGATGGCTGAGCTTCAAGAAGTGTTATGAAAATGACAAAGTTCTGCAAACTGCAGCACATATTTTTGTAAAGAATTAAATAGTGAAAAACTACATCTGAAGTGTAATACAAAAATTGTTTGGAAAAAGGTGTCCCATACTCAAGTAAATCACATTCTTCCCAGTGTGGCTTTCAAGGAATGACTTGAAGGATGTTACTCTTACTTTTTTATAAATACCTATACAATCATGAACAGTATGTGGTATTGTGGATTTGAAACAGATCTTCTTATGATTATACTATTGCATTGCCAAGAGGGATTGCAATGAATAGAAGAGCTAGTTTTAATTTTTCATGCAATTTTAATTCTGACTGCTTAAACAAGTATATATTTCTCATGAGTACTTTAGGACTCTGAGTGTTAATGTTGTTAAAATTCATTTAGTTTCCTAATTTAATTCAGGACTTTTATGTAAAAAATACTATGAGGAAAAGGACTTCTAACCCATTGCAAACAAATTAAAAGAAGAATTTTTCAAATGGATTAGTATTCTGTTATTGATGTAATTTATTGTTAACAAGATTACACTTTTCCCCAAGATTATTTATTTAAAAATATTTTTTCTTTTCACAGTCTATTTCATTTTAGCTATAGATATATCTGTGGTTTTAATAGCCATAACTACAAAAAAGTTATTACATTCAAACAAAAGGATTTTTAAAGACATGTCACTTTAACATAAAGTCTTCACATGATGGGGACATGTGAACACCTACTAAAGACATAAATGTATTAAGAAATTTTTCTTTTTTTTTTTTTTTTTAAAAAAAGATATATTGTAAATTCATTTATACATACAAATGAAAGTAACTCAGTCATTCTGCTGCTGTTATTTCAATTCTCTGAAGGAGGGCAAGCTGGAAATTGAAAGAGACAAAACTAGGCCCAGACCTCCCTTAACACTATGAAATGGTTCTTTGGCTATGATAGAATTGTATCCATTGGAGCCTTTGAAAATGTCCATAGTACTTCTGTAGACAGGTAGGTTAATTTAAGCAGTTTCTTTAATGAAGCCTGCAGTTTCTTGCCTGATACATCTGCTAGATTATTATGCTTGATGGCTTTTAGATCCAGATGTTAGTCATGATTCAGGTGAAGTTGCATGATCATTAAAAATACTAAAAGTTAAGATGTTAACATCAAAATTTTATAATGTTCATGTAATTTCACTAATATTAAAGTTGTCTTATTTCTTTGATGTAGTGGTATCCAAAGTAATGTACTACATTAGAAAACAGCAGTTTGTCTTTTGTTTGAAAAATTAAAACAATCCTACTATTCCATTGCTTTGAAATTTTGCTTTTTATTTTTTCAATATTTATGTCCTTTTCAACAGTAAATATTAATACACAAATACACCTTCTTCCCTAAACTCAGAGAAAATAAACTAAGAAGTAATAAAGTAATTAAAAAGAAAGAGCAATAAAGAAGAACAATAAACAGGAAAAAAAAGTACATAAATGAACAAAAATAAGGGTATAAAAAATAGACTGGAAAGACAGAGATAGGAACATTCCTGAATATTTGATTTAATGGAAATAGTGTATAGCAGAATATTGTTATATGTAGCTCTTTAATTCCAGCTGCAGTTAGGGTTTGAATATGCATTGCTGAAACAGATGATTGCCTTCTTTATGAAGGGGATAAATGTTATGAAGTATTCCACCATTTCCAGATTATGTCAAAGGAAGAAGAATGTTTCTAGTTGAAGCAATATACCTTTCTATTGTTTGTGGATATTGTAAGAATTTGCAGGTTTTCTGCCTTTCTCTACCTATCTAGTTCTTACCACCAGAAAAAATAAATCCCAAGTCATTCCAGAACAAGGACCTGAAGGGGAAAGAAACAGTGTCTTTGTTCACAATGCCTCTGCCATATCGTTATATATGAAGATCTCAGATTCATTGTGACTGTTGAGAGACAGCGTAGAATCATCAGTGCCCTTTAGTATATACACACAATTTCTGAGGTTATTCAGGCATAGATTCTTTATAACTTTGCCTGTCAGATATTATACTAAATTTCATAGATTTATCAAAATATTTAATTTATTCACCAAAGGCTAACATCAGTTGCAATTAATGCAAACATTATTTTCAAATCTCTTGTAGGATCTTATCTTTTGTATATCCAAGGAAAGAGAAGAATAGAAGGACATGAGAAAGTTGTCAGGAGTTTCTCTTGTTTCTCTTTTACATTTTAAAACTTATTTACAAACTACTCACATGTTTAAACTTTGTCAGCTTTAACCAGTACAAATTAACTCAATTGCAAATATTTGGTAGCTTACAGTTTATCTGTCTACATTGCTTATATATCATTTTTCTGATTGTTTGATATAAATCTGATAAAACCAGATCACCTAAAAAGTCTCTTAGTTACCATGGTTAACATACTGCAAAGAAGAAAAAGTACCAAATGAATGGGATAATTGCAGATATTCATGTATCAATGAAAAACGTCTTACAATATTCAGTCAGGGTTATAGGGATTTTTTTTTTCCAAAGACGACACTAAAACTGCTTTAAAATGTTAGTCTGATGTTGAACATTTGGTTTAGTAACATAAGACACAGCTGTTGTAGAGTTAGGGCATTAAGATAGGAAAACATTTAACAGACATTTAGAATGGAAGCTAGAACACCAGTTTTGCATCCTGTTTATGCAACTATGTTTTTCTGGTTTTATATTGCACCTAAGGTCATACACAAAGTATTTTTGTATTCCACATTGATACAATAGAAATTTTTTTCATTTCTTTTTTTTTTTTTTTTTTTTTTTTAAAAAAAAAATTGAGAGGGTTTTACTTATTCCAGACTATTTTGGAATATGAATGCAATTTACTTCTTCTAAGTCAGTAGCATTGTGAGTTTTGTTATTGTCTGTCAACAGTAAACATATTAATACAATAAAAATGGAAGAACAGTTCTGCAAACAGGAAAGCATACCCCCTCTCTTCTCAGGTCTGAATACTGACAGCACGAAAGGTATTTGGACAGTGGTTGGACGCCTTATGGTTACATGTCTCAAATTCAGAGCACTGAATTAGTCTCAAGCTGCCTAGATGTTGTAGGATTGTTTCTGGGCACCTAGGAGTGAAATATACAGCTGACTATAGATTAAGCAGAGAAATGACCAGGTTAGACAATAAGGTCATGCCTATAATTGTCTTTGCTGGACTTTTCTGTAGCTGTAGTCTTCAGTAAGATGTCCAGGGGAAACTGAAAATCCCATCTGAAAATGCAGATCTCTTCTCAGCTCAGACACTTTAATTATGCCCCTGAGCAGAGTCGACCAACATTTGTTTCTTATGGAAAAAGATCTGAGTATGAGAAACGAAGGGAGTGGCTGACTGACAACTGCTGCCTGATAGGTAAGTATAGAGAAAACCTTCTGTGAGAGCAGCAAATTGCAATATTCCATGCTCCTTGGCCCGAGGATATATAGAAGGATAAGTTAGCATATGCTACCTAGCTCTCCAGTCAGGGAAGGAAGGGTCACAGGAGACAGAAAGAAAGACATAGCTCTATATCCCCATGATCAAGACTT
>JAWWEW010000112.1:76597760-76705802 GCA_035583185.1 Anabacerthia variegaticeps | reverse complement strand
AGCTCTCCAGTCAGGGAAGGAAGGGTCACAGGAGACAGAAAGAAAGACATAGCTCTATATCCCCATGATCAAGACTTTCACAATAGAGATGGGAGATCTCTCAGATTCACCAGAAATATTCCTTCAACAACAAAACCTGAGCTGAAAAATCTGTGTCCTACCTGTGAAAGTGTTGTTCTGCAGGTATGGCAAAGCAAGGGCACTAATGGGAACAACTGTCCCTGCCCAGCCCCTCTCAAGGGCTCCCCCCACCCTGCTCATGACCCAGGACTGCACTTCAGGCTGTCATCCCAGACCGGCCTTGGTCCACCCTGACCAGGTGTGTGCTTGGTGGCCATGGCTGTGGCTGTTCTGCTGCCACCAGTTTCTCTGCTCCTGGCTGGGTGGTGGAACAGGTCCTGGCTGGTGTCTGCCGGGGAGTCCCCAGGTCCCAGGGGCCCTGACAAGGAGTACATCTGGAATAGTTTATACTTTGAGTGAAACAGCTGTCAAACACAAGCTGGGCTTGGAATGTCTTTAAAATTGGATATTGGTAACTCTTTTTAATGTCATTTTTACACTATTTTGAAAGTGAAAGTTGAGAATTTGTAACTCCATGTGCCAAGGAAGAAACTGAATCTGTTTCTGAGAGGAGCATGTCATCTGCTAGACAGTTACACAAGGTTCCTAGACTGACATCGATCCCCCTCCTCTGGACTTCTCCTTTTGGTGAATTTGACCATGGCTGCTACATTTTGTATTACTGGAGTGTATTAATCCTGTGGTAGCCCAGGGGCCATGCTGGGCACAAGGCTGTAGAGATTGTAGATTTTAAGCAGCTTAAGCAGCTGGTGAACACCTAGGTGCTCACATCAGATAAGAGGCAATGCTTTAGGGTCTGATTTGTAGCAGAATCTTAAGTGCCTAAGCAATTTGTGAGGCAAAAATATGTTCCCTGAACAGGATAAGTGTTGGTTTTACAGACTTAGAGATCTAAATCTTGTTTTGGATCTTGTCCTCAATTCATACCTTTAAAACGTTAAATAGTCTCTATCCAGGATAGCTATTCTTCAAGAGGCACATCACTGCTGACAACTGTAATCCTCATGTCCAGACAAAAATCTCCAAAGAGAAAACTCCCCTCTCCTAGAGGGACATGCCTTTAACAAAGCTGGCCATGTTAATTACTGTAATTATTCTTCAAAAGGAGTTTACTAGAACAACTTCCCATGGGAAAGGAAAACCACTTCTTCAATCTTCTCTATCTTAACATAAACAAGTATAGTGATAATATACTTAATAAATGGAAAATGTGTTCCTTCATAGTTTGGGTTTTCAGAGGCAGATGGCAAACCGAAGTTAATTTCTAACTTAGTGCAGTTATAGAAGTTTCTCAGATCCTGAACTAAGTCTGCGTACGTGCCTAAGTAGGTTCAACAGCTCTGATGATTTGTCTGTACTGAGCAGTGATCTGAACCAAGCATATACAGCAAATGTATTTGTGTATAACCAGGTATAAGGATGCATAAGCATAATTTTCTGGATGGGACTGGCAAATTGGTGGAGTTATGATCACAGAGGACATTAGCTGACTCTTCAGAAAGTTAATTGCTTCAACAGGTATTGAATACTGTAAATGCCTTTTGGAAAGTTTGTAGGTCCTAGATCATTTCAGCTGTGAATAAGAGGTAAGAGGATAGGACTTGGTCCAATCCAGGTGACAGTCAAACACAAGCCTCTCAAAGCAGTGGTATAAGGCATAGAAACATAGAGAATGGAACAGAGGAAGGAAATAAACATCTGCAGGATATGTTCCTCAGAATATGGTCCAAACTCTTATAGAACATGAAACCTCAAGCATTTTGGTACTTCTTTATTGCTGTTACTTCTGACAGGATAAGAACTGGAAGCAGTAGAGGAATGATTATAGGAAAACATTGCTAGCTGAGCTATTTAAAGATGTGAAGATAGATCTAAAAAAGAATTTTCTTTTATGCACAATACAAGTAGTTTCTATCTTTGCAAAACAGGAAACTTTTCTTCAAATAATCTTTCCTTATTCATAACCATGCCTTCTCTGTCACACTCTCTGTCACACTTTCAGCAAGAGAGAAGTTTACTTCTGAACTTCCTGACGTGTTTTGTGTTCTTATTAAACAAAAAATCCAAGTGAACAAACCAAAAACCCCAAACAAAAACAAAAAAGACCTCAACCAACCAACAAACAAAACCCAAATCCAAAACCAACCAAACAAAAAGAAAACAAAAAAACAGTAGGAACTGAAATTTTAAACAATATACAAGGGTTTTGTTACAGTAATCAGCTCGTGTAAATGCAGACTTGTGTGCAAGAAAGCCCATTTAGAAGCTGAGTGCTAAGAAGATTTGTGATCAACTCCATTTATCCCTGAAGGACAGATGATTCTCCGCAGAATACATTGACCCTTTCCAGGCTCCGAAAACTCATTCAGTGGTCTTAAACATGTCTGTTTGGAAGCTCCTTCTCCCCAGTATAGCTTGGGAGCTGAGGGGGAAGAGGCAAGGCATCTTTGTCTAAGGCTTCGACTCACTTAGACTTACCACAATTATTTTCCTATTTAGTTTGTTCAGTTGTTGGATAGCTCAGTAGGTAAAGCCAAGGATTAAAAAGCAAGAAAGAAAATAAGAGGTGGTCTGATATAGGCTGAGCTGTAGTCTAAACAAGGAGAGAGTGACTGTGCATTATCTTCATGTGAATGGAGATTCCTGGGATAATGCTTTTGGCTCTTAACTGCAAGCAAAAGACTTTACCAATAGCCACCCATTGTCCTGCTTTTGTCAAGACTGAAATAAGAGAAGACGAGCTTTTCAGGTCCGGTCTGTGAGGATGGCAGGGTGGAATGCAGTTGGATTCCAGCTGAGTGTTTGATGTCTTCATTTTTGAGGCCTCTTCTGAAAAAGAGCTGGCAGGAAAGTGTGGCCTTACATAGAAAAAGGGCAAGTCCTGGAGCAAGTTCCTTCCCTAGTAATGAGTAGACATCCAATTCTATTATAATAATGTGCTTTCATTGCCACAGTGGAGCTAATAGAGTTGTGGTGACTTCACACCTGCTGCAGCCTGGAAAATAAAAAAAAAAAGTCACCATGAAATCTCCCAGAAGGCTACTGCTGTCTACAGGCAAGAGTGCAAGTGACAGATAAAGTGTCTGACAATGACATATTTCTTTAGGACTGCCGTGAAATGACTAGAATGCTGTAGTATAATCTCCAAATTCCCTGCCTCTGAATAATATGAAAAAGGCAAAGAAATGATACATACAATTAAATGTTATCATGTCTTTTCCTGATTTTCTGTGGAGCACTAGTATTCCATATGAGAAGTGTAAGATTTAAGCTCCTCAAGTCCATGTATGCCTATTCAATTCCATACCCGCTTTTATTACCGTTAGAAAAGAACCCTTAGAATCTTACAGTTTACATTCATTTTCAAATGAGAATTTGTTTAAAAAAAAAATGTCAAGATCGATGGAAGTGTTTCCAATGGCACAGGACTGTGTTATTGCTTTTCTCCAGATTCCACTGATAAACACGAGCTATGTTTTCTTAAACAGCAAGATGCCATCTTTTTGACAGATACAGTATGTAGTTATGTCACAGCATTATGATAAACCTTATAGGGAAGACACAGCAGGGTCAGAGAGTTTCTACATTCCCAGCACAGTTTCCATGAAAGGATTGTTTACATGACCTGCAGCTCAAGGTTTAAATATATGCAGCAGTTTTGCTGTTAACTCCCTGAACTTTCTTGCTGAGCAGCCTGTGACCAGCGAAATTGTACTTGACTTGTTACAGTGTTAGTGTTAACATTTTCTTGTCTTGTCAGCTGTTTTGGACATCTGCTGTGTTCTATAAAATGACTGCACAGGGGTGGTTGAGGGGTTTTGTTTGGTCTGTTTGATCCTGAGGAACATAAATAGTAGTCTGTCCTTTTGTTTATATTGGTTGAGGGTGGATGAGAGATGAGAAGGAAATGTTGGATATCAAGCCAATAAAAATGAGTAAGATTCTTGCTTGACAAGTGCTGTATTTGTGTTTTGTGACTCCTTTTCAAATCTGTAATATATATGTAGAGAAGGAAGAAGGTACGTATGACCTAATGTTTTGCTAAGGTGGGTTTATAGAACTGACTCAGAACTCACTGTACTCATATAAGCTTTTCATAATCATAGTTAATATCTTTTGGCTGAGATGGGATTGTATTATGCATCAGAAGCCTACTATACTCTGGAGAAATTAAACTGTCTAAAATGCCTTGAATGTTTGCAGAGCACTTTCTGTTACTCTCAACAAGGCCTAATTAAAATAAGAATGCAGAGCAGATAGGACACTAACCAATGACTAGTTGAAATTTATGTACAAAACATAGGCCAGATCCAATTGCTTGTTGCCCATCCTAAAATATCTTATTTTCCCCTTAGTTGTTCTGAGAATATTCTGCCACAGTTTATATCCATAACCTTTAAAGCAAATTTAGAAGGGTTATTATTGGTCCTAGTCTACAAAGTTATGGAGATTCATGGAGAAAAGCATTTATTTCTCAAGTCCAAATAGTTAACCTAAGAGAACAATTCAAGACTAAGTCTGAAGTGTTGGCCATTGAAGGATCAAGTCCATATTCACTCACTAGTTTAAAAGTGCATAAAGCATTAGAAGCCACATCAACACAAAGATGAGTGTGGGCTGCAAAACTGCCCATAAATCTTGGCTGTAGGATCACTATAACTTCTTTAGTGCTGTGGTTAAACATTCAGAGATGTCTCCTCTACCCTGTTTACAGCTATCTTGATTATGCTTATAACATATTACCCTTGCTTTTTGTGACTGATAGGCCAATTACTATCCACAGAAGAATGTTGCTTCCTCAGAAACTCTAATTAGTTTGCAAGTTTTGAAGGACTTTCTGAACAAAACTCAAAAGTCTGGGGAACTGCTCATTGCAGCCCTAATTTTGTGTCATTGTTCAAAATTTTCAAGAGTTCTTTAAAAGAAAGACTAGTTAAGATTGTAAATAACTAACAGAGTATACTTGAAGATTAAAACATTATGGCTTTGATTTATTAGAAGTTACTCACTTGAAACATTTGACCTTGCTTAGATGTTTTTTTCTTTATTTTTTTTTTTAAACTTGTTGACCTTCAGTTAAGTTCAAGCATGTTTCATGCCTTTGCAAAAAATGATATGATTAGGGTTGTATTCATAATGTGATGTCGTGTCCCAGATATGCCTCTTAAAAAAGGGTTATATATTTAAAATATTTTGTTTTCAAACATGAACTAAATTCTTCCCAGTTATTTTTCTTTTGCATGAGTATATATGGCAATTATCTCAAACCAGACGTGCTACATGTATTTTTCCCCTTTTTGCATTGACTGTAATTGACATGTCTTCAGTAGTTGCACAGGAACTGCAACTCAGCTATACAAACAGACTCTGCTGATCCTTCTCTCTAAAAATTAATTTAATAAGCATTGTCTCCTTAGTTATTGGGAACTCTCTTTTTAGTGTATTGTTACTTCATTGCTGACTTGAGGTCTTCAACAACTTAAAATAATCCCCCAAAATGCTCTGTGACTCACCTTTTTCAGCTTTTTGCAGTAAATCAGCCACATCTGAAGCCATGTAAATGAAACAAACATTTGTCCATCTGAATGTAAATTCTGGATGAATGTCAATATATACCTTCTTCCCCAGAGTAAAAATTGTAAGGTAGCAACTCAGTCATGCAGTCTAGATATTGACAAGATGGGCTGAAAGCTCAGCAGTCAGATATGAGAGAAATGAGGCAGAGGATAAGTCTTAGTCTTAGTGGTCCTGCATGAATTAGCTTAGCAAGAGTAGGGAGGGCCTGGGTATTCTTTATGACAAAAATGTCAGAGATGGTCAAAGGAATGCTGCCAAAGAACATTCCTATGGAAGGCAGAGCACAGCATCAGTGACACCACGACAAGTGCCTGGCCAGTTGCTAACTGTAAACAGAAAGCACAATAGGAAAATGAACATTTTTCACAATCACTTTTGAAAGAAAAACATAAGCACTATTCTTGCCCTGCAATGTTTCCTGCCATGCACCTGTCTCAGACCTGCCAACTTACCTGGTTTCACCCTGTGCTCACTTAGATTTGTTCATTTAGGTCTCTGGTGCTTCAGGGACTGTTAATCCTGGAAACTCACAGGGAATCTCAGGTTTTGATCTCTCCACCTTTTCAGCATGTCCCACAGATGGATATGACAGCTGTTTGCATCTGACAGATTAAATATGGTAACTGAACTTGCTGTGTGTGCACTCAGCCAGTCCTTGAACTAGAACCCTGGGGGCGTATAGAAAGCAGGTTTACCAAGTGAGTCAAAAGGGAGCCTTCCACTAATAGCTGTGCTAAGCTTCCCTCAGTTTGAAGTCACTTATTTTCAAGTCTTACAGCAGTTCTTTGACAGGGAGGATTTTTTTCCTGTGATGAAACAAGAAACAGAGCTGATGTTAATAAGAAGAGAGGTGCTTTACTTTACCACACTGAAATTATGTGTCTGTTTTATTGCAGCAGGCTCATGGCTGTGAATGATGTCATTAGTGCCTCACTGTGGAAATGTGACTTGTAACAGGACTTGAGAGGGAGAGAGGAGACTGAAGAGCTGCTTTCTTCCCTCCATTCAATTAAGTGAACTAAATCTTTACAGAATTTTAAAACATAAGGAAGACCTGTCTTTGTGACCTGATAAAATCTGGTCAAGGCTGGTTGAAGCCCAAACTATTTGCTGCACACGTGTATCTATGTAACTTAATAACAATTCTGGGATTGTGAAAAAAATCAATAATTTTTAAAAATAGAGCCTAATGGTAGTTTCCTGAAATTGTCCTTTCAGGCAGGTTTCAGCATCTCTTTAAAGCTCATGTCAGAGCTTTAAAGGAAAATGTTTCCTCTGACCTAGGAATAAATGGCAGTGTTTTGATGAAACAGATGAAAACAGAGATGAAATCTGTTGGGTTGTCCACTCTATTCTCACATTTTACATACACAAAAAGGCATCTAAAATATGATTTTGTCGCTTAAATTATTCCAAGAAAATTATATACTCAACTCCAGACAAATGTAATTTCTCTCTTTTTTATCTTTTTCCTCACCTGCATTGCAAGAAAGCTACATTTTAGAGAAAAGTAGGAAACCTAACCCGAATTATTTCTCTCTGTTCATTCTTCTGGTAGCTAAAGCAAACTCGGGGCAGGCATATCTGAACAATGCAGCTGTGGCAGCTGTGGAGCCATGAGTCTAGCTTCTTCTTAAAGGACTTGCTCTGCCTCACAAAATCAGCAGGAACTTAATCATGCTTCAAAACAGATTTCTGGCAACTAATGAGGTGGAATTCTGTGACTATTTTGATGTTTTCTGCCTCTTCACCTAGGAAAGTTTCTTAGGGGTTTAAGTTTTATGTTGCATAATGCCTAAATACTAAACTGGTGAATGGAATAATATTTTTAGTGGATTTTTTTTCTCTTTTATTGATTTAAAAATGAATTTTTTAAATTGCAAGGTCTGTAGTCAAATATAGCATTGGTAAGGCTGATGTTAGAAAACTGCAATTTCAGTATTCACAACTTGGGCTAAAAGCTGGGCACAAGGTAGTTAAATCTGTAGACATAATTCTAAGGTTAGAGAAAATGTCTTGCAGTGAGAAATGTAAAGGTTTTCCCATGTCGACTTCTTTTTTAACTTTTTTTTTAATGGTTTTAAACTTACGGTTGTCATCCTAGATGGAAATACAGGGTACTGTGGATTTTAACATCTAGTAAAGAAAACCAAAACAAGATTTATGGTACAAGAAAAAGCCAGAAAACTTCAGATTAGGAGTAGATCATTTTATAAAAACAAGTGGTCATGATTAATGAATGGAACAATACATCAGAGAAATGAATTCTCTGTCTCTCAACATCTTCATATCAAGAGAGGATGCTTTTCTGGAAGATATGCTTTTACTAAATACAAAACATGTTTTAGTTAAACAAGGGCTATTTGCTTCAGTATCAAAGATATCAAGATTTGCATATAGAGGTCATCCTAATTTTTGTTTTATGACAAGCATCATCTTGAACTAGATGACCTTTTTTTAAAATATGTATGCGTACTTTATTTCAGTAGATGGAATTGTACAGAACTGAGTTTTGATTGCCTCAAACAAAAATGAAAATCAGAAAATCCTGCAACACCTTGCTGACATGTTTTTTCTGAATTTACAATAATTTTTCTGTGACAATAAAGTCAGTCATAATACAATACAAGCAAGGTTGTGGGGATTTTTAATATTTTGTGAACTGCTAGGTGCTTGCTCTTCTTATTATTACACTAATCTTCCAGTGCAGACGTACATTCAACATCAGCTCACAGTTTGAGTTACAGCTGACTTGCCACATCATGAGGTTTGAATAATCACACAGAGGATTCAAAAATATGAAGGCAAAGAATGATGGCCAGGATTTTCTGAAGTGCATTATGGCATTGGCCTAACCGTGGTTTGTTTAAAATCAGTTGAAGTTGTGCTATTCATTTAATGGCAGTATATTTGGGTAGGTGTTGAGTGCTTGTAATAATCTTAAGCAGCAGTTCTGCAGTATCTTTCTTCTTTTTGAGCTGTATAGTATTAAATGACAATAATTTATTAGAGGGAAACTATGACTAACTGTAAATGAGAACATTTATTGAATTAAAATGAACTAGAGACTACTGATACGTTGGCAAATATATATGTAAACCTATAATTCCACACTGCCTCTCTTAGCCTGAAACCACTATTACTGTAAGCACCTCCACTTAAAACCCAGCCTATTTAGCTGGGTTTTAAGTGGAGGGGGACTGAGAAATTAACACCATTAATTCAAAAATACCTTATTTTTTTTTTTCCTTTCCTCTCTATTGTTCTACTATACATTGAATAGGTGAGATAATAACATGGAAACTTGTCACCATGACAAGAAATCCAAATGCAGAAATCCAAAAGACAGTTAACAACTGATGATACAAGTCAAGGGATGAATATTCCTCTTACTTTTGGGTTATAGATAATTTTTATCAGATGTTTCTTTTATCATGCAGCTCTGGCTTTCACCTGTTTTCTAGGCTGGGAAATTTTTCCATGTTCCTCTATTGATTTTATGATGTCCCAATAAAATTACTTTGATTCATCTTTCTTGCCAATTTTAATAAGAACTAATTATTGTCAATGAGTGAAATTTGTTTTATGTTGGTGAACATGCTTTTTGCTGCTCTCATCTTACTGAAAGAGTGTGCACCTTTTATGTCACTTCTGGTCCCAGGTCATCCTGATAAAGACTGATCTGAAAGTGAAAAATTTAAAAAGAAAATATATACAAAATCTGTATCAACAACAACAAACAAAACAAAACAAGAAAAAAAAAGAGCTACTAATATCTATTTTTAAAGTGTAATGAAGGGTGGCATTTTAAAGTTTTCCAGTTCACTTACACAGGTGAGGATATTCTGATCAACTGTGGCCCAATAAGCCATAAAGGCATAAAAAGAAATTACTCCACAGAGAAATAGATAATGTGCAATCTGTTTAGGAAGAGAAATTAGTTGGATAAGGTCTTGATCATTGATTATGATTCAGCTAAAATCCAATTTAAGTAGTTCATTTGAAGGCCAAAATTATTCTCTTAAGATTTTTCTGTGATATCAACTTTTTGGAACTGCCCAGATCACCTGTGAGCCTAAATCTCTTTGTTTATGTTACTAAACAATCTACATCCTCTGAAAATATTATCTAGGGATATTAAATGTCTTTTCTGTATTTGTTATGCATTTCAGTTCAGACTTTTTTTTCTTTAACATGTCCATACTGAGAGCCAAGTATTGAATTCTATAATTTTTTTTTCATTGTCAGAGCAAACACAGGAGGCATTTAATAGTACTTGGAAACCAATTTTATATATCTGTGGCAGCATAAAAGAACAGATTTTTTATGGAAAAGACAGCATGTTTAAAATAAAATGAAAATAATCAGAATACATTATAATGAAATGTCTGGAGGGAACGATGCCTCTTTTTGATCAGTGTTTAGACGAGGTTAAGCTCTGAATCATAAATAAAAAAATTCTGAATTATTATTCTGTGGTCCCTTTTCACTAGAATCATGGGAAGATTTAAGTATGTCAATCTCTTGTCAGCACCTCAGCTGAACACTTCTCTTGCATCTGCAAACAGAAAGGAAGATAATCATTTGCTTACATGCCCTATCAAGAGAAAAAATGTCAGACATTTCCCTGCATCTGGGGTAAAGAACGCAGGGGAGCTATGTATACTACTTTCTGTTGATGTTGTTGGGCTGGGATTAATGATAAATGATTAATGAACAGATTAGTTGAGCCTCCATTGGGAATGGGGTAAATACATTTGGAGCAGAAAGATAGTGTAGGTGACTCCTCAAGGTTCTTTCCAGATCTTCTATTATTCTATGATAACACAGAAGTCCTTCCTCTCTTGTTGTTTCAGGCTTTTCTCTAAGGGAATGCCTCTTTTCAAGGTCACTTCTCTAGAATGATACGTCCGATGATTAATTGCCCTAAAATAGGACTAAGCTTGCTAAAAGTGGAAGAATACAGGCAAAAATTTCAGCTGCAAAGGGTTTCTGCTCACTTCCCCAGAGCTGCCACAACTCACAGCAATTGAGTATATGGCTGCCTTATTTCAACTTTCACCTCCAGAATGTAGTGAGCTCATTCTCAATATTTCAAGTACCAGTGTGGATGAATTCCAACACTGGAAGCACATTTGAACTGGCAAACAGTAAATGGCTGCCATCACGCATAAGCACTTGTTATATCAAAGCTTTGGCACATTATTTATGGAAGACTTATTCTAATGAGTTCCATCCACACCTACCAGATGTGCAATCCAGGATTATGCCAGTTGTTTACCAGAATACTTGATGTCCAATAATATCATGAGTATAACATGGCATTCAATTTTAAGGTTGCTGAATAAGGAAACTTTGTGTGAATATCTTTGATGAAAATGAAAAAAACAATATTCTCACATATCCTGATTCAAAATGTTAGCAGTCCAGCCCTTATGCAAACACAGGCACTTCTGTGCATGTGGACAACCCCAGCTGAATCTGCATAAGGCTCTCCAGAGGAGTAGGATTGAAATGGTATTGCATCATGGAACATTAAAATAATTTAATATTGATCATTCAACTTCTTGGATAGCAGCATTTAATTTTCAGACTCATAACTTGTAATGTGTTGGCTTCAGGGTAATTATATTTGAAAATGCAATAATTTACCAATGAAAAGAATAAATCATACTTTTAAGATCTATTTAAAGTAAGGAAGCTAACAAAGTCTTCTCAACAACATGATGCTTTCTGGGATGATAAATATTTGTTGTTACCTCTTTGGTTTTATAACTATATAAGCCACTGACATATCAAATTAGGAAAAAATAAAATGTGCTGATAACAACCCAAATACACACATATGCTAAAAATTTAAAAACAAAAACAAATCTCAAAAAACCCAAACAAACAAAAAAAAAAAACCCTGCTGATATTTAGATAATGAAAAATATAAATAATTCACACAAGAACTACTCTCAGAGAAAAAAAAAATAAAATTATGGCATTAGTTAACTCTACTTCTCTTTTAAAAGAGTTTTTATTTTCAAGCAGCTATGAGATAGGCCTTTCAAAAATTCTTTATCCTTCAAACTGCTCATCAAATTAGGACTTACTTTTTTGAACTTAGAAAGTAGTCACACAATCCATTTTTTTTGTGGTTCAAATAGCGCTAAATGTGCAAACATTTCCTGCACAGGTATTTGATTTGTTAAATTATCTACTCCTTTGTACACATATTGCTAATGAGAAAGAGTAACTCTGCTACTGATGTTACTGCATTGAAAATTCTAGTTTCTGACATTCCAGCTTATTATTCCTAGAAGTAAAGCCTCACACAATGATGTAACAACACAGATACAGATCGGGGATAGGTATACTGTGGTTATTCAAAGATAGAATAGTAATAATACTTGTAATCTGTTTTCCAAGTCTTCTTTATTTCCCTTGTGGGCCTGATTCTATATCAGACCCATAGGTTGATATATTGAAAACAGCTTCAGATTAACATTTCTATGTTGTAGTATACCACTCCTAGGCTTTCATCTGTAAAAACATTGTTAGAATTCCTGCATTTCAATGGTGTTCGGTAGATGGACAATACTTCGCAATGTATATCAATGTCTTTTATTGTGCTTCTGGTTGCAAATATATACCTGGAAAAAAGTGAGAGGTCTTGGCGTGAAAAATATCTTTCATTGTTAGAACAGAATTTCCTCACCCCACTCTGAATGAGCTTTATTCATCAGTCTTTTTCCCATTGTTTTATTGACATGTATGGCCTAAAACTTACTGAAGTCAGTAGGTTTTGAAGTGCTTCTTAATGTTCTAAGGTCATGAATATATTTTTAAGTTTTTGTATCTCATTAGAAAAAGAATATTGTACATTAAAAATATGTAAAAGAAAAAAAAAAGGAAGTAAATGTAAATTCACTCATCTGAAAAATAAAACCATACTTTATACCTCATTCTCCTCTGTTACCAACCTAGAACAAGTAGTCACTTTTACCACATAATTACCTGCTTTTCAGTCAAGATTAAATCATAGAGTCATAGAATGGTTGAGGTTAGAAGGGACCTCTGGAGATCATCTAGTCCTATGTCCCTGCTCAAGGAGGTTTACTTAAAGCAGGTTGCACAAGATTGTGTCCAGTGCATTTTGAATATCTTCTGGAAGCAGACTCCACTCTCTGGGCAGCCTGCTCCAGCCTGCTCCAGTGCTCAATCACCTTCACAAAATAATGAAGTTTTTCCTCATATTCAGCTGAACTTACTGTGTGTCAGTTTCTGCCTGCTGCCTCTCACTCTGTTACTTAGCATTACCAAGAAGAATATATCTCCATCCCCTTGGCACCCTCCCTTCAGATACTTATATACATTTATAAGATATCCACTCATTCATTTTTTCTCTAGACTAAACAGGTCCAGCTTCCTCAACCTCTCCTCCAATTCCCTAATCATCTTTGTATCCCTTTGCTGGACTCCAGGAACTTAATGTTTGTCTTGTACTGTGAAGCACAGAACTGGATACAGCACTCCAGATGTGGGCTCACTAGGGCTGACTAGAGGGTCAGGATCAGATCCCAGGTCACCATTGGCCTTCTTGGCCACAAAGGCACACTGCTGACTCATAGACACCCTGGGTCCTTCTCCACAAAGATTCTATCCGGCAGGTCAGTCCCCAGATTATTCCTCCCCAAGGGCAGGACCCTGCATTTGCCTTTGAGGAACTTCATTATGTTCCTCTCAGTTCAACTCTTGTCTTTTCAGGTCTCGCTGAATGACAGCACAGGTGCATCAGCGACTCCTCCCCATTTTTTATCATCAGCAAACTTGCTGGTGGTACACTATGTCTCTTCAGCCAGGTCACTGATGAATAAGTTGAACAAGGCTTGACCCAGTACTGACCCATGGTGAACACTACTAGCTAAAGGCCACCAACTAGACTCTGCATCACTGATCGCAACCCACCTCACTGTTTGCTCATCTAACCCACGCTTCCTGACCTTACCTATGAGAATATTCTGTGAGATAGTGTCAAAAGCCTTGCAGAATTCACCTCATCTGTCCAGCCAGTCATTTCAGCATTGAAGGCTATCAGACTGGTCCAGCATGATTTTCCCCTGCTTAAACCAATGTTGACTACCCCTAATTTCCTTTTCTTTTACGTGCCTGAGATGACCACCAGCATGATCTATTCCATCACCTTTTCAGGGATGGAGGTGAAGCTGACTGGCTGATAGTTTCCTGAGTCTTCCTTCTTGTCCTTTTTGAAGACTGGAGTGACATGGATTTTCCTCCAGTCCCAGGCAACTCTCCTGTCTATGGCCTTTCAAATATGACATCAGAACTTGCAGGCTATTGAACAATGTTATGATTTCCCTACTTGAATGAGGAGCACTCTGCGTTCCCTAAGGAAATATAAAAAAAATACAGATGTGTGTAGATATTAACAGGATAGCATTTGCATTTAACAGTGAATGCATTTTTATTATCTGGGTTTTGGTTAACATAATCGACCTTTTAAGAATAAGGTGAGGCCCAGGATAATAAAATATGAATTAAAAAAAAAAAAAAAAAAAAAAAAAAAAGAGCAGATTGAACAACTTCTTGCTGGTAGGTTTGGAGAATATAAAATAGATGAATAAATGACAGAATTCACAAAGATCATAGTAGGAGTAGAACAACTCTCCTGTGAAGACAGGCTAAACGAGTTGGGATTGTTCAGCCAGGAGAAAAGAAGACTCTGAGAAGACCTAATAGCAGCCTTTCAGTACCTAAAGGGGACCTAAGAGAAAGCCAGAGGGAGCAGGTAGTGATAGGACAATGTGGAATGGCTTTAAACTGAAAGAGGATAAGTTTAAATCAGATATTAGGAGGATATTCTATACTGTGAGAGTGGTGAGGTGCTGAAACAGTTTGTCCAGAGAAGCTGAGAATGTTCCAGCCTTAGAAGTGTTCAGGACAATTTGGACAGGACTTTAAATATCTTAGTCTAGTGTAAGATGTCTTTACTCATGGCAGGAGGATAGGAACTAGATGATCTTTAAGGTCTCTTCTAACCCAAAGTATTCTATGGTTCTGTGAGTCTAACAGAGATTAGGGGGAGTCAGCAGAGAATAAGGGGGTCTGGTTTGCAAGATATTTACTATTACTATTATTAGTGTAGTCATGTAATGAGGTCCTGATTGTCTCTATCCATTTCAGCAGGTTGCCTGGAGGCAACCGTACTGATCCTAAAGATCTATATAAAATGTGTGTCCAAATACAAAAGCCTTAAACTACCTTCGAACTCTCCAGGAGTACTGGCAGACAGTCTTTATTCGCTAATTATACCATATGTAGGTAAAAAGATGCCAAGAGTCAGACCAGACCAGAAGCATCTCCCAGTCAATTATTTGCTTGCACATAGTTTTTAGAAGCCAAATTTTAATAAACAAATTGTTTTGCCATTTGTCCCCATCAACTTTGCTCAGTCTTAACAATGCAAAAACTATCCCTTTCCTGAAACTTCTCTCTTTGGACACATGTACAAACCTCTGACATGTAATAGCAACTCATTACTCATTCTTGTTTCATTGGCAAGTACATCTGCTGGCAACAGCCAGGCAAAACTGGAGCTTCCTAGCCTCATAAACTTTCCAAGTGTTTGCTAGAAAGGCAGCATGCTCTCCCTTTTTGATCATATCCAAGAATACAATAAAAAATAATTAGTGTAACAACAAAAAAAAGAGGAAATATTGTACCTTATGTGACCATAGTTAAAAAGTTGTTCTGCCTTCTTTTTGAAGGGGTTGTAAAAAGTAAAGCAATTTAATAGACCTGGAAATAATTTTTTTGCCACTTGATGGTAGGGACAAAGTTGACGTAATAGGTGAGGTATATCACGGTGCATGCAACTTGACACAAAATTGCTGTGATCAATAGAAAAACACCTAGCTTTTTGACAATAAGATGCAAAGTGTGGGTATAAATTTAGTGCACTCAGAACCTGAAAGCAGGCTCACAGCTTTCTGGCATATCTATATAGATATAACTGGTGCTTTAGGAATTGTCACCAGGATCCTGTTTATACATGTTTTTATCTTGCTTTTATCTGCTATTTCTAATACCTTTATCTTTGTATATACATGTATGTGTGTGGTATGTGTATAGAGAGGAAGAGAGAGAGAAAGAACATGCTCCAAGCTTACACAGTTACATGGAAGTCTCATAATCTTTTATTAATATCTCACCATTTGCATCTTTCACAAATGTAGCTGTATTCAAGAAATTAAAAAAAAAGCATCCAAAAAGCCAGCAAGTGAGCTGATACATTGTGACAATTTTTAGAAAAACTTGGAGGAAGATCCGTCTTCCATAAACATGAAACTGCAATTTTATAGAAAATGCATGTCTGTTGACACTTAACATTCCCAGGGAAGTATTTATTGTACAGTCGCTGTGAAACAGAGACAAACCCTTCATTTGTATATTCATTTACTCTGTCATGAGAGTGAGCTGCAGCTTACTGCAGAAAAGACACATTGTCTGGCCATTTATATAGGTTGTATTATACCTCTTTTGTATGCAATGTTGTCACATAAATATCATAATGCTACAGTTAAAGTATTGCCAATAAGTATGAGTTGTGCCACCTCTAATGAAGAAGTTTAATCTTTTTCAGCAGAAGGAATGTATTAAGCCTTCCATGAAGTCAGTGTTAAACACTATAAAAAAAGTAATAGACCTGAAAATGTCCTCCCAAGCATGGGGATGAATCAGGGCTAAGTTGATACTCTTTCTATATTTAGTGAGCATCCACTCACAACTGGGGTATGTGTGGTCATTCACAAATTAAGATAAATTCTTCTTCACTATCTTTTCCTTTTTTTTTTTTTCTTTTCCCATGGAGGGAAAGATTTGTACACATTTGTTCAGGATTGTATGTTCATAGGCAAGCAGCATCGCAGATTTTTTTACTGCCATCTAAACTGTCATTGCCATTCTTACCTCTTTCATTAAATGTGAAGGTGATTAGAGAAATGTTCAATAGATTTACAAATTGATCAGTAAGGCAATATTTATCTATTTATTCATTTATTATTTTTGCTCTTGCCAGATACAAAATTTTTTTTTAAAAAAAAAAAAAGACTGAAAGTGACTGAAAAGGAAAGCTATTTCTCTTGTGTGATGAAATTTAAAGCTTTAAAAAATGTCCTTTATCATAGAAGTTGACACTCAGACTGCCTAATTCTCTCTAACCTGATACTCATACAGAATTTAAAACGTTTATATCTGAGATTGTTCTTTTTCACTTGAGATGGTGGCATGAAAATCTAGACACCTCTGATGTGGAAGCTAAAATTCGTAATGTGCTTAAATCTAAGCTCTAACATATGTTTGAAAGTAGCACCTGGTTCCCACCTAAACCCCTTTATGATTCACAGATGGACTGGGAAGCAACTACTCATCTGGCATTCTGAATATGTAAGATATGATCTTAGCAAGACAATGCACAGTCTAGATTTTTAATTAAAATCTACAGCCAGATGAAGAATCTTGCTGCAGTTAATTCTGATAATTCAGATGCTTACACTGAAGGATATGGATGTGGGTACTGGAGCTTCAGTAGTGTAAGGGATGTCAGAGCTATGGCTCCTGCAACTAGGAATGGAATTGATGCATCAAACAACTGGCTGGCTCCTCAGAACCAGCCTGAACTACTCTGGAGTGAAATAGTGTTTCAGAGAGCAAGACCAAGAATGTGGCTGAACTCTCTCTAATCCTTAAAGCACTTGCTCCAGGTTAGGGACACCTGGACTCCAAATCATTTTCAAAGAACATTTATATATTTTTAAGAATGAGCCTGTAATGTGAGAAAATAATGATTCCTTAAATAGATCTTAAATTTTAAGTCCTTATTTTCCACCCTTATCCCACTAAAATGATCTCTCTAATGTTACCACAGTCATGTTTGGATTTATGCCTTGGATACATTGCAGAGAAAGTTATTGTAAAACGGCTACCTCTTTGTCTTTCCCCCTCTGTGGCTGGGTTTTAAAAGAAAATGGTAGCCACTTCTGTATTCTCTGTAGTGCAGTTGCTGAAAGCTGGTGTACAGTGGACTCAAGTGGAGAAAAAAATTACTTTCTAGATTTCGAATGGGAGATGTAAAGCTGCTCTGGTACATAAAAATAAAACCTATACTGGGAACGCAGAGGAATGTTAATTTCAAGTGCTAACATGTCTATATGCTTTGGCAGTCTGACAACCAGGTATCAGTTGAATGCAGATATTCAGGATTACAAATTTGAACCTAGACACACCATTCTCACTTTATGGACTTTTCCACATGTAACCTTGTGAAAATATTATAGATGTAAGGAAAAAGTATATATCTTTCCCTGACATTTATATCACTGTATTATTAGGAATATTGTTTAAAATGATTCTTTAGTTTGCATTTTAAACCCTTTTTTAAAATTAATTAAACATATTTACCTTTATTATTTCAAGTCATATAATATTCTTAGAAAAATAACATGCTGCCTTATATATTTATTTACAGGAAGATATTGCTGACCGTCTCCAGCTTTGTTATTGAACATTATTATGTAGTTAAATTTGCAAATAGTTGAATTACTTCAAACAAATGGTCCAATTTTGTCTTTAATATGCTACTGTGAAAATGTCTTTGATAAAAAGCATTTTGCTTTCTGAAAGAAAAATGCATAATCCCAAATCTTCAGTCACTAAAAAATAGTACAATTCCATTTAATGCACTTAGTTCTAAAGCTGAAAAAATGAAAGAGATTCCTGTCAACACATTCAATTCTAAGTTAAAAGACTTATTCCAATTTAGAAAGCATAAGCATTCCTTCAGAAAGAAAGGAAGGGTTCAGACAAAAAAACCCAACATATCATGCTATAATGCACCATTGTCTTAATACCATCAAAATAACACCAGAAGCCACTCAAGGATTCTCTGCTGAGCTGCAGAGGCTTGTTCACCAATCACTAGACATTCAAATGAAAGAAAGAAATCCCCTGTAAGACCAGCTAAAAGGCTGTGAATTATTCCTCCTTTCATCTGACAGACTTATCTTGGCCATAGAATGCAAAAATGGATCTGAAAAATAACAGAAAGCTGCATTCTTACTTTTAAAAGTTACATGTATACATACACATTATATATGGTTATATGTATGTATATGTATGTTATATGTATGTATAGTTATATGTACGTATAGTTATATGTATGTATAGTTATATATATGGGCATTGGGTCAGGTGTCACACTGAACTGATCGTTTGCCTGCCTCACCTTAGCTGCTGAGCTACAGTAGATTTTGGTGAACTCCAATAGTGCTACGTGCTTGCTTGAAATCTTGTTTGTGCAAACACAAAAAGAAAGATTTATCAAATACAAGATCTGAAAGCACACTAGTGTATTCTTAGTGCAGACAAAATTTGATCTTTGCTGCCAACCAAATGAGATGGTGTTAAAGCCAATATTTCAAGCAAATCAACCAGCAGACAGTGTGTAGGCACTGGTCCATATCTTCCTAGTCATACTTCCCTCATCAGCCCACATGCCATCATTCCGCCTTGTATTCGTTAGCTTTTTGCTACAGGCTGGGGATCAGGGAAGTTGTAGATGTCCAGCTCCTGCTTTCCAGCCTGGACGCAGTAAAATGTGGGGCAACCTGGTGGGGAAAAGCACTGTGGTTTCTTATTTCACTGTAAGCCATGATACATCTATGCCCTTTGGACCTTAGAAGATAAGTGTGTCGCATGCATTTGTAAGGATGCCTTTACAGCCCACTTGACAAGTTAAAAGCTGCTTGACGTCTGTATATGGGATACCCTTTTTTTTTGTTTGTACCACTGGCCTTAATCCAGTTCCCTGCTGCTAACTTTCTTTTCCCTTCCTTACTGTTGGACAGATATTATCAGATAATGTCTTCTGATAACATACTAGCTCTTGCAGTTCATTTTAAAGGTTGAGCTTTGGAATCCTGGACCATACAAGCAGCAAAAATTGTGATAAGGGGAGAGAATAGGAACAGAACATGGAAATACTTTCTCTCACAATGCTACCTGATTGTTTTCGTGTTATGAAATTGCTTTTTATATGTGTTTTTTTTTCTTTCAGATAAATCTCTGGTGAATTTATAATTGAGTAATATTTACTTATTTATTTTTTCACCACAATCACAATTTTATAAGAGTAAGACTTTGAAGCAGCAATAGGGAAAGCATTTGTTTTTTATAAGAAGGGAAAGAAATGAATAAATTGAATAAATTAGCTTTGTAAACAGATCTCTGATTACAGTTGATGCTGTGGGACTATCACTACTGTTAAGACCAATAAACAATTTGCTAATACTAAGCCAAATTTTAATTCTCTAGCTGCTAATTTTAGGTAGAAAAATTGTTTTCATTCTTAATATGCTTTCCTTTCACTTATGTGTTTTTCATATCCTTTGCTGAATGAAAAGATAAAATTGTGCTCCATTTAAGTCTAAGTAGGTAGTTTTATTGCATTTTTTCATACTTTGCTAAGTATTTATTGCCTAATTTGCACTTTAACTCTCTTTTTTTTTTTTTTTCATTTTGAATAAGGAAAGGAGTGAGATAAATTCCAACATTAAGACTTGAGTTATCTTATGTGATCCTAAAGGAAAAAAACTTTATTTAGATACCATATTTTTGCCATGTAACTATATGCTTTTTGACTGGAGCAGGTTTTTTTCCCAATATATTTTCAGTTAGATAGATTTGTACTATAGTGAAAAAAAGACTAAAAGACACACATTAACAATGGTTTCCAAATTTTGCTTCTTCAATTTTTCAATACTTCTAGTGAAGTCCAAGTTAATTTTCATTATGCAGAGCTTCCCATTAACATAGAAAAACCTGGTTTATATTCCTTGTTGTCACCTTGCCTTTCACCTTTCAAAATGGGAATAATGAGATAAAACATAAATATAGTCAAAAATTTAAAGTATTTACTTGAGGTAACTAGAAGGTGTTGTTGGTATTTAAAATAAGAAATACTCTTGTACATAGGTTGTAGACTTTTTAATTATATCTCCACAGGAGTGTCAAGAAGATTGGTTAGCTGATAGTTGTAAAGTTCAATGCAATTATAAGTTATCTAATTATTCCTAATCATACAGATGAATTACTGGTTTTAAAAAAAATGTGGAAGATTTATTAATGAGTCAGCTATCTATTCTAGCAGAGAGACTGGAAAGCAGACCTAGAGAAGAATGATTTTCTGACATATTTTTAATGGACTGGGAAGAACGACATACCTCTAAAAAGAAATGCATAACCAGGGAAGACATTGTGACGGAAACAAAGAAAGACAAAATCACAGAGCTGTTCCTCATTTCATTGCCCCCACACCCCCTCCAGCCCTTCACTCCTGTCATCTTTGGAAGGAACCCCACTGTGCATGGCAAAATGGGAAAATACAACAAGAGCCAACTGAAAGAGTCCAGGGTACTTTCCTGAAGCATCCAGAACCATTTGAGCAGTCATATTCTTGCTTCTACATGGCTTCCATCCACTGCTGCAGGAATGCACGTGTCTCCCAAGGATCCTGTGTTAGAACTGTCAGCTCAGGTAAATGTCTCATCTCTAAGAGAGCAACAGTGTACTATGTGTCCAACGCCTTTGCATGGGCTGGCAGATATGACATGAAACCTATGGATTATCATTTACCTGGATGCATACCAGGCGTTCCAGTGCTCCTAAAGTGCCTCCAGACACCCGTGTTTAAATAAAACCTAGAAACCTAATTTAAACTTAGCAGAACCATTCATCCCCACCAAGTGTACTGACAAGATGTTCATTGAGTGTTCTCCTAGTGATATAGAGACCTTAAGATGGACACCTATGTTTAAGGGTCTTAGTCTCAAATTGAATCCTACCCAAGGAGTTTTTTTCTTGACTAAATGATTGTGTACCCATTTGCATACCCAGGACACAGATACTCACACAGATAGAGATTATTTCTCTTGCCCTCATTGCTGAATTGTGATAAAAGAAAAAGTGTTATTAATGGAGCTCCCATATGCAGCTTTTTCCTGCTGGCTGCTGGCAGAGCTGTCCTGCACAGCATTTTCTGTTTATCTGACCACCTAAGGTTTCTGTGTAATCTCCAAATTTGCTGGGTAACGCAGTTTTTGGCTGCCCTATGTGAATCTTTTCTTGGTTGAACACCAGGACATGCATGAAGTCAAAGGACCTCACAATAGGTTCCTGGGCACCAGCCATGCTAGTTTATTTGCTCAACGTATTATTTATTTTATTGTAATTCTTTATGGAAATTTATCCACTGTGGCAACTTTTAGTAAGCGTCAAGCTGCTCTCAAAAATTCTGTCATATTCTTACAGAATTATTATCGGTATTAAAAGTATTTCCAGAGATTCTGTTTCCCCCTTGTTGTCCACTGTTATTTCATCAGGTCTTCTGAGCTTCATCTTGTCTATCGGGGCTGCTTTCAAGGTACATATATGCTTCCACTATTCAGAAAATACTTTTAGAAGCCTGGTTTCTAATTTTCATCAAGGCATGTCTGAGCATGATGACAGTCTGGCTAATTTTAAGACTGCAAATCTTGAACTACTTGGGACAATGCAGCTGACAGAATGTGTAAGTTATATATTATTCACTTGTGTCATGTATTATAAAGGACTTTCCTGGCCATCTTCAATGTAAAAACATAATGTAACCTGGACATAAAAATTTGTAAGCCAAGGAACTACATCAAAAGACAAATAGACTAGAGTGGATGTGAAGTGTGAGAAGTTCTGACAAAAGTTGAGCAGTTAGGGATATGTCTGCACATACTTTTAGGCAAATAAAAATCATTCTGAGGTGCCCATGCTCCTACCTCAGTATATAAAGTCTTTTAAAATTTAAAAAAAAAAAAAAAATATATGCACAATAAAATACACTATTTAAAAATCACTTAACAGTTTTAAAATGTAATCCTAACCATCCTGTTTGTCTTCACACAGATATAAAGTCTTCTTAGATGTGTTTCTGTGTATAATCTCATTGATTTTTGAAAATAGATCATACAAAATCACCTTTTTTGTGCTGTAGGAGGGGGAGAGAACATACAGCTGAGAAAGATGAATATATCAGAAACAGAAATACAGCTAATGAATGATGTGTAGAAGGAGTAATTTAGAAATGCTGGAAAAGTGAAAGAACAGAGGAATTTTTTATTTCTTCTCTTTTTCTAAGTGAAAAAAACCACCTCTAATTAATTGGAAGGAGACAATATCTGATATCCAACCTCCTCCCCAAATTTTAAACATGCATCTGAAAATGACCTTGCTGTAACAGTGAGCAATTCACTCTGCCACTCAGTTTTCCCATATGTAACTTGGAGATAAGTCTTGATTCACCCCATAAGAGTTGTGTGAGAAAAATTAGTAAATATATGTGTGTAGCTTGCTGTTGAATAGTATTTCAATTTTTAAACTGGATTTGTTTATTTTGTCTTGTATATCTTGAGTGCTTTTACTTCCATTGGTGTAAACATGATTGTGGTGTCAGACATTCTGATCCAAAACCCTCCCACAGGAACTTTTAAATGAGATTTAAATTAACCAAAGGGGATCAAACATTGTCCTCTGAATGTAATAATCTCTGCCTTGTAGAATTATGTAAAAGTAATTAAAAAGCTGAATAAAAGGATCCCACTTTGTGTTTCCCAGTTCATTCTTGCATGTAACATTTCATGCAAATCAGATTATGTTGTTTGACTTAAAAATTACTAGGCCAGATTCTCAGCTGAACTGAAATCAATGGAGTGGAGCTGATTTACACAAGCTGTGGGTCTGATCCATGACATTTATTTAACTTACTCAGATGTTTAAAAAAGTCCCAAAAAACAGAAAGAGAACTTTATTTGAATATTTTTTTTTTCCTTTTTCCCTTCAGTGCAAGATTATAGTTGTGGTTCATGGTACGCAACATTAAACGGATGAGATCCATGCAAGACTACAGAGGGCCAGAGTTTGAATTTAGGCACATCTCTGAGTGAAGAATGTGCCCACTCCCACCACAACCACTGGAGGCATTGTAGTTCACAGACTCAATTCCTTTTCCGTTTCTTTTGGTGTCCAAAGAGTTAATTGGTGAGGCTCATCACTGCATACCTGTGCTCCCATTCTGAGCTGGCTCAGCTTTTTTGTCTAAAGACTGGCTAGGGAAAAGGAGAAGTGAACAACTGTTCTTTCATTTCACACAAACCCACCTGGCCCCACTTAGGACCTGCCAGATTTGGCAGAAGAGCAATTTAGATAAGGATGCAATCTACATGCTTTGGAAGTGCAGCAACAGTAAATGAATAAGACATGGTAAGTTCCTCAGCTTCATCATGCTCTCATCATATATGATTAATTGAGAACCAGGCCCAAAAAGGGCATACAAAAATCAGTTGGAAAAAAGAATTTGATCCTGACTTCTCTTCAGCTTCTCTGGATTTTCTTGTCTTCAGAGTCTACTGAAACTGAAGGATTATTTTCATAGAAATTTTAAAGGGAAATAGCAAACTAGATGTAAGTTCCCTTCATGTTCCTAGAATTTTCATTTCCTTTCCAAATTTGCTTTAATAGTTACTGTGACTTTAGTTATCATAATTTAATTAAAAAAACAGGGAGATCCATACTAGATAGGCGAGTTACAGAGATAGCCAAAAATTGCATTTTGCTTTCTGGAAAGTGAATAAATCCTTCACTGAATAAATGTGTTTTTACCTCACTTACCCAATCCACCTGGAGTGGGATATCTCAAATATCAAAAATCACTTTTAATAAAATGTTTATCATCCAATCATCCATTATGTTTTCTTTTTCTTTTTTCCTGTAGATGATCTCTTTCTCTACATTAGCCTGTGTTGTGGCAGCTAACAGCTAGACAGAAGTTGGTGTGAGGAAATTTTATTTTGTGAAACATCATGTAAGTATTGTTCTTGCTTTGCTCCTGCATAAAATTTACATTACAACAACTTCTTTTTTTAAATTGTAGTGAGAAGCTTGTAAATTTGTTCATCAGATGGTAGGAAATGCAGGAGTGACTTCAAATCCATTAACTGAAAAACTGAATGTATAAAATTTACTCAAAAACTACTCACTGTTTTTTTTCATCCATTTAAAAGGAACATTTACAGAAGAAGATTCTTCTTGCTCTGGAGTAGTGAAGCCTAATGAAACGTATATAAGATGCAGAGATAGGAATTCATAAATTGTAGTTCACGTTTCCTTGAGACAAATTGAAGAAGATCAAATAGGTATCTGTCCAGATCTCATTTGAGAAATACATCTTTGAAGATTCTGGGGCTTCTTGTGTGTTCCACTTACCCTGTCATATTCAAATTGAGACAACTAGAAAATCTGTTGATCCAAATTAGTCAACATATCCACATAATTGCTCTACAAAACCTTAACATTTTTTCACTTTACTATAGTGGTAAGATTTTGCTGAGGAGAGGACTTCACTAGATAAGGAAATCAATATATATGGGTATGAATCTTCACATCAATCTGTTGGAATAGAGAACAATTTGCATGTAGTTTTTCACATTGATCACCATGGAGTTTACACAGCTAAATGAAATGCTTCTGGAATGTATTTGTAAACAAACTTTTTTTTTTTTTTTTTTTATGACCTGTATGCCAAGTAGTAGTTTTAATGTAATTTTACTGATTGTTATCTCTGAAGTTACATTTCCCTCAAGTATAATTTTTATTCTGCCAGAATATGAACTGCACAGATGCAGAAAGGATGATTTCTGGATCTTGTCTGGACTGGGGGACCCATAAGTGCATCTGAGGTGATGGTGCAGGTTCTGGATGTGTCACACACCCACTTTCTGCATCCTGGTTGTCACAAGAAAGATACATGGATGTACAAGGTCTCAGTATGTTTTAACAAGGTCCTTATGGAAACAGACAGTTTGATCCATCAGGAGAGTTTCCATGATTGTTCCTGTAACGCGAAGATGAATGCAAATCTCAAATCTACCAGACAGGGACACAGAATAGTTAGTTCTAATTGTTCAGATTTGCTGTGGAACATCACTTAAGTAATTGTCTTCATGTCTCCAAGTTCAATCCAGAAATAGGGATAACAGTAATAGCTTTGTCTCAGTTTCATGCTTTCTCTGTATTTAAAAGGTTTTTGTATTCAGAGGAGTGTGTATGTATTTGTGCATTTGTATGTGCACATCTGCATGCATAGGGATAAGAAAATAACGTTGCAGTAAACATTTCTAGAAACAGAGAGAAATATTTACTAGTATAAGAAACAATTAATTTTTGTCCAATTGTAAAAGGTGTTTATATATGATTCTACTCTAGCCACATCAGCTAGATCCATGTTAACAAGCTGAACAGGGTAAATAGTTGTGCAGTGTTGCTCAGTCATGAATGTAGATTTCTAAATGGTCTTGTAAAGGTTCATCCCTACATGTTTGTGGAACCATATAGTCTTTTAATGATCTTCGTCTTTGCTTTAGACAAACATAGGAGAAAAAATATATTTTTTGAAGACTCTATATTGTCTCATTTGTTTTCTAAAGCAATTTTCCCCACAGCCATCACACTTAAAGATATAGTAAATTACTGTATTCATACCACCTTCTAGAGGAGCCAGACATAAGCATTACAGATACTTTTGCACCCCAAGTCAAATTAGGAATAAGAATTTTGGATCATCTTGGTTAATATTTGCATATCTGGCCAGGTCTACTGTCAGTGAAAAGAAAACCACCCAAAGCCTAAATTACACAAACAGCTTACTCTGGGACTCAAATATCACTCTTGCTCTCTCTAAAGAGACTCTAAAGTCTCTAAAGTCAGTAGATAAGCCAAGCTGAAAGATTTTTTTCCTGAAAATCTGTCATCATGATGCTTAACTGAAATGCCTCTGGAAGACTAAATACGACCTATGATACCTTTTTTTCCTACATAAGGTCTTTTTGAATTTTGTTTGAGCTTATCCTCCCAGACAAAGCACCAGTAAACACAAGAAATAACAGTACATTTTTTTTTTATTTGTAGTAAAGAAAAAATTTTATTCAATACAGAATAATTTGCATTAAACTAGAAATGTTTTAAAATATGTAAATGCCACTGCCATCTCTCTTCTTATTTCTGATGTTAAAATCTTATTGTTAGGAGAATCGTATGGCTCTTATGCTCCTACTTTTGTAGAGTACACAATATTGTTTGCTACTACAAAAATGAGGCTGAATGTTTGATCCAGCTGTTAAATCATGTCTACAATGTACTTTAAACAGCAAAAAGAAATAAAGCAAGAATTTAATTGACCAATACTTGAGTAGTGTATGACATTATGTAGCTGTTTTAGCTGGCTTTGTAACATCACACAAATCTATTACTTCATACTTCATGAGTCAGAATCAATAAACCTGCCATTACAGACTCCAAAATCAATCTTGCCTTACATGCTTCCCCGCCCTTTACTTCTTCCTATTTTCTTTCTACTTCTCAGCAAAACAAAACAAACTGCTGTGAGAATTTATAATCTTTTGAGCTAAGTAAAACAGATGAATTAGGAACATAGATCCTATGGGCAAAATCACTTACCATACTCTTCAGGGTTGAGTGCACCGAAGCTGGTATTCCAATGTAGCCACGGTCCCCTGTTTTCCTCTCTCATGGTTTCTAGATTATTGTGACTTAAGTTTAACATAGTCAGCCTTAACCAAAGCAAGATCTTGAGTAAAGAGAAGCCACGCCTCAATTTATCCTTTAATGTCTGAAATTCCTTTGCTCTTCTTTCTGAGAACTCATTTTATAATCCTAATCTCGAATATTGTGAATGTATCTTTTCCATCCTATTCTACTTTTTACCTCTCCAGCTGAGGACACCAGCACTTTAAGTGCTACATCCTTAAGCACACATCCTGATATCTTAAAGCCTCTACCATATAAATGCCAATGACCTTCTTGAAATTTCACAAGCTCAGTCATCAAAAAAAACAATCTAGAACACTGTTGTCATTCTGAAAATATTACTACAGCAGTTGTGTAGTACTACAAGTACACTACAAGAATCATTTGTGTAATGTCCCTTTGAACTTTTAGTACATGCTGGATGATTTGAAATCCTTACCCTGTCGGGAAGGAGGAGTTAGGTCCTTCAGATATGCTACAGAGAAAAAGGATGTTCACGGGAGGAGCATCCCTGGATCTTTAAAGCCCAAGAAATCACTTACCTCCGTATTCTTAAGGTTAGTCCTAGTCATGAGAGAAAAAGGGAAAAAAAAAAAAAAAGAAAAGAAAAAAAGAACAAAGTGAGCATTATCAACATTTAAATGACCAAAATGGTGGTAAAAAATTCCTTTTCTAGGGAATTTTGTTGTTTACTCAACACAAATCTAGTTATTTTGTTGCTAATGGCTCATCTTGCTATTTAAGTGTCTGAAGAAGTCATCTCCAAAGAAGTATATGAACCATACATGAAAAGAATTTAAACAGGTTTAAGAGTGGTTAAAAAATAATAATAATAAAAGAAATGTTAAATGGTTTTGATTTGGTTAATTTATGAAGTATAAAATTTTGTTATTGCTCACCAAGTCTGCTGAAAATCTAAGATATTATCTTGCAAAATGAATAGACAAATAGTATCTTTTGTGCATCATACAGCTCCTGGCAGTAACTGAACCCCAACAATCTGAATGATAATCTTTTCTGAGCACAGATTTCCTGTATTTTTTCTCATTATTTATTTATATTTCCAAATAGCCCAGACACTGCTTAGGATGTGGTTTAATAACCCTGGCTCATACTGCTGAGCTATTAGTGCTCTTGTAGAGAGCAGCTTTTGGCATGAATTTTGCTGTGTCAACCCACTGGAGCACTTAACAAAGGTTGGTAAATGAGAAGTTTGAGAAGGGAAGGAGAACAGTTAGCAGGTGTCATGCATTTGCAGAACTGCACTTGTTATACTGAAAACATAATCTGAGAAAGATGTTGGCTTAAAACAGAAGAGAAGAATGAAAAGATTATGATGTATGGCACAATTATTTTTCCTAGTATTTGTTTCACAGGTCCTGGAATTCTGGCATAATTTTTGTCCATTTAAAGCATGGGCAGAGCAGTTTCTCCACACAAGTTCATCCTTAATTAGCTTTTCTGATCTTTCTAAAAAAGGGAATGTGGAATCTTTCCAAGATTAATAACTGTGCATCTGTTAGTATAACAATGAGGCAGATTTGTGATCAATAGACATGTATCTGAAGAGATCAGTGGCTCTGAATTAATCTAATGGTGTAATTGCAAAAACTAGGCCATTGTACAAGTCATCTGTATTTCTCTGTTTTGACGGTATTTGATTCTGCTATAATATTTTAAATGGTCAAAGTATCACTATTCCCTTCCCTTCCTTTATGGGTACTTTCTTCAACACAATTTCTTAGTAAGAAAGGACAAATACTGAATGATCAGTCATGAATCATGACTTCCTTGAGCTGAACAGACAATTGCAAAGAAATTGCAGAGCATTAATGAAATTTTAAAATTATCTCTTCTGTTTAGTAGAAAGATTGCCTTGAGAATGGTTCCATCTCTTATAATTTCTGGATTTACTTACTTCCCTTCCTTTAGTTGTCCACCAATAGCAGTATCAGAGTTGATACACAGATTCTTAACAGTGAAAACAATTTTGACAAATGTTTTTGACATGTTTTGAGTTTTCTTTATTGTGGCAACATCTGAAAGCAAGATGAAGAATGTCCCTAGTCGAATTAAATTAAAAATGTCTAATTAATTGCATTAGAACATGGAGGAGAACTTTGATCCACCAATACTCAGTAGATCAAAAACAGGTTCACCTTTAATCTTTTTGAACCTCTCCAAATTGTAGAACATTTTTAGTACAGACCCTGTTTATTCTATTTTTAGTTGTGCTATCAAATACTGGTAATATGAACACAGAAAAGGAAGAAACACTGCAAAAGTATCCACTTAAACAGCAATATATGCACTTTATAACTTTAAAAACTGACCAGAAGGTTTGCTCTCCTATATTTAATACTCCAGTCTCTGTGTAGATGAAATTGCCACTGATGTACATGGCCTGAAAAACAACTGCAGAAAACTTCACAGCAAAGTCATACCTATACTACTATTTGGTAGAAATCATGCCTTTCCTGCAGATGAGAGGAAAGTGCTGTCAATAAAATGAGGGTTTGTCCTAATTCTATAGGAATTAACTACTTGTTTTAATTGGAAGAAGGAATGAAAGACGCTTATAGATCTCAGTATTTACCCTTAACACCAAAATGCAAACCATCACCCGTTATTGCCACCAGCCTTCAAAAATTTGAGATCTTTTTCCCTTGTGTTAGGAATCTGAAAACGATTCCCCAATCTTACATGCATGTAATAAAAGGAATGTACCAATATGGGCAATCAAGAGGTATTTTGTTTCTGAGACCTTCAGATTTTATGAAAAAAAATATCATCAATTCATTTTGCACAGAAGTAATTATATTTTTCAGTCAATGACCGCAAGATAAACTGCATATGGATAGGAATTCTGATGTTCCTTGTGAGTTATTTTGGCCATGTAAAAGGATAAATTTAGACTTGAATGTGCTGTGTTACTAAGAGTGACTTTTCTGCTTGCAAGAAAAAATGATTATTCAAAGCTGGTGAAGAACAGGTCTAGCTGAGCATTCTGAAGCTGTTATCACTAGTTCAATAATAGTATTGAGATAGAGAGATTTATCAAATTAAAAAAAAAAAAAAAAAACAAAGAACAAAAAAACCCCAGACATAAGACCAATAAGAAAAGTGCCAATGTGATAGCTAAAGTTGAATTATAAAGGAGTTGTTTGGGTTTTTCCCCAGTACTATGCAGGACAGCTTCACAGTAAAGTTTAATCTTTTTACAGCATGAGAAATCTTTTGGGTTTTTTGCCAGCTCTACTGATACATTGTGCCTTGATAAAGCAATAACTACTTTCAGTAACAACAAGCATTGAGGTTTTGACCCTTCGTGGTGGCCTTCTTTTAACTTATAACCACAGTTCTTCATAGCAGTGTATAAGCTGTCTTGTGTTTGAGAAAGAATCTTGATGAGAGTGAAGTTTCATATCTTCTCCCTGAGATTCTGGCTCCTTTTCTGAAATGTAGGTTATAATGCTTCACATCTTGCCCCTGGCAGGACCTTTTCTAAGCAAAATGTGAAGATTTACAATATGATAACGATTTCCTACCTATTGAAATTGCAGTGGGAAAGACGTGAAAATTATTTCACTTGTCACAAAAATCATATAGAGAGATTCTCTTTGCCAGGGGCAGGTTTAGATTTGTAAGCATGTGAGCAACTGCAGCTGACTTTCCCCAGTCTGCTCAGGAACTAAAGGTCAACATGGGTTTATGTGATACACGATGTAGCTGACACCTACCCAACGAACTAGACTGACTTATTTTTTACTTAATACCTACAACTTGCAATTTCCTTCTTCATTGTTTCTTTCAAAACAGTATACCTCCAGAGATTTATGAATAGAGGAATCATCTCTGTTTCTGATTTTCATCTGAGAGGAGTTAATTTTTTTTTTGCTCTTCCCACTGCATCATTTTGTCAATGAGCCATTAAAATGACACGCAAGAGCTTGAAGGTAGAAGTGCTCTAAATTATGTATTTCTAGTGCAGCACAGCTGCCTGGGAGATATGAGCTTGATTTCACATCCAAATCTCATATTCCTGCACATTTAAACAGAAAACCCATTAAGAGTAACTGGTAATTAATAACCCTCTCCAAGTTGTCATCTCCCTCAATCCCTGAGAGAGGTATTGCTTCCCCCATCAGCACAATAGAAATTACAAGGAAATAACAATACAGTTGTGATGGTACTATCTTTTGTGTCATGTTCCTTAACAGCAAATTACTGCTTGAAGTCTAAGAAAAAGCTCTGATCAGAAAATGAGTTAATGTGTCCTCCCCCTCACCTTGTTAGGACCCCCATTGGGTCTGAAGAACTACTATAGAAGAAAACTTTACATATTTTTCCCCAAGGAAGATGGTTAATGGACCATATCTAAGCGTGAGAAACCAAGTTTCGATCTGTCTCATTGACCTGTCCATTCTCAAGTTACAGTATTAGATGATGGTACCACAGGTCCAGTGGCTGTGGTAATCTGCAATTTTGCAATTAGTTTATCATGTGAGAAACTGCACATTTGAACATTGCAAGCTGCTTATTATTTTCTTTTTTTTTAAAGAAAACAAAACCTTTGCTGTACATACATAGATTGTTATATATATATATATATATATAGACATAGATATAGATGTTTATTCTTGTGTATACAGATCACAGGATGCTGGTTTATGTGGCACATTCTTACTGCATTGTCCACCTCACAACTGAATTGTCAATAGATTTCCCTGCTGAATGCTTTGAGCCATATACTACTGGGATTTCATATGGATACAGCCGTCTGCAAATACACAGGGAATTGCAGATTTTGCAATTTAATAAGAGTATTGTGAAATTACAGAAAATATTTAATGAAAAACTCACTTTTTAAGAACCACGTCATGACCATAATATTTTACTTGTGTGTGTGAAAATGGTGATTTGATTATGAAAATACATAATGTTACAACATTTTGAACAATTCTGACTACGAAAAGGAGTAAAGTAGATAATCCTAAATTTACTAATACGGTATAGATTTTTGGCAAAAACTGGAGTGAAGTTAAGGAGTGTACTTTTAATAATATTTATCACTTCTGTCAGTTTTTCATTCCAAGGTATCAAAGTGCCTTATAAACATCAATTAAATCACACTTGTCTCCTCATCTACTTCAAATGAATAAACTGAAGTTCAGAGAGATTAAAAGGTTTCTCCATAATAAAATAATAAATCAGTGGCAGAGCTGAAAACAGAATTCGAGTTTGCATGAGAAGACCATATTATGTAAAATTTTTGTAATGTAATAAAAAATGTCTTAAATATCAGGGAGATTGTTATACACATATAATTGGATACAATCTGGTGAAAACAACATTTACATTCTAGTGGGAACAAAATTTGTCTTTGTAATGGAAGTATTCAAATCACATTTGGGACTGTTTTCCAGTAATAACAAGCCTGTTTGTGGGTGAAAATAGATTCTTGAAAATTGTTTGTACATCAAAGAATAAGTGAGAATTTATGTATTTGTATATCAGTATCTATGTATGTGTATACCAAGATGTTTATATTTATATATACATATAGCCAACAAAAATCATGTTATTAAAGCTACAAACGCTAGAAGAACAATGGCACTGAACATGTTATCAGACAATGATAATTTTTGTGCAAAACTACACAAAATCAGACCACTAAATTTAATCCAGTTCTAATCCTGACCATGAACCCAGAGACAAAAACCAGTAAGTTGTACTACTAACAGAAAATTTAGTTCATTTTTTAGACACATGAGCAGCTGTTTTACAATACCTGTGATTTTTTTTTAGAATGAGCATTGTTTCTGCAAATAGTGACAAAGTTAAAACAGTGAGATATATTTAGGATACTTATTGTATTCTATAGTGACAACAGCAAGATCCTCTGAAACCTCTGGTGAACCGAAAACTAAGGTTTCAGCATTTCACAGCATTTCACAAGGTTCATGATGATTTTGTTCTTGTAGATTTATTTGGTTATATTATATCCAGCAGCAACTGGTGAGCAACTAACAACATAACACAGTGGTGACTGCATGATGCTGTCTCTGTTCTCACTGTGAGCTGGGCGAAGATTCTTATTTTATATATCCTTAACAATTTGTTCTAGTGGTGGAAAACATCTACAAAAATTGTCACACAGAGACAACAACAAAAATAATACTCATTGAGAAATGTTTCTGTCTTGCTAGTTTTGGAAAGTTATCTGTGATGTTAGATGTGTAAAGCACACGTCTTGGTGACTCTGTGAGCTTATCTCATCGAGGCCTCCCAGCGTCAGCTCAGCACCCCAGTGCCAACGGCCTTAGCTGCAGATACTGGGTAAGGATTTCACTGTGCTATAGTACAATCTCCCTCACACCTTGTCACTTTTATCTTTCACACATTTTGCTTGTTTCATAGCTCAGTAAAATTTCAGCTTCCCAGGCACCTTCCAGCTGCAGCTCAAATACAGCTGGCACATTCACCCTGATCCCACCACAATCAGCAAAAATTTTCTCACTGATTTCATCAAGAACTGGACTAAGGTTTTCATGTGGAACAAAGCTCATTTGAGACTATAGTCTGCAATACTCCAAGTAAATTCCTCTGCCATAATCTCGGCCAGATAGCAAGCTAAAATCAAATTCATGCTTGCTAGACTCAAACAGCTGAACACAAGCCATTTCTGATCCACCTGCAAAACTCATCAAAAGTCAGTAAACTTGCACTATCAGGACAGGAGGACAAACAGATGTGTTGGGTTTTGGTTTTGATTTTCTTTGCAGTTGCCTGCAAGTCTTTGTCTATTTAACCAATATTACTATGGGTTATTTGGTAATATCCAGTGGAAAAGGTTGATGTATTCCAAGTTCTCAGGTGACCCTTTTTCTACATGAGGAACAAAATATATTTACAGACACATGTACATAATACTTCTTCTGTGACGGTTCTTCAGTTTCCAAAAACAAGGAGGTAATTTTTTTTACAAGAAAGTATTCAAAATTCTCATCCTGAAATCTATCTTTTTTTTTTCATCCATGTGGGCAGAATTCATCTCATCTAGCCTTCAACCATTTTAGCCACATTCAAAAAGTTTAGCCAATTCACCTGGGGAGTTTATCTATAGACATGAGAAAGAAAGGCAACTAAACCCAGTCTAAAGCAAGCAACTCAAGTAAACGGAATGACTCACTCTTTAATGAATCTTGTATTTCTGTATTAATTATGGTACCTGAATAACTTAGGCTAGATATATATATTCACTATCCCACTATTAATTTTTTCTTCAAAAGATAAATAAGACCTATTCTAATGACAAACTTTAATAAATCTGTGAATACATAAGTTTATTTATATGACTAAAAGTATACAGAACATAAAATATGTAATACAAACCCACACATAAAGATATGCAAATTCACACAAACCCACATTTTCATATATTTATATACATATACACACATATCACAACCATACCTCTTGTGTCTATATACATATGATCAAGTTTTTAGATGTCTTTCTGCAGCTAGTCATTCTGTTTCTCTAAATATCACATAACCTAGTCACATCTCCTTGTGGCCTCCAAGGTATTTCATTAAGAGAAGTACATCAATAAGTAAGAAAGAATGTGGCCAACCTGAACTTCTTGCTTTTAGTTTGATCTTTCTTAAAAAAACCCAACAAACAAACCAAACCATATTTATTGCAGTTGTTTGTCACTGTATTGTATTAAAAAGAAAAATAAAATATTAAAAAGACTTCCTTTCAAATATCTATTATCAGTACATTTAAAAAATAATTAGTTGCTTCTTTTTGTAGTGATATTAACCGGTAAAGTGTCATTTTTATGGCACCTGTGTTTTTAAACAGTCATAATAAGGTCTTAAAATCCATCTTTTGCTGAAAAAAAATCCCATGAAAGTAGAAGAAGTAGCTTATTAGTAGGACAATAAAGAGGGATAGCAAATGCACTGTAAGATAGGAGTCATCTTTGCTTTCAAATTGGTGTTAATTTTGTACCAGAGAAAAATTATTCAACTGAAAATTAATTTATTCAGTTATGTATATGAGTTAGATTTTAATCCAACAAACAAAAAGGACACCACAGTTAAAAATCTCCTATGAATGTATTTGAATTCAAAGTCTTGCATCTTTTTTGGCTTGTGTTTTTCCTCTGGATAAATGCTAACCTTTTACAAGATTGTTATCATTACCAGTAATTGTTAACAATAATATTGTTAATACTAATTAGCAAAAATGCTGCTACACCCAGAGAAAAAATAGGCATAGCTAAAAATACAGGCGAGGTGCTTGTTAGGAAACTGATCAAACAAGCTTAATTATGACCCCCAGATAAAGGGACTGCCATTAAGCCATTAAATTATCACAGATAAGACAGACTCTCAGTCACTGTCTGATGATAAATCACAGCTAACAACAGTAAGGAAATCAGAGCTTGAACTGCTAATCCTTCTGAGGTTTGTGATGAGCACCAGTGCCCCTACTGTTTTGCATCTATTTATATTGCACTTCGAACCCCCAAATGGCCTCTGCTTATCTGCAGCTCTAGATAATTTATGCCTATTGGTGTGTCACCTCACAGCAGAGGCTGTTATCAGGAAAGAGGAGTTTTAGGAAATCTGATCCCCTGAAATGCTAATCCTCTGAAGATTACTGCACATAAACGAGTTTTCTGCCATGATTTACTTTTGTTTATTGGTAGCAGAGATTAGCACTTTAGGATTGCCATTTCAAACAGCTGCTTAGTTTGGAAATAAAGTGATCATTTAATGTGCAAGATTTTCACATATGAAGTTGTCCTGAGTCTAGCAGTAAAAGACAATATAGTAATTTCTATTTATATGTCATCTCTTCAAAAGATTTGTAAATATTTTTACTGCATGATCTTAAATGCCACATTCCTTAGACTCTAATCCAGAAAAGTACCTACATTTCTGTGTAATTTTAATCATGTGGGTCATCATACAGTAACTGTGAAGGGATATTCTTGTCCTTATATTCTAGGTGTTAAGCATGTTGCTGGATGAGGTCCCAGCAATGAGATGCTCTCTGGTTTCATTCAGCTGTGATGGGTACTCTCCATGCTGAAATCATTACTGATGAGAAAGGATATATGAGTAGGAATTTTATTTAAAAGCTTTTCCCCTATCTTAATGATGTTGAACTGCTAAGAAATCTTATCTTAGCATTTGATGGGGTTTTTCGGTTGGTAGCTAAATGTCGTGCTTTTTAGTGCTACAGACTATTCCTAAATGAATAACAACCAACACCATCAAATTCAAATATGCCTGTTAGTGTGGTATAATGAAAGCTTGAACTGCAGGCACATAATGCTGCTGAAAATACGTGGACTAAACACATAGCTGCTCAGAGTTTCAATTTCCTTTTTTGTTGTTGCACTCAGGTTCAATACTCAGACTGGATGAGATCACACCAAGTGACATGACTGATTACTAATTAGCCAAGTGTTCTGATGGTAGCTGTTGGTGGCAGCTGCTGAGATACAGTACTATGTGTCAGAGAGATAAGGACACAGAAGAAATTAAGTTGACCTTGAGATTTCATTACATGTAATGTCACCTAAAGGCACCTGATATTTTTAATCCTGGTTATATTCACCTTACCAACTCCATTCCCACTGGTAATCATGATTACAAAAAAAAAAAAAAAAAAAACCAAACAAAAAACAAACCCCCAAAAAAACAAAAACGAACAAAAAACCCAAAACAAACAAAAAAGAGTTTCAGAACATTTGCACTATTTTTTCCCTGGGGTACTCTTCAGTATAAAATGTGTATGAGGGCAGAAAGTGGAGAAAGTAGTGCCCCCTATTTTCAAGGGTGACAGAGGGACTATTTCATTGCATTAAATTACATATTGTAAAATTTTGAAGTTATTTCTTAGGTCCCTTGTGGGAATGCAGCTAGTCAGCAGTTCTGTTAACCTTCTCCAAAAGCATGGGAATAAGGAGGCTGAAAATAAAGATATTATCAATATAAAAGCGAAAGATGGACATACAGGCAAGCAAGAATACAGATTACATCTCTCAGTGCTTGTTTTTGTTGGATTTCGGAAAATTACAGTTTTATACGCATGGTTTCTGTGAAATTTCAATTCGGATATCACACAAAGGCAAAGGTTTCCTTAAAAAGTTGCTTAATTCTTAATATGCCTCTACTTCCTGAGCAAAGAAACAAAGATAAGACCTTTTAACAGGCCTCTGTGCATCTATTTGTGCATGTGTTCTTGAAAACATGTGTGCACCCAGGGTAGGTAGATAGAGAATATTTCTGGTAAACTTAAAGCAACACCTTTTTACCTTTTATCCAATAATTTTGTCTAGTTCTGTGTAAGGAATTATGCACAGCTTTGGTGATAATTAGAATGTGATGACATAAATATCTAAATCCTTCATTTTCTATTCAGCTATCAAAATGAATGTAGTTTTTGATAACTGTGTAGACAAAATGTAATTTTGAACGGACTAGTGTGACAATTTCTACATTTTTATTTGGCAGAGATGAATAACCTTAATATGCTGTACTAGCTTTAAACTTGATTTGATTCATCTACAAAAGTCTGCACTTTTTTTTCTCCATGAGCCTTGGCTATTGTTTCTATAAGTTAGAAGTCAAAGTTATAATTTAAACTATGTTTTCAACAGACATTAGAAAACACTAGAGCACGAAGTGTTCAGAAACAATGTGCTCCATATATTATTACATATTAATTAATGCATTCATTTATAAAAATATAAAAAATAGAAATATAATAAGAAAATGGTAGATCATGAACTGCCTAAAGAAATTTCTGCTGGCTCTAGTTAACTATACCTGCTACAGTAGGGTTTGAGATATTCTTATCCAAAGTAATATTAATTACAGTTGACAACACTGCATCTTCTCTTAAGTTTCACTTTGCTGAAATATTTAATGAAGCATATAACCAACTCCTTGTATTTATTAGAAAACCTGCTTCCAAACTGACCATCTCAATTTGTTTTCTTTGATATTTCAGCTTTGATTAGAGTTGCTGTCCACTGGTTAAAAGTTCATTTGTAATATTAGCATGGAGAGAATTCCCTGGCTACTAATCTACACCTTTGCATGCAGCATGAGCAACAAACAGGAGGAGCTGGAAGCCATGGTGCAGCAGGAAAACTATGGCATTATTGCCATAACAGAAATATGGTTGGATGACTGACACAACTCTCCAGTGCTGCAATGGTTGGCAAAAAACTCTTCAGAAGGGATAGGCAAGAAGGAATAATCCTGCATTTTAGAGAATGTTTTGATTGTCTGGAGTTTAATGATGGTAATGATAGGCTTGACTGTTTATGAGTAAGAATCAGAGGAAAGGCCAACAAAGAATATGTCATGGTGGGAATCTGTTAGAGACCACACAACCAGGGTGAAGAGGTATACAAAATATTCTATAAGAAGCTGTGAGAAGTCTCACATTTGCTGGTTCTAGTTCTCCTGAGGGCTTCAATGTGCTAGAAATAAAACACAACAGAGAAGACAGTCTAGGAGGTTCCTGGAGTGTGTGGAACATACTTTCCTGACACAGCTTCTGAGGGAGTCAGGAAGGAGTACCCCACTGGACCTGTTGTTTGCAAACAGAGAAGGACTTGAGGCTGATGTGGTGGTTAGAGGCTGTCCTGGAACAGCCATCATGAAATGATAGTTTTTGATTCTTGGAGAAGTAAGTAGTTATGTCAAGGGTACAGGAGCAGTCAATTCCCAAATGTTGGAAGTCAAGCAGGCAGCTTGGTTGAACAGGAAATTCTCATGTAAGTAAGGGAAAAAAAAAAAAAAAAAAGAAGGTGTATGCCCAGTGGAAACAAGGTCAAGTGACATGGGAAGAATACAGAGCCAGAGCTCATCTGGAGTTGAAGCTGCCAGAAATATGGGGAACAATAAAAAGTGTATTTTCAAATATCTTAATGGCAATAGGCAGTATAGAAATATTATTGGCCCCTTACAGGATGAGGATGGTCACCTCACAAACAGAAACACAGACAAAGAAGAGGTGTTTAACCCTTTCTTTGCCTCTGTCTTCTACACAGATGTTGAACCAAGGGGGTCTCAGTGACCTGAGCTGGAGGACTGTGACCTCAAGAATGATCATCTCCCAGTTGAGCCTGAACTTTAGCAGGATCTGCTGTTCCAGTTGGATCCCCACAAATTTATGGGGTCTGATGTGATTCATCCCAGAATCTTCAAAGAGCTGGCTGATGTCATTGTAAGACCTCTCTCAGTGATTTTTGAGCTGTCTTGGGAATCTGGAGAGGTCACAGATGACTAGAAGCTGGAAAACATTGCCCCAGTTTTCAAAAAGGGCAAGAAGGAGGACCCTGAAAACTGCAGGCCTGTCAGTCTCACTTTGGTTTCTGGTAAAGTTATGGAGAAGATTATTCTTGGAGGTATTGAAAAACACCTGAAAGACAATGCAGGCATCAGTCATGGCAAGCATGGCTTCATGAGAGGAAAGTCCTATTTATCAAACTTGATTTCCTTTTATGACAAGGTAACCTAGTTGATGAAGGGAAGCCAGCTGACATAATCTTTCTGGATTTCAGTAAAGCTTTCAATGCTGTCTCCCACAGAATCTTTCTGGACAAAATGTCCAGCACAGCTGGATAAACACATCGTGTGGTGGGTGAGCAATTGGCTCATGGGTTGAGCAAAGAGGGTAACAGGGAATGGGGTGACATCAGACTGGTGACCTGTCACTAGTGGGGTTCCACAGGGCTCCTTCTCAGGCCCTGTGTCAACATCTTCATACATGACTTGGATGCATGACTAGAAGGGGTACTAAGCAAGTTTGCAGATGACACAAAACTGGGAGGAGCTGTTGATCCCTCAGAGGCAGGGAGGCCCTACAGAGAGACCTCAACAAATTAGAGGACTGGGCAATCACCAACCATATGAAGTTCAACAAGAGGAAGTGCCAGATTCTGTACCTGGGATGGGGCAACCCCAGATATGCATACAGACTTGGGAATGAGATGCTGGAAAGCAGTGCCATGGAAAAGGACTTGGGGATCCTGGTCAGTGGCAAGTTGAATATGAGTAAGCAGTGCCCTGGCAGCCAGGAGGGGCATCAGGCAAAGCATCGCCAGCCGGTCAAGGGAGGGGAGTGCTCTGCACTAGGGCAGCCTCACTTTGAATATTGTGTGCAGTTTTGGGCACCACATAATAAGAAAGATATTAAACTATTGGAGAGTGTCCAAAGGAGAGCACTAAAGGTAGTGAAGGGCCTTGAGGGGAAGCCGTATGAGAAGCAGCTGAGGACACTTAGTCTGTTCAGTGGGGAGAAGAGGAGACTGAGGGGAGACCTCATTGCAGTTACACGTTCCTTGTGAAGGGAAGAGGAGAGGCAGACACTGATCTCTTCTCTGTGGTGAGCAGTGACAGGACGTGAGGGAATGGCCTGAAGTTTTGTCAGAGAAGGTTTAGGTTGAATATTAGAAAGATTCTTTACCCAGACTGTGGTTGGGCACTGGAATAGGCTCTCCAGGGAAGTGGTCACAACACCAAGGCTGTCAGAGTTCAAGAAGTGTTTGGACAATACTCTTGGTCACGTGGAGTGATTCTTTCAGATGGTCCTATGCAGGGGCAGCAGTTGGACTCGATGACTCAGGTGTTCCTTCCAACTCTGCATATTCTGTGGTTCTTTGAATCTGTATACTCTTACCTTGGCTTTCTAGAGGGCAGACTTTGGCCTGCATAGGAACCTGGCTGAGTCTCTTCGGAGGCAGTCCAGAAGGGCAAAGCAGTCCAGGAAAGCTGGACGTGCTTTAAAAAGGAAATCTTAAAAGTACAGGAGCAGGCTGCCACCATGTGCTGAAAGTTGTGGGGGTGGGAAAGGAGAATGGCCTGGGTGAACAGAGAGCTTTGGCTGGAACTCAGGTCAAAAAGAGAGTTTATGACCTTTAGAAGAAGGGGCAGACTACAAGGAAGTCATGAGATTATGCAGGAGGAAAATTTGAAGGATTGAAGTCCAGCTAGAACTTAATCTGGCTATTGCCATATGTGGTAATATAAAATGTTTCTATAAATACATTAACAACAAAAATAGGGCTAAGGAGGATTTTCAGCTGTTATTGGATGCAGAGGGAAATATAGTGGCAAAGGATTAGTATAGGTCTGAGGTAATGTCTCATTCTTAATAATAATTATAAAACTTTAAAAATAATGATAAATCCTTCTTTGCCTCAGTCTTCATTAGGAAAAACAGTTATTCTCTGGGTATCCAGCCCTCTGAGCTGAAAGACACGGAAAGGGAGCAGAATGAAGCCCCCATAATCCAAGGGGAAATTTTCATTGACGTGTTACACAGCTTAGGCACACATAAGTCCATGGAGCTGGATGGGATCCACTTGAAGGTACTGAGGGAGCTGGCGGAAGGACTGACTGAGCTGCTTTCTGTCATTTTTGAACAGTTCGGGCTCATGAGGGGATGTCCCAAATGACTTTAACAAATGTGATACTCCACTACAAGAAGGGTCAAAAGGAGGATCTGGGGAACTGCAGTCCTGTCAGCCTGATCTCAGTGCTGGGAAAGGTCATGGAGCAGATCATCTTGAGTGCCATCACACAGCACATGCAAGACAACCAGGGGATCAGGCCCAGACAGCACGGGTTTGTGAAAGGCAGGTCCTGCTTGACTAACCTGATCTCCTTCTATGACAAGGTGACCTGCTTAGTGGGTGAGGGAAGGTCTGTGGGTGTTGTCTACATGTACTTAAGCAAAGCCTTTGACACAATTTCCCACAGCATTTTCTTGGAGAAACTGGCTGCTTGTGGTATGGACGGTGTTCACAGGGTAGAAAATATTTGGACGGCCAGGCCCAGAAAGTGGTGGTGAATGGAGTTAAAAATTCCATTGACAGCCAGTCACAGAGCTCAGTGCTGGGGTCAGTTCTGTTTAATCTTTATCAATTATCTGGATGAGGAAATCCAGCACACCCTCTGACACTTTGCAGATGATATAAAGTTGGGCAGGAATGTTGTTCTGCAGGAGTACAGAAGAGCTCCACAGAGGGATCTGGACGGGCTGGATCAATGGGCCAAGGCCAAATGTTCAACGAGGCAAAGTGACAGGTTCTGCACTTGAGTCACAACAACCCCGTGCAGTGTTATGGGGTGGGGCAGAGTAGCTGGAAAACTGCCCAGAGGAAAAGGACCTGAGGGTGTTGGTTGACAGCAGCTGAACATGAGCCAGTAGAGTGCCCAGGTGGTCAAGAAGGCTAATGGCATCCTGGCTGGTACCATGAATAGTGCAGCCAGCAGGACCAGGGAAGTGATTCCTCCCCTGTACTTGGCACTGGTGAGGCTGCACCTTGAGTACAACGCCCAGCTCTGGCCCCCTTACAGCAAGAAGGACTTTGGGGAGCTGGAGTGGGTTCATAAAAAGGCAGTGAAACTGGTTAAGAGTCCAGAGCACAGTTATTATGAGGAGCATCTGAGGGAGCTAAAATTGTTTTTTTCTGGAGAAAAGGAGGCTTGAGGGGCTCCTTATAGCTCGCTACAACTACCTGAAAGGAAGCCGTAGTGAGGTGGGGGTTGGTCTCTTCTCCCAGGTAACAAGAGATAGGACAAGAGGAAATGGCCTCAGGTTGTGCCAGAGGAGGTTTAGATTGGGTATTGGGAAAAACTTCTTCATGGAAAAGGTTGTCAAGCACTGGAAAAGGCTTCCCAGGGAAGTGGTGGAATTACCATCCCTGGAGGTATTTAAAAGTCACGTACATATGGTGTTTAAGGACATGATTTAGTGGTGGACTTGGCAGTGCTAGGTTGAGGGTTAGACTCGATCTTAAAGGTCTTTTCCAACCTAAATGATTCTCATTCTTTGATTCTCTTCTATGGAAGTACAGACATATGTGTAGACACTTACAGGAAAGAGAGAACTTAAGCATAAAATAAATCAAGGCCCTAAAATGTCAAAAAAAAAGACACTGGCTTAGGCTTTTCTTTTTATTTTAAAGATATGTTTTTAATATTTCTGCAGTTTGTAATAAATTGAGAATTCCTGCATTTCAGTGGTTTGGAAATCAGTACTTTCAAAAAAGTAAGATTCTTATAAACGGTTTCAAGATGAGACTCCACACTTCTGGAAAACTAAGTGCAAAGGTATGTTACAGAAGAAGGTTTTCTTTTACAGGATTAGAAAAGTTTGTTCTTTTTTCGGTTTTGGGTCTTTGTTTTGTTTTTTTGTGTGTGGGAGGGGAGGGGGTTGTCTAAAGAATCAAGCATTTTTCACATCCTAAATCCTGGGGTTTGAATTAGAACAAAAGATTGAACCAAACTGGTCCTTGAATAATATAAGTATAGTTTACATTCAAAATGCAACTAAAAAACCAGGAAAATGTTATATAAATATGCAGTGAACAACCAATGAAGTCTTTGATCTGATACTACACAGAAAGAAAAGAGCTAGAAAGGGCAGGTGACATGGGCTGTGAATAGGGAAGGAGTAAACCTCTAGGACCTGGCGTGAGGTGGTGTAGAAGTTCATCAACTCAAGAAGTTCATCAACTTGTTTTCATCCAAGTCAGAGCCTTCTACCAGTTCCTTCATGTCACTGAATAGATTACATCTAGAAATAGCTTTATTATTATTTGACATCAGTGCTTAAAAATCTACTTTCTTTGCCATTCTGGCATTATATACACAAAGAACTGCACCTGCCCAGTACCTACCAGAAAGGGCAGGCTGACCTGTTATGGCTTTTCCTCTAATCCCAGATTTCTGTTCACTGTGTTTTATTTTATTGCTACCTAACATTGTTACTCAATTAATATCAATTAAAAAGCAGAACCCATTAAAGTTAGTATCGGCAATACAAAAAATGCTGAAGTGCTGGAGAGACTGTGCCAACATAAGTCTAACAAACTGAGAAAGCACAAAATTAATTATAAATGTGTGAATTGGCCTATATCAATACAGATAAATAGATATAGATGACAGAGAGAAAGATAGCAGTCATTTAGGGCTTGTTCTTTTTTCTTTTTTTAATCCCATGGCGTTTTGATTCGATAGTTTTTAGAGTCTTTGGATTTTGGCTTATTAGTTACCAAAGTTCTACTGATTCAGAGAAAGATTTACAGGCATCTACACTGTAGCAGAAAAGATGAAAAATTATGACACTTTCTCTAGGAACATCACAAACCTCCTCTAACAGCTAGTTCACTTTTGTCACTGGCTAGATGAGTATAGCTTTATCTTTTGATAGAATTACATCTACAACTACAGTAAAATAAACACAGTACTATGTATTTGTGGCGTGGGTTTTTGTTTGGTTTTTTGTTGTTGTTGTGGATTTTTTAAAACAGGCAAGTGGAGATGTTTCTAAACCACAAGTAAATAAATAAAAAAAATAAATAAATACACTCTTAATTTCTTCTCTCAAATATCCAGGATACAACTCAGTTTGAGAGACACTAAGTGTCAGTCATTGTTCACTTACGTTGCTCCTCCTTTTTGCCACTATTCAAGATTTCTGGTGTCTTATGAATATTTACAACTCATAGGATCTACTCACCTGTCTACATTTACATACTCTCAGTATTCACATGAGGTAACATGGGTCCTGGCATAATACTTGTGCAGACAGATATTTTGTAGAAATACTAAAATGCCATTTGGGTGAAGTTAAGATATGGAATATATAGAGTGATTCCTTTTTACACAAGAAGTTTAACAGATCTGCAAAGCCAAGGTTCAAATTCTTGTCACTGCTTTCACTGGTACTGTAACACAGACCCCAGCTTAGACCTGCACTAATCCAGAAGTGGCTAAATGCAACTTTGAGTGCTCACACTGACAGGGTAGTTCTCCAAAGTTCACTCAGTTGTTGCCTAAACCCTGGAAGTTCAACATTTACTGCGATAAAGACGGGAATTGTGATCTCAGAGTTGTAGTTTGATGCTAGAGCACACAGCAGGAAATCAAGGAATAAACAAGAGGAACGGCTACTGCAGGAGAGATGCTGAAAGTCCAGCTTCACAACACCCTACAGTCCCATGAGTAAGGCAGTGTTGAAAAACATACCACTATCAGTACACCATTCATTCATTTAATTTCCACCATCTGGCAGTTTCTTCTGTTCACTCAGACTGTTCCCTGCTCAATATGCCAGAGTTGGTAGAGGCTGTTGTTAAACACCCAGGTTTTCTTTTAGTTTAGAGGGACGTGCCCAGACTATGTTTATAGCTTTTGCAAGGAGGCAGGACATCTAAGAGGCTAAAGGCATTCCTAGATGCACTTTATGGATCTATCCCTTGGTAATTTTTCACTCTGAAGGTTGCATAAACGTTCTATCAGAACTAGAAGGCAAAAAAAGAAGGTCTAAAATCTACTTATAAGGTTTTCAGATAATAAATATAAATGACAAGAGCCTGGAGTCTTCCCTCCCCCATCCTGAAAAACACAGAAGTGAATTTTAGCAACTGGGCACTTAAATGCATGCAAAGAGTCCTGGACTGAGGCATGAAATTAAACAAAGGATTTAAGCAAAAGTACTTTTATTAGTAGTAAAGGGAAATGTGATATTTAAGAACTGTCAGATGAGAAAATCTGATACAAAATGGTGTTAAAAAGTTAAATCAGAAGCTGCCTGTAAAGAACTGCAAAATGATTTCACAATTTTGAATGCTCTCGGCAATTAAAGGGTGATAAAATTTGACAGAACAGAAAGAACTGAAGGGGGGGAAAATAAGTCTAACTCTACATACACAGGCAGGGACTACAAATTAACTATTGCTTGAGAAGAAAAAAATAAGGAATTAATATTACACATCTCTCTGAAAACATCAAGTCAAGCACTCAGTGTCAAGTAAACGTGAAACAGGATATTTAGATGATTAGGAAAGAAATTGTAAACAAAATAGAAAACATATATATATATAAATACACTGTATCGCTATATCACTCTATAAATACATCATACACTCTTATGTTGAATAATTCATGCAGCCCTGGTCATTCTGTTTCAGGAGAAAGAAGGGCAAGACAGAGAGAAAGACTGAAAGAAGTAGTAAATAAATTCACAGGATATAGGACAAATTCAAACTATTCATCATAGTGCACCCCCCTGATTTAGGAAGCATTTGAACTGTATATATTGGATATAGAGGCCTGAAGACATCGGGAACTCAACAGCTGAAGGTGTCCCTAAGCTGTAGGGGACAGTGGAGGCCTTATAACAACAGGACTGTACCCCTACCAAGGCAGGGCACCTGCCAGATACACAGGGCTATGTGGGCTTGAGTTGGTGCAGCTATTCTTACTTTATGCACAACCAAATGTCTTCTTGAAAAAGCTGACAGACAACAATAGGGAAGGATTGTGAGGAAAAGTATAGGCAAGGTTAAAAAAAAATATATATAGGCAAAATGTCCTCTACTCTCAGGATACATTATATATCTTTTTCTCTTTTTCAATCTTTTTCCTCTAATATATATAAAATACCACGTGGCTACTGAGGTAGCCGGTATTAAATCCCTTCCCAAGTCATGCAGCCAGTTCAGTGTCTGATCTCAGAAGGTAGGTCAGACTGCAGTTTCCAGAGGTTTTGCCAAATTTCCTAATTGAATTTCTTTTTTTTTTTTTTTTTTTTTTTTGGTAGGAGTGGTGCCACACAGCTGAATCCTCTCAGCACCAAAAGATAGGTATACATAACCTCCATATCTGCTATCATGCCAGTAGCAGTGGCAAAACTGTACAAAATCTGGAGCTTTGCTAAATAAAATGAGTAGAAACATTAACTATGTTTTGATATTGCTTTATGCTGAGTCTATTATTGCAAAAGTTGCATGCAACTGAGTTGATGGGGTTCTTTCAAATACGTAAAAATGATATGTAAAAAATTCTGTATTATGAGGAGATACTATGGCAATGCTTTGCAGTCCCATTTTTTTAATGATATGTGGGTTGTTATAAAACCTTGAGCTATATTTGATTGGAAAATAATCTAGGCAGGGTAGATTATGGTAAATTGACACCATGGCCATATGATTTAAATCCAGTGGAGAGAAACTATTTCAATAACAGTGCAGAGAAATTACTGAGGTGGGTCTGATTCCTCAAGCATTGCTGAGCATTGTGTTGACTCTATCCCTGGTACATTCCTTAGAAGCTGAAGTTTCTACATTGACAGAGAAGGTCTTGTAAACTTCATTGTTAAAATGCTACCCTGAGATGAGAAGTGTTTAATTAACTTAAGCAAAGTTCAAATATAAGGAAATTAAACACAAGTGCTTGGGCCATTGCTGCCATTTGGTAATCCAGAAAGCCTCCATTTACCAAAATCTTCAAGCAAATGATAGACAAACACAACCAGTTAAGGATTTTTGGTAATATTTCAGCTATTACTTTCAGTTGTCTCCTCCTCACTCAGATGAATTATTTGAATCCTATCCAGAGTCACCAAGATATTCTGAAACAAGGCCATTGTCTCTACTAGACAATACTTATATTATTCAACTGCTAGAAGAGACTAAAAATGGGCATCATATTGATAAGGTATCACAACAACGAACTTGATATCACTGGTGTACATTCAAGATGACTGACTCATGCAAAGCTGTGTTACCCTGAAGGAGAAGAAAAAATTATCCAGTGTTGTTCTCTAAAACTTATAAGAAAAATAATATAATGCACAAGTACCTATAATACCCTAAACATCAATACTTTGTAGTCAGAAGTACCAAGTGAAAAGTGTCTATATATGCCAAGGTAATAGAATACTCCATTAACAGGAGTAGTCTCTCAACTGTCATACCAATACATCAGCTAACCTATAACTATGTTCAAAAAGAGTTTCACTGGAGACAGAAAGATCTTAGCCTTTCCAGCGTACTTTCTGATAAACTTTTCAAGGCAAAATGGAAGAGCTTTGTGGAGGATTTAAGTGGACACATGGTCTGCAGCAAAAAAGTGACTTCCTGTAAGCAGATCCATCTAAAAATTCTTAAAATACTTGGCAAAATGCCTTTTATCAGGGGGACATAGAAACTAGTTTTGCTCTTTGCAGACTACTCATTAGGCATGTCTGATCACTGAAGCAGAGGAGAAGGAAGTGAGGAAGGGATTAGACTGGCCACTTTGCAGCTTTCTTACTCCTGAAGAATTCTTACCTTGGAAATCAGGGTATTTTAAATTGTCTGACAGATTGAACACGGCAATTGCCCAGTTTCCTTCTAAAAACACCAATTTTCTAGGAAAAAAAAACAAACAAAAAACCCCAAAACCAAAACCAACAAAAAAACTAACCAAACAAAAAAAAACAGAGCAAAACAAAAAAAAAAAAAAAAACACAAGGAAACCAAACCAAACTGGGGGAAAAAAAAAAAAATCCCAAAACAAAACAAGAAATCCAAAACAACAGAACAACCAGTCCTACATAATTAAAATAATTCCCAATTTTATGGAATTTTTCACGAAAAGTTATTAAATGCACTTTTTCTTACAGTGACCAAAATTCCCCTTACATTTGTCTGTAATACTGGAATGATTGTTTTCAGCTTTAAAAAAAAACAAAACAAAACAAAACAAAAAACTGCTCAAATATTTTCCTTCCCTGTTTCCATTTCTCTGTGAATGTCATAATTTCTGCTTCTTTCTGTTCTAGAATGAAAGGACATTTTAAAATGTCCAGACTGGCTGGAGTATTATGATTTTGCTGAATATTTCTCAACAAGACCTATCAGTCAGCAGAGGCAAAGACTCCCATGGATTTGAGAATGGCTAACAGAATGCTGTCTGCCTCTTGCTACCACGAGCAACATCAGTAGGAGTAAATCTGTATCATCCCAGCTTAAACTTCTTCCCCAGCAGGATCTTTGGAAAAGTTTTATTTAGCTGCTTCTCCTTCTCCTTTGCTCTTCTATATACATATTTTGTGTATAAGAGGGGAGCTAGAAAGAAGATGGGGAAGCAGGGTTATGTTAACGTGAGGAACTTCCAGGGCAGGCTTCCAGGGCAGCTTTGCTGGCTCTTCTCTCCCTAGCAGCATCACCATGTCCTGCTTCGCCATCCTCCTGAAATCATCATGTTCTTCAGATGTGGTCTTTCATTCTTGTCATTAGTCATAATCCTCAGTTTGTCAGGTGTGTGTTCTGGCCTCTCCCATACACCTCTGTTTACTCTTCCTCCTGTTGCCAGTCTGTTCCTCCCTTCTTCTCCATTCCTTTCCATGCTTCTTTTCTACATTTCCATTCTCTAATCCCAACTACAGTCCTTATGCGCTTTAAAAAAATGCCTCATAGCGTTCACTGTGCCTCCAAACCAATCTCATGATCTTATGGTTATAACTCTTGCTTTGCTTCCCCTTTCTGCTTCCTTTGTCTCCTGCCATTATGCCATTTCTATTCAGGCTGTCATCTCTTCTGGAAAGGGATTTTTCTTGTTCTCTGTTTTGCAAAGCACCTGGCATGTTTTTGGTTCTGTCAAACAAATAATAACAACAGATATGAAATTTGCAGTGCAGCAGAATCCTGATATCAGGAAGTAATAGAGGCAAATTATACTGTCATTTTCATTGCCATGTATACACCACTACTTGACAAAAATTCTCATTGACTGGCTAGGTAAACATAAATAAACTAAAAAATTCCGAAGAAAACACCTCTAACATGAAGGAAATGTAGTGTTCCACATTGGATCTCAATGAGCCACAGGGTTATACTTGACAATTTCGGTATTGGAAACAAAGGAAATAAATGAATGATGTGCAGTTTTTCAGATGGGTATTAGGGTATAAAATTAAGTACTGGGAAAAAATGTAGATAACTGTTTAAAACAGAGAAGCAGGACAAGGGTGGAATGGGTTTGCTCAGTTCAAACTCTGCTTGATTAAAAGAGTGTACGCAAGGTAGTGAGATTCTAGCATATAAGCTAATAAAGTAGGGTCTCCTTTAGCCTGATACTGTCAGAAGCTCTTAGTATTGCTGAAGAATCTTATAAAACATTTTAACTGAGTTGTCTCAGTCATATATATTAGGCATTCGAAGACAAGTTTTGTTACTTGTGTTGCCAAAAAAAACCCACCAAAACCAACCCAAAACAACACCCCCCAACACCCCCCCCCGCCCCCAACCCCGGCCCCGAGCTTAAAAATAAAAGGAAAGAATAAGATGTGGATTTTACTGTACATTTAGTGACAGGCTAGTCATATGAATCTCTAAACAATATAGCTTTATTACTAATGGATGTAGGCCAGGACTGAATGGAAATTATTTTACATATGGTTAGCAATCTCTTAACTAAATTATTTGAAAATTCCTTAGAGAAAAGCAATTTATTATAGACATTGAGACAAGCCAACGTAACACTAACACTTAAGAAAAATAAACCAGCAGAGGAATGTCCCCCTGCCATAACAACCAACATTCTTATAGTTGATTCCAAAGTATTATCTGTCATTCCAGCACATGGATTAGATTATTTAACAGTGTGAATCAAAGGGGAGATACTAATTCAAGAGAAGAGCCTTATTAAGATGTCATAGCATGCCATACATCTCTGTCACCAAACTGGACAAAATGGGAGCAGATGTTTTATGACAAACTGAGAAGAGGATCTGACATAATTAATAGCCATAATGTCTGAGGCTTAGCAAACAAAAAGAAGAGCTAATGGAAGCAATCTGATGGAGGGACAGAATGTTTTTTCCTGTCTCTAGTAAGGTGTCCTAGTGACTAATTTTACATGAAGGGAAGGTATTAACTAAGCTAAATCTCATTTCTATTAGGTTTTTTTGCACCTGCCCTTTGAAGCCCTAGTAATGCATGGAATGCGTGAGAAAAAAGTTCAGCAAAAAGGAACTCTGAGGAGAAGTTCTTTCCAAAAGGAAGAACTCTTTGATAGGTTCTTTTTACTATTTGGAAGACAAATAAGTTTTTGAATTAGTAAAAATGATTGACATGTGAAATTATTCAAAGCTAAAAGCAAATAGTAGTCACAAATAGCACTTAGATGCATTGGTATTTAAAGCCTCAGGTTACATCTATACTGGCTGTGTCTCTGCAGCCGGTTTTTTGGTCAGCTCCAGATAGAAGGTCTCCAGATCAAGAGAGTGTCACTCTGCACTGTGGCATAGCCTTGCTCTGGGTACACCTAGTTCTCACTGCCCAAGTACTAGTTTCACCAGAGCAGAGCCCAGGGGCAAGCCAACAAGTATGAAACAACAACAGATGAGAGATGAGGGTCCCTGTGGAACATATTGCAAATCAATGTGATAATTTCCTTGCATCTGTATGACCTAGACATTCATTATCATAATGCCCCATTCCTAGCTGCCCTGCCATGCTGTCCAATGTCATTTCCAACCCAAATTGGATAATTTATCTCCCTGGAAAGTGGAAAGAGAGAGAAACCTAAAATGGTTTGGAGAAACTGAAGGCCAGTCAAAGACAGTGGATAGACTCTCTTGAGATAAGAACAGGGCTTTAGTTCTTGGTTGCTATATCTGCATGGTTGGAGTTAGTACTTATTTACACAGTCTCTGATACATGCTAAGGCCTTATCTATAGTCAGTGATGGCAGATAGCACACACAAAAGTAACAGCCCACACTGTAACTTCCGCAGAAAGGAAACACCATGAGAGCCAACTCCCAAATGTCGTGGGTAAGCCATCATGTATCCCAACAGTAAACCTGGATATGTCAGGGATTCACAGCCCCAAACCTTCTCTGAAAGTAATGCCTAAATGAATTTCTTTCAACAGGAGACACATGTAAAAGAAGGATCAAAAAGATCACATGTATTCTATCTAATTGTTGAACAGTGACAGAATGATATAGGTAAGTATGGTGCCTGCAGACCAAGATATTAGCTCTTCTGGGACATGACAGGTTACTCGATGTCTTCCAAGAAAAAAATTCCATTTTACTTAGAACAAGTCTCCTCATTCCCACAGAAGCATCGCAAACATGTTTTTCAGAGTAAGAAGATTTCTGAAAGGGAAAGGTGTTTCAGGAAGGGAAAGGATTGTACAGTGCAGGAAAGAATTTCAGAGGTAATTTTGGATTAGGCTTAGCCTAACCAACCTTTTCCCAGGCAAGCAGCTGCCGCTCAAAGTGTTTGGCAATATATGAATACCAATACATGAGTCTCTCCCTTCTTGCATAGAGGTTGAAAGTATCACGGTGGCCTTTTGGTAATACCTTCCCACAGCCCAACATGGTAGAGTCAGTGCTACTCTTTCTATGCCTTTCTCACCCAAAAGATATGTAACATTTCTGTATATTCTTAGAAAAGAAATAGGCCTTTCATCAAATTACAGAAAAATAAGGCAAACCTCATCCATAAGGATTTCAGACAGATATTATATGTTCAACAGCTACATATCCTGAAATATGGGTAGACGTGATTCAGCTGTCAATAAGCTTGAGAGAAATCAGTCTGTTGTCTTGTTCTAGCATTTATGCTAGACAAAGAGAGAGTGTGAGCTCAGTAACAGCTGGATGTCACCTCTGCGAGGTATCTCCATACTTGCAGCAAATGGCTTCTACCACTTTACATCAAATTCACCTGCTTACTAATCCTCACTGACCTTAGCTAACAAGGAACGCCCCTCACCAAGAGGCTTTAAATATAAAACCGACAGCAACAACACAATAGAACTTATGGCCTAAGCACTGCCAAATATAATACACTGTCTTGCAAAAGTATGCTGTGATGGTTCAATGACAGACTTGCAGACACATAAGTCTATGTGAAGATACCTGGCTTCTGTTTCTCTGGTATCGAAAGTGAAGCTCTTCACTTTTATATTCACTTTCTTTTCACATTTTAGACCTGAAAATTCAACCTTAAATATCATGACACCACTTGTAAAAGCATTATAAAACAGATATTTTTTTTTTAGGATTTTAAATTTAGAAAACTTGACTGCACCTGATGTAAAAAAAAAAAAAAAAAAGATAAATTCAGCTTTACACAATCCTATTTCAAATATACAAGTGTAAAAATGGTATTAGCTACTTTGAAGGCTTACTTTATAAGGATTTTTTTTTTCCTTTTCAATAATTAGTATAATACTTTGCTATACTGAAAGCAGGCAATATTTCTAAGGTATATATTCAGGTATATATTCCCGCTTTTTCAGCAAATAATTCAGAAGCAGATGATACAGGTAAAGCATTAATTTCCATATGATTTTCAGTAATACTGCTACATTAATGTCAGAAATAGGATTATAATAGTATAAAAGAAATGAGAAGAGACTTTTCCTCCATTCATTATGAGTATAAAATCACAGAAGATATTTTCTCCCACCACCCTGAAAGAGTCCCTTCACCCAATGTTTTGTTTTCTGCCATTCAGCTCTCCCCTAGATTGTACTGCCAAAAAAATATTTTGATATTATTTTAAACACACTCCATTAGCTTGTATCATTGGTGTTATTGGGTATTACATGTAAGCCTGATATTCACCTCTTCCATATTCAACAACTGCCCCCTCCCAGTAAAGACACTTTTTGTTTGTTTTGATTTGTTCTGGCCAATACTAATGACTTCTGCCTTAAGAGTACAGGTTACTTGGAGAGGTTTCCCTGACTCATAGTTGGCTGTAGATAGACATTGAATTTGCTGCTGCTGGGGTATTAAATGTTGCTTCCTCACTGTCATCTTCTACTTACCCCTCCCAATGAAACACAGGTGCTGATAGGTAAGCACTAATGACTAATGCCAGCTGGGGAGAAATGGAAGTAGAGCACAGTGCTAAAACTAGTTTCCGATCTCATGGCTGGGGAAATATACCTCAAAGGCAGCTCTGCACAAGGAAACAAACATGGACAACTGCAGAGGGAATTTGGTGTTGGGATACTTATTGCAAGAAAGGTACTGCCTGGGAGATGCCCTACTGTTAGGCAAGTGCTTTCATGAGATAGGAGGCAGCTTGTGGCTGAGATTTTCAACAAACAGCATATAGTGTAATTTGGATGCCTTTGCTAGCAAGTAGAAAGCATAAAATAGGATTTGTCTCTTGCACAAATTCAAGTAATGTAGGCATTGAAACAATTACTTCTCCTGAAAAGAGGACTACAAAAAAAAAAAAAAAAATGCCTGAAAGGTTTGGTTTTTGTTTTTTGTTTTTTTTTTTTTTTTTCCCCTCTTCTCAGACTCCACACCTGCTACTTGCAGTGCATGAACTGAAGTGTAGGGAAGGTATGTAATAAAGTGCAGCCCTTCACAATAGCAATCACTTGTGCACACTACAGAGGCCAGGAAATATTAAAGGAAATTCTCTCTAGGAATACCTCTCGGTGCCTTACTGGCCCAATTTCTTCCTCTAGGCATATTGACCTGGATTTGAATCTAACCCTGTCTTCTTCTCCAGCAGCCCATGAGGCTACAAACACTGACTATTGAGGAGGGAGACACTGCTATTTTGTATAGACTAATATGAGGGAGGACTTATGGGTTACTTCAGTAAACAAACCAGGAGAGAGACCTAGGATGAAATGGCCTGAGAGCAAGAGCTCTGCAACTCTCACTTTCTGAACAAAATCCTAATCATCTAATCACTTAAAAAATGCCATTTCTGAGTGGCCTTCAGGAGGTATGTGAATAATTTCATTAAATTTAATCCATGCAAATCAAATTTTTCATAAAATTCACTATGTGAAACATCAGGGGGACAGCACATTTAAATTACCACTATCACGGAAAAGAACACTCTGGAGAGAACGAATCTGAGATTCCTGCACCTTCCTTCTCTTAAGCTATATGTGTATTCTTGGCATAGGCTGTTTGGTCCCTGAGAAAACGAAATTGAAACATGTTTTACAGAAGACGCCTTAAAAATGGACATGCAGCCCTTCAGGAAGCAACACAGATTGAAGGACTGTCAAGAAATTGCCTGAGTAATGTTTCTAGACATGAAATGAGAGGAATCAATGTGGATACATTCTCTCTATCAACTACTCAGTCTAGCCTCTTGCAAGCCAGATTTGAATGTACTAGTAAAAATAATGGATGATTTTTCTTATCAAGGAGATGGTATCTTTGGATGAGGAAGTTTGTATCTTAGTGTAAACTCATGGTTTTCTTGGCAATTCTAAGGAAATAATTACAGAATCACAGAATCGGTCAGGTTGGAAGAAACCACAGTGGTCACTTGGCTCAACCTCCTTGCTCAAGCAGAGTCATCCCAGAGCACATGGCACAGGATTGTGTCCAGGCGGTTCTTAAATATCTCCAGTGAGGGAGACTCCACAACATCTCTGGGCAATATAATCAGAACATAATTTCTACTGTATTTGACAGATCTTACAGATTCCTCAGCATTCCTTCTGTTTTGGCACAAAAGAGGAAGGCTTTAGTTATGGACCTGGGGCTACATTGTCTCCAGTTTATAAATAACATACACAGAGTCATGGAACTCTAATACCACTAGCAAAGGTAAGTCTTTGGGCATAGTTATGGCTTAAGCACTGTGTGTGTGTTTCAGTGTTAGCCATGTCGTGATTCATCAGATGACCTCTAAGTTGTAGTCTCTCATTATCAATTATTAGTAGCAGCACAGTTCTACAATTGGTTATTTGGTTCAATTAAATGCAAGTCTTGGTCCACGGATGAATAGATTTTCTGTTCCTGATTTAGCTCCTCTGGCACCAGACATTATGTCTTGTTTTGCCCAAGATTCATTTGGCTGGCTACACAAGTTTCACATGGCTGTATCACATTTTTTTCATAGTCTATCAAGACATCAATTATTTTTTGACTTATGGTTCTTTTTTGGTCACACTAATTAGACACTTATTTCATCCAATTTGTATGGTATAAATGCTAAAATCTGCTATCATTACCCAAAGCTTGAAGAGAACTACTCTTAAAATCTTCTGAGAATAAATATCATCAGAGTTCGTGTTTTATTTTCAGGCTTTTATTGTAAAATTCTCCTTTCATGTCTTGATTTCAAGTCTGCCTGAATGAGCTGTGTATTACCAGTTGCTTTCCCATCTGTCTCAATTTAGTCTCTTTGACAAATTCCAATCTGGCCTGAGGAAAAATCAGAGTACTGAAACCACTCCACACAAGATTATTAGGTATGTTATATTAACAGTGTCTCTTTACTCAAAAAATCTTGACACTCCTTAGCTCCTCTGCCAGCATGTCTTGTGGAGCCATACAACTTAGATTCACACATTCTGAATGGCTTCACACCTTTCTTTCCATTCCCTCCCACCTTCTCACTTCTCACCAGGTACAAAAGCAAAGGTTTTCCTCCTTAACTTCTAGCCTTTCATAATCTTGCTGGATGTAACCTACAGGGTCTGTACATCATATAAATTCCACACCACTCCTTTCACTTTCAAACTACCTCACCCTTATCCACCCTGAAAGTGCTCTGTGAATTTCATGAATATTAGAGACACACTATTTGTCCCTTAGCCTGTCCCAACTGATTTGACTGTAAATGCATGTGTTAATTATTCTAACTTTAAAGCCGAAACTAAATCCAGAGAGAAAAAACTCGCACAAATGTAGCTTGCATTCTGCCACTACTCTTTTTTCAAGATATCGCAGATTTTATGCCTGTGGTTGAACATCTCGTATTTTTCAAATCCCTATGTGGAATGCGTTACAAAAAAATGGTGAGCTGAGTCATATTTGGTGTCTCACAGGCCATTTGTTGGATCAGGTTTTTCTTTCTTTTTATTTTTTTTATTTCCAAACTGTTGTATTGTCTCCTCCCCGCCCCCATTCCTCCCCAATCCTTTTTGCAGGAACTTTAATTGTCAAATTGCCTATTCCCAAATAAACAGAAGGCTGCACTATGCAAACTGTAAAGATCTCTGTTTAAAAGTAATTGTTGGCTACATTTGAGAACCCTTAATGAAATATGAGAGAAAATATAGGCTGCTGCCCAGAATTTCTTGTTTTACTAGAAATTTGCCTGAGATTAAGACTTTTGAGTAAGTAGTCTCACAAATCTCAAATCCACCATCTGCACATCCATTACAAGTTAGTGGGGAAAAAAAATCATCTGTTTCCACATATCAGTTAATTAATCAGAAGTACAGTCCTAACAGGTCCTGAATATGCAGAAACCCTGCTGTGATAGTTGTTCAGCAAATCATAGCACCAACTGTCTGAATACCCCTGCAGCACCTGCTGCCAGAATGACTCTTGGGCAAGAATTTGTATTGTACTTTTCTCAAACAGGGCTTGTCATTCCGTATGGCAGCTGTTCTCTTCCACGAGCGCCTCAAAAGTCTCTTGTTTAAAAGAAAACAAATAAGATCAACCAACCAACCAACCAACCAAACCCAGCAAAGACCAAATCGCAAGCACATCAGATTTGAACCACATGCAGGGAGGCAATGCATTAAGGATGTGTTAACACTACCATGTCACATATATACTTTTAAAAAGTGAAATGACCATTTTTTGGCTGAGTTGCCCTTCACTCCTTTCACACAGACAGGGGATTGCTCCATGCCATTACCGGGCAACAGAATGCTGGCTGAACCTGCCCTTGTGGCAGGGTGTCTCCGCATGGCCTGGCATTATGGCTGTAGGGACATGAGCACCATCTCAGCAGTAATCCAAAAGGCACAGAATTTTAATCATTCTCAAAATTGCTATATATGAATTATTTAGAAAGTTAAGGACAAATTATTATTATTTTTTATTTCAACTACTAACCAATAAATGTAAAAAAATACCAACAACAAACCAAAAATAAACCCTTCATCCCACACATTAAAGCAATAGTTTTTTTTAACATTCAAAACACTGGAAACTATTCATTGTATATTACTATTAGTGGAGAAAAGCAAATTTAATTTAAAAAAATTTTTTTCAAACTCCCTCAGTGGATGCCAGATAATTCAAGCTTAAACAAATATAAAAAACTCATTTTAAATGGAGAATAATACAGACAGAGCTCAATTATTGAGATATTAAGGGCAACATTCAATTTGAGATACATTTAAGCATCTTTGCCTCCTGGAGATTTTTACATGACAAGGCTTTAGATAAACATGGTTTTGCAAACAGCAGCTATCATATCTGATCACATAACCTCTGGACTAAAGCAGTATGTCAGCAAATACTTCTGATTATTTAAAATATTAAATAACTGTAATTTACTAGGCAGGTCTTCCTCAGAACAATCACAAAAATTTTCAAGAACTGATATCCATAAACAAAAAGCATTTAGATGACCTGTTACAGATTTCTGAATAATAATTAAAAAAAAGTAAAATCATCTCTCTCTGTGATAAAGCCCAATTTAAGTACATTCTGGGACATACCAGTGGTGGAGGAGGTGCCTTTCTCAGACACTCAACTTGCGAGGGAAACTGTAGCAGCCAAGGACATATAGGGCAGGAATCGCTTTACCTACCTTTAACTATATAGATACTAGATGCCTAATTTAAGCTAATCATCTGGGTTCCCTCTACAGGTAATGGAGATAAGCATTCCAAGAGGGAGATTCATTCTGCTTTTTTTTTTAGGCATCTCTCTTCTGGATGCTTGTAGATGGATAAAGTCAAGAAGGATCAGCCTCACTGACAGACCGATAATCTGTCATTAGCAATGCGCAATTTCCAAATTCAATGAAATTAAACCAGAACTGAGATAATTTCTTTTTTTTTATCATTTAATCTTTAATTATCCCTCTGACTCAACTTCACTTCCTCCCACGAACATCAGCTTCCTCTGGCACTTTATTTTTTCTTACCCTGGACTGTTTTTTCCTGGAACCTGGGGAACTGCAACCAATGTCAACATGTTGCTGCTCTACCAGTTACAAATCCACTTACATGCATGTGCTCTAAATTGCAGTAATGTTCTGAACATATAGATAAGTATCTGACTGATTGCGACTGATCGCGATTGTGCTTTCTGGGTCTACTCTACCACTTTCAAATGTGTAAAAATCTGTGGCAACATTAAGGCAGTCAAGGTATATAGATGAATGCTAAAATATATTTACTATTTGAAGAAGATGGCTTAAATCAAACAAGGAAAATCAAGGAAGAAATACCATTAGGGCTCTCAGTTGTACATGTGTGAGCCCAAGTTGCCACACATGCTTTGAGGCCTCTGTGCTTCATAATATTGAACAAGTCATAAAGGTGAAGCCTGGCCTCAATTCTTTTGCATTTAGGGTTTGTAGGTTCTCAGCAATACCAGCATTGCTGCATCGCACCTTTAATCACCAAGCCCTTAGAAACAGTAGCCGAGACTCGTAAGGAAGAGGTGTCTGAACTTAAGACTCCTAAATTCTTAGCTGGGTGCCTAAAGCAGCAGCAAAACCAACAAGCACCCTGTGCAGTTGCCCACAGATGCTCACTCTAGTAGTGAGGCACTTAGCACACAAAATGGATGTTTCTTAATTGTGTTCCAATGGCTACTTGAAGTGCCTTGGCCGAGTGCTTGCGTGCACTAATTTCAACATTGGGCATGCAGTCTACTCTGCATCTTACTTCTACAGCATTTCTAGAAAATTAATTTTAACAGTTAAAAAACGGTCTTGCGCTGCATACATGAAAATAACTCCATTTCTACTGAATGACAATCTAATACGAAATAAGAATAGTCACCTTTTTTTCTTACTCTGCCCAAATCCAGGCAATAAATTAGGCTTCTCAGCATGACTGTAAAGTGCTGTGAATTGTATAAACAATCATATATGGACACTGAAAAATAACCCTTATGCACATTGCATTATAGTTCCAAAAATATATTTACAGTCTATTACAAAGATTACAAATGGAAGTGTCTATGTAACGGGATTATGCTTCTTAAAAGCTTTTTACAGATTTTCTTCAACAAAGGCGGGGGGGGACAAAAAATTAGTATAACCAAACTGATTTTTCTAATGAAACAAATAAATAAAATGACAAATATAACACTGTACAGTGATCTAAAAAGGGGGAGAAAAAAGGAGGGGGAAAATGATGTGTTTAAGTTTTTGATAACTATCTTTGGTCCTAAATGTGGGAAAACACATTATGTAGCACTGAATATACATGTTTGTTTGTGATGCTCTGCAAGTAAAATAGAAAAATATAGTGCATTTTCAATGTATTCAGAGCTCACTACACATAAATGTGTGTACAAAACAAGACAGTATAAATAAAATTTACAAGTTTTACAAAGGAACATTTACAAGGTTTTTCTTTTGTTTTTATTTTTTTTGTGTGGATGCCCACATTATCAAACCAGACCAATTTATGACTGATCCCTGGGATCTTTCTCTATCAAAATCAATAGAAGCAGCCCAATTCTCTTTGGAAGTACAGCATTTCATTGCTGGGGTAGTTCACAATTTTCAGATTTTTTTTTTAAAGCATTTCTCTCTGCTTCATATACATTCTTGCAATATCCATAAAGACACTGTTCATTATTGCTTATGGTCATTAAATATTTTAATCAAACAAAATTCACATATAAGTAAGTGGTGTAAAAAGATATTCCATGGAGCAACTACCCTTGCATCTCCGTTCCTGATGAATGACTGTTGTGTCTGTGTGAGCACACACACGCAAGTTCGTTCAGAGCAGCAAAAGCTTGTAAAAAAATTGAAAATTTTGAACTGCCCCTTGTCTCATGCTCTACAGTTCTCATATAAAATCTATGTCCTTATTCTCACAGCTGGACTGCATACGGCTTAAACTCATAGAAAATATACACCAGCTATTTCTCTCAGATTCGCTAATGCAGAGTAGTGAAAAAAAATGTGATGCACTCAGATTAAATGGTTTAGGTAACACTGGAGAACTGCACCTGTGTTCTGAGACACTCCTACAATCACTTGTCCATTCAATGCCATGTCTCAGCAGGTTTACAGTTGTAGATCTACATCTTAGAATATATCTCAGTTTAACTCTAGTCCATTAAAATCATCTTGCAAACAATTTGCTAAAAGTGCCTAGAACTACTTAGGGGTCATTATTGCTTTTATTTTTCTTTACTTTTTTTTTTTCTCTTTTATTTTCTTTTAAAAGATAGCATATGTGTAACCTTAAAAAATTCTTTAAAAAATATCAGAGCTCTTGGCAACTTGCATTTTTCTGACTCCCTACCAGTTAGCTAGCCATGTCAATACGGTGCTGATTTAACAAAAGTAAATGGCACAAAAGGATACCAAAGTTTGGATAGATATACATTGCTTGGTCATGCTTCTTAAATCTCTAGGAACTCAAATAATCCTTCAGAGGTACCCAGTGTAGTAATGTGTCATAGAATTAGCACTAAAAAGGTCCAAAGATATAAACATCATACTAAAAGAAAGTCTTTATGAAGAATAAACACAAATGATTAAAAAAAGATTCAGAAATCACAGATTTAAGGAAAATAGTTTGTTGAATTCAACAATAATATCATGATTTTATCTGACAAATATATTCTTTTTTTAAATTTTTATGTACATTTAAAAAGTCTATTAGATAAAAAGGAGGTTAGAGAGCTCAAGGTGTTTGTATGTTTATTCAGGTAGTACTTTGTTTATTGTCACTGCTGTTTTCCTTGCCACCACTGGTGGATCCTAATTCCCTTTTCATAAATTCTGGTGGCACTTAGGAGTTCAAGTCTGTAGGTGCTTCTTGTAGCTCTTCTATTCACTGCAGGAAGGACCCAGGAAATCAAGTGTCTTCTAGCAGCACTTCATATATACTGAAGGCCAGTGCTGTTCTCTCAGTCTGTCACCTCCCTCATAAGGGAGAAATGTCTATCACACTTGGATGCCAGTGCCGTGTAAATGTAGCATTTGTGCTCTCATAGTCTGAATGCTGCTCATGATTTTCTTTTGATGACCAACCAACGTGATCCCTAAACTCATCACATCCCTGGGGAAGATAAATGCGTACATTGTTAATTTTTCAACTTAGACTGCTATTGTATGGTATTCAACTGCGAGTCAAAGCTACGTAGTGGGCTGGGCTACAGGTGCCTGACATTGAAGCTGTGCTGGAACCTCAGCTCAGCACTGTGAAGTCCATACAGGCACTGTACAACCTCTCAGCGAGGAGTGCAATTGCATGGCAAGTGTCATGTAATTGCACTGCACATGTCTCCACATCTGAGAAGGAGGCCAGTATGCCTTGTATTATGGTAATCTTTTATTGTGGCTTTCAAGGATACCTGAAGACAAAGAAACTTCTCTCATAAAATATTGTGGGTGGCTTTCAGGGCAAAGTTATGTACAAATACAAGATTTTAGGGATCATATTCTGTTTCCTAAAGAGGTGCCTAGAGAAAGCCTTTGCATACTGACCCATACCCATCATGCAAATATAAGAGGAGCAGTCGTTTGAACTCCATTCCTACTAGTGCTAGAAGATTTTGGGCTCTGATGACAGTTCTCAAGTTATAGTCTGAGACCCCTAGTGACACCAGGCAGATAAGAATAGGGTTGCAAACTTGAGAATATTGTTAGAAACTTGTTTAGAAAACCACTGCTCTAAGAGGAATTACACATGTTTGGCAACCACCAGGACAAGAAAGTTGTTTGCAGGGTGCCAAGAAGACCTGTTTAAGATGGGTGTACTGATACAGGCCATGCTTGCCTTCAGAAAATTGTTTTGCTTCTACAGACTTATCCTAATGCAAAATCCTTTCTTGCAGGACACAGACAGCCCCCAGCCAATTTAGAAGAAAATTCCACATATTCCTAGTATATATGTGAAAAAGTGCCCATTAGGTAGAGGAGGCAACGTGATTATTTTCCTATGCATACATACACATTGAAATGGGCCACATTCTCCCTTAAATTCTAGTCCCTTGGTGTTGCTATAATTGTTCTGAAAAGCAGAGGAAAAAATGGTGCCACACAGAGGCAGCAGGGTATTTTCTCTTTCATGAGATGCTCTAATACAACATTATCAGCTGCTAAAATGTCTGGTTTGACCCCAAGTACTATGTTTGTACTCAGGGTAAAGTTTTGGAGTGGAACATTGTTTATTATTTTACCTAGAAATTCCCTAAATGCAAGTTAAACATGCCCAGTACTAACTTACTCAATAGTCATCCTGGCAACTGATTCAAGAGAGTTGTAGCCTGCTGCTGTGAAATTATCCTTATATCTTTCCATCTTAATAGCTTGCAACCATTCGCCTACGGAGCAGAAAGTGGTAAAATCGGGAGTGTTCTGGTCCAGAAGAGGGCTAATTGGTCTATGGAGAAGGAAAAAGGAAAGTAAGTTGTTTCCAAAGAGAGTAAAACATCAGGGAGTATTTAGCAAGAGAGTCAAATAAGTTTGGGGTATTAAAAAATGTCAAGAGTAGAAACTAATAGGCCTGTATACACAGTTTAGATTATTCTGTGAATAGCTCTTGACTACTCTGTAGCTCACAATATGCACTTCCTAAGCTTATTAAAAGATGAAAGGTCAGAGTGAGTAAAATCAGTCTAATGGACTACTGTTATCAACAGAAAATCAACCTTATTACCTAGCATGACAGCAGCTTCAACTAAGTTGCTGAGTAAAATAAAGATGCTATTCTTTTACACATCTTAGAAAATATACTAGTAGCTATTCCCATTATTCAACTGGATGGGACAAAACAGAGACAAGGAAAGAGCAGAAACACAAAGTAAGTTGCTTAAGGTCACACAGCAAATCAGTCAGTAGAAGAATCAGGAGCAGAACATAGGCCAGTTGATTCCCTAATGGTGTGATCTAGCTAGCAGATCAAAAGATTACCATGATTAAATAATTCACCTGAAATTTATGAAGAAGCCATTAAAAACTACACCATGAAATACAATGAGATGCAATCACTGAAACGAGTTATAGCCAGAAAATGAAAGATAAAAATCTAGAGTGTAGCATGTCAAAGTACATTGGCCAAGCATGAGTATTGTTAATTACTTTTTCTACCATAGCAGTTCCTAGGGCAAGGGATGCATCATATAAAACTACAATAGACAATGATCCTTGCCCTCCAGATTTTACAATTTTAAAAAGCAAGGAAAAAAAAGACTGCTAGTGGCAAGAGTGTGGAAAGAGTGATGAGCAGGCAGCAGTTTACTGAGAAATGTATTAGTTGCATGATATTTACTTTATTTTGGTTGTTTTTTTTTTTTCCAAGGAAGTCCTTTTTGGCTTTGTTCAGCATGATAAAAAAGAAGAGCAAATGAGGGAAGGGAAGAACTGGGAACAGAAAGAAGGAGGAAGTGAGAGACAGATGAAATAAGTGTGAACTGGAACCAGCCACCAAGCAGAACATCCAGAACCTAGCCACGTGCACCATCGTTAGAATACACACCAAAGCTTTTCTTACCTGCTACAGGTTCCCAGTGGGGTTTTCAAGCTGTTTGGATTTCTAATCATTTTGTCCAGAATACCAACTATCTGCTCAAACTTTGGCCTTTCACCACGTTCCTTCTGCCAACAATCTAGCATCAGCTGGTGCAGTCCTGCTGGGCAATCCATGGGTGCTGGCAAACGATAGCCTTCTTCAATTGCTTTTATAACCTAGTAGCCAACATAGTGAATCATTTTTCATCAAGAGTAATTTAAAGATTATATATTGCTACCCAGTTCAAAATATATAAGAAAAAAAAAAATTAAAAATCAATACACTAAAATCTGCCATGAGTGTTGCAAAAATATGAGTCTGTTGTTTTGACACTAGCCTTCAGGTTTTCAAATAATTTTCCCAACTTTATCTTTGGGCTTATTAAGCATATTGTTCTATACGTGCAGAACATAGCTATATTAACTAGACAAGTGAGTAGTGGGGAACAACAATTAAATTCACCAAGGGAGTAACAGATAGAGTGATAAATGGAGTTATTTCAGAAAGCATTATTACTTGCCCCAAGGCTTTTATGAAAGAGTGTGTGGTAGAAGCAACTGACTTTTAAATGGATAGGGATCTGTGCATGCACATATAAAACACAAAAACCCTGAAGGGATTATAAAAGGATCCAAGAAAAATGTTTAGTGGATAGAAATTGGTAGGGACAAAAGTTGTATTCTATGTCTAGCCATGTTATATTAATGATAAAGTAGCAGAAGTGTGCCGTGAGAGAAAGACCTGGGTGAATGGTATTTTAATATATCACAGAAAGTGAGATTTTATAAGAGATGCTGCTAGATGATGATACCATCAAAGGAGAGCATAAATGTCCAAACCAAGAATTACATCCACCTGTCGACTTCCTTAGCCAAGTCCATTTGGATTTAAGTAAAAAATAAAAATGGATAAAGCAAAATCACAGCAAACTGCTGTAAATCTTCAGGGCAGAATAAGAAAGCACATCAGGAAGCAAGGTAGATAAGAAAAGCTAGTGAAAAAGGGCTAAAATGCTGTTCATGGGGGATTTCAAGTATACTGACACTGACTGACACAGCAGCATTAGAATTGCTAAGGAAGGGTGCTTGTTCCTGAAGGGTAGTGCATAGCACTGTCTTCTCCCTCAGTTTGTACAGAAACCAAGATCAGAAGCTGTTCAGGATGTAGTTCTAGGAAGTAGATCTGGTATGATAAACAAAGCTAGTGAATATTCAGGTTTTAGTAAAAATAATAATCTCAGACAGAAAATATTCCATAGGTTGTGTGAGAAAATGCAAAAGCAGTAGACTGCAAAGTAGACAGAACTGCAGACAATACAAAACGACCTTCAAAAAGCTGACAGAAATCCAGCCAGGTTTTGTATCAAAACCCTTTGCATAAAAGAAGTTTTGTGAAAAGAGAAGGCATAACCCAGTGGTAGGGCACTGACTGCAGGTTTGTGTCACAGAATGTCCTTCTGACCTCAGGGAAGTTGCCTCATCTTCCTAGGACGCAGCTTTTTCTCTGAACATTTAGAATGACGGTACTGTCCTACAGCTCAAAAATGACTGAGAAATATTCAATTCCAGCAGAAACATCCACACCTTGAAGAATGAGTGCAGTGACCTTTTAGAAACAGTGAAGTTGTCTGTCAGAGAGGGCGTGGAGAGAGGTTTCCTGCAGAAGAACAGGGAAATTGGAAGAACAGAACTATATAGGAACAAAAAAACATTAAAAGTAAAATCTAAGATCCTTTAGAGCTATACTAAGAGGAAAAACAAAAGAACAGCTCCTTATGCTTAGAAGTAGCAGTGGAATACAAGTGAAAAATTAGCTACAGTGTATCCAGGATGACTGGTGTGCTGTGAAAATTAATGCAGAAATGTCTGACCTCCTAAAAGGTAAAAGATATTAAACCCTTTGAGCATGCTATGTATGATTTACCACAAATTAAGTGGTTGCCTAAGAGGTCAGAAGACAGACATCACCAATGAGGAATGAAAAAGTAGGTAACAGCAACACAACCACTAAAATATCAAAGTCCCTTATAAATGGTAAACCATCTACCTAAGACCATATCCAAGAGTGTAAGGGAGAGTGAAAACATGAATTAAAGGATCACAAACAGGAGTTTTCCCCATTCACTACAATCTGCAGGGAAACCTGAAGAGGAGTGGGAATCAAGATGATACCATTTTTGAAAGGCTTTGGCAATACTGCAGAATCAGCTCCTCTGATGGGTATTAAAAGCAAGGATGAAAGTGGGAAATATAAAATAGTGAGTCAGTCAGAGATGAATGGAGTTGCTGTCAATATTCAAAAAACCAAAATATATTCTAAAATATTGGTAAGTATGACAAGTGCTCAGTCTCCTAAGAAAGGAGCAGGGCAGGGTCCAAAAACTAGCACTCAAAGATAATGAAATAGATATAGTAATTATTTTTTTAACAAGCAAATCTACAAAGGGAACACAGCTGGAGTTCTCACTAATAGAATTGATTTATATTATTTACACTTCCCACAATTTGTTTTTGAAATTCTGCTTTTGCTGCAAAAAGAGTAAAAGGGAATACTGTTAAGACTCAATATGCTTTAATCATAATCAGGCTATCTAAGAATGTAAAGCATAATAGAAGAGGACCAGGTCTGCTCACTTTATATACTGGATGCCAACAAAGAAGTATTAAATACAGGCAACTGGACAAAGTAATGTTAGATCTCTGCTTATGGGTATATCATAATAATACAAATTAAAATAATGGTAATAAATCCAGGAATATGGCAAAGAAAAAATATGTAAGCCAAAATGCTTTCCCTTTTCTGAGGAATTAATCTGCACTAGAGTTAGTAAGCGAATGAGAACTAGAACAGCAGAAGTCTAATAGGGAAATAGGGGTTTGAAGGCTACTGTTACCAGCAAGGATTAAGCTGAGGTGAGCCCACTGCTCAGAGAAGTTGAGACAACTCTATCACCCACACTCAGCCTGCCGTGCCTCTGTGGAAAGCTTGTAGGATGAGTGTCCTTTTGGTACACCCTAGCTCCTGGTCAATACTAAAAGAAAGACTTTTTCTTGAAGAGAGATCGCCACACAAATTTGTATCTTCCATCAATGTAAAGCAGTGGTTTAAAGAATGAAGGACAGAATTAAAGAAACGTTATCTAAAGATCCTAAGATAGGGTGACGTATTTTTTCAGGAAATCAGGTCTGGTCTATGACTATGCCCACATCCACTTTTAGGCAAAATGATACACTTAATATATATAAACTGAGTGCATATGCAAAATTAGAACACATTTAGCATTTTATATTCCAGTTGAATACTCCCGCTGGTAATTTTGAATGAGAATAAATAACAAATCATAAGGTGATTCTAAATTTTTGCATCACAGATTTATCAACATGATTGGTAGGATGTGTATATGCTTTGGGAGAACATGCTTGCAGATCAAAGCATACAGGAGTATTTGAAATTATTTTACCAAGCAATTGATGCATCTTTTAACTATGTGCTATTGAAGATCATGATGAAAGATGCTAAATATGGATGAAACTGTAAGAAGTTGCAATTAGCTGTTTTTTTATAAAGGGCTCAGTCATGTGCTTTATACGCAGTTTTCAATAGAAGGAATACTTTTCAAAATCCAATAACAAGCCTGAAGATACCAAATTTCTCCCCTATTTAAAAGTTTTTCCTTATTGTTCCCTGAAAGATAGGTAAGGTTTGCCTTTGAGGCATCTTATATTCCTGTCAGACTTCTTTTATGTTTGAATCTAGTACAGAAGGAAGGTGTCAAAAGAAATGAAACTCTACTGGGTGTCCAGGGAATGTAAATATTTCTCTTTCTCTGCCCTAAGGACTTGTTTGCCCATATTTTGACATTCCATGAAATCTTTGACACTGAGACCTGTCAAATATTAACAACTTTGCACTGTGCCAAACCAACTCATCATTTACACTTTTATCTTTTTTCTTTTTACACTTTGATGTTGATAATTGAATAAAAAATTAAAAGAACAATTAAAAGAACACTCAAGCCCCCACCTGAAAAACTTTAATTGAGACTTTTGCACATGTATGGCTTTTTCTTGTGTAATTTCTATATTAATAGATACTTCTGTCAGAAATCAAGATTAACACCCATCTGTTCTATTACTGCTGACCTGTTGCTCTGGATTATATTTTATGCAAACAAGGGTACTGTTAAATCAGCATAATTAACTTGAAAAAGCCAAAGTAGGTCATTAACTGCCACTCAGACTTTTAGCAACTTTTTTCAACTGATTAATCATTGCTCTAAGGTCAGAAACCTCAGAATTACTTTTTATTGGAAAAAAAAAATAATAATTTTTTCCATGCTTAAGCATAATAGAGTGAAGAGCACATATTACTATTTTTGATTTTCCAGTTTTACTTGATACTTGGAACAGAAACCTACAATATTTATGTGGCAGAGAAAAGATTTTGATCTAGGTAAAAAGTGAAAGCTTTGTAACTTTTCCCTTTTGCGAGAACCATACAGTATTTTGATAAATCTTATTTTTAAGTCAGAATTTTGTATAATTTATAGTGAAATACATATATATGTGTTTACAATATGCAATTTTTGTTTTACTAACACACAAACATTCACAGACAGACAAACCTACATCTTGATTTGACATGTCCCAGTAAGGCCGTTCTCCATAAGACATTACTTCCCACATAACTATTCCATAACTCCACACGTCACTGGCTGATGTAAATTTGCGATACTGAATGGCCTCTGGAGCTGTCCATCTCACTGGAATTTTTCCACCCTATGGAAAAAAAAAATAGAAAAAAAGAATAAAGTTCTCCTTTTCCCCTACAAATTTTCTTATCATCTTCTACAGAACATGTTTATTTTCATCAACATCAAAAGCAGCACTTGTATCTTCTATGGTTGACGAACTGCAGAATTTTCAAAGCCATCTAAGGAAGTTTAGCCTCTTAAAATACTTGGAACACAGAAAATTAGATACTTTGCTAAGCTAAGTTGGAAGCATTTCTTTGGAAGAGCTTATCCCTTCACTGATTTTAAATGAGTGCTTAGATGCTTGATTTACACTAGTCATTTAACTCCTGGCTGGCTGAAGGTAGGTCAAGGGAATCTCAACCTGTGCATATAAAAATCCCATTGCCTTGTCATATGGCTCCTCTGAAATCTCATTCTGACATTTTTAAACCAGGATCCCACTTAGAGCCCAGTGGCAGGAGTGACAACAGTGAACACTGGTGCGATTTCCTGGATCCCTCTGCCTGTTGGAGCAGATTCCAGGGGCCCCTCCTTACCTAAGCATGAGAAAATAGGTAGAGCAAGGCCCAGTGGGTGGGAAAGTGGAGTTGGCTCAACAAAAGAATAAAGAGCATAGTGTGCCTGATGAATGCGTATTTAAGAAAAGCGTCCCACCCAAAAGCAAGGGAAAATATGAGTTGAGCTTTGTCACTGTGTAGCCTCAAGCTAGTCAACCTTTTGGTGAGATAAAATCTAGTCTGAAAATTAGTAATAGCTTACAAATATTTTAATTGACTCATAGTAAATTAGATTATTAAAATTTTTGTGGATAAAACTTCCCTATTTGTTCAAACAGAAAATCACGAGGAAGAGAATAATAAAGATACTGTACAAAATTTTTAAGACTTTATCAAACACAAATGCATGTTCTTACAAAAATATCATTTTCTAATTACAGACAAATTTCTACAGAGACTCTTGCTTTTGACCAGTTCACATTTCCCAAGTAATTAATGTATTTCTCTTATCTATACTCTGTAGAAGATATGCTTCTTCTTAATAATCACATCTCAAAATTCTGAAAACCCATTGACTTCTCTTACAGTTGTAGTGTAGACAGCCTCTGGATCATCTTCTATAACTCTGGAAAGGCCAAAGTCTGATACTTTACAAACAAGATTGCTGTTGACAAGAATATTGCGTGCTGCAAGATCCCTGTGTACATATCCCATATCGGCCAAATATCTCATTCCAGCAGCAATTCCTCTCAACATTCCCACTAGCTGAATGACTGTAAATTGCCCATCATGTTTCTGGAGGGAAGAAAGAAGCAGCAATTCTTGTTAGTATAGCTGAGAAGAGAAATAAGAATTAGTTTTACAACTTTGGCTTTCTAGTTATTTACTTATTCTGTGGCAATTCATCCTGGCGCAAAGCAACTCACTTCAAACCCAAGTTTTACTTTCTTCAGAGATAAAGCAGTACATCCAGTTAATAAATGTGTCAGTAGTTAATCTACTAATAGCAACAAAACTTGCTCATCACTACGCATTTCTGTCTAAGTTGTGGTAAGTTGCTTCTAAAAGATTACCTGATGAAAATTACCTTAAGCTCTTATGGTTTGCTTCCATGCTCTTTATGTACCACTATAATTATTTGTATCAAGAAAATAAGACCTATCTCCTTCTAGAAACCTTATCTACTGTTTATTTTTATTCATAGCTTGGAGTTTATTAAAAAAATAGTATTTCTGTATGTCTATAGATATGTTTTATGTTATATGTGTTTATATATCATCTCATGCTGCCTTGCATACCTGGTAAGGAGTCAGAACTGGCAAGATCAGAACACCCTTAAAAATTGCTAAATTGTTGTGAACTTGCATTTCTTCTTCCTTTGCTTGTCTTAAGCAGAATCACAGTTCATTTAGGGATTCTTTTATGCTGATTTTCACCATGCTGACACAATAAAATTCTGCACCCAAAAGGCAGAAGTCTGGGCTTTAGGTATCAGTGGTTTTAATTTCAGTTGGTGACGTTAATAAAACCCACTATGTCTATGTCACATTAAATCACATCAATTCCTAGAAGGTCTCCATATGATCCTGTCTGATCCTCTCATTTCTGATCTGGTTTTGCTGAAATAACATAGAGAGCTGCTAGTATTTGTCAAGCTCCATTTCAGCCCGAAAACCATTTTAATTATATTAATATCGTGCATGTATACATATATATGCACATATATAAACCATATTTTTTTAAAAGTGTCAGTATATAACATATGCCACTTTAAATATGCTTATGTAAGTTTTCACTTTGGTACTCACCCTAAGAAAAGCATCTAAGGCCCCATTTTCCATGTATTCTATTACAATCATGACTGGTTTTCCTGAAAGAAAAGAAGACAGATATTTGAGAAACTGTAAAACAAATGGAGTGCCTTTTTTTGATAAAACACGTTATTCCTTTGAAGGACTGAATCGTTGAGACAAAGAACATTTCTGAGCCCTCCAGCACTGTTACCGAGCTCTAATTTCTTAAATGTCTGCATGGAACGTGGTCATGATTCACAAAATTGAACCATACAAATCAAAAAGTCAGTGTGTCCTCCTAACTCCTGCTGTGTGAACAGGACTCTGGAATAATGACACTTCAGATAATATGAAAGGACATAAGAAACCTTATCTCTCTGCATGGTCTTTGAGGCTAAATGAAACTAGAAAAATAATATGTTTCAAAGTACTTCATCTTTTAATCATGCGTGCATCTAATTTTTTTTCCTCAGGTTGTAGCATAAAGTAAGTATTGTTTTAGTTAGTTACGCATCAGAAGAAAATCCATTAGGAGTGTGCAGTCTGTTTATAATTTGAATCTTTGACCATGAATAAGCTAGAGTAATTTCTGCTGTGGTGTTGTTATTTGACTGACAGATCGAGCTGCTGCTTACCTCTGGTAACGACCCCTTCTAAGTGAACAACGTTGGGATGGTCAAATTGGCCCATGATGCTTGCTTCACACAGGAAATCTCTCCTTTGTTTTTCAGTGTAGCCAACTTTCAGAGTTTTTATGGCTACTGCAACGTCCCTCTTGCCAGGAAGCTTTAGACGCCCGCTGCACACTTCACCAAACTCTCCTAAAATGAGGTAGATCAATGTTGAATTACTCCGACTATCAATATTGTCCTTAGACCTTGATTCAACTAGCTAGTTTAAATTTTACATGTGAATGGTCATATTTCAAATGGATTACTTAAGCGTAAGTTTCAAAAGAATTGGTGACCCTCAGAAAATAAACACTTCATGTTAAGCCAACTGACAGGACTGTTATTTGAATATTTTAAAAGACTTGTTAGTAATTTGTTGCACTTTTTTTCAAAAATAGGAAATAAAAATGAAGTAGCTTTCATAAGAAAACACTATTATAGAAATAGTAATAACATTTCTATGTGAAAATGTCATTCTGCTCTACATGGTTTCCCTACTATCTTTAGATCCAGTGTTTTATTTATTTTTTTTTTTACTTTCAAAAGGCAGCTCTAGCAGAGCTGCTTTTAATTTAGGATCGTTATGGTGTTAAATGAAGCACTACATTATTACCTTCAAGCAGGATAATTTACTTTGCAGATTATGAAATGAAAGGTGTGACTTATAACAATTTTGTTACATTAAACAAACAGAAGCAAATACTGCAAGTTTGTAAAAGGTTCTAAACTAACAATTGGAACTTGAAGAAGCATGTGATAAAAATGGCAAAACAGCCAGCAAGAATAAAAAAAAAGCCTCAACAACCAAATTTGGGAGAGATGTAACTGGACTCCATCAGACAGGAAAGAGGATTGGAAGCATGTGAAATGTGGAGCTGAATGGCAATAAATCAACCTCACTATTAATGAGATTATGAAAGATTTAAGGATTGTCCCTTGCCTCACAGCTGTGTCAGAAGAGAGGAAAAGTGAGACATCCAATTCTGCAGCCAGGAAGAAAAATCTCTTTGTAAATATAGAAGAAAAGGGTAGTAGCATATACTGAATAAAGGGAAACATCTCTTTAAAAGAGAAAGACTCATTGAAAAAAAATATTTAATAATCTGGTACTTTGCAAATTCATCTGGAGTATGGGAGATAAAGTTCCAAGGTCCTCCTCCAAATCAAATCAAGTCAGAAATTTATCTCTTGCATACCTGTGTAGTGCCTTAACATTAAGCTGTTATGTATACACAAGTATGCAGACACACCTACATTTAAGACATGTTTTAGGATGAATTCCGAAAAGAATGAATGAACTAGGCAAGACCTACACCGACAGTTTGATTAGAAAATCCTCTTAGGACATGACTGAGGTCCTTAGAAACTTTGTGGGATCAGAACTTAAGTGCACACACACACTGGCAAGATGTCTGGCTGGCAGCAGAGAGAGGTATGCTTGGAAATGAGTCTGAATGCCTGAAGAGACAGATGTTGTAGTGTCCTCATGGATAGGTTTTGAGAAATCTTGTTTAGGACACCATCAGTTTTTGAACACTACTGTTCTTTAGACAGCCACAACAGAAAGCTTAGGGAATGAAAAAAAGCAGTACCTGGGTCTCAGCTCCATAGTTCTCAAGCCAGAAAGGCAGAACTTTGACCAAGACTTAATATTTCCAACCAACTTGTTAGGGCAAATCTACACTCCGTATGGCTCATTTTATGAATTTTATAGGAGGTGACTGCATACAGAATCGAATTTCTCTCCCATTCTATGCTAGCCAAATCAAGTTTAGTTCAAATCAACTCCATATACCTCTGTTAATACCATGCTCTACCTAAGCTAATTGGCCAGACAAGTGTTCCTGCCCTCCCATTATCCTTGGGCACTGTAGTCAAGGTCTAAATAGTCATGTCACAGCTATGAATACCATGAGGCACAGATGTTCCATACACAACAACTTGCTGCTCACACCCTTAGTTTGGTACCTTAACCTCCCTCCTGCATTTCATTAGCAACATGGATGACTATTAATGAATTCATCACTCACCTCTCTCACAGCTCCTAGCCTCAAGAACTTACCAAAGGATAACAATTTTCTCTAGCAGTACTTTCCAAAATTGTTTTTGTTCCACACCGAAAACGAGATGTGAGTATACGTGTGTGTCTGTGATATTTCAGAGCTAGGTAATTAGGATACTTGGCACGGGACACACTAGGGCTTAACTTCTTTCCAGCTCTCTGTGATCTGATTTTGATTGATTTCCAAAAGCAGATCACGCACACTTCAGGCAAACCAGAAACTTGAACTTGTATGTTATGCATTTCAGGCCAGGATGCTAGCCAATGAACCACTTTTATTCCCCAGAAAATAGTATATTCAGCTGAAATGATGCCCAAAAATGAACCGGAAAATATGACAACAAGAGTGGGAATACTGCACAGCCGCACAGCCACTAGCTCAGCATGTCAGCAAGGCAGAGGCTAAAACAAAGGATGTGTGGTATGAACAACTTAACACAGAGGACACCATATTCCGTATCTGACAGGTGGTCGCAGCGGGATGGTAATGAAAATGTTGGCAAGGAACGCACATATCCCTCATGCAAATTGAGCACAAGCACACTTGCACCCTGTTTCTCTGAGAGACATGGCACAGCTCAATAGTTGATGTGGCCAACATTGCTGATGCATATTGAGACTGTTAAGTGGCTTTTCTGGTGCTGTCACTAGCAGAAATCCCATAGTCTTCTTTGATATATGAGTTTCAGCTGTTGCTTTGGGTCTTTAACATTCTGTTTTCCTGGACTGAATTTCAGTTCACTCCTGTTTGCTATTTACATCAACAGGTTAAAGCCATAGCTAAATGCCACACACAATATGCTTTCACCATTGCACTTCTAATTAACTTTCTTCAGAATGATTACTGACACACGTTAGTTATTTTTGTTATATATGCACTAAAATCAAGAATAAATTCATCTGTAGTCAACAAAATTAACATTCTATAATTTGTCATAACAGTGAAAATACATTTTAAACTGTATACTCTGCAGCTCAACTGTTTTCAGCATTTTGCTCAGAAGGCATTGGCAAAATCCAGCTGAATATATCTTTGTGCTCTGAACCGTTGCTATGCTGGTAACTTTTTCACTCAAACCAAAAGATAAGGCTTGGTAATTTGTCTATGCTAATCTTGTATATTGTGTATTTATTAGAAGAGATGCTGCCACTCGAGCATCACAGAAATTACTAGTTAGCAAGGGCTAGATTCTTATGCTCTTACTCATCTGAAGGAGTAATTGCTCAGCAGTGTGGTTAATTTCAATGCTACTACTCCTCGATTAAGACATGATTCAACATGAGTGGGGTTACTTCAAAAAGGTGCTATGAATTCTAAGCCTAAAGACTTTTTTTACAGGTAAAACAGCTTATTTTAGAGATATTTCTTCTTCTGTTTTTAAATAATACCGCAGTATGTAATTTACAGTGCCAAAGTACAGGGTGATTTAGAAAGTATTCGACTAATACTTGTATAAAACAACAGGAAAGCAAACGAACATTTCCTCCAGGAATCCAAAGTATTTGATATTTTTCTTACCCATGGAAACTTAATTTCACTACATGAAGTAGTGCAATAAAAATGTCACATATCTTATTAATGCAAACAAATGAAACTGCCTTTTTAGAGCATGAACACCATGGCTTAAGTAGGTGGTAGACAGTTCAAGAGGAAGAAAAGCAATGTAGTGCTGGTGCAATTAGAATCAGTCATAAGAAGTTAAACAATAACTTTTTGTATTCATAAAATATCAAAAAGAAAAATGGTAGAAGAAAAAACAGCCTCAGGGAAGATTTTGTTATACAGAAACAAGACCTTCCTAGTCTCTATTTAAGATTTTATGCTGCAGCCAGTTTTCCTTACTCACATGAACAAAGCTTCAGAGGTCAAAAAGCCCTCTTGCAAAAGGCAAGGAAGCAGAATTTGCACAAATGCCTAATGCCTTTACTCTGACAGTAAACATTAGGCAGCAAAACTGGCCCACTCCCCCCAGTTCCATTTTTAACAGCAGATACAGGATTAGAAACCCACAAGCTTCAATGTCAAGCAATAATTTTAATTTACTCATTTATTTGTTTCTTTTGTTGGGCTTTTCCCCTGTTTGTTTTTACATTTTAGAAGTGAGTGCAGCTTCATTGCTCTTAACCACTCTGGCAAATGCAAAAAGTTCTTCTATACTTGAGGTATAATTATTTGCCTGTCATTATGATGTATGAGTTTCGATCCCAGCTAAATGGAACAGTTGAATCAGGAAGCCACAGCAGCCTTACCTGCGCCAATCACACGCTCAATTTTAATACAAGAGGCATCTAGCTCCTTGGCGAATTGATGGACAGCTCTATTTGGGTCCTCGTAGGTTTCAGGGTCAATGTAGGTTTTGGTGCCTGGAAATTTAACTGTAATGATGTAAGAAAGCATGACTGTGATGAAGCAAAAGCACTTATTGTGCAGTCAGCCCAGGAATTTCATTATGCAGAGTGCTCCTTGGAAGAGTGAACCTGTTTCCACGCTGCCTGAGTCAGAGCGGTTCTGAGAGGCAACCTTAGTTTTAGGCATCATCTGCAAGCATGCTGACACAAGTACACAATCCCATCTCTAAAAATGACTAACATTAGCATCTGCACCTCCACCTTGAACTGACAGAAGTAATAAATATTAAATAGTGCTTAATGGAATAAAATGCATTAAATAGTGCTTAATGGAATAAAATGCAAGGGTTGAATGGAACTAAAAACAAAGCACAGGAAGGGGTGTAAGACCAGCAGAGGAGGTGGAAGTTTCTTTTCTGTATAAGGACAGCTTATCCGCTTGTCCCAGGATGCATAAACAGTATTTCTTCATGTTATTTCTGTCTTCTAGTGGGATTTGAAAGGTTCCTTCACCTTCTTCAATTTGCTTAAACTACCGAATATGATATTTTTTACAGACTGTGGCAATGGTCAGAGCAACTTCAGGTATATTTCTCGCACTATAATTTGAACAAGAGAAACAATTGCAGTCAATTTGTAAAGGCATAGGAAGGGAAAGTGGGCTCTGTGGCAGAAATATTTCCCCTCTCAAGCACCTAAGTGAATAATATGCAGCAACATGTTTTTTGCTCATTCCTTCTCCAGTGTAACACCTAGTACAACTCAGGCAGCAGAGTGCTCTGCCCAGCATGCATTTTTTTCCCTTAGTTTGCTGATGATTCAGGTAAATTATTTTTTGCTTTTCTGGTGAAAGTAGAAACTCCTAGTGATAGTAGAGCAACCCTGGAAACCTATTAATCAAGAATTTTTTATGAAATAAATTTGTTCACAAAGATTATACTCTGGAGCTTTAATTAAATCTGTGAATTAAAGCTCAATATGAAAATGCAAAAATGTTCCCGTTAATTGATATACTGAGATACAAGAATAGGATCAAAAGTTAATACAAAACATAAATAATTTACAGTTGCTTTGTATTTTAATTTAACATAAAATATTTTAAATTTGAAAATATATTGAAAAATAGCTAAGTAATCATGTTTCAGATGATATTAATGACCAAAACCCCATAAACCCTCATAAAAAATGAAAAAAAACTAGAGAAATTGGCTGAGTAATCTAATGAATTTACAACCAGAGAAATTATTTGAAATGTTGCCCAGATGTTATTATCTGTAATTTTAATTGATTTAAATAGCATTTAAACATATTTAAATAGATGTTCTTAAATAGATGTATTTAAATAGCCATATTTAAATAGACATTCTTCTAGTTGTATTGACAATGCCACAATTTTTCAAATTATGAATATTTATTTCTTGAAACCAAAAGACATTTGAGAAAATGAGAATAAAGCTGTAGGTTGACCTGCTGTAATAGTGCTTTTAGGCAAGAAGATAGAGAAGGAGGCATCCTTTTGTGTTTGTGATAAGGGGACTGGATTGGAAGTAACCTTGCAAATCTCAAGTGGGACTCTGATAGTTCTTTATTCAAGCTGTCATAAAGCATTTTGACAGGCCAAGGCTATCCTGGCATAGCAATGTGAAAAAATGCTGGTCTGCATTTGCAGACGTTGCTAGATGACAACGGGAGGAGGAAACCAAATATAAATCTGAATTGCTTGACTAAACTCCTGCATTGTATCTTCAAGTGTAGCACTTGAGGCCACAGAGAGATGAAGGGGACCAAAATGAAATATATGATATTCCATTAAATGCAGTGCTTTAAAAATGTTTGCTTTTAAGTTTTTGTTGTAAATAAGTGTTTGTTTTAAGTTATGTTTTTTGGAAATCCAATCTGCTACCTTGGTACAGGAGAGTGTTGTCTATGTGTTATGGAGCAAATGGCCACCAAACTGGTGTTCACAGCTATTTGACCAAGCTGGTGACCATAGAAATGAGTTCCATCTCATTCTGTACACGGATATCAAATGAAATTAAATACTACACCTACAATCAACAGATGATGACAAACTACCTAGGCAAATAGTGACTTATATTTCATGTCATGACTTAAAATAGACTGTGTATGCTTAATCTTCTGACTGATTTTCTGGATAACCAGATTTCTTGAAAGGATAATGAAGGAAATAAACATTTACAAAGTCTCACCATTTTTGGATCAACTATCATTAAGTAGCAGCTTTCATATTAATTAATTTACACTTTCACTGAAACAAAAACAAATGTCACCAATAATGGAGATGAGGAAAAAAATTATTTAGCTAGCATATTCCTTTTGTTTATATACTGAAATACAAGAATACATAGTTGATCTTTTCCTTCAAGGACATAACAGGGATTTTAAAAGTGAAAACAGTAGCTCTTCTGAAGATGTAAAAAGCTTATAATGCATTATGAGAGGCAAATTTCAAATTCATCACTCCCAGAATAGTAACATTTAAGTAAAATCAGATTTTTGATGACTTCTTTAAAATCAGCTACACTGCAAAGTGCATGACAAATAATTCTTAGCTCATTGCTATTTTCCACCTTTCTTGCACAATCTATGAATTGATTCATTAAAGCTGCAATGATGTCACTACTTAGTTGGACACTCACAGGATTTGAACAATTTAGGTAGCCACACATCCAAACTCAGGAAACATTATCAATTTCCAGCTGACCTGATTTTTTCAGGGAAAAAAAGGTAGAACAGAACATTGATCTGATTTTGAGTGGAGCTTTGGCTAGAACTACTCATTTAAAGAGGTGTGCATTGAGAAGGTGCTAAGAATTCATGACTAGTGACTACTTCATTCTCCATGTGACATTACTTTCTGATAATAGCTCACGACTTTAACATATCTAAAATACGATAAACTGTATTGCTTTCACAAAAAAAAAAAAAAATCTGATGGATCTAAGCTACAGCTGCAGTTATCGGTAGACAACGAAGGCTACATACACCATAGCATGACTAAATGGCAAGTTCTACTCATATGAGAGTGATCAAGTATGGGAGAAGACTGGAAACCCAGGCACTGTTGTGTATCAGAACTTTTGTTCAGTTTAATTCTATAATGTGATATTCCAAGAATGGTTGCTGAAAATAATTTTGCAGCTTAGTTTTACCACAGTTCCTGAGTTAATAACTGTTCCTAAAAGAAATTAAAACATTTTCAATTTTTAATGTAAAAATGGTATTACAACCGAAATGAGAAGGGCCTAAAAAAGAAATTTGGATAAAAATGCAAGTATTCTTGCATAATCCTTTCTTTCCCCTTGCATTTTTAATTGTCACTAACCCAAGAAAGATGTGTTTTATTGAATTTTCCCAGCATTCTAGTGAAAGTTCAGATGGTAAATATGATTTTAGTAAGAGAGGCTTTAGGTGCTACTCTTGGCTAGGCAAGTGATTCTAGAACCCAGAACAGCTGTGAAGTGGCTGACCCATCTTTTCATCCTAAATATTCCATCTTTAAGGACATTATCTGCTGTAAATATTGATGGTACGGTATTACCAGTAGCAGAAAACAGCTTTTGAGCAGAATAGCTTCATTTTTAGTGTGATACAGTGATTCACTTTCTTAATCTGAAGTTTGCCTGAGGTAAAGATTATATAGTCACTTAGGCAGAGGTCTCCTGAATACTGCACCTCAGAGGGATCATTAGGACAATGTGAAACACGTATTCAAAGCAACAAGAAGAAAACAAAAATGCAGAATGAAAACAACAGTATATCACAGACATGTATAGAAATAAAACCATCTGTGTGAGCAATGTTGTCTTTAATCTGCATTCCTTTTCTGTAGGTCACATTTTTACAGTGTTTAACTTCCCACTTGCTATTTACACAGCACTTTTGAATTTCCTATGGCATTGTTTTTCACGGAGTCTTGTTTTAGTATTAAGCGCTGCAGTTTTGTCTACACTATTGCAGTTGGGAATTTTTTTGAAAGGGGGAAAAAAGCAGAACACTTACAATGAAAGTAAAGTTCTTCATCCCCTTCTTGATCTGCTTTGCTGTAGCCACAATGCCTGAAAACAAAATAAAACACCAGTTTTACTGGTAAATAATTATTTACTTCTCACATCTGAAATCCTGACAGAATCAGTTCTGCAGGCTGGGATTTTCAGGCACTGAGCACCTAACTGCTGTAGGCCCTTTGAAACTTTTGCCTATAATTCTATTGACAGTGGAGTTTTAAATAAATCATGAACAGTTGCAATCAAAAGGCTTTTGTATCAAATACCAGTCAGGACAGGTCGTAAAGAAAAAATTCTAGTTCTGGTGAAAAGCTTCTACAGATAAAACAGAGGATTAAAGAACTTGAAAGTAGAACACTGTTTTACATGAGGGCATTCTTAAACTTACTGCTGTGTCTCTTTTTCTTGAATGTAAAGTCATTCAAAGGCTTATCAGATAAAGTGTCAGACTTCTCCATGTGAGAAAACTGAACAAAAGAGGGACTTTGAGGAGTACAGGTAAAGAACCTGCTAGGGGTTCCTTTTACAGCACATTTACATAGGACAAAAAGAACATCTTGATGTAAGTGTCTTGCTAAAGTAAGAGGACAAACCATATAATTGATAATGGGATTTAAATGAAAAATGTCCTTACTAAAAGTTATTTCTGTTTCAGTTTTGCAAATTACTACCCCAGAATAGTCTGTGTCTCAAGAGTTCACATGTGTGGGGTCAGATAAGCTCATACCCATGAAAGATGCGATACCTTCGTCCAATGATGAATCCAAACACCATGAAGACCAGAATGATGGTTCCTGCCACAGCAACCACAGCTATGATAATAACAGGATTCTGTTCACTGGAAACAGCTGTGGCTACAAACAGAGCAGAGAGCAGGGATTAGTTAAAAATTAATCCTTACAAAAGGACTGCAAAAATTTAAGACAATCATCATGAATTGTAGATTGTCTACTGTTGTAGACTGCTTTTGTCTGAAACTATTACATTGATAAAGTTAGACTAACGAAGGGTCTTCACTGGAAATTCAACTAAATGCTGTATGAGTAAATGATTGCCTACACTGAATAAAAAGGAGCGGAGCTGGAATTTTCTCCGCCAAAGCAATACAGTCACTAGCTGAAAGCCAGCACCACTAGCACCAATCACTTCCATCACTCCTACTGCTGTTTTGCCTTCTGTTTTGCTCAGCAGTTGACTCCATCCTAAGAGGTAAGACTTGGATATTCCTGTAAGGACAGAAAGTAGGGGAGGAATCCCTGAAGAGCTCTGCTTCCAGCTTCCCCTCTAAAGATCCCTGAAAGGACTGTGACGGTTTCCAAGTAAATAGTGTCTTAACTCTAAGAAAAATGTTTGAGTTGAAACACCATTAAAACAGATTTCCTAGTTAGCATATTTCAATCCCTTACTGCTATTAATCATTGTAAGTAGCTATTATTACTTATCATTTGTTTCTGTTAGCAACAAAAAGGTGCTTCCACATATACAAAATGGAATTCTCCATGCTTCAGAGAATTTATATGCTAATATAGCCCCACATTATCACTCTTTTTATTAATATATGCCAATTCTATTAATATATGCAAATGTATGCATGCCACATTAATGTAAACTGAGGATGTAAATACTTAGCCTGAGAAACCTTGAGGTTTGTTAAATACATTGCTTGCCTGACATCTACTAAGGGCAGCCATGTACTCAGCTGTATTAAATGAGCACAGCTCTACTGAGCATTGTGAAGCTGTGCTGGTTTGTAACACAGAGGATCTAGACCAGGAGGTGGATAGAGAAGGAGACATCTGGCACCTGGAAACATACAATCAGACAGGCCCATTAAGTTTGGAAAAGACCTCCAAGATAATCAAGTACAACTTTTGACTGAACTCCACCATGTCAACTAAACTATAGCACTAAGTGCCACGTCCAGTCATTTCTTCAAAACTTGCAGAGATGGTGATTCCACCACCTCCCTGGGCAGCAGGCCAATGCTTATGCACTGTTTCAGTGAAAAACTTCTCCCTGATATCCCTTGGTACAGCTTGAGGCTATGTTCTCTTGTCCTGTCACTACTTGCCTGGGAGAAGAGATTGACCCCCACCTTACTACAACCTCCCTTCAGGAAGTTGAAGTAATCCTAGGCCCTTTCCTACCAGGGAGCTTTCCAGCCACTCTTCCCCAGGGCCTGTAGTGCTGCATGGGGTTGTTGTGACTGAAGTGTAAGACTCTGCCTTACTGAGCCTCATACAACTGGCTCAGCCCATCACTTCACACTGTCCAAATCCCTCCGCAAAGCTTTCCTACCCTCCAGCAGATCAATGCTTCCATCTAACTTATCATCACCTATGAACTTACTGAGCATGCGCTTGATCCCCTTGTGCAAACCACTCATTAAGATATTAAACAGTACTGGTCCTAACACTCAGCTTTGGGGAATCCCACTAGTGACCACCTGCCAGCTGGATGTCGCACCATTCACCACCACTCTCTGGGCCCTGCCATCCAGCCACTTTTTAGCCCAGGGAAGAGTGCACCCGTCCAAGATATGGGCTGTCAGTTTCTCCAGGAGAATGCTGTGGGAGACAGTGTCAACGGCTTTACTGAAGGCCATGTAGACTATATCCACAGCCTTTGCCTTCTCCATTATTAAGCAGGCCACCGGGTCATTAAAGGAGATCAGGTTGGTCAAGTAGGACCAGCTTTTTGTAAGCCCATGCTGGCTGTGCCTGATCACTTTGTTGCCCTGTACATTCAGTGTGTTGGCTCTTAAGGTGATCTGATCCATGACCTTCCCTGGTGCCAAGGTCAGGCTGACAGGCCTGTAGTCACCCAGATCCTCCTTCCAACCTTCTTGCAGATGGATGTCACACTGGCCAACGTCCAATTGGCTGGGAACGTTCTGGTGAGCCAGGACTGCCGAGGAAGATTGGACTGGCAAGCTCTTCTGCCAGCTCCCTCAATAGCCTTGGGTGTATACAATCCAGCCCTGTAGGCTCATGAGTGTTTAAGTGGCGCAGCAGGTCACTAACTGACCTGAGGATAACCAGTCTTACTGCTGAGGACTGAGGCAAAGAAAGCATTAAGTATCTCATGATTGGTTACAATGTTTTTCTCCAGATCCAATAAAGAATGGAGATTTTCCTTGGCCCTCCTTTGGTTGTTAATGTATTTATGAAAACACTTATTATCATTCACAGCAGGGGCCAGATTCAGTTCTAGCTGAGTTTTTGCCTTTCCAATTTTCTCTCTACATGACCTAATGACGTCCTTCTACTCTTCCTGAGTCAGCTGTCCCTTCTTCCAAAGATCATAAATACTTTTTTTCTGTTTTTCCCGAGTTTCAGTGAAGCTCCCTATTCAGCCAGGCCAGTTTTCTTCCTACTGGCTCATCTTTCGGCACACAGGGACAACTTTCTCCTTTGCCTTTAAGTTTTTCTTTCTAAAGGATGACCAGCCCTCCCGGGCCCCCTTGTTTTTAAGAGTTGTTTCCCTAAGGACTCTCTGAATCAGTGTCCTGAACAGGCCAAAGTCTGCCCCCCCGAAGTCCAAGGTAGAGGTTTTGTTGACCCCTTTCCTTACTCCATTAAAAATTGAAAACTCAATCATTTTGTGGTTGATATGCCCAAGATGGTTGCCAACCACATCTCCCACCACTCCTTCTTTGTTTCTAAAGAGCTGGTCTAGCAGGGCTAGACCTACCCTGGTAGGTCCGTACCAGATGTGTCAGGAAATTATCTTCACACACTCCAGGAACTTCCTAGACAGCCTCCTCTCTGCCATGCTAAGTTTCCAGCAGACATCTGGCAAGCTAAAGTCTCCCACAAGAAGGTGGCCTAGTGATTGTGAAACAATAACCAGCAGCTTACAGAATACTTCACCTGATCCTTCATCCCAGCTGGGTGGTCTATAACAGATTTCCATGAGGGTGTCTGCCTTGTTAGCCTTCCCCTTGATCCTTACTCATAGGCACTCAACCTTATCATCACTATCCTTGAGCTCTATACAGCTGAAACATTCCATAGCTGTCCCACTAACTCCTCTTCCTCTCCTGTCGCTTCTGAAGAGCTTATAGCCATCCATTGCAGCACTTCTGTCATGCAAGTCATCCCAAGTTTCCGTGATAGTGACTACATCATAGCTTTCCTGCTGCATGATGGCTTCATGCTCCTCATGTTTGCTACCCATGCTGCATGCAGGGGTGTAGATGCACTTCATCTGGGCTATCAATTTGACCCCTACACTGGCATGCTGCCCTTAGGCTCATCTCTGTTGAGCTTGGTCTTATCCCATCCCCCCTTCAAACCTAGTTTAAAGCCCTGTCAATCAGCCCTGCCAACTCATGGACTAGAATCCCTTTCCCCCTTTTACACAGGTGAACCCCGTCTGTCTCCAGAAGTGCCATGATTCAAATGCAGCATACAGATGAAAGAGAAGGGAAAAAAGGAAACTAAACTGATAACCAGTTAACTACATTGTAGATGGTATGATAATATAGTTAACTGCTGGCAGTGGTAACTGAACAGGCTTGTCTACATGAGGATTTTATGAATTTCACAGAATTGGGTTTCTGTTGCAGACTTCAGAGGTTCCCATAGAAACAAATAAACCAATCTTTTCTTGAGAAAAGTGAGCCAATCAACATGATTTATTTTGGCACTGGCACTGACCTGTACCAACTGCTTCCCCCCCAGATAAGAAACCTCTTGTTATACTCCACAGATTTACAATCATCTGCACTGGAGGGAAATTGTACACACACCCCTTCCCCCCCGCCCCCAACCCCTTCAATTTTATTTCCTAAAGAAACTTTGCATTTTTTCTATATTCTACCTAATGCAGGTGAGGAACTTCACATTAATACTACTACTCTTTAACTGAAAAGAACAAAGTTACTCTCTTTGAGTAACTATAACCTTCTGAGATACCCAGGTCAGCAGGATGCTATTGCAGACTTGCTGGTATCCCACTCGTGGAACTTTTAAGAAATCAGTGGTGACTGTCTTGTTCAAGAGTATAGATGTCCAAGTAATACAACTCAGTTCCTAAAACATAACCAGGCCATCAAAACAGACAATCCCAAAGAATGCCAAATTTCTGTAAAATACAGTATTTATCTAAGCTGTTCCCTTCTCTCTTTGAACTTCAGTGCAAATCTCACTTGGAAGTGAAGAAGAGGCAGCATACTGTCACAATGGCCAGGGTGTGAAGTTTCATCCCTCAAAAATGTTTGGAAAAATCCCCAGCCCAGCCTGTCACCTAATCCAGAAGCCAAGATGAGTGCAGAGAGGCTGACATATGTGAGTGGGTTGCTCTGTGTAACTGCCTTACAGATTTTGGGTGCTGGCACATTCTGGAAGCAGGCAGAGGATATTTTTTGGGCTCAGGAAATGTCGGGGACATGGTACACAGGCCAACTGGTAAGATAGATAGGATGCAATACATTATTCATTTTTACATCTGTAAAAATCAAAAAGGGCCTGATTGTGGGCATGGTCTAGTATGAATTCAGGGATGGCAGTCTAAGACATTTGCCTCTGTTCAGGTACTCTGTTGCTTCTCTCTTCTGTGTGATGAACTCAGTCTGTTAGTGTAAGAGTGAACCAGAAGCCAGCTTCTGGAATCACCCCTGCAGTTTGGCAGAAATAAAGATTCTAGAGTGTTCTCAGAGGAAGATCCTTTCAGGGAGTGCATGGCATGACTGCCTGTCACTGGTGCTGCCCCAATGGTGATGACAGGGAATCAGCAGCAGGACAAGGATGTTTGTCCTTACCTCTGCTTAAACTGTTCTCAGATTCAAGGGGTGACACAGGGAACTGGTACTCGGCCATTTGGCTACAGCTGATACCTGATCTGGTAAGTGCACATCCAATGTACAGTGTTTAATTTAAAGGAGTTAAACCCACCTTTTAAATACATGATTGTATAGGGAATGGATATCTAAACACCCTGAAAAATTTAGAACAGGTATCAGCTGAAAATGCTGTCCTGCTGCTACAGCAACCTGAAATGTATGATTTGTGGAAAAGAATTCCTGGTGAAATCCATCATGAAAGCTTCAATGATAATCGGAGCCATGTACGTCAAATATTAAACACTGTGCTTTATGCCTTCTATAAAAATGTGTAGTATTGCTATTTCAGACATTAGAAATAAATGCTATATATTCTTTAATCTTGTTTGATTTAAACTGATTCATGGCAAAAGTAAAAGCAAAGACTTCTTCATGCTAGGTTGTGTCGAGTGCTTTTACTTTAACAGTGAGAGCTGTAACAAAGTCAAAGATTGGACCCAAAGATCTCAGAGGTCTTTTCCAATGTAATTGATTCTGTGATTCTGTAAGTGAAAAAATCTGCTTCAATTAAAAAAAGCACAGGATCGTCTTTAGGTCCGCTGGCTGCAAGCCATTTAACTCGACTTTTAAATACTTCTGTGAACCAATAGATAAAATTGCCATTTAAGTGATATTCTATGCATTTGTGTGCTTTTCCTGAGGGAATTCTGTCTCTAAGAACCAGCCAACAAAAAATACAATGACTAGAGACATTGACTTGAACTGTGGCAGACAGTAGAGAATAGAAATAGTTTGCCTTTATGAAGCATGCTTACTTCAGAATTATGAAATCTTTTACATAAATATTTACACAATACCCAACATGTATGATATGTTCCAATACAGGTAAAAAATATGTATATTTTACATATAAGTAAGATTACTGTAATGAATGTAGTTCTTCAAATAGAGAGAAATGGCTATGCAGTTTCTATCACAATTCAGAAAATGGAGCATGATACAAAAATCTACTTAATTAAGAGCATCAACTAAAAAGTACCAACCAGTTAAGTGCTAGGAGAAATCCAAGCAAGCAACATGACTAGCTGACTGTGATGGTCATGATATGTATATTCTTATATAAATATATGTGTGCATTTTTTTCTTAAAATACTTTGACAATTTTAAAAACTGCATTCAGAAATCCACTGGAATAATGAGAAGAAACTGTAGCATAATACTGGTTTAGTGTTCACCAGTACCATACTTCACTTGAGGCATATTTCCTAAAAATCATCCAATAAAGGTTGTCATTTAAAATGTTAACAGAAGACTAATTTGATTATTCTTCAAGTTCTGATAAAACTATAAATAAAAGATGAGAAACAAATACTTCCGTGTAAAACTATTTTAGAAAAATTTAATGGGATTTACTATCCTTTTATCAACATTTTAATTATTTCTGAAAACGGTACATGGGAAATTGTGGATGCTTGCCCTTCCTATGAATTATATTTATAATGTCCTCTCAAGTTAATTCAAAATATGTCACTTTTAAAATTTTCTTCAATGAAAATGTAGGAAATTTTACATGGCATCTCAAAACACAAAGCTGGCTTGTGACAAGAGAAAACCTACTGTACATACTGGCCAAGCATCTTTCTGGTTTATGTGCATTTTTTCATCACACATGAGTGATAAAAAGTGTACAGGAGCATGGTCAGTGATGCATTTATTATAGGATTTCCTAATGTTCCATATGTTGACCAAACTCCAGTCAAGACTGTTTACCTCTGAAATTATCTTTGCTAATCTTAGCAGCCACCAGAATGCTTACATTCAGTATATAAAAAATACGCAGATAATTAAGGAAATGTTGGGGAAACATTTTGACAAACTAATTTTGAACCACTACGGACAATAAATTAGCTAATTAGCAGAAACTTATGACTGATTATGACAGACTTTTAATTTGTTTTTCAGAAAACTACTCAAAATAAGAATTACTTCTGGCTGTACCTCAGATTCCCATTCTGCAAAATGGGGATTGTGCTACTGACTCTTTCTAAAGCAGAACTCTACAGATGGAAAGTATGCCATTAGACACAGAGCTAATTTATTAGTAATAACAGCTTATTGCTGCTATTATGATAATTACTATTTCAATTATGTCTATTAGATATGTGGTATTATTCATTATTTATAGTTTTTATATTCTCTGTGGAGCTAAGGTGGAATGAAGACCTAACTACTGTGTTTTAAGAATGCCCACAAATTGTTCAGGTCACACCTGGCTGCAATTAGTAAGATGTAATAATGTATGCACCTTAGATACACTGCAGAGAGTGCAGGGAGGGTATGGCGTTCATACACTTTGAACTCGTAGGCTACGTATTCCAGCTCCAAATCCGGCTGACCTGCTGTCAGGTAGGTCAACCTGAAGCAAATGTTCCACAACAGGGTAACCAAATTTGGGCCTGCAACAGAGCGGTGTAGCTGCCAGGGACACAGACAGTTCCCGTGAATGGGCTCATGGCTGCCAGGTCTCACTCATGGAAGAGTTTCTGAAGAAGCAAAATGTGGAAGATTTTCTCTAAACACGCATGCACAAATCTACACTGGTGAGTAAAAAAGTATCAGTATGATTTTCAGACAAATAAGGGCACAAGACCGGCCTCAGTGCCAAGGAAAGCGTAAGATCTCCTAATTATTATAAATAATATTATTATCCCTCTGCTGAGATGTCACAGTGAGATTTTCTGGTGTACCGTATTGAGACAGCTTGTTCTTCAGCTTTGCATTGTCCATTGTGAGGGTTTTTGAGAGGCAGCCTTCTTTGTTACACAGCTTACAACTTACTTACATGAGCCTTAAAGAAACCCAGTAACTTTGAGATCTCTGTTTCTTTACCAAACCAAGTTGAAAATTGCCAATGAATTCAAAAGGCACTAAAGATGGACTTACAGCCTAGACAAGACACAGACATAAACAAAACTATCAAGAATTTTTTCAGGAAATCAAATGCAGAAAAAGAAGACTCGGAGAAGCCTTTGGGGATTGAAGTCTCCTCCTTCCTCCTCTCCTCAGTTACAGAAGGATCCAGTGAAGTTATTCAGCTCATGGCTACTCACTTCTTTTGGGGGGAGAAACAAGTGTGCATTTGAATTAAAAATAAAAAAAAATAAAAAAGTCTGTGTGTTAGAAGGACAGCAGAGAAGAACCTGATATGTTACAAATGTCCTCCAGCCAATTATAACATTAATTTTCAGTTCTACAGTAAAACAAATTATTGATGCTCATCCTTCAAAATACAATTACATACCTTCTTTTAGCACTTCATCTTTTCTAACTGTAATTATTCTGCATATGACTCCTTTCTTGCTTTATTTACTACCTCTACAGAAAGGGTTTATTTCCTGTAAACCTGATTGTTTACCTGTGGCTTCTTCCAGTGTGGCAACATCCAGTCTGGGGCTGTAATTTCCATAACCAGCAGCAGTGAAAGCACGAATCTGGAAAACATACACTGTTCCTGGCTTTAGGTTATTAATAGAAGCTGAAGTGGACTTGGTTTTCACTGTTGAATAGGTCCTCTCCCTTTGATCCTGGAAACAATAAGACAAAAGATTAAATGACATTTACAGATCAGATTTTATCATGGTTGCAAAACAGCAAGTGACAGCCAGCCTGGGTAGTTTATTTCAATTTGCTGAATGCACTTTTCCCCCAACATAAAAAATGAAGCATACTCTGTGGAGTATTACAAAACATTGTCAATGCAATGAAGAGCTCTAAGTGTAACATAAAATTCAAACGCAATGCTCATGTTGTTACTCATAAAACATCCAGACAAAAAATGATTGCTTTTTTGGCTCTGATTACATTTGTGAAATTTTGATGAGAAATAACTCAACCGCAGCTTTCCAGGGGAATCTGTGGGGTCTAAACAGTTCAAGGACAGGGAAATTTGTTCTCTCATGGTAAGAACATGACAAACAAATAGCTGTGCAACCAGCCTTCACTCTGCATTAACCCAGTTTTTGTTGTCAGATTTTTTTTATTTCTGGAGTACTTCAAAGTTATAATAAATGAAGTCCTAGATGTTATGAAATGAATGGCAAAACTCCGACTGGCATCATTACCTTGATATCTTACTCTTCCAACACCTTTAAAAAAATACAATATTGCCAATGTATAATTGGCTCGTTTTTGCACAATTCCTGAGGTCCTTAGTTCAGTTTTCACTTTAGATTTTTTTTTCCTCTGGCTTTTAGTATTTTCTCAGCTTTAAACTCTATGGCAAAAAGAAGAACCCAGCGAAAGAAGCTGAGTATGACACTCCCCAAATTTAAACCCATAAGATTTCAAACCCTATGAGTAATAACTCACTTTCAAATAGTACAAAAGCTGTATCACAGATCATTACAGTATTCAAAAAGCTCTACTTATTCATCACATTTACTGACACAGATTATCTTTCAGCATAGATATGTGCAGCCCTGTTGATTTTTGGTGGCAGATGCAACCCTGATTTGAAGGGCAGAAGAGATGAATTAACCAACCATCTGAATGCACCACATGACCAGAGAAGCATGATCCATACGCAGCAGAGCTAATGAGAAAGATACACAGGGAAAGAATAAATCTGTAATTCATTTCAATAGTACTTCACCAGTTAAAATTATGAAGAACCTTCCCCTTTGCAGTCAGTAAAGCAGCAAAGGCTTTTGCTGAAATACAAGGTTAAACAGAACATAAATGATTTCTTTTCTGAGATTCAGTAATGGTTGCTCCTAGGTCTTTCCCAGTCTGTTAGTAGATCAAGCCCAGTGTCTTGGCTAGCAATAACTTTTTCCTATCTTCTCCAAGAGGGTTTAAATAATCTGTGAGGACCAGGGTGGAATGCACGTTGGTATGTGAGAAAGAACAGGAATGCTTGAGAGACCAGAAACAAGTGTAAGGAAACCATAAACAGGTTTGGGACTGTAAGCCACAGTGGAATTTCAGAGTTTGGGTTTTGATGCATAAACGAGGCTTATTTGAATTGCCAACAGTTCTTGCATTCAAAATAAAGAAATAACAAAGAAATAAAAATAACCTGCGCTAGAAATCTCACAGGACAGGCTTCCTTTGGAGATTTCAGGCAGTTTCCACTTAAGCACTAGCCAGAAGTGAGTAAAAACACTTATCGGAATATTTCAGAACGACAGAAATGTTTGATTTAATTTGGCTCTAAAAGGAGCTGAAAGTTCAGATGATTTTTTTTTTTTCTTTTAAATTGGTGGAACAAAACTTAAACAGCCTCTCTTGTTCTGAGGAAGAGTAGGAAGTACTTTTAAAGCTGAAATGCATTATTCAGAAGGAAGACAACCGTTTAAGTATTTGTGCAAAAACTGTCTCAGCTAAAGATATATAGTCCAGTCTGTGACTGTAGAATGTAATGTACTTTTATTAATTTCACTGTAATAAGGATAATATTAGGAATTTTCCTTCTATTACACAAGAACTTTAACACCAGTTCTTCTCTTTGCAAACATGGAAACTGGCAATGAAATTCTGCTGGTTATTTAAAGTAACATGAGTATACAGGGAAAATAATAAAAGCCACATTTTAAAAGCTACCATTGTATGAAAAATCTAGTATATTTATAATTTTTCTGTAATTTTACACCACCTATTTAAATTATTTATTTTGTTTGAACATATTAGAAACTGCTCTGCATATTAAAGAAAATCCAAGGTTTTTGTTTGCAATTTCTCTCTCTCTTTTTTTTTTTTTTTTTTTTTGGTGCAGAGGACAGTTTTGCCCTTGTAAATATGTAAACTTTTTTTAAATATATGGACTTTAATTACATGTGGATGCACACACAAGTGCTGGCAGAACAAAAACTACATGCTAAAATTAGTAAAATTTCTTTAAAAGACTTGTTTAATTACCTGTACGTTTGTTAATTTTTTTTATGAGTCATTAGTGAACAACTTAAAGTTAGTATCAACAAATAGACATTTTATTCCTTTCCCAAATCATATAAAGATCTTTTGATAAGTATATTTGTGCAATTCAGCACTGAAAATTAAATATGACACTTGATATTAGATCCAATCTGGTCTGAATTTACCTAATTCTGAGTTTCCTAGCAAGCTGACATGCTCTTTTTGATATAGAGGTACTATTACCTTGTTTGCAGAGATGAAATGTCTTTACAAAGAAGCTCTTTTGTTCATTTTTTAAATTTTAATTTGTACTTTGTTTTTCACTGAGTGTTTTATAAAAAATTAGGAGCATGTTATGATACACAGTCAATTTCCCAGGGAATCTGAGGAGCCACACTTAGCCTGGGTCCCATGACAAACATATAACTGCACAATCTGCCTTCACTCTGCTTTCATCCAGTTTACGGTTGCCAGAATTTTTTTATTCTGCGGGACTTCAAAGTTATCATGAATGAAGCCCTAGACACGCTGAAATGAATGGCAAAACTCTGACTTGACATGAGTAAGATTGCAATTTCACTCTACCAGAAACAGAGATCACTTCATCTACTATTGAAAAGTAGCCTTCAACTCATTATTGTGTTGAGAGAACAAGTGAAATACAAATTTCACAACGCCGATCCTTTTTAAAAGGACAAATAAGGAATATTTATTTGCTGAAACTGCAGGAAGTGTTTTGGAAATTTTCAGACATCAAGTTGAAGCTGCCCAGCTCGTATGGAAATAACACAACGCAGTCAGCATTGTATTTGATACAGCATCTCCAGACTAGAATTACAGTGATAAAGAAGGAAATGAAACAAGCTTCAAACACAATGTAGAAGAGACAGGAAAAAAACAGTATAATAGTAAAATATCCAATTCCAACTTAACAATTAAAAAACAAAGGAAAAAAAGGCAGATTTCAAATGTGTATTTAATTTTTAGTATGCTAAAGTACAATATATGAGACATATGATAGCAATAATAACTGCATGATTTAGCTAGTTATTAAAAACAAACAAAACTTTGGAGAGATAGGATTGTTGATAGCTGATGCCTTTAACACTGTTCCACAACACAGCAAGCCAACATAAAGCAAACAACAAATCGTTGTACATTTCAGATAATCTCAGCACTTACTTTCTCATAATACTTGATTTCATATTCAGTAATGACTCCATTGGGATGCTCTGGTTCCTGCCAGGAAAGCTCCACGCTCCTCTGCAGCACTCTTTCTTTCATTACTCCACTAACTTGTGAGGGAGCTGTTTGGACAAGATGTGTCAATAAATAAAAAGCAAATTTGTTGGATGCCTAAAATCAAATGTCATTACTGATACACCCCATGCTGAGCCACTTTCATTAAGGTAAAAGAAAGCACCTTTTCATAGCTCACAATTCAAAGCTAATGAATATTCAAGCAAGACCCTATTACTGTTCATAACTCAGAATAGAAATCGAACTAAAGTGCAAACAGCAAAAAGTGGCATTTTTCAAGTTAGTGCAAAACTGAGATTGATGGGGTAGGAATAACAATTAAGCAAATTAATTCTGACGATGAAAGCAAAGCAGATTTTTAGATTGATGTGTAGTAAATTAAGAGTCTAAATATTGCATATGTTTCTGAAATGCACATAAAAAGAAAAATAATACTTTAGAAACAAAATCATATTTTAGGCTGATTTGATATGACTGATTCCAGTTATGCTTAAAAAATAGTCTGTCACACTATCTGATTATGACATGACTTGGTGATGAAAACAACCTTGTTAAGAGACTAAGCCCACTCTTTTTCATTAGTTCAAACCTTTCCAGGACATTCTCTCTTTAGAGCTGAAGTTTCCATATTTGGTCTTGGTATTTTTTGAAAGCATGAGACAATTTAAGTAGTAGATCTTATGAAAGAGAGGGGACACTGACTTCTTCTGCCTCACTCTACAGAGACAGACATACACACACACTTTATGCATGCACACATATACACGGAGTTTCCTGATAAACATCACCCACAAACAAGGACCTTTTGAAATAAATTAAAAAAAAAATCAAAACCAACACACAAGCATTATAGTAATTGACTTTCATTAAAATGTTTAAGAGAATATAATAAAACGTGAGAGACTGAAAAAGTAACTTGCTTTATCAGCTTATCTCATGTTTAACAAAAAAGACGGCAGATATTTTGCTGATGTACGGCACCAAAAGAGGACAAACATCACGGTTTTCCTCAAACATAAATACTGCTTATACGGATATAGAACAGAAGTCCTGTAGAACTCTAGCACTTAAAAAAAAACTATGGTACTGGAACCATGCAGAACTTGGTCTTGTTCTCATTCTGTTCAGTAGAAATCAATTCTGCTCATGCAAAAGATAAGGAAAGAGAGAGGGCCTGATCCTCAGGCCCCTACAGTTAAAAGCAAAATGACATTTACATGTACAAGGAGTTGGTCTTGGAGCAGACTCAGGCATCAGAAAGGTGTCTGAGTTATTATTATCTCTAAATTTATTAGACATAATATATTAGAGATAAATTTATGCATATATTTTTCAAGCACAGAGCCTAGTACTGATCCTATACTGAAATGTTTGTTTGAACAAAAATTTCAAAAATTTTAAACCTTCTTCTAGGTATAAAAAACCCCATCGCATTTTAGAACTGTATACAAAGTGTTCACTATATAAAATAATGTACTGATCACGATGATGTTCAGATAAAACATAACTCTTATCCCAAGCAACACTAAAGCGAACTTCACTTTCTCTAGTTCATTTAAATAATATAAAATATCTAGAATGCACATCCCTGTATCCAAGTATAATAAACATAGTGATAAAGTAAAAATACCTACAGTAAAAGCAAGAAAATAATCCTCTAAACAATTAAAACTGAATTGTTAACTCTTACTGCAATTTTGAGGTTTTTAGCTTATTTTAAAACACGTATGTTTATGTAGGTTTTTTAATTAAATTTATTTACATTTTATTAGAGGCTTCAAAACCCATGAAAATTAGGGATTTAAGCCATGCATAATAATTTTCATTATGAACTATTATGTAGTATATAATCAATATAACCAAAGTTGAGGATCTCTTATCTAGGCTGTCTAGGTGATAAAATCATAAAATTGTATCAGACAAACACCATGGGTTGATGCACAAAGCCAGGATTGCTCTCTCTCACTCTCCTTGCATTGTCTTTTAAAAAGCTTTGAGATTTTCACTCTTTAATTAGTGAAATATATTCTTTTTGTAGCCAAGACTCTGGAATGCAGGAAACTAATTTAATCAGTCTCCTTTTCTTTGCCGTGATTAACTAGTTGTCTTCTTTGTTTAAATGAGTACCACAGAATCCTGAATGAATTTCAGAGAGGTCATTATGTTTCATGTATTATTTTCAATCTCATCTAGATAAATGTTTTTCAAATTGCTACTCTTACATTTTTAGATATTCAAAATTGTAAAAATTTAACATGAAACAATTTCACATAACTTAGGTCACTGGACTCTGTTCTCAGCATTTGCTGCTGTTGTTTTGCTAATCATTTTTTTTTCATTCCATTGGCCATAACATTTTTTAAAGCAATGAAGCAAAATGAACTTGTTTCCTTTTATTAAACAAATACACAGAGTATTAGTTAATTTAATTCTGTGTACATGGGGAAGGAACAACAACGCAGAGAAGAAGGAACAGAAAGGAGGAAGATTTTAATTGGGGAAATGAATCTATGTGAGATTCCTACTTAACATCTGTACAAAGTACACCACAAACAGGTATATTCCTTAGTTAAAGAATTTCCATTCAAAATAAAATCCAAGCAATTTATCAACATTGCAAGACAGCATTCAAAACTCTTAAAGAAATGCACTCTAAAATATATTTCCTGTGAATTAGTATTCATTTCACTCAAGAATAGTCAAAGACAGGTTTGTTTTTTGTTTGGTTTGGCTTCTGTGTGCTTTATTTTATTTGTTTGTGTTGTGGGTTCCCCCCTCAGCTCCCCACTCCCACAACTAAAACAGTTGTGTTACCTTTCTTTGGTACAAGAACCACACCAGGAAGAAGAGAAAGTCCAGCCCCACAGACTGCATATGTTTGCAGTTATGAACACAGTTAATTATGTTGCATATAATTCCCATACCACATGAGATGCCTAAAACATAGCATTCTACCCACCCTTATTTTGTGTCCCCATATTTGTCAGGGGAAGAAAGGAATCATTAAACTGACTGAAGCTGGAGTGTCCTCCTCTGGCAAGGTACACCAGTTTGTTGTCACTGCAGGGAAATCTCTTCAAACTAGAGCAGCCACATAAGCCAATGTAGTCACACGAGAGCCTAGATGTATATGCTATCTTTATCCTGCCTTTTGGGTTGCATTTCTTGATCTGTGCTTAATGAGATTGTACAGGTCAGAAGCATTTTGTTCCTTATTCTAGTATAGGAATTTCCTCTGTATTCTCTCCACAGTTTTGTTACAAATGATTTTGCATTCATATTTTATTTTTTCTGGCTTCTTGACCCCTCTTTTTAAACCTTTCACCATCTTCCCATTCCTATCTATGTTAATTAATTAACAATCTTTTTATGGTTTCCAAACAGCTATATTCGAGCAAGCTTGAAAATTAGCCAAAGCATGCAATTCATCCTCATATACGAGACAAAACAGGGTACTAAATTACCAAAAAAGATAAATCTATAAAAACAGGAATAAAATAATAGGGTTTTTTTCCATTTTTAGCTAAACCAGTAATAAAAATATTACTACTGCTACTACTATTACTACTACTAAACAACAACTTCAGGGTGTTTTTTCATTTATTAATCTACTTCTTGCCACTGCATCTCTAGCAAAGTCTTTCATGAGAGAGACACTTCTAACATGATTTCTATACAAGTACCCAGTTCTGAATGACTTGAGCCTGCATAATCCCTACTGTATCACTTTAGGTTACAAAGAAGCATCACTTGTCAGAATCATTATTTCCATAATATATTACACTGGGGGAATACTGGCTGTTCAAAACACCATTTGCTATCAACTTTCTTTCTGATATACCTCATCTCTTCTTTTGCTCCTTCCTGCTGACACAACATCTAATGCATCAAACACACACAGCCTCTCAGGGCTAACAGGCAGATGTACCTACACGCGCTGCATAAGAAAGTACTTTGAGAATGACAGGCCCTCAGCACACTCATTCACCTTTTTTTTAAATGCTTCAAATATACCATTCAGCAAAAGGAAAAATTGATTTTCCCCAGGTTTCAACATCACAGCCACAGAGAAATATAACTCTGCTGGGTTTTACTGATAAAGCCTTCAAGTTATATAGATTTCAAGCTGGTCATCATTTTCAGATCAAGTTATAGAAAAAGTTAAAACTGAGGTGACAAAAGAGCAGGATATTCCAAGGATATACTCTCTTCTAGACAGAATATTGAATCTGGTAGATTGATGTGTTACTTCCATACTGCTAAGCCAAGCATATGGTACATTATTAATATGTGCAAATATTTTGCCACAGAAAACTGTGGCGATTGTTTTGGAAAGCACTACGTTTAGTTCAGAGTTCTCTGAAAAAGTTGTAATATTGCTCATGCCTTTAATCCCTATCCTTAGCTCTTCTCTGGTTCTCAAGAATAACATTTTCCTTGATCCACAGTGTGCTTTCCAGAAGACAAAAGTGAGGTGTAAAATTAAATCTTCTTCGCTTTATATCAGAACAACTTATTAAAAAAAAAAAAAAAAAAAAGCCACCAAAAAAACTGCAAACAAAAGAAAAACAAAAAACCCAAAACCAAAATGCCAAACACATGATAGAACCCAATAAAACCAGAAAAAATGGAAATATTTAAAGATGGAATTTCACATAAAAGAGGAATTAAGCATAATGCACCAATTGCTAGCACAAAATCAGCTGTGAACATATTTTCATTGATAAAAAAAAAGGATAATGCAGCAAAAGAAACATACCTATCCATTTCTGAGAGATTTCTTAAAGTCTTGAATCTCGAATGTGTCTCAATTCCACCAACTGCATCAGTCATGGAGACTTTTAATTTGATACTTTTTAAAAAGTGTCTCTAGAAGCAGCATCCTGGATGTTTAGTAGCTTATGAATATGAAACAAACTATTTAAAATCCTTAGAAATAAGGATTTCAATCCTGCAGTAACACTTCATACAGAAAGCTTCATACATGAACATGAGTAAATGTTCCCTGTGCAGGATTAAGCCCTATATTAACAAATGCTACCAAATGTATGTTTGCAACTCCAGTTTCATGATTTATCATACAAAGACTAAAGAATGAATGGGCTACCAGACTTCCTAAACCTTTTTTTGTATTTCTTTATCTTATAATAGCAATAATGTGCTGAAGTCAATCTGAGCTTCATCTTCTACTTGCTGAAATCAACAATAACACTGTGACTTTCACAGAAGAGAACCCTTACAGCACTTCCTAAAGGACAAAAGCTCTTGGCCTTTGATCTCTTTCCTTTTCATATGGTGAAGATATGCAATAATCATTCAAAACCACCAGCTTTTCATGCAGCAGCAATGAGATCAATTTTACATCCCTGTAAAACTGTATCTTAGGGCCCAATATAAGTTTTACATTTCCTGAAGCTTTACAGCATTTTTTGCAACAGTGTTCTACAGCAACTGGAGGGTATTTAGACTATTGAGCCTGAAGGGGACATTGCTAACAAATGCAAAGCATGAAAAACAGGCAGAGATATCATCATCCCAATGGCTATAACCTACTCTATTATTTCTTTTTTAAATGTCTTCACTGTCTCCTTTCTTGGCAGAAATCTTAAGATAACAGAGTTGCTTTGACTCTACATCGATTTTAAGTGAGACTGGAATCTGGCATTTTACCAACAACAAACGTAAAATGAGCCCATGTATATATATACGAAAATAGTAGCAGAAAATTATACTGTTGTTAGCTCTCAAAGGGTTCAGGAAGAGAGTACAAAACTCCCCATACTCCATTACAGTCCTACACCCAGATTACCCAAAGGGCACCCTTATGCACTGCCTTTTGCACTAATTTGCTCCCAAGAGAAAGCATGTAAGTGAAGTCACAACCTGGCCTCCAACCATGCTTTGGTTTGCTCTGAAGGGAAACTTTGGCATCAGAATTGCCGAATGGAAGGCAAACAGACTGTATACCTTGAAGAATTGCAGCTACTGCTGTCAGGGGCTGCAAGGTCAGCATGTGGCACCACACTGGTTTTTGTGCTGGTCTGAAACAGGATGCCTCGGGATACAAGCCCTCACTTGCTTCAGGATACATGCTCTTGCTTGCTTCTAAGGAGCTGTCTGATGTACATGGAAGTCACTTAAAACCAAACCTTGACAAAGGTTGGCAGATATCAGGCAGATTTTAACACTTTACAGTATAGATATTTCCCTAATTTATATATTCTGTTTCTTAGAAAGATGCAAAAGCTTTTTGTCAGAAAGATTTATATATATGTATAAATATATGTTATATCTATATGAACTGTTTATTCTACTATTAAAATTATAAAAAAATTTAGAGCACTGTAATATGGCACTCACTTAAGTGCTACTAAAGCCATAACAGAAAGCTGCTGCAGCTTGTCCTTGGAATGCTTGGGAAAAAATGCCTACATTTCACTCCATGTTTCTAGTAATATGCAAAACAATTTGCATGCTATTCTATATGGTACTTCATGCAAAAAGATTACAGAAAAGATTACTATAGCTCTTATACTGAAAATTATTCAATATATTGATAGAAATTGATAAGATTTTCTGTTCTGTTACAGTGTATTTCTCTCCCCTCAGTTAAGCCTCCACATGACAAAGCAGCCCATGATAAAAGGTTATTGAGTACCACTGTATTATGCCATTAGTACCCATTGCTTTGGATCAATGGTAGAGAAATTCCCCACTGTGTTTACAAGCTGCAGCATTCAAAAAGAGACCCAAATAAATCAGATAGTTTACACTAACAATATCCTACAGAGAAGCCATTTTAACTTCCTCTCTGACACACTTTACTTTCTGGCTCATAAATATAATACAGTGTGCTTACAGTGCTGTGTAGGCCATGAGCAGAGGCACACACACTTCTCCAAGCCACTTGGGGATGTCCTGAGTACATGGTAACAGGAAAGTTAGTCAAGTAATACTTGAGTGCATTACTCCACTACGTTTTTTGCCACTACTTTTGTGGCTGACAAACTCTCAAAGTACCTGCTGATCCACAGAGAGGAACAGAAGCAGTAGCTACCTCAATACTTTTGCATATAAATTAATAAATAGAATAATACAGTCATAGAATACACTGAGGTAGAAGGGACCCATCAGGAAAAAAACCCAATAAATACGTTCAGATCTCCCCTAATATTACTAGCACATTTCTAAGAAAGCTTACATTCAAACAGCGTTATTACCAAATATGTAGCGATTTACTAACTGCCCATATCTTTTATATACCTGATGCATTTAAAATTCTTAATGGTTTGGTAATTCCTTCATTAAACTCAAAACTCAGCAGCTGGATGAGCTGTATAAGCTCTCTGCTCTGGCAAAATTCTGGGGAGGGTAACCAATAAAAAGAAAGAAAAAGAATCAACCAAAAAGAAAGATCAGAGCTGACAGCTTGTCTATCACGTTTTTTGATTTTTTTTTAGTTTTATTCTGGTCACAGTCTATATCTAGATCCATTCTATGAACTCCCCTGTTTCTCCTGCCTGACATTTGGTACAAATATTACTGTTATGTCTGCATCTCATTTCTTCCAAAACTGGTGACTTGGGCATCAATCAGTGCCGAATGGATGCTGAGTTGCGTAACAAGTGACAACATCAACTCCCAAGATATCCACAACTCTTGTTTTGTGAATAAGTTTTGACATGTCAGACACAAACCTGATTCTTACAAATGTGTTAGAGTAACAAACCAGCCTTACAAATAACAAAGAGGGGCCTTTGTTCTCCTGAAGTGTTTGTTTTCCTTTGCAGAAGAAATATTTCTATGTTAATTAGCTTTTTCTTTTGTCCTGTGTTCTTTTGCGATTCATCTTTCATAACTTTTTTTTTTTTTAAGAGAAACATCTGCCACCAGCCTTGCAGTAAATCCTTGACACACACATATTATTCTTCATTAAAGAAAGCAAAACACCACAAAACTCCCCAAAGATCAGGATACTCTTTTCCCTAGTGGGCTAGTCAGACACATTATGTTCTCCTTCTGTCTCCAGTCATCTCTGCTGGCAAGTGTCAATTACAGACATCGGTTTTAGGGAACAGAAGGATAACACACAATTTACAAATACTTTCCTCTAGAAGCAGACAGGTGTAATGACTGAGACTGTTTTCTGTAATTGAATTTCATGCTGTCATCTATTCAAGCCACAAATACATGTCAGCTTCAAGGAAGCCACACATGGGGTGGAAAAAAACCAACAGAAACCCACAAACCTAACCACCACCACCACCACCCCCCACCCCCACCTTAATACACTCTTATTGCTACTTTATAGCTAAGATTACCACTCTAGTTTGACTTCCCTAAAAGTAAAAGTTGCTTTTGCTGGAGTGTATGAGGTGATTTAGAACTACAGCTTTGGAGGTCCATGCACTAGTATGATTACGTTTATTTAGTGTAGGAAGTGTAACACATTACTGAAAGAATTCAAGCCCCAAAACAAAGCATTTTGTTTCAGACCTGGCCAATTAAAATCTGGAAACAAAGTACCATGCCAAAAAAATTAAAAACAGTTGATCAAATATTAACAGAAAAGCATATAAATATTCTATAAAGATGTCAGCACAAAACAATTATCATTGTGCCAGAGGTTTGATCAAACTGATGTTTCCAAAGACATAATTGTTCAGCGCAGAAAAAAAATATTACTCTACTAACATTCCTAAAATATGTAACAACTTCTGTTCCAGCCTTCCAAATTCCCGTGAAATGCATCATAATGGCACTGCTAACAATGGGCATATTTCTGAAAGCGGCATGGGTAATACTGGCAGGGAACGCAGGAAGAATTCCTTGCAAAACCAGTTTGTGGGGTTTTTTTTCACATTATGAGCTGTTTTTCTCCAAAAGAGCACTAAATTTCTGGATTTCAATAAGATGGATAAATATCCATCTGGGAAACACTGTTACAGTGATAAATATCAGAAGTAGTAAGCCTGAAGTTAGTGACTATGCACAGGAGGAAAAATCATGTCCATGAGGGGAAGGTCAGCCTATCACTCCCTCTGTCAGGGCTTGTGGAAGAGTAAGTTTCACTGACCAAAGCGAGGTCACCACTGAGGAGAACTGTCACTGACATAAATACAGTTTTCAAAATTTCCCTTGATGTATAAAAATTCACATACGTTGTGACAACTGAGAAAAAATTCATTTGATACAATGTTGATTGCCCCAAATGAAACAACTTTGGAGGTTTGCGTAAGTTGTTCAAAAAATGCTGTTGTACAAAAGCAGAGGAAAAAAACCTTATCTTTGGCAGAACATATTTTTTAACGAAGCTACTTGATTGATTTGAATATACAACATAAATTAACATCTACCTATTCAACAGCAAAAATTACTTCAGACATAATGCACATACATAACAATAAAGCCTGCAAAATTTGTATGAAAATATCTTCCATTTGTTTATGTTTTGCCTTTTGTTGGTACAATAATATTAAAACTTATAATATATTTATAGTACTTACTATATATATTATATTTATATACATATATATGACTTAGTAACTATATATAACAAACTAGCATGATGTTTAAAAAATGTATCCCTACCATCTATTACACAAACAATAAACTCTAAATATAATTTCAAAAAGATCTTAAATAGTCCTCACTTTTAGTAGACATTGGTTCATAAATCTTCTTACTGCTTAAAGTAACCTTTGATTTGGGGGGATTTTTTTTGTTATTTGAGAACATGTTACAGTTCAACGCTTCTCCAGCTTCTGCTCACTCGAAGAGTTTGTACAAAGACTTGTCTGATGCAGAAATTTATTAAGCTGAAAACACATCAATCATTTAATGAAAGAATTTACTATGTGGTTTTAAAAGCTGTACAGAATCATCTTTGGGTTTCGGTTTTGTGTTTTTTTGTTTTTTTTTTGTTTTACAGACCTTCTAGTGGCTTCACTTCCCTGGATGCTATAAAACTCTAAAGAAAACCTAAGTTCTATATCCAAAGGTTAACTTCTTGGAGATTTAGATTAGGAAAATGTCAATTGCACAAATTATAAACCCATTTAGCTTTCTGATTAGTTCCACTTTTAGCATACCATTTAGGGCTCAATTCTGACCTCTCATCAATTATATTTTAGTTTAGCTGCATTGATTTTATCTAAGCTATCCTTGCTTTATACCAATGGAAACAAGATCAGAATCAGGTCCTAAGGGTAAAGTAATTAAAACTGTAATTACCACAACTGATTATGCAACATAGCTACATCATTAATTGGCTACAATTTATTTTATATTTTTAATGAAAAGATTCAAATTTCTTAGCCAATTTCATAGAGATAGGCTTTTACTTTTTTATTCAGAAACAGGTCTGGATGGGATCCAGACAATCTAACTTAGGCAACTGGGTGCACCTATCCCTTAGGCGGTTGCAGACTACATAAATGAAGTGATTAAATTCGTCAAATAGCTTTGCTCCCTGTGACAGAGAGGTAAGTGCACTGCAAAGATCCAAAAAAAGAGTCTGTCTGTTTAAACTGAGACCCATAAATTTTAAAACAACCTCACTTTAAGACCTTTGAAAAACTTTCTCCACTGACTACATAATGAATTTAGGCACTGATTTTTGAAGAAACAGATGATCTAGTGCAACAAATAAAACTGACACATAACATTTACATAAGTTATAGGTGGTGTAGACCCCATCTTTCTCACACACTATCTAGAATTTCTTCCTTTCTCCTAAATTTTCCCTGGAATTTAAGGAGGTGTATTCCATGATCCTTAAAACACTGTAAGGTATTTATCCTGGAGTTTGCTCTCACTTTCCTCTCATACAAACCTTGTAGGATCCAGGTTTCTACATACACTAACGTAAGTCTAATTCCTGATGAGTCTAGAGGTATTTTAACAAGGCACCTAAATATTGTGACTACTTATATAACTCCAACTTCACAGTCGCAGAGAATCAATTCAATGCTGTAAATATTCCTAAGTAGTATTGAAGTCTGAACTAACATTTTATTAGGAGAAAAAAACCCAAAAAACAGCAAAACTGGAACAACATCTCCTGGGTCCGATTCGCTTTCAATTTTTAACAGTGTGAATAAGTAGTGACTGCATCGACTCCTTTTATCCTGAATGTTGAACTTTAATCAATATCCAGGATGAAAGAGATGAAAAGGGAGCTCTTGCAGTAACACAAAACTATGCAACACGGAGTCAGAAAGGTTAAACCTAAAAAACCCCCCAAACAAACAAACAAACAAACCACAAAAAAAGAACCCAACAAAACGAAACAAAAGACAAAACTGGTTCTGTTTTATTTCATATACACTCGATATATTGCAAAAATAAGCAAAAACGCATAAGCATCCTTGTACAGTTTATTATGGTTCTCTTTACCCAAAATAATAAACTTTAGATCTGATTCTCCATTCCCTCACTCATAGTTACGATAGTGCGACAGCATAGTGTTGGTCTGTCCTTCAGACTGTATGCAACATATGCTGTTCTGTTATATAAAACTATGGAAAATAGTGTCTACACATCTTACAAGTCCTTCCAGTTGTAAAGGATACAGAAAAAGGCCATAAAACTGGAATGCCACAAAAACAATCAAACTAGTCATAACCACAGCACCTTCCTGTGCCTTAACGAAAATTACCATTTTCCTACATAGACTGTGTAGATCATTTTTCAATTTTGTTTTTCTGCGACATCTTCCAAGTCTACAATAGAAATTACTGCTACCTACATGTATGTATAGCAAAAAAGTTTCATTTGTCACCAAACAAGAGGCTTAGATTAGTGATTTCAAGGCACATCACTCGTAGAGCAACACAATTGACATGAGTGAGCATAGTTGCAATATGGGCCATATTTAGATTAGTCAAACAATACGACATAATTTAGACCAATAGCATATTAACTACCAGAATATGTAAGGTTGTACAATATGTAAACAGAAACAGAAATAGGACTACATCCTCTGAATAACAGTCTAATGTCTTATTCATTTGAAAAAAGATCCACTGTAATTATTTATACTCATGAATGTATTATAATACACTTATGAAGATGGATATACATCAGAATCTTGAACATCTATAGCTTGTTTCTTTAATGAATATGGTCTCAGCACTGCTTACTGTATGAAATGAAAAAAATGAAATAAATGATTGCTAGTGGAATTTCCCAGGATAATAAATACACTGAATGTTCATTACTCTCCCTTAAATGTGCATGTAAAAACCCTGACTTAGAAAATAGCTGTGCTAAACCACTCAGAAACTACTCATTATCATTTAATGACAAAAATACTCAATCTACTTATTACCTAGGTATGAGGTTTTGTAGCTTTTAATGTGAGTGCCACTGAAAAAGTTGAAGTAGTAGACAGGTTACTCAACTAATCAAAGCTATACTGTACACATGCTCAGAATAATAAAAAAAAAGGAAAAAAATCCTTTTTTGATCTAATTAGACAACAGTGGTTGAATTAGTCATAAGACAAAGCTGATAATGGTAAGGGCATGTTTTATTTTAAATGACTATTTGAAAAGGTTTATCTTTTTTAACTTTGTAATTTCTTTAATCCGAACTAAACTAAAATTTTACAAAATATACATATAAATTCAGATAATATAGCCATGACACTTTTTTAATAACATCTGTATCCAAAGGAACCAATCAGAGCTTCATACATGCAGTATATGTGGAGATTAAATAGAGTAACTGTCTTCAAATGGACATGGCTGCAAACTCATTTTAGAAGTGGAGCACACAACTGGCTTATCGTTATTAAAAGAGGTTTTGCTGCATACATTACACCATTCAGGGTAATGCAAATTTCATCAATAAATATAATTCTCCTTATCTGAACACAAATTTCACACACCAAGTGTGCCATACGTGCCTGGACTGATCCCATCTAATTTTTCACCAGAGATATGAAAATACAAGTGTGGTCTCATTACTACCAATTAGTAGAGAAAGAGATCCTGCTTGTCATTCAGATCTTAGGTGGGCCTTTAAGATAGATTATTTCTCCAGGTGTGTCCTGAGATGGAACCTACATCTGAATGTACATCTACGACGTGATTGGTGGAACTGTTTTCTCATGTTACATCTTTCATTGGGCCTTGCAATTTTATTATTTTGTTATCATTATTCAATTTTAAATCATTAGTCTAATATTTGTTTTCCCTGGTAGAAATACAGAGATGCTAATTTCTGGTATTTGTCTCAATTTTTAACCCACAGCTGGGAAGTGGCCTCCCTAATTTAAATTCTTGAGCCTATGCAGGAAACACCTAAAAACTCTCCCAAGAAGAAATCTAATCGGGGACACAGGCTGCCCTAAAAGGCCTACAGAGAGGAATCCTACCTGATACAGCTCAGGCACCCAGCTACGGAGGCTGGATTTCCCTCTGAGGGATGGCGGAAACATCTGCCACTCTTCAAGAGGTAAACAAGGTGCATCCTTTAAAGAGTCTGGTTTAAAATTTGTGTCAATACACAGCAAAGTTTGGCAGACACAGTCTACCACCTACCCACCTTTCTGCTGCAGTCATTAACTTTTCTCCAGAAACCCTAGAAACCACTCTCACCCTAGATACAAACAGGCTTTTTAGTTTCTGCAGGTAATTTCCACAAGATGTTATTCCATGAAACACACATAAACAAAACACTTAGAAATGCATTATAAATTAGGATTGCGACCAATGCAGGTTTGTGAAGTATAACATGCAAAAGCTGGGCAGCTGACCTACAGCACAACAGCCATATGTGTGTGTCTTAAGTGACTGAGTTTGGCCTGAAGTTACAGGATCGCCCCAAATTCTGATAAAACACTACACTTAACTGTGTAGCCAGCTCATTCAGATTACATGCTCTAGTGCTCTAGTGTCAAGTGGGTAATTCTCCCCTTTTCAACTCTGTGGCAACCATTTGCAAAAGAATTTTAAAAAATAAAAGAGATCATCAATATGTTATTTTAAAGTACTTAGAATGTATTTTTATATGTATATGTACAGCATATATGCTTTTAATACCAAATGGTCTCAAACCATCCCACTCTCCCCAAAGAACACCAAATCAGGAAAGAAAATCCAAATCTACAGCATTTTTGAAGAAGAGGGATTAAATTAGTGTGAAATTATCCTATTTTCTCCTTTCCTTCAGTTTTCATACTAGCCCATAGCTCAAGAAATATGCCAAAAGAAGGAAGAGAAAGGGAAAGGGAAAGGGAAAGGGAAAGGGAAAGGGAAAGGGAAAGGGAAAGGGAAA